>JAZBNJ010000028.1:7227500-8427500 GCA_037349165.1 Choristoneura rosaceana | reverse complement strand
TATGTAGCTCATCATCATCAGCCTATGTTCGTCCACTGCTGGACATAGGCCTCTCCCATGGCAAACCACTGAGCACGATCCTCGGCCACTCTCATCCAGCTCTTGCCAGCCATCCTGCGAAGATCATCGCACCACCGAGTCTGAGGGCATCCTACGCAACGTTTGACGATCAGCGTATCAGTATCATCTACGTTTGCCGATCAGCGTAGCGATCAGATTATGCTCAGCGTGGCAATTAGAGCAAACCCGACCAAAATGGCAAATGGCATGCAGCTATGACTTATTAAACTAGAAGCAGTCATAATTAAAATATTTTAAAGTAATTGAATCCTAAAATTGCGAGAAAATAACCGCTAAAATTAACATTGCAATATGGTTGCTTCTTAGTTATAATATGAATTAGGGAACTATTCCCTAGATATGATAGGATAGATCTCCCAAAATATAAAGGTACACAAAATTCTCTATTAATCTGTTAATAAGGAAAGCATAATGTATTTTTTTACATTTTGTAGATAAAAAACCAAAGTACTTGTAGGTTTTGCAAATAAATATGTTAATTTTTTTATTTAGGAGCAAAGCAAAGATGACTCTGTAAAGCAATGATGACATAAATTTATAATAAGGTTCCGGATCAAGTAAGAAATATAGAGGATATGACTAATTTCAAAACCAAACTGTTTAAATTTTTAGTGAGCAAAGCATATTATACGGTTAATGAGTTTTTGTCAGAATGCAATTATTTAATGGTAACTGCACAGCTCCGTCATTAGTTAAGATTTTGTATGCCCTATGGCCCAACATGGTGATGTAATATTTATACTTAAGATCTGTGCCTATGTACAATTTTACCCGTGTTGAACAAATAAACTATTTGTATTCCTTTTTGTATTGATTTCAAAAAGTGTGGCATCTATCCCAACTTTCCCCTCATTCGAGCTCTACGTAGGTACTATGATCATTTAACAGAATCGCAACTTTTCAAGCTACGAACTGTAGTTCTCGTTTGCAAATCGATACTAATTTCACAGTTCGTACTTAACCCGAGGCTAAGAGGGGGAGGGATGCGCAGGAGGGGACGATTTATGGCAGCATTAGATTCGCATTTGCAACGAAATCCCGCGGAGAGCGGACGTGGCCGCTCCCTCAATATATTAATGCGATAGACTATCGTTTAATATTCAGTGGTTGTTTACATGTAATCCAGTAACTTTGTCGCCTGAAAGTATGGGGGCAGTATGCGTCAAATCCGGTAGTTCTGAAATTTTGCAGACTTGTTTATGATGTTGGCTTAATGAATTATCCAAGTTTGTGACCTCGAGCACCGAACGCAACTTTGTCAAAAATCGAAAAAACCGCGAAAAAATCGATATTTTTTTCAAATTTTGGCGATTATAACCATAAAGGACTAGTGTTTGAAAAAACTTTCTTAGAACGTTTTAAAGAAGACTAAATTTGCTACAACATGATACTAGAATTGTCTCTGTGGACCCAATAGTTTCTAAGATTAAGCCTTTCAAAGTTTATCATTTTTTCGAACTTCGCAATTTAGGCAACCACAACACCTATAACCTTGACGAGCTGCGGTACCGACTATTCGCTAGGGCTGCGACGAAAACCAGCTTCAATCTAGCCAGGTTACCTTCCACAAGAGACTCTGCTCGATTTCACTCCTTGCGGACATACCATCAGGTAAAAATTTGTCCTTGCATCAGTAATTCACATAACATATCATTCATCATTTTCTATTCTCATGTACAATCTTCTTACAGGTACAGGCGTGGTTGGGAGTCACACTTAACCCTGGGGGTGGCTATATACACACCACAAAGCCTCAATCCCAAAACGATGACCAGAGATGCAGCCCCACAACACCTCTTGCAGATGATTACTTGCGGCTGCACGAAGGGTTGTGGGATCGCGTGCAGCTGCAGGAAGACAGGATTAAAATACTCATCAGTCTGTAGGCACTGCAGCGAGGCCTCTTGTGACAATATACCTGATGTTGCAGTAGTAAAATCCTAGAAGGCGACGATCTGTCCGATGTCGAAATGGAGGATGACTTTACGGCACAAAACGTCGACGATTCATTACCATCCCCTGATGGGGATACGCCATCCCAATACGTTGATCCAGATACGGACGAACCTCAACCGGGACCTTCCAAAAGGGCCAAATTAATTTGATTTTTTGATTTTGAATATTACTCAATTTCCTAACAAATAAACTTATTAACTTCTGTTGTACTTTTCTTTTTTATTTACTTCATTATTCGTAGCTTAGCTTTAACATCATCGTTCACACTCCTCATTATCTTTTTTAACATCCTATCATAAAAGTAAAGGGCTTCGATAGTATAATCAGGGTCAAAATTCATTCAGAACGACAGAATCGCAAAAAATTGCGAAGTTCGTAAAAATGATAAACTTTGAAAGGCTTAATCTTGGAAACTATTGGGTCCACAGAGATAATTCTTGTATCATATTGTAGCAAATTTAGTCTTCTTTAAAACGTTTTAAGAAAGTTTTTTCAAACACTAGTTCTTTAGTGTTATAATCGCCAAAATTTGAAAAAAATACGTTTTTTTCGCGGTTTTTTCGATTTTTGACAAAGTTGCGTTCGGCGCTCGAGGTCACAAACTTGGATTATTCATTAGGACAACATCATAAACAAGTGTGCAAAAATTCAGAACTACCGGATTTGACGCATACTGCCGATGTATAAAGTTACTGGACTAATGGTTAAATATGTATATTGAAAAAAGTTTTACGCTGCCGATTGTTTGAAACTATCGAAAGCATAATGAGCGGTACTATCCCACTTCCCACTAATATTATAAATGCGAAAGTTTGTAAGTCTGTTTATTTGTTTGTTTGAAACTACGTATAAACCGCTGAACTAATTTAGACGAAATTCGGTATACAGCAGGGCTACTACGAAACTCAAAACTCGAAGCTCGTATCGCACCACCCCTCTCGCTCTCGTATTAAATAGTATAAGTGTCAGAGGGACCGCACGAAAAGAACTTCGAGTTTCGAGTTTCGTATTAGCACTGCTGATAGACAGAGTCCCGGGGAAGGACATAGGATAGTTTTTTTCCCATAAAATTGCATAGTTCCTGTGTGGAACAGTGAAACTTAAATTCTACGTAGATGGAGTCGCGGGTAATGGCTAGTTTTAAATAACACAAGCCTTGGTAGCCTAATGTTTTGTTTCATGTTCATGCAGGGGGTCGTTGGGTCAAATCCCGGCCAAGTTTTTCGGATTTAATGTGTGAAATTACAATTTAAATTGATCATATTTATTCCTTCAGTGTCAGTTTCAGTTCTTTTCATGTGTAAAGTTTCCAATCCTCACCGTGGATTCTAAAACGCGTGGGAACTAAAGCCCAACCTTTCAATTTAGGAAGAGACAGTAGGAAGCAATAGGCCGAAAATGAGACTTCAAAGTTGTATTTAATGCTATAAGTAGTTGCTAATTTGACAGGGCAAATAAACTCATCGAACATGTAAGCAACCTTCTAAAGTTTAGCTAGCAGTTTTAACTTGGTATTCATTCGAAATTCAATTGTAATTCAGATTGATGTAAAATTGGTGAACTACTGGCCATAAGAAATTATTATGAAAAAAAAATGAAATAAAAAAAAAAACTACTTTTACCATAAACTTGAATAAAGATCGTGAGGTATGTAATGAATGAGCCCGTCTTTATTGTAGGCTTTATTTACCGAAAAACAGCTAGACATTAATATTGTGACAGTATGTAATAGACACTGTATTTAGTTTTTAATACTACATTCTTCCCGGCCTATAAAAGTCTTGCAGATAAGTAGGAGGCCTCCGGGCCCGCTCAGAACGTCGCGGGGGGGTCGCCGGCTCGCCAGGCGGCGGCGCAGGGTCATCCGAAGCTGGTAGTTCTTGCGGTAGCGCGTCCTGCCCTTCAGGCTCTGCCTGTTGTTCCGCCTGATCTATTTCTATTGTGTCGCTTTCCCCTGTGGGTGCGAGATGACGGTTAGAAACTGTTAACTCTCTACCATTTGGTAATCGTACAGAAGTATAGAATGGGTTCGCTTCCAAGATATCCACTTCTTCAACCAGAGGATCGTATTTACTGGTACGATTGAATTTTTTTAGCAATCCTTTTCTAGAATGTTGCAGCCAAGATGGCATGGACTGTCCGAAAGATGAGCGACGTGGATGATTAAATATACGTTAATGGGGTGTGGTGTTTGTTGCTGTGCAGAGCAATGATCGAATGCTGTGAAGTGCTTGTGTCATTACTTCTTCCCACATAGATAAGGGTAGATTTTTGGTTTTCAGAGCCAGGCGAATGGTTTGCCAAAGAATGCCATTTTGTCTCTCAACTTGACCATTACCCTGAGGGTTGTAGGGTGAAGATCGACTGGTAGTGACGCCTTTTGAGTGTAGAAAATCTTTAAATTCTTTGGACATAAATGCAGCACCTTGATCTGTGTGCACCATTGCGGGCATGCCAAAAACTGAAAATAGTTCAGTAAGATGCTTTATTACTGTCTGTGTACTGGGATCAGGGCATGCATATGCAAAGGGAAATCTGGAGAATTCGTCAACTATGGTAAGAATATATTTGTTGTTAGTAGATGAAGGTAGAGGTCCCTTGAAATCCATTGCCAAGCGCTCTAGTGGCATTGTTGCTTTAATTAATGTTCCTACGTTATTATTGAATTTTGGTTTGATTTCTGCACATACTGGACAAGAAGAGACCACCCGTCTGACATCATCGCTCGAGTACGGTAGATTCTTGGTTCTTATCCAGTGGGTTAGTCGTGCTACTCCGGGATGGCAAAGGGATTGGTGCAGATCCTTGAGTTTGTCGTCAATATTCGCAGCGCACGTTAATTGCCTTGTCAGGGCATCGGCAACAGTATTTTCTTTACCAGGTCGATATTTGACATCAAATTTATAATTTGACAATTCAATGTGCCATCTTTGTATCTTATCGTTTTTTATTTTACTTGCATGTCCTTGCAACATATACGCTACAGATTTTTGATCTGTGATTAAGATGAATGGGCGACCAATCAGATAGTGTCGCCACTTCTTTAGACTTTCAATTATTGCGCATGCCTCTTTTTCAATAATTGGATACCTCCTTTCGCTGTTGTTTAAAGATTTCGAAAAAAAAATGCCACGGGTCGTCCGTTCTGAGTGAGTGAAGCAGCTATTGAATAATCTGAGGCATCCGTTTCTACTGTAAACGTGCCTTTGGGATCGATTGCCGATAGTGATGCCTTTACTATTATATTCTTTAGCTCTTCGAAACAATTGATTTCAACGTTGTTCATTGGGAAAGATTCAACTAGTGTAAGAGAATGAAGTTTATTTGAAAAGTTGGGCACCCATTTCGAATAATGCGAAAATAATCCAATTGCTCGTTTCAGAGAGGCTGTGTCTTGGGGTACCGGTAATTCACGTAGTGGGCGTAAACGGTCAGGATCAGGTTTGACTATTCCATTGTTAATATTGTAAACGAGTATACTGAGGTCCCGAAGTGAGAATTCACTTTTATCTCTGTTGATCGTTAGATTGTATTTTTGTGCAATTTCCACAAACTTCTGTAGTTTTTCATCGTGATCTTTCTGGTCTATCCCGCAGACAGTAATGTCATCGAGGTATGGGAATACACCTTCAATATTAGATTTGCGAATAATCGAATCAATCGCTCTTTGGAAACACGCTACACCATTGGTCACTCCAAAAGGAATTCGACAAAATTGATACAGGTTACCAGCTGCCTCAAAGGCTGTGAGCGGTCTATTAGCGGGAATAATTGGGATTTGGTGATATGCTGATTTTAAATCAATTTTGCTAAACACTCTATAGTTGGATACCTTTGAGATTACTTCTTCGATATTAGGCAGCGGATAAGCATCTAAGTATGTATATTTATTGACAGTTTGAGAATAGTCAACGCACATCCTTTTTTTGTGGTGCGTAGCTGATGTGACAAGAACTTGTGCTCGCCAAGGTGAAAAGCTCTCTTCAATTATACCATCCGATAATAGTTTTTGAATCTCACTATCTATAAACTTTTGATCGTCTGGCGAGAATCTTCGCGATTTGATTGCAATCGGTTTGCACTCAGGAGCCATATTCGGAAACAAATCTACGGGATCAATGTTGGCTTGATTTAATGCGAATAACTTCAGTGGCGGCATGTGCCCTCCAAATCCAACTTCAAGACTGGAGTATTTTTCGAGGATGTCATGGCCTATTATGACGTTACAGCAAAGATTTTTCATTACTTTCAATAAGATTTGTGGAATTTCTTGTCCATTCAAAAGAACTGAGGCAGGGCATACTTGAGATATCTGAGATTTATGGCTAGATGACGCCATTGATACATCTTGATTCCACGGTTTAGTTTCCAATCCATATTGCGTCATGACCTCTTCGTCAATAAAGCTTGCAGTGCTCCCGGTATCTATAAGAGCTATCACAGGGATTCCATTCCGCTTCAAATCTATCTGGCTTGAGATATCTATTCATCTTGATACATAGTATTTTATTTTCTCTGCTTTCTTGGTTGAATATTTGATTTCGGTAAATAAATTGTAATGAATGAGCCCGTCTTTATTGTAGGCTTTATTTACCGAAAAACAGCTAGACATTAATATTGTGACAGTATGTAATAGACACTGTATTTAGTTTTTAATACTACAAGGTATTCGTCCCCAGGCAACGCGGTACTGTGCAACGGAATATTTTTGTTGAAATGAACCCATCCCCTGGTTTTGCATAAAATAATTGCACACCTGGAGTGCAAGATTTGCACAGAAGTAAAAAATCACCGACAGATAAATTGTCTCTAACTTTGTTTGAAACCATTCAAGAAAAGTGATGGCGCTTCTCTTCAGCAGAAAGGTAAAACATTATTTTATAGCTGCTTAGACAATTGTTATGATCGCGGGAGTACTCAAGCACTTGGCATAATGTAGGTGCAAGAAGCCGAGGCGTGAAAAATGATTTTATTAAAATTTAAGGGGAAAGCCAAGGCTCTTGTCGGGGGAAATTTAATAATCCTTATTAGATTTTGCTGCTGAGATTTTAAGGCAATAGTGGAAGCAATATTCTTTATCTAATATTAGGTTACATATTGCTTACATATTATTGCTGAAATGGTCTTGGTTCACGGAGGCTCTATAGATAAAATAAGTTTAGGAAATTGAACGATGTTTTTCTTGCATTTTACAATAATTTAAATTTACAATAATAAAGGAAGTTCAAAAGTCATGTTAAGGCGACCATTGTGTTATTTTTTGTTTTTTCTTATACTTATTTTATTTATGAAGTAGAAAAAATAGCAAAATCTATATCTATACTAATATTATAAAGAGGAAAACTTTGGATTTTTGGATGTTTGTTACGAATAAACTCAAAAACTACTAGACCGCATTTTAAAATTCTTTCACTATTAGAATGCTTATTTATTCCAAAGCGCCACAGGCTATTTTTTTTTTGGCCTTTTTTTTTACTTTGCTTGTGCGAAGCCGGGGCGGGTCGCAAGTATATTATATGTGTGAAACAACCTTTGAAATATCCTATGAGTTTTTCAGTGAAGGAAAATATGGAGAGGAAACCAGTTGTGTGTATACAGTTGCTGATTTATACTGGGTCCGCGTGGGAACTGCAGCCCAAGCTCTCTCATTCTCAGATAAGGCCTGTGTCTTGTTGTAGTGGCATGTATATATGGCGAATATGATTATCAGTATAATCATCACGCCACTAAGTTCATTCCGGGAATTTGTAATTACGCTGCAATAATATGTTTGATCAATAGTCGCGAACCGCCGACCAGTATATTGCGGCCACATTGCGCATAACCACTGAACTGAGACGATTATGTAGGCTGTTTCAGTAGCCTGCATCGCATCTCACGCAGCTTAGCTATTTTCAATGGAAATCAATCAAATGTATACCTATAATTTTAAAGGTTACTTATTATACAGGGTGGAAAGTTGAGATGAGGCAGCAATAAGACCCTACTTTAGTTCAAATGTTCCGTTTTTAGTTGTTTACATACTGTTTAATTTTCTTTAAGCATAAAGGATTCATATTCGTAAAAAAGCAACATGAGAAAGTTTCACTTTGCAAATTAGTACCCTACGGACTGTATGGAAAAAGTTTTCTTTGATTTGTGGGTGTTCTAATACCTACTCTAATCTGAGTTGGTCTCAAAGCGTGGTTTAATCCTTGATAGAAATGGGACCGATAAGCATTAAAAAAAGTCAAATCTCTCGATTTTCTCGCTGACTACACATTTTATCAAAAATCTGAGAAAATATCGATTGTCATCATTTCCACCCTGTATATCAATAAAAAAATATAGCATTACAGTAAAAATCAATCCGCTGTAAAATTCAGTTACATTATTTACAAAAACGCAAAAAAGATAAAATAAAACAATTATTTAGGCGTTTTCATCCTTCTTCCATAAAGCGACGGAAGACCACACACTCCGGCCAGAAGTCGGAGTCCAGGAACATCTCCTGGTGCTTAGCCGGCACGTGGAGTTGGTTTTTAAAATGACCTTCATACTTCATTTTATGGCTGGTAACAGACCAGTGACTCTTCTCGAGTTGTTGGTACCTATTCACCCACTAGCTCGTTTGCATCCCACTCATAATAAAAAATACCCTTATTTAGAGCAACGACGCAGAATTCTAGTAACACGGAGTGTGAAAAAAGTGATTGATTATGCATAATTCATTTGATTCAGGTGTCCATGGCGGACGTCCATATCGATGAATTACTTACAACTTTTATCTTACCACTCACAGGTACGAAACAGCTGCTAGTGTGCAACACACTCCCAGTAAAAATTATTTCTTTTTTAGATTCTTTGAAAGAAACGTTTCAATTATTAACGGATTTGTCAAAATATAGAAATTACTTGAACTACGCGTAATTTGAAATGTATTTACTTGTTACTATGTAGGCATGATTCCTGAAAGCGTTTATGTATGGGTTTATTATCCTTACAATTGTCACAAAGTTGTGTTCAAGCATCGAAAACCTATTAAAACTTAAGCCAATATTGTACAGTACAGATGTCGTGAATAATGTTTTGCCATCATACTTATTAGCTTACTGAAGTTTACTGAAGCTAATTGAATACGAACTTAAATATCCGACAAAAACGCGATGGTAAAATATTATTGAAATTTTATTTATTTATTTATTTATTTATAGATCTGTACGTCTTTTCAAGTCATGTGCGTAGATACTCCGGAGAATGTTACTTCCCAGAGCAATATTTGTAATGGTCAAAAAAGCTAGCTTTAAACTTAAATTAAAATTTAATCCATGTCTTTCCCCGCACTGTAAATAATCTACTTTCGATACTTTGTTATCTTTAATGGAAAAATGTAAAGCACTGACTATTGTGTGCCATAATAGGATTTTATGTTGCAATATGAATTTTAACCGAGTAGGTTTTTTTGTAAAAAGAGTTGCGATTTTCCCATTTCCACAGGCCCAGCGGGTAGCAACCTGTTGTGGAGTTTTTAATTAAGTGCCGGGGTGCGTTGGCGGAGCTCCTTTTGCTCTCCTTCGGGGCTACTAGCCTCAGCTCCTGTATGCATTGTTAGAACAACGAGGTTACGTGAAAAAATGCCTTATTGTAGGTAGCAATATTTTTAACCCTTTATTTTTATGGAAAACTCTACATGATTCAGACAGAGTCAATGTTTTTTATGTTCCGCTGTCTACCGTTGCGAATAAATATCTTCCTGCATGTTACTTAACGATCTGCTGATTTTTTAAGTCTTTTGTGAGTGGCTAGAAAATTTAACGACTTATTATTAACAAAGTAAGAGAGTTATTTTAGCGAAATGCATGCTTGACGTGTTTTATTAATGAAAAAACGTCTGTTCTTAACAAAAATGTAAATTTATGTCAAAATGATAAATAAGAGAAACGGATAATAATTTTAGTGGATATACTCGTATAAATCTCATGATTCACGCTGTCATCGTTTATCCACCATTACCTCTCATATTTCGTTTTATAGAATGTTTTTACCGTATAACGGCAAAAACTACTAGACACTGGCAAAATTGTCCTCCAATGGACAGAGCCGTATTTTTTAAAGAAACAACAATATAATAAACCTTATATAGTTTATATAAAATAAGCTAATCAAGCGTAACAAATCGCCGTTTGTAAAACTATCTCCAAGATTCAGCCAGAACGAGAGAAAGATAAAGAGATTAAATAAACCAACTCGAACAGTTTCAGCGTGCCAGTTTCATGATTGCTGCTCATGCTACTCGATAGAAAACGATGCAAGGATAAAGCGTGTCGCGTCCTCTTGTGCTAGCATTCCCACCCAGCTAGCAGTGTTAGCCTTTAAAAAGTCGTAAGTGGTCAACGAGCGAGAAATAAGCAACAAAGTTGCTCGCCTGCAGTTAAAAAAGTTTAATCTTTAAACAGGGTTATCAAGATGTTTGCCCACTGCCCCTGTTATTTACTCGGGCCGCGCTCATCTAATAAGGCACTGAAACGAAATATCCTACAGTTGATTTTTACTTCATAAAGACAATTTTCCATTCTTTCCTTTTTATTACAGTAAACATTAATTTAACGAGGCAATGAGACGCTTCCTATATTTTTTCCGCTGAACAACTTGCCGGGAAATATAAACGTCCCCCGCCATTAGGAGACGTTTCAACAAATTAAATTTATTTAATGAATAGAAATGTGAGACGACGGTATTATGTTACTTTTATTTGGATTAATGAGTGAATGAGAGCAAACGAATAAATACCAAAGCCATCTTCATTGATCTGCGGCTACTACTCAAAAATTAATTTAACGTAATTAATTATTTAACGCCTAGGTCAGTGGATACTTACAATACAATACAATACAATACAATACAAAGACTCTTTATTGTGCACCAGAAATAGTAAGCGATACAGAAAACAATTACACAGAGAAAAAAATACAAACAACTTACAAACACAACACACACTTGCAAACTTATACACTTACAAACTTATTTTAACTGTTCTCTTTTTATGATAGTAGGTATAAATACAAATAACGCACGCACCTATTTTTAAATCGCATCCCACAGAAGATATTATACATGCGGAAGTTTGTAAGTCTGTTTGTTTATTTGTTTGTTACCTCATCACGTCTAAACTGATATATTATATACGTAAACTGATATATTACGTATATTATGTATTCTGGCAAATAAAGCATTCTCATTCTCATTCTCATTCTGATCAAATTTGGTATACAGATAGTTTGCGTCCCGGGGAAGGACATAGGATAATTTTTAACCCCCGACGGAAAAAGAGGGGTGTTATAAGTTTGACCGCTATGTGTGTCTGTGTGTGGCACCGTAGCTCTTAAACGGGTGGACCGATTTGATTACAGTTTTTTCATTAGAAAGCAGGTTTTCCAGCGATGGTTCTTAGACATGTTTTATCAAAATAGGTTTAGCCGTTTTTGAGATATTGAACTTTGAAGTGACAAAGTCGGGGGTTTTCAACTTTTTGTTGGTTAAATTATTTATTATTTTGGAAAATTCGGGTTCGGTTTCGTTTCGGACGGAGTTGTGGGTAATAGCTAATGTTTCATAATTACAAGGTTATCACTTAACATTCAATTGTGCTTAACGACCATTTCCACATTGTTATTGCTATACACAAACAAAACAATACATTTTTGCTATAATATACAGGATGTTCGGTACATGGACCGTCCATTTTTTTTGGGATATTGTTGGGGTTGAGGTCCAAGGGCGAAAATATAGCAAATAACCCCAACAATATCCCAAAAAAATTTGACGGTCCATGTGCCGAACAACCTGTATAGCTTTACAACATTTTATGAATAAGGGTGTTATACAACAAGTATGAACCCCTACTTACCATATTAGAACTTCGTTCGATTATTGAATAACCTGAAACGTCATGGCATGCGTTTGGATGGCACCGGATATTGAGGCGGGCGGAAGTAAGCCGGCCGCCATAACCGTAATTCACAACTACCCGCGTCAAAGTGATGTTACGTGTTTACTATTTGGGCCTCGCTTCGCGGGATTGATGGCGATTGGCTGCCGTAAATTGCGATGCCGAGTTCATTATTTTAACGGAACGCTTCAAAGACACTTTGTATATGGGCGTGTGAAGTTAATGGGAAAGGTATACGCGGCCATTTTTTTACATCGTACGTAAGGTAATGTTAAACTATTAGACATTAATTTCAAAACGGGATTCGAAACACTTTACTATTTTAATTTTCTCCTAAAATTGCAAACAGATTAAAATGCTTTTAGCACAAATAAATATACTCCAATTCAATAGAATCTAACAATCCTGTAGACACTTCCAGCCTCCAGCCTACTAATATGAACACCGGGCTGCCTAAGGCTTCGTGATGTGACTATTATTCTTTTTTGATTCCTTTTAGATGATAATTGCAACAACAGGGACATATATAATCAAGCGTGCCTACGTTAGGGTGTCTTAAAGTGTAGAAAATTGTTAGATTCTATTGAATTGTACTTTAGTTGATTTATAGTCGGTGTGAACTTTTCTATATTAGGTGAATTTGAATTCACTTTTCAATTTGAAATAAGAGTTTTTAAATCAAAGACAAATATCAAGTTATTTAGCACACAAATATTGTCTATTGTAAAAGTGTTTGAAAATACACATTTGTAAAGCAAGTCGTGTAACATTTTCCAGGTAAAATTACTGTTTGGGAAACTACGGCAGTTCGATTGAGCAGCTCCCGTTGCATTAGTACTAGGAAAAGAACACTTAACCAACATTGCTGTCTAACTCCACAAAGAAACGAGGAAAAGGACGTGGGGTGCTCCAATGAAAAAGGTTACTTTTTTCAATTAGGATCGTTTGGGAACTTCCCTCTTAAGAACACGTATTGGCGCCCAGCGTGGCCTATATTACTCTGATTACTTTACAAAACTAGCTTTGCCGTAAATGTATAGAATACAAATGTTATCATGTAGAGAAAACTGTTATTAAGTACTTTAGCTCGAGTAAAATTGTGTTATGAGAGTTCCTTGGGAGTTGCCCGTACTTGAGATTAGAGATAAGTGGTCTGTTTTAATTTGATAGCGTGCAAGTAATGACTCAAAACACTCGTTCAATTAATTCCGTGTTTCAAGACATTGATTCTGTAATTAACAAAAGTTCATTTATTATTACAATCTTTTATTTATCTTGCCGTATTACTATTGGTGAAATCTTGTAAGTCGAATTTGATTCACTTTCAGTAGGTAATCAGATTGACTATATTTATAAGGTTTAGAATTTAATTTAGTTTTAGCACTAGGTACTTTTCGTGTTTTTTTTATGACACGTTTGTTATTTATTGTATATATTGTGTATTACTAAATATTTGGTACTTTGTAAGTTGGGTGACAATGTTTTAGCTAGTATTTCAAATGAAATTTGGATCAAAAAATTATTTTACGCAAATTTATTTTGCATGTATTGTTAGTATTCAGTCCACATTTTGGATTTTACATGGTTTCAGTGTGCTACACACACACACACACACACACACACACACACACACACAACAAATATCACGCCTGTATTCCCAAATGGGGTAGCGAGCACACGAAACGTTACCGCTTCGGAGCCACTTTTAGCAATTTTAGGTTTTAAGTTTAACAAAAACGGTTTCCAGCGTGAAGGAGACACACAAACACACAACATTCAGGCTTTCGCCGTAATATTGCTTCAGTTGGAAAATACGTAGTTGTCTACAAAAACATGCAAATAATCTTAATCTCAACAACAACGATTACAGCTGATATACCGAGTGTTGCCTGTAATGCTCATAGATCGGAATTTTTGCGACATTTTTGATCTGTCGTAGTGACTTCTCAGTTATCGACTTCCGATATTCATATCGATAAATATATCGATACACAACATGTTCAAAAATATGAAAAGTAGAGGTCAACAATAGACGGTTTTATCTTTAAAGAACGATCTCTTCCATTTAACTTTTGAGCAGTCGAAAATGTGTTATAGTCATAAATATGGATTATGCAATGAAAACAATGAATAGATTACAATTTCTAATTTAACAATTCAATTTCATATTTGAAGTATTGCTAATAAGTGTTCCATTAGTGTCTTTATAAAATATATTAAGATTTTTATTTTAAGATATCATTATCGATATCATTTAGGTAGAGTCGATAAGTGAGAAGTCACTATTATAGATCAAAAATGCCGTGAAAATTCCGATCTCTGGAATGCTACACAACAAAAAATAAGAACGAAAATTGAAGACAGAGAAGAAAATGCAGTTATTATTAAAATACCTATCGCAATATCACATTATCACTGTTACAAAGTCCTGTGAAAGAAATAGCCATTTTAGTTAAATCAGCTATGAATGCAATGCAGTTTTTCTTGTCACTGAAATCAAGGACATGGTTTTTTAGAACAGATCCTTCTACTTATATCCTAGTGTATCAGAGTAACCTATACTGACACATGTAGCTAAATGAGTCATCCTGTATGTTTCCTATTCGTTCTTTCTATTAAATTCAAAGACTAGAGATAATATACTTGGCATCCAATAATTGCGTCGCGTATTAATCACGCGCCTGGGGGCTACTACGAAATTCGAAATTCGAAGTTCATATCGTACCGTCCCTCTCACTCTCGTATTAAATAATTAGTGTGAACAGAACGGCAAGATACGAAGTTCGAATTTTGTACTTCGTTGTATAGGACCTAATTATGGAATAATTTATAAGTCGCTCCATTATTCACATGCGCCCGAAGTTACGCGGTTTTGCTGCTCTTCATGATATTTGCCGAACACTATCCAACACATCTGGCGGCCGTAATCGTGTTATAAGGAAAAACTTTCTTAATAAGAACACTGTTTGGCTCACAGTTATTTCTTCCTACGCTTTAAGAGCAAACGATGAAATAATTACTAGCTCATGCTGATAGATCTAGAACAATAAGTCGGGTACCTAACTATAATCATTGCGCTTTGCTAGCAAAAACTTATTGTTTATCGGGTTGGGTCAAAGTATAAAAACAAACAACATGTTTTTGTCAAAAAAGATTTAATATATTCGTCACTAACAAAGAAACGGCATTGTAATACACGTATTAAAAATGGCGTCTTATCATTTAAGAAGCCTGATAAAACATTTAATATGAAAATAGTTGATTGCAGATCCTCTGGAACAGTTAGTTATTGATTTACAAAATTCTATCACAGCTTGAAGATCTTTATTTGTTCTTGCAGTCTATCGCCAGTGGGGCGGGGGGTGATGAGGATGGTGTGGTGGGGGTGGGGGATGATGGTGATGATGGGGCGGAGGTGGGTGATGATGGAATGGTGGGGGCGGAGGGTGATGGTGATGCGGGGGTGGCGGTGGGTGATGGTGGTGAGGCGGCGGGTGATGATGGTGCGGCGGCGGGGGGAACGGCCGCCGGTGGTAGCAGTGAGGCGCGCAGTGAGTTCCACAATGGGGTCCGCAGGGCATTGCGTGCGGAGGCGGCATCGCTGTAAACATACAGTTCCTTTACTTACTTTGTTTTGACACCGAAACGGAATATAACCTCTTGCCATTTTTTAAACCAGTTAGGTAAAGAGTGTTTGTTTATACTTAATCGGTACTAAACGTACATATGTTTGTGCCCATTGTTTAAGCTGACATGCAAGGTGAAGCTGAAAGAAGGAAGGTTACGCTTCTTAAGTAAAGTCACTAAAGCAACACGTATAAACCAGTAGAGTCTCGAATTCCCAAAACCAACAAAATAGAGAGAAATATCACAGAAAGATTTAAGATTTTTGTGGTCATCAATGTTAATTTCGTAAATAATAAACCATGGGGTTACTTATACGATTATTAAAAGAACTAAGCCTCACCTGATTCTGATTAGTCACCGACAACAAAGAAATAAAATTCACCCAATGAAACAACTGAAGTGCGTTGTGTTTGGTAGCTGAATGATAAACCGGGCTATCGATTTTCTTTATTTATCGACATTTTGATAACGTATCTAGTCGTTTCCGTTAAGCACTTCGCAGAACTGATAGTGTTTAATCTCTGGTATTTACCAACCTGTTGTAGCGACTCCTAGCGCCATCTAGTAAAACAACAATAGAAACTTCGACCATGTTCTACTTCGCGCTATCGAAGTTTCTCAACGCGGTCGCATATATACAAAATAACCTAGGAAATTAACAACAGGACCTAAGTCATCATCATCATCATCTCAGCCTATATACGTCCCACTGCTGGGCACAGGCCTCCTCTCGGAATGAGAGGGCTTGGGCCATAGTTCCCACGCGGGCCCAGTGCGGATTGGGAACTTCACACGCACCATTGAATTGCTTCGCAGGTTTGTGCAGGTTTCCTCACGATGTTTTCCTTCACCGCAAAGCTCGTGGTAAATTGCGCACATGAATTTCGAAAAACTCAGAGGTGCGAGCCGGGATTTGAACCCACGACCCTCTGCTTGAGAGGCGATAGGTCAAACCACTAGGCCACCACGGCTTGGTACAGGACCTAAGTAATAGTAAGTAATTTATATGATTAACTATCTGCGACCGAAGAAACATCCACATAACGCTGACCTGGACATACAGTCAGCGTCATATAGTACGTAGCAGTCAAGATCACCAAATACTTAAAAACATACAAAATAGTCATTACCAGTGACCCAGTCAAAGCGGTCAAATTGTTGGAGACATCCATCGTGTATAAATATACTGGAGCACGCACGTCGCCAAATACTTTGTAATATTCAAGCCGACATAAGTACCGTAGCAGCCAACGTATCCAAAAGTATGGGACACCACAGGAAAATTGACTTTATTACATATCGTGTAAGGTCCAATGATCCAGTTAGCTAGTCCGATTTAATAGAATGTGAACGGTATTCCATTTTCAATCTCTTGGTGCAAAATTCAGATGTCATTACCTTTTTAATTAATGAAATAAAAACTCTTTTATAATGTAATTATACTGGCCGATTCAAGCCATATTTAAAAGGAAATCCGTTAATCCGGAATTCTGCCAATATAAATAAAAATGTGAAAAAAGCCGTCAGGGTCCAAACGAAAGAGACGGAACGATCGATGACAAGTTGGTACTCTTTTCGGTGATTGTCAAAAATAAAAAGTCAATCTTATGACGTGTTCATTTATTTCGCACTCAACTCGAGATTAAACCTTAAACCTTTTAAATAAAGCTCAGTTTTCTAGTGTGTCCCATACTTTTGGTTATTATGGCTGCTACGCTATCAGTGGTGATGTGCGTGCTCCGGTATATTTGTAAACGATGGATGTCTCCAACAATTTGACCGCTTTGACTGAGTCACTGGTAATGACTATTTTGGATGTATCCAAGTATTTGGTGATGTTGACAGCTACGTACCTACTATATGACGCTGACTGTACATTACACATTAGGATACTGATGCCTGATACCTGCCTGTTGACTCACATTAAAATTAGTCACAACTCGTACATCATCATCATCATGTCCGCCGAAAGACATTCACTGCTGGATATAGGCCTCCCCCAAGGCTGTCCACTCAGACCGGTCTTGTTCTTTTCGCATCAACCGCGATACCGAAATCTTAACCAGGTGGTCGCTCCATCTTGTTGGAGGACTACCGATAGCTCGTCTCCCGGCCCGGTCCGCGGACGCTATACCGCTCCTGACGCGTACATTGCATAATGTAATTTTCGTGTGTACTAAGTACGCCATTACTTATTCTGTGGTACACCTTAAGTAAGTACGCTAAAAAATGAAATTTTAATCGCAGATTAATAAATATTTTTAATGCAAGCCTGTTTTGCCGACTGTACTTGCATAATAATCCCATTTACTTATGCATGTCAAATTTAAAGTCAATTCACTACTAAAAGTGAGTTAAATTCAGATAACGGAATGAATAAAATAAAATTGTGCAAAAGTAACAAAAAGAGCATAAACTGTACCTATCGTTTCGTAAAGACGAAACTTGTCATTTAAACATACCTAATATATTAAAAATTCACGCTTATAACTCATACTAGTCAGTTGCCCGCGACTTCGTCCGCGTAGAATTCGTTTACCACTATCCCGCGGGAACTACGCAGTTTTCGGGAATAAAAACTATAATATGTTCTTCTCTGAGATTCAAACTATCTGTAGGTATACCGAATTTAATCTAAATTGGTTTGCCGGTTTAGACATGAAGTGGTAACAAACAAATACACAGGCTAACAACTTTCGAATTTTTAGTATTAGTAGGATTTTGTTTATAACAAGGAGAGAATAATGGCGGATCAAGGTTTTCGATATCAGACGCTGTAAAATCGGCAGTAGGTATTATTTGATAAGGCCAGAATTCGAACTACATATGCGTGACTCATTGTATTTACTCTGTTGACTTTGGTGTGAAGTAGTGATATTGATAAGAAATTGTATGTAACGCTTATGACTATGACTAAGAAAAAAAATAAGGGGGAAATACTCAAAGGTGTGATTGAATTAGGCTGAATCGCGATTGAAATCATCGATCACATCGAAGAAAAACATTAAGTTTCTCGTTATTTTCTAACCTAATTTAATTTTATATTGGCCTAAAATTTGGTTTCGATTGTTTAGTGCAGTACATAATAAACTAACAATTTTCTTTCATTGATGCTAAAGTAAATTTGTATGATATAACTAGTTGTTCACGTTAACCAAAGTTCATAACTACTGCAGACAAAACATTAGGTTGTTCTTCTTCAAAAAGCTGTCCTACTAGCAATCAAGACCATAAGAAGAAGAATTTCCGTTTCTTATGTGATAAGTTCAGCACAAGAGAAGTAAAAATGTAAACAAAAAGTACGAGATAAATTATCTGAAGTACGTAATATGAGTGACTAGAATTTGTCTGCGACGTCGTTCGTCCGGAAATAAATGGAATAGACTTTGTTCCTTCTCATCCCCAAAGTACTACGTCAATATTCTATGCACCTCCAACCAACCCCTTCAAATTCCGTGTTTTTTATTTTCAAACTTTACAGGTGTGCTTTCAAAAAACGATGAATGCCATTAATTTTTATTCGCAATACCTCGCTAAAGCTTCAGCGCAATTTCCTATACAACACTTCACTCCTTACTAACATTTTTATAGGTTAAATTTCCAAAAATTCGTCCAAATGCTCGCTTACATGATGAAAAGAAGCTTTCTATAAAATTTCCAAGCTCCTAAACATAAACTTTGGGCTCTCAGTCAGTCAGTCATCTTTTTCTTATAATTTAAATGTTCACATGCAGAAGTGTTACATACCTCTTTTAACTATGTTTTTAATAATTTATCTACCAGTCCGACCACACTAGACTATGAGGACACTGCAGAACACTGCAGGACTCAACTGCGTTAGTTTTAGGAAAGTGACAAGTCCAGCTTTAGTGACAGAGTCATCGTGACGTGAGTGCATTTAGTACAGGACGAATATTACTCATACAGTTCCTACAATATTAGTCAGAGATTAGTTGTATGTTTTATTGTATGTAGTCGGAAATGTTTGAATGTTTGTGCCTGTGTCCGGTGTATTTTAGGGTGTTTTACAAATTAAAAAAGTAAAAATTCGCTTTGTTATGTTAGTAATTTGTGCAGCTTTTGTGATACCTATTTACGTTGTTTTAGTTGTATCTGTTTAAAGTAGGTAGATAATAAGAACAGTCAAATCAGCGGGATGAAAGCAAACCACTATTATATCATATTTTTATGTAATCGTATCTGAGTCTTATCACGACACTAAAACGATATTGATAAGACAAAATAGGATAAATACGAACCATGAACGCCGGTGTCATCACACACAGACCACCTTTGGTTATTTAGATACGCGTTTTTAGGAAAACTTTCGGTAAGTGGATTTCGTATATTTTTATATCTAACTAGCCGTTGCCCGCGACTCCATTCGCGCAGAATTCATTTATAATTATCCCGCAGAAACTATTCAGTTTTCGGGGATAAAAACTATCCTATATCCTTCTAAGGGACTCAAACTATCTGCATACCGAATTTCATTTAAATCAGTTCAGTGGTTTAGACCTGATGAAGTAACAAACAAACAGACAAACCAACAAACAAACAGACTTACAAACTTTCGCATTTATATTAGTGAGATTATTATTGGCCGAAATGAAATTTTTGTTTGCTTCTCAATTCAGTTTTGGATTTTTTTATGCTATAAATATAAAATTAGAAACGAGGACATTGATTATCTTCTGTGCAATGCACCACCTATTAATCCAAGTAGCCAGCCAAAGAGTAGTATAATAATTTTGTAAGAAAGGTTATTGATTCTATTTTGTCATGCTGGCCTTAGGTTTCCTCACGAAGTTTACCTCCACTGTAAGCTCATGCACGGCACGTTATTTGGTACACGTAAGTGGCATTTCGCTTATTCATACCGAAATGCGTTGAAAATTTAGCTACTTTTTAATGCACAATTATCCATTTGAAAGGTCATTAGCTAACTGTAGCGTCCATTCCATATGTCATCTGGCATCAGGCAGACTTTTACAGTCAAATATTAAAATTAAAAAGTAAACCAACCCCATCCATTACGCAGAAGCTTGCGTGGCATTTAATAATAAAAATACTATTTTTTCCAGATATGCCGCCCCCACCTCCTCATCACCCCCCGCACCAGCCACCGCCTCCAGGCCCCCCTGGGCCGGGTCCCCACGACCCGCCGCCACCGCACCACCCGCCCCACCATCCTCCACCACCGCACTAACAACCATCTGACTAACCATCCGCCACTATGACGTTTTTTGATTGCATTGGATGGTGATTTTGTATACTGGGTGCTTTAATTATTTTTATGTTTTTTTTATTAATATATTTTGAATGAATATAAATGGTTCTCTTTAATTCACAAACTCCGTCAACTTGTGTTATTAAGAAAATGGATAGGTGTATAATAAGTAATTATTCAACATTTGACCTTATCATTAATTAAAATGTTAAAATATAATATAGTGAAAAATAGGACCTCATAAGGTGATAAAAGTTTTATTTAATTTATAGCTACTTTACGATATGATCAGCTAAACCAACAGCCACTTCATGATTAAAACCACTTTAAAATTAAAATTATGAACACTCATGCTTAGCCATATTTATAAATAATCGAACGTTGAATACTCATTGATCTAACCAGCCAATACTTAATAGTTACAGGTGTAACATTCAATCAAGAAATACCATGTATCTCCTAAAGTATTGATCGTAAAGCAAAATTGTATATGACTTTAAACTGAAAAAAGGTACCTTCTTTCCCCCTTACACCCTCAGTACAGCCTTGAGGACTTTTAGTATGTTCGTCTGGATACCGCAAAGTATAACTTTACCAATTTTCAAAACTACACGGATTTTTTCTCCTGATTTTATTAATTTTCTCACCCTAACGACTATAAGATTATTTTGAGATAGCAGAACTTATTTAATGAAGTTTTTTGCTATTTTTATATCGATGTGTTCAATGCAACAGTATTAGGTTGATTAATTACAATTATCTTGACATTACAATTTAGATCTAATCTTGAATTATCGTCATAAGTACTTTAGAAAGTCGAAACCTTTTTCGTTATGCGCAGCCTTTTTCTAGTAATCGATCAATGTCTCATTTATTTAAGTAGGGTTACGCATGAATACATTAAAAACATATTACTTACGGTCTTTTCACCTGGAATTATGATGTTGCATGAACCAAGTCCGTCTTGGAGTAATTCTCATTTTTCCGAAGTCTACCTATTTATTTCCATATTGAAGAACATTTCATCGGACTTAGATTGGCCCTCATACCTATTACTCTTGCTGCTGGATATGCAGGAGTTAAAAAATGATTTCCGAGTTTTTTTATTTTGTTTAATTTTGGTGGCAGTCTAGACTCTAGACGCAAGACTTATTTAATAAATGTATTAAAGTAAATATAACACTTATACACAGTTTGATTAAAATATATAAAGTCTTCAAATAGTCTGAAAGGCATCAGAAAGAAATCAGAGTTTGCAGCGGCATCAGTACTTAGTCTGGTTTTGTCTGATTTAAGTAGTTTAGTTTACTGAATCGCATCCGCTACAGTAGGTTTAGAGTAAGTTAATTATAGTTTTTTTTTCTTTTAATTATTTATTTCTGTTAATTATTGTTACATATTATTTGTTTGTTTATAAATAAATTTCTCCGCTACAGGTAATTTATTAACAGCATATTATGTCGATGCAGTAATACCGAAGTACAATTTATTAATGGCTTTCGGCTTAGGCAGTGGTATCTTTGAAATGAATGGCTATTAAGCAAAGTAGTGCGTTTCCAAACAAAGTTTTTTTCTTTTACTGCATGCAATCCTATGTGAATCAGAATAAAGCATTAAAGATACATCTCTATAATCTTTATAATCTCTCTCTATAAATAAAAATAAATCGTAAAATGTGTTGCTAAAACTCGGGAACGACTGGTCCGATTTTGCTAATTCTTTTTTTGTTGTGTTCGTTAATATCAGGAAAAGGCTTTTATCGAAGAAAATACAGAAAAAATACAAGGACAGCAAAGCCGCAGGCAACAACTAGTGCTTAAATAAGAATAAAAGTGTATGCCGACCGTTATCGTTACTTGTGTTGGTATTAATCTTACTGTTTTATTTACCTATGGTCATTTAGATTTCATTAGAACGAATATTATCGGAGATTTCGCTGGAATATCGACGGTTGAAGATAACGTCGGTGAGATAATAGTCTCAGGTGCAGCCGCCGAGCGTCAGTCAAGGGCTAGCAGTGGTCACTGAAAGTAGTTTCCAGCACTAATTACAAACAATAGGTAAGAGATTGCACTTAATTTGATATTATCTTATTATTATCACTTTTCTCGATACTGGCATTTTATGAAGAAGAAAGGGTTTGGACTCTATTTCATAAAAAAAACTGTTTATTATACATATGTGAACAAGAAAAGCATTACAGAATTTCATAATTACTTTTAAACGTTAAGTTTCATAATTATATACGTTTAATTTCAAATTGTCTAATCGTTTTTTGTTTTCATATTTAATTTTCACGTATGATAAATATACTTAAGACTAATCATTATGAAACAATTTTTACAAACCTAATAGATTCCTTAGCTAGATTTCAACATTTAACTTTTTTCAGAATGCCACCACCGCCTCCGTTCGACCCACATGGCCCCCACGGCCCGGGATGCCCTCCTGGTCCCCACCATCACCACCCGCCCGGCCCCCCGGGACCTCCTCATCACGGACCCCCGCACCACGGTCCTCCGCACCACGGACCTCCACACGACGGGCCCCACCATCATGGACCCCCGCACGACGGACCTCCAGGTCCTCATGGACCCCATTGCCCACCTGGACCCCATCACCACCCCCCGCAGCCTTTCTGAGAACTGGATTCTGAAGAGTACTTAGATTACAGTTCATACATAACCTGAGTACTTTAAAAATTATCATATTTACGTACAAGCCAACCTCTTACTCATAAATGTTCCATACCTACCTGTTATAGCAAGATATAATATGATTTGTTTGTCTGAAAAAGGCAAACGGCAACGTGACGGATAAGGACATCCGATTTCTAAAATATGTAAACTTGATAGGCATTTCTGAGGCAGGAGTTAAGTCTACGCTGATACGTACTGATTATGTGATATTGTTTAACATTTTATAAAAAAATAAACTATTTGTTTAGCCAATGCTTTGATTTATGCGAAATAAAATATAGGTACAGGGATAGGTACATTTTCAGAACTAACCACAAGTAATGGATTGGCACTTTAAGAACAAGATATAATTATGTAATTCTTAAAACGTCTTATGTAGGCTTTTTTAAATCTCGATTTAAGGCTTAAACTTGTTCTTGTATGGATTTGACAAGACTTAAGACCATTAAACCTAGATTAAAAAGCCTCCAAGAGGACGTTAATTAGGTTTATTCTATGTACCTAAATAGTATTCACTATAGGTACAAGTGAGTTACATTACCTTTTTGTTTTGCCTTTAATTAGCATCGATTACTTACAGTTATCAGTATCGGGATTGTTCATATCTTATCAATAGTTTATAGTATCATAAAGTAAATAAGCGATAAAGTGAACTAATTCTGCTACAGTAAAATAGTTACGATAATGAAGAATTAGTAATAACACAAATAAGTACCAAATTATATTTACCTAGTCCTATTTCCTTTCCTAGTATCTGTTTGCGGTAGATATAATGCAAGTAAAGCCCCATTTAGACTATGCGAGAACTTGCATGCAAGTTTCACTAGGTACATTGCGGTATTTGATGATCAACTGTCCCTCAATAGTCTGCGATGTAATGCAACTTGTATGCAAGTTCTTGCATAGTCTAAATGGGGCTTAACATAACGTAGTGTAGGGCGTCCTGAGGTATGGTGGACGGACGACCTTAAGTGGATCGCTGGCGGTGAGCTGAAGACAGAGTGTAGTGGCGCGCCATGGAAGAGGCGCCGGCAGTGGACTGCTGTAGGCTGATGATGATGATTATGTTAATGCAAGTACGATTTATTATAAAGAAAAATGAATTAGGCAATGATGTGCTTTCTCATTCCTTGAAATAGTGTAAGTAACTAAACACCTGAAAGTTTCTATCCTGTCTGCCCATGGCCCTTTTTTATTCAAACCTAAAGTTTCAAGCGTATACGTTTCTGTATTCCTATAGATAACTTATTTATTTATTTATTTTTATTATCCTAGTGCTTTGACCTTTCTAGTAGATCGTGCTTTATGTGCATCTCATGAATTTTCCAAATCAATGTCACGAAATTACATTTAAAATTTACGACGAGTTTTATGGTGTAGAAAAACATCACAAGCAAGCAGCAAGCAATTCATTTGAGAATATAAAGTTCCAATTCGCAAAGGACAGGATGCCGAGTACTTTCATTCCGAGAGGATGCCTGTGTCCAGCCGTGAGACGTTTATTGGCCGAGATGACTACATTTGTTAATGAGGGTTTTCACAGAGGCGAAATATCGCTAGGTGGCGTTTGACATATGACGTTTATTTGCGATTGGCTCATTTAGTTATTTAACCAATCACGACCAAACGTCAAACATCAAACGGACCTCATGATAGTAACGCCATCTAGCGATATTTCGCCTCTGTGAAAACCCCTTATTCCTTGGTTTTACAATTACTGTAATTACTATTGTATAGGAATAGATATACTTTTTTTTTCTTCATTCGTCTAAGTGTATCTTTTGTAAATGTTTGCGAATAGCGAATGAATATTTATATTTCTACTTAAGTACTATTAATAGTTTAATATCGCAAGTATGTTAACTAGCATAACTACAACATAACGACCGACCTAACCTATTAAAGTGATTCCGTTTCATCGCAACAATGGCAATCCATTAAAATTGTTTGCGGTAGCGTTTGTTTGAAGCGGCCTCATGAAAATGCTATTTACTTATTGCGCTCCGTTTACTTACAAGGTATTTAGGTTTGTGTCGTCTGTTCTCTGTTTTGTGTTTGGAAAATGGAATTTTCCTGTTGAGAAAGAAAGAGGCTGAATTCCCAATCGGTTTCGTTAAGGCTTCAAAAAAATAACGTTTTGTTTTTGTGAATCAGTTGTTTGTGGTTGTACCTTATTCAATTTTAATCTTTCACAAACTTTGATGACATTTTGAACAACGTTATAATTTGCAAGTCACGCTACGTCCAATATGAATAACTTATAAAATGTCATGTTATTTAGAGCTTATGTTTAAAAATGTCCAGAATAGTTTAGGCAACGGAGGTAAATAAGTCGTTTATCATACCAATTTAAATTGTATATTTTTAGTTAGTCCACAAAGCAAAATGAAATAATATGCTGTTATTTTATAGTGTATGTATGAATATTAATGAAAGCTTTCACTATTTATACACTTACTCATCTAGTTAAAATATTTTTTAAATATACTATTTCAGTGGTGAGGTCATGTGAAGTGACGTTTGAGTGGCGTAACTACTGGAGGGCTAGACGGGCACTGCCCCGGGGCCCCCGAGCTCAGGGGGCCCCTCGAACTCTGATTTAAAAACTATAAATTGAACTAGTGAAAATTCTCCCACTATCGAAATATTCGGAATACGGAGCAAACGATGCTACGCCACTGCATTTGATATCTCCGTGTAGACAAAAATATGCAACTCTCGTAAGTCCCAACGACCAAAATTTAGGACGTACACCTAGTGCAATCCACGAAGACGCGTGGTTTTGTCAAAATTAGCTATTAATGACATTGTAATAAGAACCACGGCACGCGTCATCGTGAATACATCAAATCTAATGTCAACTTCACTAATAGACATTGACACATTTTGCTGCCGCAATCGCTACGCGACTACGTTCGTAGTGCGTAGCAGCATTTTTCCGATTTGCAGCGAAAACGTCTACGAACAGAGAACGCGCCTAGCTTGTTCTTGCCACTGAAAGTGTTAAGTTTGAAATTCTAATGATCAAAATTTGACGTGGGCCATACGAGGCTATAATAACATTTTATTTGGCTTTATTTAGGAGAAACAATAATATCAGAACAAATTTTATGATATTTCAATATGTAAGTAAAAATACTCACTAGTATCTTTTCTCGTTCCAGCAAACCCTCTTAAAAATAACTAGCTACATTATTTACACAAACCGTTCCGTCTCCCGTTACAAAACTGTCCACTTTCGTGGACTCTCACTAGAGCCGGACGTAAGACTATTTTACGGATCGGTGCCTTTCGGCGTTCTGTTATTCTTTCTTTTCTTGGATATTCATTCGCCGTTGTTTCCTTGCTTTTATTATTTATTACGCATCTTGCCGGCGGGGAGAGGCGTTGACAATGGCCGCGCCCTTTGATTATGAACAGGCGCATAGTTACCGGCTTTTACGGCCGCCGGTTGTTTTTCGTTATTACCCGTTAATTAATTTAGACAGCTAAAATATTCGCAGGATATTTTCTATAACATTTTTAAATTTAGATCTTTTTGAAGTCGTCACCACCATCTCTTGTGTATAAAAGCCCATGCTGGTCACAAGACCGCCCCTCATATCAAGAGGGTTTGGGCAAAAGTTCCCACGCAGGCTCAGCGTGGATTGGGATATTCACCGTGTTCAATTTCAGACACTGAAGTGAGTTGCGTCGTAGATTTCTTCACGATATTTCCCTCCACCGAAAACCTCATATCACTTAGCACAAACATTATATCCCGAAAAAGTCATAGGTGAAGTCCAAGTTGGAACACATGATCCTTTGTATCATATGCCATAGGTTAGGCTAAGGTTGCCATGGGTATTTAAAGTCGTAATTTTCTTTTGTCTAATATTTCAGTTACAACTTCCAAGTTTATTTTCTGGCACTTAAGTCCATTAAGTTTCAACGCTTGGTAGAATCATCAAGTTGATTATCTTGTTACTTTATAAACTTGGCAACATTTAAAAAGATTCAACTGCAAATAAATTACAAGCCAATGGGGTAAAATGACGTTTGTTTCCTCCGTGAGGACCAGATTGCCGTGAAGTGTATAAGTAAGTCAAGTGGTGACTCAAAAGGAAAGCCGGAAACCTGTGTTAATGAAAAGTAAAGATGTCTCCAGTGTTCTGCCGGGTTTCGGTCAATAAGTACATTCTTCCGCTTCGCCGGAAAGCTCCCGAGGACAACTAATTTCCTCCCTGCCGCTGGTGTCTTTGCAATTAAATAGTTAATAAGTTGTTTTTTTCTTCAACTTTGAAGCCTTGGCTGACTTAATAAATAGAGTGCGGTTGAATGAAGTTGGTAGTAATTTAAATTGAGTAAATATGAAATATGAAAAAGAAAAGGCTTTTGCCTGGCAGTGGGTAATGCCGGTATTTAATTGCGATTTTTTTACTTACTCGTATTTGATGTTGATTGTTGACTTGAAGTGGTAGTAGGTAGCTTAGTGGTTTGAATTTAAGTGCGAAATTAGTCTTATATTTGATTACGATCAACTTTATGGTGAAGTAAAACATCGTGACCAAACCTGCACATACATGTGGAGAAATTCAATGGTGTATGTGAATTTCCCGATCCGCATTGGGTCCGCGTGGGAATTGCAGCCCAAGCCCTTTCATTCTGAGAAAAGGCTTCTGCCCTGCGGTGGGACGTAGGTGCACCGGGTTCCACGAATACACATACGAATACCTCAAAGGAATCGGTTATTACCCGGTTCCTTGAAGCACTCGCAGAATCGGGTGCATACCCTAGACGTAGGCATATAGGCTGTTAATGATTGCTTATTTGACTTATATATTACTATCTTTCTTGAACGTGCCTTATTTATGACGTGGACGTTTTAATTTTTAAAAAGAACAATAAACTAACGAGTTATTAATAAACGAATAGTGTACTATTTGTTGTGAGTACTCGTAAAAAAAACCCGGCAGCCAAAAAAGGTTACCGATAACTGACAAACACATTAAAACGTGCATTCATTTCCACATGCACTTCGCTTAACAAAAGTCAAAGTTTAATCCCCATATTCCATTGTGTTTGTTGAAACATTTCAATCGGGAGGGTTTCATTCGTAGCGGTTATTCGACCGCGGCGTACATTCAACTCTTTTTTTCGCTTCACTGCATCCCGATGAATGAACTGCCGGTATTAGAGTTCAACCACATACATTACGATAGGTAACCCACTTTGTGTGTGCAAATAAACAACCATTGGTCTATTTGACCTGCTAATATGATGGCGTTTCCTGGGTCTACACTCTAAGTCTTTATTTAAACAAACAGTCATCATAGCTCATGAACAAATAATAAAGTGTGGTTAATTAAGTGTGGTTGTGGGTATTGTGGTTTGACGACCGGATGGCTAAGTGGTTAGAGAACCTGACTACGAAGCTTGAGGTCCCGGGTTCGAATCCCGGCCGGGGCAGATATTTGTATGAATAATAAGTTTGTTCTGTCCTTGGATGTTTAATATGTATGTAAGTATTTATCCGTTGCCTAGTGTCCATATGATAGTATAAGCTTTGCTTAGTTTGGGACTAGGTCAATTGGTGTCAAGTGTCCCATGATATTATTATTATTAATAATTGATAAAACGGTGTTCACATTGTACTTAATTAAAAAAAATAACAACCTCCCGGGTGAATATGACGGACGCGTAAGGTCACTAGAAATATAATATCAAATAATTACAATAGTTGATGTCAAAGCTTTGGCAGGCCTCCCACCAGGTGGACTGACGACATCGTGAGAGTTGCGGGAAACAGTTGGATGCAAGTGGCGAGTTGTCGTTCATTATGGCGTTCTATGAGGGAGCAGTGGACGTCTTCCTTCTGATGATGATGATGATGAATTACAATAATACAAAGCGTTACTAAATATTATGTGTGACAACTACAAATTCATTTTTCATAACAAATCAGGACAGTTTATACAAATTGTTTTTAAACGTGTTAAAACTAATGTATATTAAACAATTCTGTATCGCTCGCTTTAATAACGTCATGATGCTGTATGACAACTCTCACACTTAACTCGCTTTAACATTCAACATTTGGTAAATAGAATCTATTCATGTATGGAACAGATGGATGAAGGTTCTTTATAATTCGGATCTCAGACCATTTGGTCGCACTATAAATACGTCCAGAGCGGCTGAATTATCTTTTACCTTGCTACTCCAACAACAAATAAAGCTTGCGGAATACCGGTGTGAAGTTAGCGGCCAAAAGTTGGCGGCCGATTTATGGCGAACATTTGGCCGCCAACATTTGGCCGCTAACTTCACACTTTTGTGAAGTTAGCGGCCAAAAGTTATCGGCCGATTATAACCCAACCAAATTAAGGAGATCAAGTTATCATTCGAATTCGTGAGTTCCTTAGACTAACAAAAACACAATAACTAGCTTATATTTAAGGACAAATAATCAACCTGAACGTCAGGTGAAGCAAGAAAATTATTGCCAGCTACACCAGATCAATACAAGCAGCATATAAAACTTCGAAACTAAAATGAAAAAAACACCTACACGGAAATGCGAACCTCTTCAGGTCTTTCCATATACTAATACTGGACACTATAAGCTATCTATAAAAGCTGCATCTGTTAACTAACCTCATCTAGTCTAGGAGCCACACCCGATTTAATGAAAGTGGTGTAACTTTTTTTGTAACAAAATGAGAATAACAACATGTTGGAAATGCGAACCTCTCCAGTTTTTCCTGGCATATCATTACGCACGCTAAGAGCTTTCGATCGGCGCTTCAACTGTCCACTAACCTCTTTTAGTTTTGAAGAAAATGTGGATTAAAAGTTAGCGGCCAAAAAAAAAATCAACTTAAGTAAAAATAATATAATTTTGGAAACGTGGTCCTTCAAGATATTAATTTAGTATGATAATGCATTTGAAAAGCTTTCAATCAAACCCAAAACTGTTCATATACGACGTCTAGAACGGGAGCTTCGCCCGAATAATAGTGGGCGGCCGAAATTTTTTTTCAGTAATATCACAAAACGACCAACTTGGAAATGCGAACCTCTTCAGGTCTTTCCATTTTATAATACTAGATACTATAAGCTTTCAGTCAATGCTGCCAGAATTTACTAACCTCATCTAGTTTAGGAGCCACGCCAGATTTAATGAACGTGGAGTGATTTTTTTTGCAATAAAATGAGAATAACAACATGTTGGAAATGCGAACCTCTCCAGTTTTTTCTGGCATATCATTACGCACGCTAAGAGCTTTCGATCGGCGCTTCAACTGTCCACTAACCTCTTTTAGTTTTGAAGAAAATGTGGATTAAAAGTTAGCGGCTGAAAAAAAAATCAACTTAAGTAAAAATAATATAATTTTGGAAACATGGTCCTTCAAGATATTAATTCAGTATGATAATGCATTTGAAAAGCATTCAATTAAACCCAAAACTGTTCATATACGACGTCTAGTACGGGAGCTACGCCCGAATAAAAGTGGGCGGCCGAAATTTTTTTTCAGTAATATCACAAAACGACCAACTTGGAAATGCGAACCTCTTCAGGTCTTTCCATTTTATAGTACTAGATACTATAAGCTTTCAGTCAAAGCTGCCAAAATTTACTAACCTCATCTAGTTTAGGAGCCACACCAGATTTAATGAACGTGGAGTGATTTTTTTTAAATAAAATGAGAATAACAACATGTTGGAAATGCGAACCTCTCCAGTTTTTTCTGGCATATCATTACGCACGCTAAGAGCTTTCGATCGGCGCATCAACTGTCCACTAACCTCTTTTAGTTTTGAAGAAAATGTGGATTAAAAGTTAGCGGCCAAAAAAAAAATCAACTTAAGTAAAAATAATATAATTTTGGAAACATGGTCCTTCAAGATATTAATTTAGTATGATAATGCATTTGAAAAGCTTTCAATCAAACCCAAAACTGTTCATATACGACGTCTAGAACGGGAGCTACGCCCGAATAATAGTGGGCGGCCGAAATTTTTTTTCAGTAATATGACAAAACGACCAACTTGGAAATGCGAACCTCTTCAGGTCTTTCCAATTTATAATACTAGATACTATAAGCTTTCAGTCAATGCTGCCAGAATTTACTAACCTCATCTAGTTTAGGAGCCACGCCAGATTTAATGAACGTGGAGTGATTTTTTTTGAAATAAAATGAGAATAACAACATGTTGGAAATGCGAATCTCTCCAGTTTTTTCTAGCATATCATTACGCACGCTAAGAGCTTTCGATCGGCGCTTCAACTGTCCACTAACCTCTTTTAGTTTAGAAGAAATTGTGGATTAAAAGTTAGCGGCCAAAAAAAAAATCAACTTAAGTAAAAATAATATAATTTTGGAAACGTGGTCCTTCAAGATATTAATTTAGTATGATAATGCATTTGAAAAGCATTCAATTAAACTTCAAACTGTTCATATACGACGTCTAGTACGGGAGCTACGCCCGAATAATAGTGGGCGGCCGAAATTTTTTTTCAGTAATATGACAAAACGACCAACTTGGAAATGCGAACCTCTTCAGGTCTTTCCAATTTATAATACAAGATACTATAGGCTTTCAGTCGAAGCTGCCAGAATTTACTAACCTCATCTAGTTTAGGAGCCACATCCGATTTAGTGAAAGAGGTGTGATTTTTTTTGTAATAAAATGAGAAAAACAACATGTTGGAAATGCGAACCTCTCCAGTTTTTCCTGGCATATCATTACGCACGCTAAGAGCTTTCGATCGGCGCATCAACTGTCCACTAACCTCTTTCAGTTTTGAAGAAAATGTGGATTAAAAGTTAGCGGCCAAAAAAAAAATCAACTTAAGTAAAAATAATATAATTTTGGAAACGTGGTCCTTCAAGATATTAATTTAGTATGATAATGCATTTGAAAAGCTTTCAATCAAACCCAAAACTGTTCATATACGACGTCTAGAACGGGAGCTACGCCCGAATAATAGTGGGCGGCCGAAATTTTTTTTCAGTTATATGACAAAACGACCAACTTGGAAATGCGAACCTCTTCAGGTCTTTCCAATTTATAATACAAGATACTATAGGCTTTCAGTCGAAGCTGCCAGAATTTACTAACCTCATCTAGTTTAGGAGCCACATCCGATTTAGTGAAAGAGGTGTGATTTTTTTTGTAATAAAATGAGAAAAACAACATGTTGGAAATGCGAACCTCTCCAGTTTTTCCTGGCATATCATTACGCACGCTAAGAGCTTTTGATCGGCGCATCAACTGTCCACTAACCTCTTTTAGTTTTGAAGAAAATGTGGATTAAAAGTTAGCGGCCAAAAAAAAAATCAACTTAAGTAAAAATAATATAATTTTGGAAACGTGGTCCTTCAAGATATTAATTTAGTATGATAATGCATTTGAAAAGCTTTCAATCAAACCCAAAACTGTTCATATACGACGTCTAGAACGGGAGCTACGCCCGAATAATAGTGGGCGGCCGAAATTTTTTTTCAGTAATATGACAAAACGACCATTTTGGAAATGCGAACCTCTTCAGGTCTTTCCAATTTATAATACTAGATACTATAAGCTTTCAGTCAATGCTGCCAGAATTTACTAACCTCATCTAGTTTAGGAGCCACGCCAGATTTAATGAACGTGGAGTGATTTTTTTTGAAATAAAATGAGAATAACAACATGTTGGAAATGCGAATCTCTCCAGTTTTTTCTAGCATATCATTACGCACGCTAAGAGCTTTCGATCGGCGCTTCAACTGTCCACTAACCTCTTTTAGTTTAGAAGAAATTGTGGATTAAAAGTTAGCGGCCAAAAAAAAAATCAACTTAAGTAAAAATAATATAATTTTGGAAACGTGGTCCTTCAAGATATTAATTTAGTATGATAATGCATTTGAAAAGCATTCAATTAAACCCCAAACTGTTCATATACGACGTCTAGTACGGGAGCTACGCCCGAATAATAGTGGGCGGCCGAAATTTTTTTTCAGTAATATGACAAAACGACCAACTTGGAAATGCGAACCTCTTCAGGTCTTTCCAATTTATAATACAAGATACTATAGGCTTTCAGTCGAAGCTGCCAGAATTTACTAACCTCATCTAGTTTAGGAGCCACATCCGATTTAGTGAAAGAGGTGTGATTTTTTTTGTAATAAAATGAGAAAAACAACATGTTGGAAATGCGAACCTCTCCAGTTTTTCCTGGCATATCATTACGCACGCTAAGAGCTTTCGATCGGCGCATCAACTGTCCACTAACCTCTTTTAGTTTTGAAGAAAATGTGGATTAAAAGTTAGCGGCCAAAAAAAAAATCAACTTAAGTAAAAATAATATAATTTTGGAAACGTGGTCCTTCAAGATATTAATTTAGTATGATAATGCATTTGAAAAGCATTCAATCAAACCCAAAACTGTTCATATACGACGTCTAGAACGGGAGCTACGCCCGAATAATAGTGGGCGGCCGAAATTTTTTTTCAGTAATATGACAAAACGACCAACTTGGAAATGCGAACCTCTTCAGGTCTTTCCAATTTATAATACAAGATACTATAGGCTTTCAGTCGAAGCTGCCAGAATTTACTAACCTCATCTAGTTTAGGAGCCACATCCGATTTTGTGAAAGAGGTGTGATTTTTTTTGTAATAAAATGAGAAAAACAACATGTTGGAAATGCGAACCTCTCCAGTTTTTCCTGGCATATCATTACGCACGCTAAGAGCTTTCGATCGGCGCATCAACTGTCCACTAACCTCTTTTAGTTTTGAAGAAAATGTGGATTAAAAGTTAGCGGCCAAAAAAAAAATCAACTTAAGTAAAAATAATATAATTTTGGAAACGTGGTCCTTCAAGATATTAATTTAGTATGATAATGCATTTGAAAAGCTTTCAATCAAACCCAAAACTGTTCATATACGACGTCTAGAACGGGAGCTACGCCCGAATAATAGTGGGCGGCCGAAATTTTTTTTCAGTAATATGACAAAACGACCAACTTGGAAATGCGAACCTCTTCAGGTCTTTCCAATTTATAATACTAGATACTATAAGCTTTCAGTCAATGCTGCCAGAATTTACTAACCTCATCTAGTTTAGGAGCCACGCCAGATTTAATGAACGTGGAGTGATTTTTTTTGAAATAAAATGAGAATAACAACATGTTGGAAATGCGAACCTCTCCAGTTTTTTCTAGCATATCATTACGCACGCTAAGAGCTTTCGATCGGCGCTTCAACTGTCCACTAACCTCTTTTAGTTTAGAAGAAATTGTGGATTAAAAGTTAGCGGCCAAAAAAAAAATCAACTTAAGTAAAAATAATATAATTTTGGAAACGTGGTCCTTCAAGATATTAATTTAGTATGATAATGCATTTGTAAAGCATTCAATTAAACCCAAAACTGTTCATATACGACGTCTAGTACGGGAGCTACGCCCGAATAATAGTGGGCGGCCGAAATTTTTTTTCAGTAATATGACTGTTGTATTCGTAGAGACAATAATAAACAGAGTGACAAAGTCAAATAGAACAATAACAGTTCTTTCAATATAAACATAAAAAAAGAACTTTTGATTAGCCAGTTACAACACTCCCCCTTAATCAAAAAACTATTATAAAAAGAACAATAAATAAACTATACAACTAAACCTATGCTAATTGTACATTTCTTATGTGCGACAGGCCCAAGAGGTTTCGTTAAAACATCTGCAGGCATATCACTGCTCTTTAAATAATCTAAATCAATGGAGCTGTCGGACACCTTTTCCCTAATAAAATGGAAACGAGTATCTATATGCTTCGTCCTGCTGTGGTGTACAGGGTTATGAACGAGGTTGATAGCACTCTGACTGTCCGACATCAATTTAACTGAGCTAAGTTTACCTGTAACTTCCCATATAAAACGTCGTTAGTAACAAGCTTCCTTAGTAGCTGTTGTGAGCGACATATATTCAGCTTCGGTGGACGATAAAGCCACGGTGGGCTGTTTCTTGGCCTCCCACGCCACTGGTCCGTCAGCTAGCTTAAACACAAAGCCCGTGTACGACTTCCTGTCAATCGGACAATTAGCCCAATCCGCATCAGCATATCCTATCAGGTTTTTGCCTGTCTTTCTGTAAATTAAGGAATACTGTAATGTACCTTTCAAGTATTGCAATACCCTTTTCGCAGCATTCCAATGCTCTTTAGCAAAACAAGTGTTAAACTGACTAAGATAACTAGCCGCGTATGCTATATCAGGACGTGAGTTTACTGCCAAATACATCAAACTTCCTATAAGGTTTTGATACGGCAATAACGGTAACTCACCATTCAAATTCTTTTGTAATTTAGTCTGCGCTAAAGGAGTAGTCACCGATTTACAGTCACTTATGTTAAACTTTTCTAAAATTGACAGTATAAAATTCGGCTGACTCACTTTTATACAATCTTCATTGCTTTCTATTTGCAATCCTAAATAAGATTTCAAAAAACCTAAATCTTTTAACGAAAAATGTTTTGACAAATCATTTTTGACAATCTCAAATGTCTTGTCAGATGAATAATAGACAATTAGGTCATCTACGTAAACCGCTAGCAAAATAAGTTCCTTGTCAAAAAGTTTTGTATAGACACAAGGTTCAGAAGGCGTTTGAATAAAACCTATTTTCGAAAGTGTTTCATTTAACTTTTTATTCCAGGCACGTGGAGCCTGTTTCAGGCCATAAAGAGATTTTCTTAGTAAGCAAACCTTATTTTCTTGGCCTTTTTCTATGAAACCAAGAGGTTGCTCCATATACACCTCCTCTTGTAAATCGCCGTTAAGAAATGCGGTATCCACGTCCATGTGCCTCATCTTCAAACCCATTTCTGCAGCTAATGCAAATAAAGTGCGTAAGGACGAATGTCGTATTACAGGAGCAAAAGTCTCGTAGTAATCAACACCTTTGGTTTGACTGTAACCTTTTACGACGAGCCTTGCCTTATATTTTGTAATATTGCCATAAGCATCCCTCTTTACTTTATATATCCACTTGCATGGTATAACCTTTTTGTTCGGTCTATCCACTAATTCCCAGGTACGGAATTTCATTAGTGAATTATGCTCATCGTTCATGGCTAGCTGCCACTTTTCAACATCATTTGAACGAATAGCTTCATAATAACTTGTCGGTTCATCCACATCGTTAGTTGACACTTGATATGTAAGATAATCAGGTGGTCTCCGATTCCTGGAGGGATATCTCTGCTCATGTGGAACTTCTGGATGTTCCTCACTTACTGCGTCCGTCTCCATACACACCGGAACGTTGTCATCTTCAGACTCGGTATCCATCGTTACTGGATTTACAGGAACTGACGATTCTTCAGCTGGACTAGAGCTGTCAATACAATCAAAATATTGAGATCCTCCTTCTTCAGATCGACCTTCATCTGTGTCAAATAATAAAATTGGACTGGATTCAACCTGTGAATGCGAATCTTTTTGCTTTAAAGATGTAAAACAATTCTCAAAAAAAGTTGCATCTCTAGATTTCAATACTCTTCGTGGATTCTCAGGATCACGAAATAAATAAGTATTTGGATCTTCTGAATATCCAACAAATATAGCTTCTTCAGCTTTTAAATCTAATTTCTTTCTTAGACATGCCGGTATATGAACAAGAGCTCTGCATCCGAATACTCTCAGATGACTTAAGTCACTTTTACGACCACACCATCTGTCATACGGTATTTGTCCATCTAAAGCTCTGTGAGGGGACCTATTTTTCAAGTATACTGCTGCCTTAAATGCGTCTTCCCAGTATGCTTTGGGTAGTGAGCTCTCAGCTAACATGGATCTTGCCTTCTCTACTATTGAGCGAAAAGTTCTCTCCGCAGTCCCATTTTGTTGCGGACTGTACCTCATAGTAGTTTGATGCTCGATTCCTTTAGAAGAAAGATAATCAGCAAACTCTTTATTTACATACTCTTTGCCGCCATCTGTTCTAAGAGCTTTAATATGAGAACCTAACTGTTTTTCAACAAACGCTTGAAATAAACAGAACTTGTTCTTAACCTCTGTCTTAGAATTAATAAAATAAGCAAAAATCTTTCGTGTATAGTCATCTACAAAAATTAAAACATATTTGTTTCCTTGAAAGGATGACGTGGACATTGGTCCGCAAAGATCACTATGGACCAATTCCAATGGTGAAGATGCCTTATGATATGCAATCTTCTTAAAAGGTTTCCTAGATAGTTTCCCTTCTACACAAGCGATGCAATCAGTTTTGTCTACCGTGCTAAAGTTTATACCTACCTGATGATTCTTTAATGCACTCATCCCAATACGACATAAGTGCCCTAAACGTTTATGCCAGAGTTTATAGTTACTCAGACTGTCAGAGTGCTCATGTTGTGCTGCATTTGCTCGGGGTATATTAACAGTACAATCTAAAGTGTACAGACCACCACAGGGAGAAGCATGTAGAACTGAATCACCTGTAACATAAAAATTTGCATCGTTTTTATAAAAAGTACAACCATTTATATCAAATATACATATAAAACCTTTTTGAACTGCTTTCTGAACAGATAACAAGTTAGCTTTTAAATCTGGTACAAAAGCAACATCACGTATCATGTCTACAGTTTTATCTGGTGTGCTGATGGAAATATCTCCTATTCCACAACATTTGATTCGTTCACCATTTGCGACAGTAACATTTCCATTTTCACAATTTGAAAGAGTTTGGAACCAATCACGTCTGGATGTCATGTGCTTAGTTGCACCCGAATCAACGTACCATAAATCAACACCAGTACTAGAAGTGTTCAGAGCTGTGTAAAATGTACTCCTCTTCTCTTGACCTTGTTCATTAGAAATAACATTGGCCTTATTTCTTCGAGGACAATCAGGTCTTTTATGGCCTGGTTCTTTACAATCGTAACAAACGATCTTCTTCGTTTTCTTCTTCGTTTTGGTATGAAAAACTGTATCCAAAGGCATCGTTTCAGTTTTCGACATCTCGTTTAGAAGTCGAGCCTTGACTAAATCGGTTGTGACCGGTTTATCACAGTTTTCAATAGCCATAACAAGAGGTTCATATTTTGGCGTCAAACCTCCTAGAAGTATAGCTGCAATCGACTCATCATCTATCTCTTTATCAATATCTGCCAGGTCTTGTGCGGTTGAAAGAACTGCATTTATATATGCCTCGATATTTTCAAAGTCTGAGAGACTTAGTCTGTACAGCTTACGCTCCAAAGCTAATCTACGCCCCATTCCCTTATCCTCGTAAGCTTTCTGCAAAGACTTCCATGCTTCGGCTGCAGTTTTTGCTCGCTTTACGTGCGTAATTGCTGCACCGTCTACTGTCAAACATATCTTCGCAAGAGCCTTACTATCATATTTTACCTTTAAAGATGTTGGAGTGGTATCGCCTTCAGGATAACCAATAATTGTGCTCCATAAATCCTCATGGATAAGAAAATTTCTCATTTTGAATTTCCATGTCGGATATCCGTCTTTATTTTTCAGTAAAAATGTGGGAATTGCTGACTGCTGTTTGTACACATTCACATTATCTCCAGTTTCACGTGACATTTTTTGATCAGAACTTTTATATTTCTACAAAAAATATACTTCTCGTGCAAAATTTTCTTCTTTTCGTGCTGATAACGTGTTGTATTCGTAGAGACAATAATAAACAGAGTGACAAAGTCAAATAGAACAATAACAGTTCTTTCAATATAAACATAAAAAAAAAACTTTTGATTAGCCAGTTACAACAATGACAAAACGACCAACTTGGAAATGCGAACCTCTTCAGGTCTTTCCAATTTATAATACAAGATACTATAGGCTTTCAGTCGAAGCTGCCAGAATTTACTAACCTCATCTAGTTTAGGAGCCACATCCGATTTTGTGAAAGAGGTGTGATTTTTTTTGTAATAAAATGAGAAAAACAACATGTTGGAAATGCGAACCTCTCCAGTTTTTCCTGGCATATCATTACGCACGCTAAGAGCTTTCGATCGGCGCATCAACTGTCCACTAACCTCTTTTAGTTTTGAAGAAAATGTGGATTAAAAGTTAGCGGCCAAAAAAAAAATCAACTTAAGTAAAAATAATATAATTTTGGAAACGTGGTCCTTCAAGATATTAATTTAGTATGATAATGCATTTGAAAAGCTTTCAATCAAACCCAAAACTGTTCATATACGACGTCTAGAACGGGAGCTACGCCCGAATAATAGTGGGCGGCCGAAATTTTTTTTCAGTTATATGACAAAACGACCAACTTGGAAATGCGAACCTCTTCAGGTCTTTCCAATTTATAATACAAGATACTATAGGCTTTCAGTCGAAGCTGCCAGAATTTACTAACCTCATCTAGTTTAGGAGCCACATCCGATTTTGTGAAAGAGGTGTGATTTTTTTTGTAATAAAATGAGAAAAACAACATGTTGGAAATGCGAACCTCTCCAGTTTTTCCTGGCATATCATTACGCACGCTAAGAGCTTTCGATCGGCGCATCAACTGTCCACTAACCTCTTTTAGTTTTGAAGAAAATGTGGATTAAAAGTTAGCGGCCAAAAAAAAAATCAACTTAAGTAAAAATAATATAATTTTGGAAACGTGGTCCTTCAAGATATTAATTTAGTATGATAATGCATTTGAAAAGCTTTCAATCAAACCCAAAACTGTTCATATACGACGTCTAGAACGGGAGCTACGCCCGAATAATTGTGGGCGGCCGAAATTTTTTTTCAGTTATATGACAAAACGACCAACTTGGAAATGCGAACCTCTTCAGGTCTTTCCAATTTATAATACAAGATACTATAGGCTTTCAGTCGAAGCTGCCAGAATTTACTAACCTCATCTAGTTTAGGAGCCACATCCGATTTAGTGAAAGAGGTGTGATTTTTTTTGTAATAAAATGAGAAAAACAACATGTTGGAAATGCGAACCTCTCCAGTTTTTCCTGGCATATCATTACGCACGCTAAGAGCTTTCGATCGGCGCATCAACTGTCCACTAACCTCTTTTAGTTTTGAAGAAAATGTGGATTAAAAGTTAGCGGCCAAAAAAAAAATCAACTTAAGTAAAAATAATATAATTTTGGAAACGTGGTCCTTCAAGATATTAATTTAGTATGATAATGCATTTGAAAAGCTTTCAATCAAACCCAAAACTGTTCATATACGACGTCTAGAACGGGAGCTACGCCCGAATAATAGTGGGCGGCCGAAATTTTTTTTCAGTTATATGACAAAACGACCAACTTGGAAATGCGAACCTCTTCAGGTCTTTCCAATTTATAATACAAGATACTATAGGCTTTCAGTCGAAGCTGCCAGAATTTACTAACCTCATCTAGTTTAGGGGCCACACCAGATTTAATGAACGTGGAGTGATTTTTTTTTAAATAAAAAGAGAATAACAACATGTTGGAAATGCGAACCTCTCCAGTTTTTCCTGGCATATTTTTACGCACGCTAAGAGCTTTCGATCGGCTCTTCAACTGTCTATAAACCTCTTTTAGTTTTGAAGAAATTGTGGATTAAAAGTTAGCGGCCAAAAAAAAAATCAACTTAAGTAAAAATAATATAATTTTGGAAACGTGGTCCTTCAAGATATTAATTTAGTATGATTACGCATTTGAAAAGCTTTTCAAATCCAAAACTGTCCATAAACGACGTCTAGTACGGGAGCTACGCCCGAATAAATGTAGGCGGCTGAATTTTTTTTTTCAGTAATATGACAAAACGACCAACTTGGAAATGCGAACCTCCTTCAGGTTTTTCCATTTTATAATACTAGATACTATAAGCTTTCAGTCAAAGCTGCCAGAATTCACTAACCTCATCTAGTTTAGGAGCCACACCCGATTTAATGAACGTGGTGTGATTTTTTTTGTAATAAAATGAGAATAACAACATGTTGGAATTGCGATGGAAGTTCTTTTATAACAGAGTTCCGTTGCCTTCCTTCTGGCTTCAGCATCAGATCAGTTCGAAAGAATCATTTACTTAAAGCTTATTCTTACTCGCTTATCTAGGTATGTTAATCATGATCGTTTATAGATGAGCTTCGACGAGTTCCTTTGGTCACCTATGGTCTTCTTGATCAGGTCCAGGTTACCTTGATAGTTTTGGAATGTAAATGCTCATCTTAATGCTAAAAATGCCAAAATCGCCATAGGTGTGCGTATAAAATTTGAGGTTTGCCCTCGATTTTTCTAGGATCCCATCATCAGATCTTGATTTGTTGACAATGGGACCACCTCAGAAGAATACCCTTTCGAATAAAAAAATAATTGAAAATCGGTCCACAATTGACTGAGGAATCGGTGAACATACCGATGCCTTAGTTCACACTCATACTAATTACAGTTTTGAAAAATTTACAGAAGAGCAATTTGTATGTTTATACGTGAATATCTTATCAATGGTGGTGGTAAAAAATATTCAATTTTTGACTTTCTCTCTTAGAATATATCTTTGACATTATATGCTGTCAAATATTTCATTATGTCAGCCGAAAGACGTCCACTGCTGGACATAGGCCTCCCCTAAGGCTCTCCACTCAGACTATTCTTGTGCTTTTCGCATCGCGATCTTAGCCAGGTCGTCGCTCCATCTTGTTGGAGGCCTACCGACAGCTCGTCTCCCGATCCGCGGACGCCATCCGAGAACCTCCTGACCCCATCGGCCATCAGTCCTGCGTGCAATGTGCCCCGCCCACTGCCACTTCAGTTTCGCAATTCTTTACTTAAATATTTACTGTCAAATATTTACTTAAAATTATAAAGTCTTTATACTGAAAATTAATGTTTGAGTAGCCCGCCCCCTCAATTAATACAAGAGTGCACGTCAAAAATATGAAATCAATGCAGTTAAGACATTAGCGAAGTACTATATTATGATTCAGTAAAGAATATGACTCGTCAAATAAACATTTAAATAACAAAACAAACCTCGCAAAATGTTATTATATTGGACGAAAACTTTTTAAAAGAAGTAAACACATCAATGGTTAGTAAAGCAATAGGAAACAATTTAACCATCCGCACTTACAACTAGGGATCGCAATACCGGGTCCTTTTTTGAATACCGGTTGTTTTGGTATTCATATTTTTTTGATACCGGTTTTCCGGCATTTTCGGTAATTTCGGTATTCTTATGATGAAAAGTTCTAAATAAAAGACAATGCGTATAAAATCATGACTAAGATAGTATAATTAGCATAAGATAGTTAGGTATTGTTACGTTAACAACTTAAGATTTATTAAATCACAGAAAAATCACAATATTACCCATTAATTAAGTCAAGTCAAAGTCAAAGTCAAAATCTCTTTATTCAATTTAGGCTATAACAAGCAGTTTTGAACGTGAAAAAATCTACCACCGGTTCGGAAAAACCTCTGTTAAGGAGAATCCGGCAAGAAAGTCAACGAGGTATAATAACATTAATGACCAACACTATACCGAGGATATCCCGGACATCAGCCTGTACGAGATAGGGGTGGCCCTAAAACAGCTTAAGAACAACAAGGCGCCGGGTGAGGATGGAATTATGTCAGAGCTTATGAAGGCGGGTGAGCTCTTAAAGTCATTCAGAGGTTTTCAATTCCGTCTTGCTTGAAGGCACAACGCCCGAAGCGTGGAACAGGAGCGTAGTGGTGTTGTTCTTCGAACAAGTCGGGTTCCGATAAGGCTATAGTACCATGGACCATATACATACGCTGCGGCAGATCATACAGAAGACCGAAGAGTATAACTTGCCGCTGTGTCTAGCGTTTGTGGACTACGAGAAAGCCTTTGATTCGGTTGAAACGTGGGCGGTTCCGGAGTCTCTCTAACGATGCCGTATTGACTATCGATATATAGACGTGTTGAAGATAGTTGAAGTGTTTGTACAAAAACGCCACTATGTCGGTGCGAGTACAGGAAGAGAGTTCGATGGCTATTAGATTAGATTAGATTAGATTAGATTAGATTATTTATTCATTCAGTATAAAACTACATCATAATTTGTACATGTCAAAGTTATGAGAATTTATACTGAAATTGTCAAGAATACACAAAAGATTAAAATGTCACAAAATGTTACATACAATTGAAAATAAAAAGCAATAAAATAATTTCAAACAAGTTCTCCGCTCGGGATCGTCATAGTAATATGAATAAAAATAGAATTACAATAAAAATTAAAATAGGTAGGTACCTACATAAAATAATTTGAAATAAAAATAAAAATAAATAAAATAAATATATATCATGGGACACTTGACACCAATTGACCTAGTCCCAAACTAAGCAAAGCTTGTACTATGGACACTAGGCAACGGATAAACATACTTATATAGATAAATACATACTTAAATACATATTAAACATCCAAGACCCGAGAACAAACATTCGTATTATTCATACAAATATCTGCCCCGGCCGGGATTTGAACCCGGGACCTCAAGCTTCGTAGTCAGGTTCTCTAACCACTGAGCCATCCAGTCGTCAAATGTCAAGTAAAAAACAAAATAAAAATTAAAAATAGAAGTGAAAAGTCAAAAACAAATGTAAAATAAAAATGAAGTATTAAAGAACTAAAACTTAATGTCTTCAAATTCACTGACAGAGTATAACGGCTTATCCAACAATTGTTACATTGCCACATCTTCCAATAAGTCTTAGTGGGAATTGTTTTAGGATGTAGACTATACTTATCGCTTTATTTTAATTTACTTTTATTTTTAATTGTGTCTGTATCTGTTTTTTCCCCAATAAAGAGAAAAAAAAAAAAAAAAGGTTTCTCAGTTTGCGTCTAAATGCATCATCAGATGGTGCATCCTTCAGCTCGGCAGGAAGACGCTCATAAAGCGTGGGGCCGATGACGCGTGGATTCTTCGCTGAAAGCGCCATTCGACGGGGAACTGTACAAAGCTGTCCTGTGCGAAGGACATGCTTGCCGACCACATTTACCCGCGAAAACATGGGTAAATTGGTCCTTACAAACATTATCACCTCAAACACGTATAGTGAGTAGTGAGTCATAATTCGTTGCGTTACAAATAACTCCCTCCACGAGTGCCTAGGCTTCACTCCGGCTAATATGCGTATGGCACGCTTCTGCAGCAACAAATTTTAAAAAATTTCATTAGTGTGACCATGGTCCAACTACTTCACAGCGTGGCGATATGATATCACCCTTTTAGAGCAAAGCTCCCAGGCTCTCAAGGCCGTAGGCTCTAGGAGCCCTAGACCACCGTATCCAAGTGATCAACGTAGCCAAGTCAAATTAACTACTTGCGGACGGTCTCATGCTTAGAGTATACATAAAACTCTAAGGTCTCATGCCATCATTACTGCTAAACTACATCCACCATAGCTACGAGTAGTTTAGGAAAACTTGACTTTGAGGCATTTTCCTCTATTTTTTATGAGTTGGGTTGTAAGTTTGGTTGCCTGCAATAATCTATGAATGACTATTGTTTTTTTTATTTCTACAATTTTAAGTGAGCTTTGAAACTTAGAATCATTTTTGTTTCGATTCCTTTCTTCATTTTTGAGAAGAACGAATCACCTTTAAAAAATCTATTAAACTTAGCTTTAACATTTGGAATCAAATCTCAACTTACCAGCTCTTACATCATCCACGACTATTTGAACTTCGTCAGGTTATCATTCAATCAAATGGCACGACTCTCATTTGTCCTATACCATTGTGATTGACGCTGATTCAAGCACTAAACACTGACTATATAACTGATTCTACTTGCGACTCTACAAGTGATTCTACTTGCGACTCTACCACTGACTCTACTTGTAACTCTACATGACTCTACTTGTGACTCTACCAGACTCAAATTGTGACTCTACCTGACTACTACTATACTCTATATTTGATTAAATCGGGTGTGGTTCCTAAACTAGATGAGGTTAGTAAATTCTGGCAGCTTTGACTGAAAGCTTATAGTATCTAGTATTATAAAATGGAAAGACCTGAAGAGGTTCGCATTTCCAAGTTGGTCGTTTTGTCATATTACTGAAAAAAAATTTCGGCCGCCCACTATTATTCGGGCGTAGCTCCCGTTCTAGACGTCGTATATGAACAGTTTTGGGTTTGATTGAAAGCTTTTCAAATGCATTATCATACTAAATTAATATCTTGAAGGACCACGTTTCCAAAATTATATTATTTTTACTTAAGTTGATTTTTTTTTCGGCCGCTGACTTTTAATCCACATTTTCTTCAAAACTAAAAGAGGTTAGTGGACAGTTGAAGCGCCGATCGAAAGCTCTTAGCGTGCGTAATGATATGCCAGAAAAAACTGGAGAGGTTCGCATTTCCAACATGTTGTTATTCTCATTTTATTTAAAAAAAAAATCACTCCACGTTCATTAAATCTGGTGTGGCTCCTAAACTAGATGAGGTTTGTAAATTCTGGCAGCTTTGACTGAAAGCTTATAGTATCTAGTACTATAAAATGGAAAGACCTGAAGAGGTTCGCATTTCCAAGTTGGTCGTTTTGTCATATTAATGAAAAAAAATTTCGGCCGCCCACTTTTATTCGGACGTAGCTCCCGTTCTAGACGTCGTATATGAACAGTTTTGGGTTTGATGGAAAGCTTTTCAAATGCGTAATTATCTTTAATTAATATCTTGAAGGACCACGTTTCCAAAATTATATTATTTTTACTTCAGTTGATTTTTTTTTTGGCCGCTAACTTTTAATCCACATTTTCTTCAAAACTAAAAGAGGTTAGTGGACAGTTGAAGCGCCGATCGAAAGCTCTTAGCGTGCGTAATGATATGCTTGAAAAAACTGAAGAGGTTCGCATTTCCATCATGTTGTTTTTCTCATTTTATTTCAAAAAAAATCACTCCACGTTCACTAAATCGGGTATGGCTCCTAAACTAGATGAGGTTAGTAAATTCTGGCGGCTTTGACTGAAAGCTTATAGTATCTAGTATTATAAAATGGAAAGACCTGAAGAAGTTCGCATTTCCAAGTTGGTCGTTTTGTCATATTACTGAAAAAAAATTTCGGCCGCCCACTTTTATTCGGGCGTAGCTCCCGTACTAGACGTCGTATATGAACAGTTTTGGGTTTGATTGAAAGCTTTTCAAATGCATTATCATACTAAATTAATATCTTGAAGGACCACGTTTCCAAAATTATATTATTTTTACTTAAGTTGATTTTTTTTTTGGCCGCTAACTTTTAATCCACATTTTCTTCAAAACTAAAAGAGGTTAGTGGACAGTTGAAGCGCCGATCGAAAGCTCTTAGCGTGCGTAATGATATGCCAGGAAAAACTGGAGAGGTTCGCATTTCCAACATGTTGTTTTGCTCATTTTATTACAAAAAAAATCACACCTCTTTCACTAAATCGGATGTGGCTCCTAAACTAGATGAGGTTAGTAAATTCTGGCAGCTTCGACTGAAAGCCTATAGTATCTTGTATTATAAATTGGAAAGACCTGAAGAGGTTCGCATTTCCAAGTTGGTCGTTTTGTCATATTACTGAAAAAAAATTTCGGCCGCCCACTATTATTCGGGCGTAGCTCCCGTTCTAGACGTCGTATATGAACAGTTTTGGGTTTGATTGAAAGCTTTTCAAATGCATTATCATACTAAATTAATATCTTGAAGGACCACGTTTCCAAAATTATATTATTTTTACTTAAGTTGATTTTTTTTTTGGCCGCTAACTTTTAATCCACATTTTCTTCAAAACTAAAAGAGGTTAGTGGACAGTTGATGCGCCGATCGAAAGCTCTTAGCGTGCGTAATGATATGCCAGGAAAAACTGGAGAGGTTCGCATTTCCAACATGTTGTTTTTCTCATTTTATTACAAAAAAAATCACACCTCTTTCACTAAATCGGATGTGGCTCCTAAACTAGATGAGGTTAGTAAATTCTGGCAGCATTGACTGAAAGCTTATAGTATCTAGTATTATAAAATGGAAAGACCTGAAGAGGTTCGCATTTCCAAGTTGGTCGTTTTGTGATATTACTGAAAAAAAATTTCGGCCGCCCACTATTATTCGGGCGTAGCTCCCGTTCTAGACGTCGTATATGAACAGTTTTGGGTTTGATTGAAAGCTTTTCAAATGCATTATCATACTAAATTAATATCTTGAAGGACCACGTTTCCAAAATTATATTATTTTTACTTAAGTTGATTTTTTTTTTGGCCGCTAACTTTTAATCCACATTTTCTTCAAAACTAAAAGAGGTTAGTGGACAGTTGAAGCGCCGATCGAAAGCTCTTAGCGTGCGTAATGATATGCCAGAAAAAACTGGAGAGGTTCGCATTTCCAACATGTTGTTATTCTCATTTTATTTAAAAAAAATCACTCCACGTTCATTAAATCTGGTGTGGCTCCTAAACTAGATGAGGTTAGTAAATTCTGGCAGCTTTGACTGAAAGCTTATAGTATCTAGTACTATAAAATGGAAAGACCTGAAGAGGTTCGCATTTCCAAGTTGGTCGTTTTGTCATATTAATGAAAAAAAATTTCGGCCGCCCACTTTTATTCGGACGTAGCTCCCGTTCTAGACGTCGTATATGAACAGTTTTGGGTTTGATTGAAAGCTATTCAAATGCGTAATTATCCTAAATTAATATCTTGAAGGACCACGTTTCCAAAATTATATTATTTTTACTTAAGTTGATTTTTTTTTTGGCCGCTAACTTTTAATCCACATTTTCTTCAAAACTAAAAGAGGTTAGTGGACAGTTGAAGCGCCGATCGAAAGCTCTTAGCGTGCGTAATGATATGCCAGAAAAAACTGGAGAGGTTCGCATTTCCAACATGTTGTTATTCTCATTTTATTTCAAAAAAAATCACTCCACGTTCATTAAATCTGGCGTGGCTCCTAAACTAGAGGAGGTTAGTAAATTCTGGCAGCATTGACTGAAAGCTTATAGTATCTAGTATTATTAAATGGAAAGACCTGAAGAGGTTCGCATTTCCAAGTTGGTCGTTTTGTGATATTACTGAAAAAAAATTTCGGCCGCCCACTATTATTCGGGCGTTGCTCCCGTTCTAGACGTCGTATATGAACAGTTTTGGGTTTGATTGAAAGCTTTTCAAATGCATTATCATACTAAATTAATATCTTGAAGGAACACGTTTCCAAAATTATATTATTTTTACTTAAGTTGATTTTTTTTTTGGCCGCTAACTTTTAATCCACATTTTCTTCAAAACTAAAAGAGGTTAGTAGACAGTTGATGCGCCGATCGAAAGCTCTTAGCGTGCGTAATGATATGCCAGGAAAAACTGGAGAGGTTCGCATTTCCAACATGTTGTTTTTCTCATTTTATTACAAAAAAAATCACACCTCTTTCACTAAATCGGATGTGGCTCCTAAACTAGATGAGGTTAGTAAATTCTGGCAGCTTCGACTGAAAGCCTATAGTATCTTGTATTATAAATTGGAAAGACCTGAAGAGGTTCGCATTTCCAAGTTGGTCGTTTTGTCATATTACTGAAAAAAAATTTCGGCCGCCCACTATTATTCGGGCGTAGCTCCCGTTCTAGACGTCGTATATGAACAGTTTTGGGTTTGATTGAAAGCTTTTCAAATGCATTATCTTAACCTCTCGAGTGGCAAGCGACCGGGTCCCGGCAGCCTGTCAAATACCCTTGAGTGGCAAGCGACCGGGTCCCGGCAGCCTATCAAATACCCCCGAGTGGCAGGCGACCGGCTCCCGGACGTTGGCGGGTGTCGTATTTCACTCATAAATATAAACTGTTAGACCTATATCTGGCTTGCTCATTCACGCAAAATGCGTTCATAAATAGACAAGGATGGTATTTAATAACGGCCGCGACAACATAACGGAAGAAATTTCGTTCTATCGTTTACTCAAGTTTCACTGTGTGCATGCTGCCGTGCGCTGGTATTTTTGAAAACCTCGTATTATAGTATTATTTGCTATTGAAAGACTATAAAAGGGCTTTGTTTCGTAATTAAATTAATATTTTACGAAACAAATCAGTGTTTACTATAGGTAATTGTTTTATTTTATAATTATAGTTATTTTAATACATGACTGAGAAAAATTTGGTTGTCAGATATTTGATAATGACTAATAAAATTCACAGAAATTGAAGGTCATGCATTGTTATTTAATTAGATATGGCATTTTATGCTAAACTATCACTGTAAGGCTTATATATAACATTAAACTGGTATTTTTTTGGTGATATTTTTTTTATAAAATTCGGGAATTCGCGAAATTAATTTGTAGCTGTCATGCCACTCGAAGAAGATGTTTTCAAAATGGCCGCGCCACTTGACAAAAAAATTTAAATATGGCGCCGCCACCCCAAGGGATACTAAATTAATATCTTGAAGGACCACGTTTCCAAAATTTTATTATTTTTACTTAAGTTGATTTTTTTTTCGGCCGCTAACTTTTAATCCACATTTTCTTCAAAACTTGTTTGAACTACGACATTTGAATATTGAAAATAATTAGCAAAACCGAATTGGGCAAGATATAGGTTTCACTTACAGTTTGTTCTGGCTCTTTTCCTCAGTCCCAGGGACACATTTAAGACACAATCACAGCACTTTCAGAGTTTTTATGAATAATTTAAAAGAGCGCGCGCCGGCCGGCATTCATTTCGAGCTGTCAATTTTGCGCAACTGACTGGTGGCGCCGCCGTGCGGGAGAAAGCGGAAAGTTCATTCAGCCAGTATGTTTTTGATATGTGCAGGAGGTTTTAATGCACATATTACTAATTATATCTGCCCAATGTAACGTACATAAACCCCCCACCGGGAATCTACCCCAGATTCCCCAGTTTACAAACCAAACCAGGGATGGTATTGAATAAGGTAAGTGGACTGTATAGTGTAAGTATTTGTTGACTTAGTGAACTAAACACGTGTAGCTGTAAATTGAGTAAAATAAATGACTTATTTCGAACCTAAAATTGTCATAAATTTGACACCTTCTTGCGTCAAATTCATGCAAAGAAACAAAGAAAAATAAAAATTATGCTGAATCCAATTCCATGGGAAGTGGACTAAGCTTTACAACGGGTCGCGTGTATTCGCCATTCTGGGTTTTTACTTTTACCACCCGTACAACTCCATCAGCTCCTGGATAAAGTTCCGTCACGCGACCGAGAGGCCATTGAAGCGGAGGAGCGTCAGCATGAATAAGAACGAGTTCGCCAACTTGAATATTACGACTATTCCTATGCCATTTTTGTCGCTGCTGCAGCGTGTGCAGATAATCATTTCGCCACAATTTCCAAAATTGTTGGGAACTTTGTTGTACTAGCTGCCAGCGAGTTAGTCCGTAAGTTGGTTCGTCTAAGAGATCATACTCTGGAACGGCTAATAGAGAACGACCGACTAAGAAATGGCCGGGCGTGAGCGCCTCGAACTCGGACGGGTCGCTCGACGCACTTGTTAAGGGGCGAGAGTTCAGCACTGCTTCGACACGAGCAAAGAGAGTGCTTAACTCTTCGAACGACAGCGATCGCGTACCCACGACGCGCTTTAGAAGGAGCTTGGCCCCTTTTATGGCACTTTCATACATCCCACCGAAATGGCTTCCAGTAGGCGGATTGTAAGTCCATTTAACACTACGATTATTGAAACCGGTTAAAACATCTTCAGTACTTTGGTTAAAAAAGTTAGTGATTTCCGCGAGTTGCCTACCAGCGGACACGAAGTTTTTTCCGTTGTCGGATACAACGGTTTGACATAAACCACGTCTAGCAGTGAAACGATCGAAAGCTGCGAAAAAACATTCAGTTGAAAGTGCACTGAGAACCTCAGTGTGCACCGCGCGAGTTGAAAAGCAGACGAAAATTAAAAGATAGGACTTTGATATTTTCGCATTACGTCTGTTACTCTCTTTCGTATAGAAGGGACCGCCTATGTCAACACCGACAGTGTGAAAAGCATGGATACCTTCAATGCGGAATTTCGGTAAGTTGCCCATGATAGGCTGTATGTGTGAAGGATTGACTTTAAAACACCTAATACATTTCCTAAAACGAGATCTTACAACGCATTTTCCGGAAATAATCCAGTATTTCTGACTGATTACACTGTGCAATGTACGCGGACCGATATGTAAATAAATTTTATGAAAATAGTCGATAAGAATATTTGTAAAGTTGCACTTTTTGGGAAGCAATAATGGATACTTCTTTTGATACGGTAGTTCGGCGAGAGACAACCTACCCCCCACCCTGAGAAAACCGAGGGGGTCGACATAAGGTGCTAACCTTTTGAGTGATGAACTACAGCTGTAACCGTTTGAAATTGCTTCGAGATCAGCTGCAAAATGCTCTCGCTGAACTGATTTGATGAGCACATCGTGTGCGTTCTTTAAATCTGATAGAGACGAAGGACCCGTGTTCCTATTAGACTTCGTCGATCTACAATTGTTAATAAATTGAAAACAACGAGCTAAGACATTTTGAAGTTTGCTAAAACTCGAATATTTTTCAGTTAAATTATAAACAAGATTTGAGTCACGTGTTGTGTTTTGCACGCTAGTTTGAGCCAAAGTCGCGCATGGAATTTTGAGTTCTGGCACATTTGCCGATTTAAATTGATCAATTGATTTTACTGGCCAATTCTCTCTTGGTGCGTCTAGCCAGCTCGGTCCTCCGAGCCACTCCGCTGTCGATAACAGCACGGAAGGTAGCGCTCCGCGCGAGCACACGTCAGCGGGGTTGGACGCGCCGCTCACGTGAAACCAACAATCGCTTTGCACGGTCTCCAAAATTTTGGAAACACGCGAAGCCACAAAGGTTTTGAGATTATAACTGGGTGTATTCAACCAACTCAGCACCACAGAGGAATCGGTAAACAAGAGTATTTCATGAACAGGAATTCGTTCAGACAATATTGACTTCGTATATTTGACTAACTTGACTAACAAATGCGCAGCCATTAGCTCGAGACGTGGAATGGTCACTGTCTTCAAGGGTGCAACCTTGGATTTTGCAATGACTAGACTGACCTTCGAATTACCTTGATTGTTAAAACTACGCAAATAGATGACCGCAGCTATTCCTTGAACTGAAGCATCGCAGAATCCTAGTATCTGGTAGTAGCTGTGCTGTTTGACAGTAACCTGGCGCTCGTGGCTAAAATTCGACAACAGCGGGAGCTCTGACATGTAGGTGAGCCACTCCTTTTCCAGTTCCGGAGGCAGCCGCTCATCCCAACCCAGCTGTTGGAGCCAGAGTTTCTGCATGAAGCATTTCGCGTAGAATATGCAAGGAGCCACGAAACCTAAGGGATCATACTGACGACCAATCTGTGACAAAACACTACGCTTGGTGATCGCCTGTGAAGCTGGAAGTGGATGGAATACGAAGGAAAACACATCTTCGGCGGGTCGCCACTGCAGACCTAAAACTTTTATGGATAGGTCCTTGTCATCCTCGAATGCAATGGGCGTTTCGCGGTGATCAGCTGGAACCCGAGCCAGTACCTGGGGACAGTTGCTGGCCCACTTACGAAGCAGAAATCCTCCTCCACTCAGCAACTCTAACAGTTCATCCTGTAGCCTAGCTGCTTCATCATAGCTGCTCACTGACCACAGAAGGTCATCGACGAAGAAACCCTTTTTTAGAACCTTGCTCGCTAAAGGATACTTCTCGCAGTCGTCGTCAGCCAGTTGATGCAGGACTCGGATCGCTAGGTACGGACTGCTAGCAACGCCGTATGTGATCGTGTTTTACTCATACACCTTTAAAGGTTGATCAGGTTGAAACCTCCACAAGATGTGTTGGTAATTGCGTTGAGATTTTTCGATCAAGGTCATTCGAAACATTTTACAAATGTCACTTGACAAGCAAATTTCATGTATACGAAAATTTATTAAAATCTCATTAATATCTGCTTGAAGCTTAGGACCGGCGTAAACGACTGAATTTAAAGAATTATTATTTGTCGTTTTGCATGAGGCGTCAAAAACTACTCGGAGTTTTGTCGTGGTACTTGACGGTCGGAGAATACAAAAGTGAGGAATTATGTACTTAGAATCCACAGTACCAAAATCACCTACGCAAGTCATGTGACCAAGGCTTTCATATTCGGACATGAATTTATTATATTCTTCCTTAAGTTCCGGAAGACGATTCAGCTTTGTTTCTAAATTGTTGAAACGACGTAACGCTTGTGGAGTCGAATCGCCGAGATCAAAACTGGGTTTGAACGGGTACTTCACTGTATAACGTCCCGTAGTATCGCGACTGTGTTCGTTTTGGAACAATTGTTCGACATACAAATCTTCTGGTTTTTTAGTGACGTCATACGGCACGTTTTCAGTCTCCCAGAAAGAGTTCATGATTTTATCGATACTACTAGTTTTATTAGCAGAGAACAAGTTGAGCGAGGCTGTATTTGACTCACAATCGTCACTCAGTACTGTCTGACCAGTAATGACATATCCGAATATGGAATGCATCGCGACGGGCAAACCCGGGTCACGTGGTAGTATATTTTGACCGTCATAAATGTAGGGAAATAAGTCACCTGCGATCAACAAGTCAACTGGAGCCGCCGAAAAGTAGTTCGGGTCAGCTAACTCTAGATTTTTGAAATTATTGATAACTTTGTTTGATAAGGTTACTGTAGGTAAGTTGCTAGTTATATTACTTACGACAACAGTATCAGTGCTAAGCACCGGACCAAATGAGTTTCGTGGTTTAATTGAACATGTAACCAGACCGAAATCTTGCACTGGCGCACCTCCCAGACCCATGGGTTCAAACTGACACTTGCGTCGAGACAAACCCAGGCGCTGGGCACACTCTTTTGTCATATAACCGGACATGGCACCGCTGTCAATGACTGCACGTACGGCGTGGTAAGTTCCCCATCGATCTGCGACGTGCACCATGGCAGTGCCTAACAGCACGGTTGAATTTGACGAACAAGTCAAGCCGACGTTTGGCATTGACCTTTGACTTTGATTTTGACCATTTGAAACGTTTTGAATACTTGAAATGTTTTGACTATTTGAACCGTTTTGATTAATTGATGAATTTTGAACAGTTGGAACTGTATCTAAGTGAATACTGTGATGGTGCGGTTGTTTACACAGCACACAACGCACTTTTGACGTACACTCGGACAACGAATGCTGACGAAAGCAATTTTCGCATAATTGAAGCTGTTTCACTTTGTCAAGACGCTGCACCGGTGTTAAATCAAAAAACTCGAAACATCGATAAGTTGAATGCGGTTTGTCGCAAAATAGACATCTATTTGATCGTTCGCTATTATTCTTACTCACAGCTGACAAGCACGGCTTTTGGAACTGCTTCGGTGCACTACTGTAATTAGCAGCATTATTATTATTTGTTCGAACAAAATTCGGCTTTGCAGAGGTGTTAGGAACACTCTTAGGCGTAAACTGAATTTTTGATGTACTAATTTTAACCTCAGACATTTCCAAAACACGCGCCTGTTTCTCCACGAAATTAATCAGCTGTTCGTAAGTAGGTATATCGGTTTGATCTACAGATTGTTCGAATTCGCGCCTAGTGACGGGGTCTAAATTTCGCAATCCCATATAAAACAGTATGAAACTCGATAGGTTACTGATTTTCAAAAGTTTCAATGCTTTAACACACTCTTGATACGTTTGTAAAAATGTGTTTAGACCAGTAGCCGACTCAGTTGACAAAGGCTTAAATTGAAACAGCCGATCTAAATAGCTCGTAGCTAAGGCACGAGTGTTCTCAAATTTTTTGACTAGCAAAGCCCATACTATCGGATAATTATCGGCCGTCACTGGCATCCCTTTGACCACAGTCAATGCCGAACCGCTGACTGCGGAGAGCAGGTAATAAAACTTCTCAATGTTCGTAATATCATTGTTGTTATGAATTAAACTCGTAAACGTGTCATAGAATGTTTGCCAGTTTTCTAATTTGCTATCGAAATGGAACAATTCTAGTTTAGGCAGCCGCGGCTTAGCCGACCGCGAGTCTGGCCCGGCAGCGCCCGGGCCGCGGCCCGCGGAGCGCGACGAAGGTCCGCTACCGCTGCCGTCACACGATTGCCAAGTGTCGCTATTAGCCTCCGCTACACTCAGAATACGGAAATACATGTCGTCAAAGGTTTGAATTTCTTGATAATTTGGTTTAAATTTCGGGTTTTGTTTCTTATTATAAGAATTTAACTCGAATATGCATTGTTCGAAACATTCCCGAGTCGAATGAAGTTCTTTAAGTCGCAAATTAAATTCGGTTAAACGCTCTGGTGGAGTTGATTTGGATAGTTCAAATAACGTTTGACATCGTATAAAAAGCAGTTCTTTTTTGTTGATAAGTTGTTCGACATCGAATTCTTTTTCGTCCATTTCGAATTAAAAAACAAAAGACGCGCGCGACGCGTTGCAAAGAACGAAAATTGAAAACGTTTATTTTATACGTATTATTCTAGGTAAATAACTTAGATTAGAAATAAGCCTGTTACCTTAAAACTGCGTGAAATGTGTGTTTTATGTGTATGAATGTGTATTTAGTTTGCAAACTGAGGATGCGGTTCGATTGACCAAAATGTTTGAACTACGACATTTGAATATTGAAAATAATTAGCAAAACCGAATTGGGCAAGATATAGGTTTCACTTACAGTTTGTTCTGGCTCTTTTCCTCAGTCCCAGGGACACATTTAAGACACAATCACAGCACTTTCAGAGTTTTTATGAATAATTTAAAAGAGCGCGCGCCGGCCGGCATTCATTTCGAGCTGTCAATTTTGCGCAACTGACTGGTGGCGCCGCCGTGCGGGAGAAAGCGGAAAGTTCATTCAGCCAGTATGTTTTTGATATGTGCAGGAGGTTTTAATGCACATATTACTAATTATATCTGCCCAATGTAACGTACAAAACTAAAAGAGGTTAGTGGACAGTTGATGCGCCGATCGAAAGCTCTTAGCGTGCGTAATGATATGCCAGGAAAAACTGGAGAGGTTCGCATTTCCAACATGTTGTTTTTCTCATTTTATTTCAAAAAAAATCACTCCACGTTCACTAAATCGGGTCTAGCTCCTAAACTAGATGAGGTTAGTAAATTCTGGCAGCTTTGACTGAAAGCTTATAGTATCTGGTATTATAAATTGGAAAGACCTGAAGAGGTTCGCATTTCCAAGTTGGTCGTTTTGTCATATTACTGAAAAAAAATTTCGGCCGCCCACTTTTATTCGGGCGTAGCTCCCGTACTAGACGTCGTATATGAACAGTTTTGGGTTTAATTGAATGCTTTTCAAATGCATTATCATACTAAATTAATATCTTGAAGGACCACGTTTCCAAAATTATATATTTTTTTTTTGGCCGCTAACTTTTAATCCACAATTTCTTCTAAACTAAAAGAGGTTAGTGGACAGTTGAAGCGCCGATCGAAAGCTCTTAGCGTGCGTAATGATATGCTAGAAAAAACTGGAGAGGTTCGCATTTCCAACATGTTGTTATTCTCATTTTATTTAAAAAAAAATCACTCTACGTTCATTAAATCTGGTGTGGCTCCTAAACTAGATGAGGTTAGTAAATTCTGGCAGCTTTGACTGAAAGCTTATAGTATCTAGTATTATAAAATGGAAAGACCTGAAGAGGTTCGCATTTCCAAGTTGGTCGTTTTGTGATATTACTGAAAAAAAATTTCGGCCGCCCACTATTATTCGGGCGTAGCTCCCGTTCTAGACGTCGTATATGAACAATTTTGGGTTTGATTGAAAGCTTTTCAAATGCATTATCATACTAAATTAATATCTTGAAGGACCACGTTTCCAAAATTATATTATTTTTACTTAAGTTGATTTTTTTTTCGGCCGCTAATTTTAATCCACATTTTCTTCAAAACTAAAAGAGGTTAGTGGACAGTTGATGCGCCGATCGAAAGCTCTTAGCGTGCGTAATGATATGCCAGAAAAAACTGGAGAGGTTCGCATTTCCAACATGTTGTTATTCTCATTTTATTTAAAAAAAATCACTCCACGTTCATTAAATCTGGTGTGGCTCCTAAACTAGATGAGGTTAGTAAATTCTGGCAGCTTTGACTGAAAGCTTATAGTATCTAGTACTATAAAATGGAAAGACCTGAAGAGGTTCGCATTTCCAAGTTGGTCGTTTTGTCATATTAATGAAAAAAAATTTCGGCCGCCCACTTTTATTCGGACGTAGCTCCCGTTCTAGACGTCGTATATGAACAGTTTTGGGTTTGATTGAAAGCTATTTAAATGCGTAATTATCTTAAATTAATATCTTGAAGGACCACGTTTCCAAAATTATATTATTTTTACTTAAGTTGATTTTTTTTTTGGCCGCTAACTTTTAATCCACATTTTCTTCAAAAATAAAAGAGGTTAGTGGACAGTTGAAGCGCCGATCGAAAGCTCTTAGCGTGCGTAATGATATGCCAGAAAAAACTGGAGAGGTTCGCATTTCCAACATGTTGTTATTCTCATTTTATTTCAAAAAAAATCACTCCACGTTCATTAAATCTGGCGTGGCTCCTAAACTAGATGAGGTTAGTAAATTCTGGCAGCATTGACTGAAAGCTTATAGTATCTAGTATTATAAAATGGAAAGAACTGAAGAGGTTCGCATTTCCAAGTTGGTCGTTTTGTGATATTACACTTTTATTCGGGCGTAGCTCCCGTACTAGACGTCGTATATGAACAGTTTTGGGTTTGATTGAAAGCTTTTCAAATGCATTATCATACTAAATTAATATCTTGAAGGACCACGTTTCCAAAATTTTATTATTTTTACTTAAGTTGATTTTTTTTTCGGCCGCTAACTTTTAATCCACAATTTCTTCTAAACTAAAAGAGGTTAGTGAACAGTTGAAGCGCCGATCGAAAGCTCTTAGCGTGCGTAATGATATGCTAGAAAAAACTGGAGAGGTTCGCATTTCCAACATGTTGTTATTCTCATTTTATTTCAAAAAAAATCACTCCACGTTCATTAAATCTGGCGTGGCTCCTAAACTAGATGAGGTTAGTAAATTCTGGCAGCATTGACTGAAAGCTTATAGTATCTAGTATTATAAAATGGAAAGAACTGAAGAGGTTCGCATTTCCAAGTTGGTCGTTTTGTGATATTACTGAAAAAAAATTTCGGCCGCCCACTATTATTCGGGCGTTGCTCCCGTTCTAGACGTCGTATATGAACAGTTTTGGGTTTGATTGAAAGCTTTTCAAATGCATTATCATACTAAATTAATATCTTGAAGGACCACGTTTCCAAAATTATATTATTTTTACTTAAGTTGATTTTTTTTTTTGGCCGCTAACTTTTAATCCACATTTTCTTCAAAACTAAAAGAGGTTAGTGGACAGTTGATGCGCCGATCGAAAGCTCTTAGCGTGCGTAATGATATGCCAGGAAAAACTGGAGAGGTTCGCATTTCCAACATGTTGTTTTTCTCATTTTATTACAAAAAAAATCACACCTCTTTCACTAAATCGGATGTGGCTCCTAAACTAGATGAGGTTAGTAAATTCTGGCAGCTTCGACTGAAAGCCTATAGTATCTTGTATTATAAATTGGAAAGACCTGAAGAGGTTCGCATTTCCAAGTTGGTCGTTTTGTCATATTACTGAAAAAAAATTTCGGCCGCCCACTTTTATTCGGGCGTAGCTCCCGTACTAGACGTCGTATATGAACAGTTTTGGGTTTGATTGAAAGCTTTTCAAATGCATTATCATACTAAATTAATATCTTGAAGGACCACGTTTCCAAAATTTTATTATTTTTACTTAAGTTGATTTTTTTTTCGGCCGCTAACTTTTAATCCACAATTTCTTCTAAACTAAAAGAGGTTAGTGAACAGTTGAAGCGCCGATCGAAAGCTCTTAGCGTGCGTAATGATATGCTAGAAAAAACTGGAGAGGTTCGCATTTCCAACATGTTGTTTTTCTCATTTTATTACAAAAAAAATCACACCTCTTTCACTAAATCGGATGTGGCTCCTAAACTAGATGAGGTTAGTAAATTCTGGCAGCTTCGACTGAAAGCCTATAGTATCTTGTATTATAAATTGGAAAGACCTGAAGAGGTTCGCATTTCCAAGTTGGTCGTTTTGTCATATTACTGAAAAAAAATTTCGGCCGCCCACTATTATTCGGGCGTAGCTCCCGTTCTAGACGTCGTATATGAACAGTTTTGGGTTTGATTGAAAGCTTTTCAAATGCATTATCATACTAAATTAATATCTTGAAGGACCACGTTTCCAAAATTTTATTATTTTTACTTAAGTTGATTTTTTTTTCGGCCGCTAACTTTTAATCCACATTTTCTTCAAAACTAAAAGAGGTTAGTGGACAGTTGATGCGCCGATCGAAAGCTCTTAGCGTGCGTAATGATATGCCAGGAAAAACTGGAGAGGTTCGCATTTCCAACATGTTGTTTTTCTCATTTTATTTCAAAAAAAATCACTCCACGTTCACTAAATCGGGTCTAGCTCCTAAACTAGATGAGGTTAGTAAATTCTGGCAGCTTTGACTGAAAGCTTATAGTATCTGGTATTATAAATTGGAAAGACCTGAAGAGGTTCGCATTTCCAAGTTGGTCGTTTTGTCATATTACTGAAAAAAAATTTCGGCCGCCCACTTTTATTCGGGCGTAGCTCCCGTACTAGACGTCGTATATGAACAGTTTTGGGTTTAATTGAATGCTTTTCAAATGCATTATCATACTAAATTAATATCTTGAAGGACCACGTTTCCAAAATTATATTATTTTTACTTAAGTTGATTTTTTTTGGCCGCTAACTTTTAATCCACAATTTCTTCTAAACTAAAAGAGGTTAGTGGACAGTTGAAGCGCCGATCGAAAGCTCTTAGCGTGCGTAATGATATGCTAGAAAAAACTGGAGAGGTTCGCATTTCCAACATGTTGTTATTCTCATTTTATTCAAAAAAAAATCACTCCACGTTCATTAAATCTGGTGTGGCTCCTAAACTAGATGAGGTTAGTAAATTCTGGCAGCTTTGACTGAAAGCTTATAGTATCTAGTATTTTAAAATGGAAAGACCTGAAGAGGTTCGCATTTCCAAGTTGGTCGTTTTGTGATATTACTGAAAAAAAATTTCGGCCGCCCACTATTATTCGGGCGTAGCTCCCGTTCTAGACGTCGTATATGAACAGTTTTGGGTTTGATTGAAAGCTTTTCAAATGCATTATCATACTAAATTAATATCTTGAAGGACCACGTTTCCAAAATTTTATTATTTTTACTTAAGTTGATTTTTTTTTCGGCCGCTAACTTTTAATTCACATTTTCTTCAAAACTAAAAGAGGTTAGTGGACAGTTGATGCGCCGATCGAAAGCTCTTAGCGTGCGTAATGATATGCCAGGAAAAACTGGAGAGGTTCGCATTTCCAACATGTTGTTTTTCTCATTTTATTTCAAAAAAAATCACTCCACGTTCACTAAATCGGGTCTAGCTCCTAAACTAGATGAGGTTAGTAAATTCTGGCAGCTTTGACTGAAAGCTTATAGTATCTGGTATTATAAATTGGAAAGACCTGAAGAGGATCGCATTTCCAAGTTGGTCGTTTTGTCATATTACTGAAAAAAAATTTCGGCCGACCACTTTTATTCGGGCGTAGCTCCCGTACTAGACGTCGTATATGAACAGTTTTGGGTTTAATTGAATGCTTTTCAAATGCATTATCATACTAAATTAATATCTTGAAGGACCACGTTTCCAAAATTATATTATTTTTACTTAAGTTGATTTTTTTTTTGGCCGCTAACTTTTAATCCACAATTTCTTCTAAACTAAAAGAGGTTAGTGGACAGTTGAAGCGCCGATCGAAAGCTCTTAGCGTGCGTAATGATATGCTAGAAAAAACTGGAGAGGTTCGCATTTCCAACATGTTGTTATTCTCATTTTATTTAAAAAAAAATCACTCCACGTTCATTAAATCTGGTGTGGCTCCTAAACTAGATGAGGTTAGTAAATTCTGGCAGCTTTGACTGAAAGCTTATAGTATCTAGTATTTTAAAATGGAAAGACCTGAAGAGGTTCGCATTTCCAAGTTGGTCGTTTTGTGATATTACTGAAAAAAAATTTCGGCCGCCCACTATTATTCGGGCGTAGCTCCCGTTCTAGACGTCGTATATGAACAGTTTTGGGTTTGATTGAAAGCTTTTTAAATGCATTATCATACTAAATTAATATCTTGAAGGACCACGTTTCCAAAATTTTGTTATTTTTACTTAAGTTGATTTTTTTTTCGGCCGCTAACTTTTAATCCACATTTTCTTCAAAACTAAAAGAGGTTAGTGGACAGTTGATGCGCCGATCGAAAGCTCTTAGCGTGCGTAATGATATGCCAGAAAAAACTGGAGAGGTTCGCATTTCCAACATGTTGTTTTTCTCATTTTATTACAAAAAAATCACACCTCTTTCACTAAATCGGATGTGGCTCCTAAACTAGATGAGGTTAGTAAATGCTGGTAGCTTCGACTGAAAGCTTATAGTATCTGGTATTATAAATTGGAAAGACCTGAAGAGGTTCGCATTTCCAAGTTGGTCGTTTTGTCATATTACTAAAAAAAAATTTCGGCCGCCCACTTTTATTCGGGCGTAGCTCCCGTACTAGACGTCGTATATGAACAGTTTTGGGTTTAATTGAATGATTTTCAAATGCATTATCATACTAAATTAATATCTTGAAGGACCACGTTTCCAAAATTATATTATTTTTACTTAAGTTGATTTTTTTTTGGCCGCTAACTTTTAATCCACAATTTCTTCTAAACTAAAAGAGGTTAGTGGACAGTTGAAGCGCCGATCGAAAGCTCTTAGCGTGCGTAATGATATGCCAGAAAAAACTGGAGAGGTTCGCATTTCCAACATGTTGTTATTCTCATTTTATTTAAAAAAAATCACTCCACGTTCATTAAATCTGGTGTGGCTCCTAAACTAGATGAGGTTAGTAAATTCTGGCAGCTTTGACTGAAAGCTTATAGTATCTAGTACTATGAAATGGAAAGACCTGAAGAGGTTCGCATTTCCAAGTTGGTCGTTTTGTCATATTAATGAAAAAAAATTTCGGCCGCCCACTTTTATTCGGACGTAGCTCCCGTTCTAGACATCGTATATGAACAGTTTTGGGTTTGATTGAAAGCTATTCAAATGCGTAATTATCCTAAATTAATATCTTGAAGGACCACGTTTCCAAAATTATATTATTTTTACTTAAGTTGATTTTTTTTTGGCCGCTAACTTTTAATCCACATTTTCTTCAAAACTAAAAGAGGTTAGTGGACAGTTGATGCGCCGATCGAAAGCTCTTAGCGTGCGTAATGATATGCCAGAAAAAACTGGAGAGGTTCGCATTTCCAACATGTTGTTATTCTCATTTTATTTAAAAAAAAATCACTCCACGTTCATTAAATCTGGTGTAGCTCCTAAACTAGATGAGGTTAGTAAATTCTGGCAGCTTTGACTGAAAGCTTTTAGTATCTAGTATTATAAAATGGAAAGACCTGAAGAGGTTCGCATTTCCAAGTTGGTCGTTTTGTGATATTACTGAAAAAAAATTTCGGCCGCCCACTATTATTCGGGCGTTGCTCCCGTTCTAGACGTCGTATATGAACAGTTTTGATTTGATTGAAAGCTTTTCAAATGCATTATCATACTAAATTAATATCTTGAAGGACCACGTTTCCAAAATTATATTATTTTTACTTAAGTTGATTTTTTTTTTGGCCGCTAACTTTTAATCCACATTTTCTTCAAAACTAAAAGAGGTTAGTGGACAGTTGATGCGCCAATCGAAAGCTCTTAGCGTGCGTAATGATATGCCAGGAAAAACTGGAGAGGTTCGCATTTCCAACATGTTGTTTTTCTCATTTTATTACAAAAAAAATCACACCTCTTTCACTAAATCGGATGTGGCTCCTAAACTAGATGAGGTTAGTAAATTCTGGCAGCTTCGACTGAAAGCCTATAGTATCTTGTATTATAAATTGGAAAGACCTGAAGAGGTTCGCATTTCCAAGTTGGTCGTTTTGTCATATTACTGAAAAAAAATTTCGGCCGCCCACTATTATTCGGGCGTAGCTCCCGTTCTAGACGTCGTATATGAACAGTTTTGGGTTTGATTGAAAGCTTTTCAAATGCATTATCATACTAAATTAATATCTTGAAGGACCACGTTTCCAAAATTTTATTATTTTTACTTAAGTTGATTTTTTTTTCGGCCGCTAACTTTTAATCCACATTTTCTTCAAAACTAAAAGAGGTTAGTGGACAGTTGATGCGCCGATCGAAAGCTCTTAGCGTGCGTAATGATATGCCAGGAAAAACTGGAGAGGTTCGCATTTCCAACATGTTGTTTTTCTCATTTTATTTCAAAAAAAATCACTCCACGTTCACTAAATCGGGTCTAGCTCCTAAACTAGATGAGGTTAGTAAATTCTGGCAGCTTTGACTGAAAGCTTATAGTATCTGGTATTATAAATTGGAAAGACCTGAAGAGGTTCGCATTTCCAAGTTGGTCGTTTTGTCATATTACTGAAAAAAAATTTCGGCCGCCCACTTTTATTCGGCCGTAGCTCCCGTACTAGACGTCGTATATGAACAGTTTTGGGTTTAATTGAATGCTTTTCAAATGCATTATCATACTAAATTAATATCTTGAAGGACCACGTTTCCAAAATTATATTATTTTTACTTAAGTTGATTTTTTTTTTGGCCGCTAACTTTTAATCCACAATTTCTTCTAAACTAAAAGAGGTTAGTGGACAGTTGAAGCGCCGATCGAAAGCTCTTAGCGTGCGTAATGATATGCCAGGAAAAACTGGAGAGGTTCGCATTTCCAACATGTTGTTTTTCTCATTTTATTACAAAAAAAATCACACCTCTTTCACAAAATCGGATGTGGCTCCTAAACTAGATGAGGTTAGTAAATTCTGGCAGCTTTGACTGAAAGCCTATAGTATCTAGTATTATAAAATGGAAAGACCTGAAGAGGTTCGCATTTCCAAGTTGGTCGTTTTGTGATATTACTGAAAAAAAATTTCGGCCGCCCACTATTATTCGGGCGTAGCTCCCGTTCTAGACGTCGTATATGAACAGTTTTGGGTTTGATTGAAAGCTTTTCAAATGCATTATCATACGAAATTAATATCTTGAAGGACCACGTTTCCAAAATTTTATTATTTTTACTTAAGTTGATTTTTTTTTCGGCCGCTAACTTTTAATCCACATTTTCTTCAAAACTAAAAGAGGTTAGTGGACAGTTGATGCGCCGATCGAAAGCTCTTAGCGTGCGTAATGATATGCCAGGAAAAACTGGAGAGGTTCGCATTTCCAACATGTTGTTTTTCTCATTTTATTACAAAAAAATCACACCTCTTTCACTAAATCGGATGTGGCTCCTAAACTAGATGAGGTTAGTAAATTCTGGCAGCTTCGACTGAAAGCCTATAGTATCTTGTATTATAAATTGGAAAGACCTGAAGAGGTTCGCATTTCCAAGTTGGTCGTTTTGTCATATTACTGAAAAAAAATTTCGGCCGCCCACTATTATTCGGGCGTAGCTCCCGTTCTAGACGTCGTATATGAACAGTTTTGGGTTTGATTGAAAGCTTTTCAAATGCATTATCATACTAAATTAATATCTTGAAGGACCACGTTTCCCAAATTATATTATTTTTACTTAAGTTGATTTTTTTTTCGGCCGCTAACTTTTAATCCACATTTTCTTCAAAACTAAAAGAGGTTAGTGGACAGTTGAAGCGCCGGTCGAAAGCTCTTAGCGTGCGTAATGATATGCCAGAAAAAACTGGAGAGGTTCGCATTTACAACATGTTGTTATTCTCATTTTATTTAAAAAAAAATCACTCCACGTTCATTAAATCTGGTGTGGCTCCTAAACTAGATGAGGTTAGTAAATTCTGGCAGCTTTGACTGAAAGCTTATAGTATCTAGTATTATAAAATGGAAAGACCTGAAGAGGTTCGCATTTCCAAGTTGGTCGTTTTGTGATATTACTGAAAAAAAATTTCGGCCGCCCACTATTATTCGGGCGTAGCTCCCGTTCTAGACGTCGTATATGAACAGTTTTGGGTTTGATTGAAAGCTTTTCAAATGCATTATCATACGAAATTAATATCTTGAAGGACCACGTTTCCAAAATTTTATTATTTTTACTTAAGTTGATTTTTTTTTCGGCCGCTAACTTTTAATCCACATTTTCTTCAAAACTAAAAGAGGTTAGTGGACAGTTGATGCGCCGATCGAAAGCTCTTAGCGTGCGTAATGATATGCCAGGAAAAACTGGAGAGGTTCGCATTTCCAACATGTTGTTTTTCTCATTTTATTACAAAAAAATCACACCTCTTTCACTAAATCGGATGTGGCTCCTAAACTAGATGAGGTTAGTAAATTCTGGCAGCTTCGACTGAAAGCCTATAGTATCTTGTATTATAAATTGGAAAGACCTGAAGAGGTTCGCATTTCCAAGTTGGTCGTTTTGTCATATTACTGAAAAAAAATTTCGGCCGCCCACTATTATTCGGGCGTAGCTCCCGTTCTAGACGTCGTATATGAACAGTTTTGGGTTTGATTGAAAGCTTTTCAAATGCATTATCATACTAAATTAATATCTTGAAGGACCACGTTTCCCAAATTATATTATTTTTACTTAAGTTGATTTTTTTTTCGGCCGCTAACTTTTAATCCACATTTTCTTCAAAACTAAAAGAGGTTAGTGGACAGTTGAAGCGCCGGTCGAAAGCTCTTAGCGTGCGTAATGATATGCCAGAAAAAACTGGAGAGGTTCGCATTTACAACATGTTGTTATTCTCATTTTATTTAAAAAAAAATCACTCCACGTTCATTAAATCTGGTGTGGCTCCTAAACTAGATGAGGTTAGTAAATTCTGGCAGCTTTGACTGAAAGCTTATAGTATCTAGTATTATAAAATGGAAAGACCTGAAGAGGTTCGCATTTCCAAGTTGGTCGTTTTGTGATATTACTGAAAAAAAATTTCGGCCGCCCACTATTATTCGGGCGTAGCTCCCGTTCTAGACGTCGCATATGAATAGTTTTGGGTTTGATTGAAAGACTTTCAAATGCGTAATTATACTAATTTAATATCTTGAAGGACCACGTTTCCAAAATTATATTATTTTTACTTGAGTTGATTTTTTTTTGGCCGCTAACATTTAATCCACATTTTCTTCAAAACTAAAAGAGGTTAGTGGACAGTTGAAGCGCCGATCGAAAGCTCTTAGCGTGCGTAATGATATGCCAGGAAAAACTGGAGAGGTTCGCATTTCCAACATGTTGTTATTCTCATTTTGTTACAAAAAAAATTACACCACTTTCATTAAATCGGGTGTGGCTCCTAGACTAGATGAGGTTAGTTAACAGATGCAGCTTTTATAGATAGCTTATAGTGTCCAGTATTAGTATATGGAAAGACCTGAAGAGGTTCGCATTTCCGTGTAGGTGTTTTTTTCATTTTAGTTTCGAAGTTTTATATGCTGCTTGTATTGATCTGGTGTAGCTGGCAATAATTTTCTTGCTTCACCTGACGTTCAGGTTGATTATTTGTCCTTAAATATAAGCTAGTTATTGTGTTTTTGTTAGTCTAAGGAACTCACGAATTCGAATGATAACTTGATCTCCTTAATTTGGTTGGGTTATAATCGGCCGATAACTTTTGGCCGCTAACTTCACAAAAGTGTGAAGTTAGCGGCCAAATGTTGGCGGCCAAATGTTCGCCATAAATCGGCCGCCAACTTTTGGCCGCTAACTTCACACCGGTTTGCGGAATACCTAGTTGTAATTAATTGATAATGGACTATAATGGACCTCCACAAAATAACACCTGAATCAATCAATTAAATATTTTGGTGAAAGACAGAATTAACGATTGTACAAAATGTTTTGGGTCACTGTTTGTAACAGAAACTACTTAAAATAAAATAAAATGTAACCGTTTGCTATGTAAGAACGCCATCGAATTTTAAGTTAATTGTCAGAGTTCTATCCAACAAAAACGTACGAAATATACTATGAAAGTTTAATATATCTGTCAGTCGGAATGAAGCGCTGCTGAGAGCGTTTGAGCCGCCTTTATCTCGGAAGGGATAACTTCTCTCTCAGACTGACGTTGACCTGACAGACTTGCAACTCGTACATCATTTTCCATTACGATGATCCTTTATTCAAGATCACACGAAGACTAGAAATTGTACAAAATGAAAGGTAAGTAAATAAAAACAAAACTTATAAGAAATAAAAACAGATCGATTTCATCATGTGCTCTTACTTTAAAACTGAATATTTATAGCGCAAAAAAATCACTGCAACAACGACTTATGCAACGAAACCCATGCGTACATAAGGGTTCCATGTATACATGCATACATATGGGACACTAAAAAGGATCAAATCATCTCTTCGAATGCTAAAACAATGTCATGTGTGCCCGTGACATACAGGTGGACATATCAGTATTAGTTATTGTACAGGATATAAAGTAATGTTTAAAGTCGATCTTTTTTAAGTAACTCTATCAATAAAAATACCCAAGTTCAATATTATTCAGTCAACAGTTTACTAAACGATATTTGAAGATATTCACCTCTTATATATACAACCGCATAAATTTATTTTACTTACTGTAATGCGAGCCTTGGGCTTTCAACGTCACTCTCTAGAGACTCTATATCTAAGTTACGGTTAAGTTAGAACTGGCTCAGGCACGTTGGAAAAGCCTCTAGTGGCGCATTCGACGCGGCGCGGTGCGGGGTCGAAATGCAGCAGCCATTCCGCATTATAAAATACCTAAGTACAGTACATGTAATCACGCATTGACGCACTTGCCCAAAAAGATGTGCTAAAGTAACTAATATCGTAGTAAACATTCTTAGCCACAGTTAGGTATAAGTATCAGAGTATAACACGTTTTTCAAAACAAAACGATAAAATGGGCAATGGAAATGGATCGAATGCAGAAAGCTTTGCACCGCACCGTATGTGTACTATTGAATAGAAATAGTAGAAATGTCAACTGGAAAATATTTCATGAAAAGAGGACGACACGAGTTGTGTCGGGCTCATATCACGTACACTACCTGCCTTGAAAATGCACGAAATAAAACACTGAACAAAGAACACGACGCCGTATTGCAATAGTAAAATAGCCTGCAGCGAAGAGTCGACGAATTCACTTGTTTAAAAAACTGAAAAAACGGATAAACATTTTCTATCCGCCACTTTGGGAAGTGCGAGGCGAAGCTGTCAATTACCCATATTAATTAGTCAAGTTTCGCGCCAAAATAACCTCCATTAAATATTCGAATTTGGAAGTGCAGTGCCGTGTCGTTGCAGTTGCGAGCGAGCTCTCGTGCTGTCGAGACTTGCATTTGGCTTGTCGGTGAAATGAACATGTCTGGGTCGTGGTATTCCAGGAATAGCGTCGAACGGGACAGGTCAAACGGAAATAAAGCAAGCTGCACTCAGCGAAGTTTGGACATGTCTGATAGCTTTAGTGGCGGCTCGTGAATAAAATACTTACTGTTGCTGTCTGCCTTTTTATTCTATTTCCAGCTTTATTGCATTCATCATCTTTGAATACCTATGCTGTGCAAGCTTAACGGCGCTTTTAATCTAACATTTCAATTCTCGGATGTTTACTGCAATGTGCATATTAGCGACAAAACGCTATAATTCTTTGGAGTTTTGCAAATACATTAATCTATATCTTCAATATAGATTATGGGGGAGGCCTTTGTCCAGCAGTGGACGTCTTCCGGCTGATGATGATGATGATGATATCTTCAATAATGTAATACACAAATGCGGAAGTGATTCTATTTGTTACACTTTCACACTTTAACTACGATTATACAATGAAATGCATACATTATATCATAATTATTGAAAGTCCAGAATACATAAAAGGATAACTTCTATCTCGAAATTACGAAGCCATTACAGAAAACCGCATCTAAATCAGTCAAACCGTTCTGGAGATAAACGTGAACATTCGTTTGCGCACAAACAAACAAACAAACAAACAAACAACCTCTCACCCTAAACGCATATACCTTCTCCGTTCCGTCGTGGGTAATAAATAGGCGGTTACAATCGAGTTCATAAAATTGTGAGAAAAAATTTGATCAAAAATATCTGAACATGCTTCACGCCGTTAGCAATAGAGTCGTGTTCAGAAATTATTGGTCAAATTTTTGCTTGAAGTTTATGAACTCGACTGTACCAAAAATTGTATTCTAAAAACATCATCTACATCTACTTACTCGATTTACATAGAATTTTGCTACTTTGCAGTGGACACTATCGGCTTGTTAGAAGCACCTTGTAACTCTTTTCTTCTTAAAAATATCACAGTTGCTCTAGGATGTCCAATAAATTAACTTTCAAAGTTATAATGCAAGTAAAAAAAACCTTAGCGCAAGCGAATCCGCGGGCAACAGTTAGATAACTGTATCAACTTAGCCTAAAGGGATCAATGAACAAATAAATTTATTAGGAAAATTTAGCGCAGAAGAAGTAGGTACATAGGCAGGTTGCTTATTAGTAAAAGAATGGCGCCCAACGTGGGGCCGATTACATTTACTTAAAATACGTTGCAGCTGGCTTGTATTTCCGCTGAGCGTGCTCAAAACATCTGCTCGGATTTAATTATTTTAGGCTGCATAAGCTTAAGCTGTGGTTTCGTGTAATCTTTATATTCTTCATAAATAAGGAACTAAAGACAAGAGTGGTCTTAAAGAACAAAAATATGTAAATACGGAATCTGTTGTGGCGTTGCCTGATAACAATTGCACTGCCCCATAAATTTCTTGGCAAAGGTGGTGTTATAAGAAATATATGAAACCGAGCGGTTTTATTGTGTGGCAGTAAAACGAACGAATTTGCATCGGGAATCGAACCAGACACTTTCCAAATCGACGATCGTAAAGCGATCCCGCACCCGGTCACCGAGTTCATGAATAAAATGTTACAGCTGCCCGCTGAGGAAAAACATGAGAGACTGTGGGCGGCTGTTAAAATATTAAGGCAGCACTGCATATCGGATTATTTTTTCATTTGAACTCTAGAAATGTAGGCTCATACGTATTTTCGATGTCGGCATTGCCGGTTTAACGTACGAATAGGATGCTGGTGAATTTTTTATATTTAAAGCTGAGTTCGCGTGGACCCGTGCCGGCTTGCGGAGGTTTCTGGTCATGCGAGAGGTTTATTACTCTGAACTAATATTTGAGTTAACGTGAAACTAGGAATTTTCATTTCAATTTCATTCAAGTTACTTAGTTATTCTAGTAGTAATTTTATTTAGTTGTTTAATTACGTTTCCTTGCTCCCTCGGTACCACACGCAAATCAAACGGGAAGGAAAGTGCTACACTCACGTAGGTAGAATGCCCCTGATAAACGGGTTTTAATAAATTTTTTAAAACATACATGGCTGCACATAAACTGAATGTCGAGGTCGCAGGGAGCAGTCACGTTCAGGCAATATTTGCTCGATAAAATTCAGCAACTGTGGAGGCACTGCAGTGTTTTTCCTTCCTTGCCCAAATTAGAGACAATATTATTTTAGTGCTGACATAAATATAATGCCCACTTTACGAGACACTAATAATGCACCTTACTAATAATTTGGTTGTTACTTTGACTATTTCGTAAATTATTTATTATTAGTTTAAGATGTACACGGATAATAATTATGAATTAAATCATGTATATTTTAGGTATGAGCGTGATACACGCGAACGCGCGCATTGCGTATTGACTTGGGTTTGGAGCGATGTGAAGTAGACTCTACGCCGTCTACGCGTGTTTAAGTATATCGATATAAACGCAAGTTATAAATATGGCTGCTTTGTGGTAAGAAATCGCAGTGTGCACCGGTTCTTATTATTTTCTACTACAAGCCATGCGTAGCTAGAACTGCTTGTCAGCAGTTGATACGAGATTTGGAAGGAGAAGTGTATTGCGACATAGCCTTGAAGTTCAACCTTATTTAACGATACCTTCACATTTTTTTAGGAAAAATAAAAGTATAGATTTGAAATATCAAAGACCCGTTTTGATTTTCAACAAAATCTAGTATTTTTTTATTAATTGTAAATGAACAATCAGTTGGCAGGTTATAAAAAGTACCTAATATCATGACGGTAATTATAAGTTAATTTCTTTAAATTAAAATACTTTATGTATACTCTTTATCCATTAATATGGTAATAATCAGCAGATACGATACGCAGATTTCTGTTTAACGGAGCGAGTACTTAACGTATAAACTTGTTTTATTACTGTGTCAAAGAGTCATAAAAACTCCGGCCAAATTGAATTTAAAATCAGCTTTAACACGCCGAAAACAAGGCGCAGCTCGGTGAAATTATGCCGACGAGGGTAATTCCAAAGTTAATATAATCACCAGAAAACCTTTTAGAGTTTTGCGACTGGACAAATATTACGTAAGAACAAGAACAGTTCCAGAAATACGTTTTTATAATGGAATCGTCGTCTTAATTAAAGCAAGAGTCACTCTTGTTATTAAAATTCCAACAAGACTAATTTGACAATGATTGACTTGAAAAAACAAGAAATATATAAGTTTGTGTCTCATTCTAACGCCCAATGCGTAAAAGTGATGTACATAAAAGCTTGTGCGCTGCCTCCATGTAACTTGGACGGGTTGGCAGGGTTCCCAGGAGGTGGACTGATGACCGATTAAAGTCACTGGTGGTGGATGGATGCCTAAAGCTAACGACCGTATATGCTGCTGTTTTTTGAAAAAGCCCGATATATCTTTCATTTGTATGTATACGGAAAAAGACACATTACGAGGAACATGGATGTTTGAATGAATAAATTTTTAAGGTAAAACAATAACAGAATGACGAAGGGTTTACCAGCTCCTGTTTTGTTTTTCCATTGTTTCAGAGACTTCTGTTTGCAAGTACGAATTAGAAAATAAAACTACCTAACGAAGTTTTTGTATCAAAGTTACCTGCGACAAAAACAGTAAATGTACTAGTAAAACTAGATAACTTTTCAAACGCAGCTTAGACTTCGACTTAATACTGCCGGTATATTTTATTTTAAGACCCTCTCTATCTTTTAACGGGTGAAGTGCTGATATTAGCTCTAAAACTGTTAAATTTATGGTTACCGTTTTTTTATAGTTCAGTGGAAGCTCAGGTATAAAGTATTAAAAGTAAATGCGCTATCTATGGAAATCTATTAAAAAAACCTCTATAAAGCGCCTTCGAAGTCTTCAGGTGGTTTGGTTAGTTTTACTGAATGTTTTTAGACGTTCTTAAATAAGTAATTTGATAAAGGTTTCTTTACATTGATCAAAGCTCAAAGTACCTATACCGCGTCAAAGGCACACTTTGTATCATAATTACAATAAAAAACTTTACAAGGGCCTTCAGTTTCAGTTAAAAAAGTAACCCAATAACATTGTAGAAGAATAAAAGGCTGTTTTTGTTTAAGTTGATTCCTTGTTGGTGATATTGCCTATGTATACCTATTGATAATCTCTGTGGAGTTGGTTTAGTAGTAATTTACATTGCGACGCTCGATCGACCTTACGTAATTTGTTAGCCCAGCAACCCCGTAATGTACCTATTGCTGCAGGTAATTTTATTAATACCGTGTAATCCAGCACTAAATAAATATCCGTGATTATTAACTTAATCTTACGCAACACTGGTGTTATTATGAACTCATTTCATCGCATCACGTAATAATCTAAACGTAAAGTTGCACTCTGTTAATTTATTCCTAAACTTAGATCCACGGTTAAATACGAGGATTCCTCCATTTCAGCATCCCCTTAAAGCAAAGATAACACAAGTGAATTTAATTAAGGTGTAATTAAAAATTCTAATGGACTTTCGGCCAGTAAGCACGATATTAAACTGGTAAGTCTTAACGGAGTCTGTTTTCGTTTTATGTAATCAGTATTAATAAATTAATGCAGTCGTAACGTAATATTACCTGTTGCTTATTGTTCGTGATATAGGTTCTAAGTTAGGTACACTAATATTATGACTCTGTGTACCTGCTGAGGAGTAAAATAAAGGGCCATTTTTGATACAATTAGTCATTATTTTCACTTGCAGTTTGCAGTATATTTCAAGTGCTGACAAGTGGTTTTTTAAGTAAATTTTTTATTTTATTTGCAACAGTTGTGCTCACGGAACAGTTTTTTACGGGCTATGATAACTTTGCTCTGTGATGTAGAATAGACCTAAGAGTACGTATCAATAAAGTAGTGAAAAGTAAAGTCCGTATAATAGTTTATTTTAAACTCTATGGTAAGTACTCGTAAATGTCACTAAAAACTTGGAACAAAACATACAAACAGCGACATTCACGGCAATAATTAAGATTGTTGGGGAACTTTTATTCCCGAAATTTGTAAACGTCAAAATATTGCCGTCATGAAAGATATTTGAATTCTTAGTACATATTCACATCAAGGTCTAATAACACTCAGGCAGATTACTGGTAGTTTAAAAAATAGTATATTTGTGACTTAGTCTATTCCAATCCAATACGACATCATGAAATTAAGGCGTTGAAAAGTATTATATCATGAGGAGAACACATCAGTCTGCCAATAATTCGATTCAGCCGGTCACGTTGTAGGTAACAATATTAACGGGGAATAATGTTCGTTGGTCCATAAACGACGAATGGCAACACCGCTAGCTATGTTTTTCTCGCGCCAGAATAAATTAAAAAAAAAGTTTTCCTCGCGCGCGGAGTTGTGGCAACGATACGACACCGTTATGCCAGATTTTTTGTGATGTTTGAAAATGTTTGGGGTATCGGCTTACTGCCGGCACGTGAGCCAAACTTTGTAACGATGTTTTTATTTAGTTGCTGTTATTTAGTTGGTTAAGTTACACAAAGGCAAAAATGAAGAATATGTTTATTTAAAATGAGATACAAACTAGTTATTCCATGGAAAGTGTATTTGCTATTGTAGGTATACCTAACGTCAGAACTGTCAAATTGGTGTTACGAACCATTAATGAGGGTTTTCCGTCAGGAGAAATCTCGCTAGATGGCGTTATTATCGTGAGCTTTGTTTGTTTGCGTCATGTTTGTAATTAGTTAAATAAGTAAATGAGCCAATCACAAGCAAGACTCAAACGTATACCATGATATTTATTTTATTTAAACGTCAAACGGACCTCACGATAGGTACTAACGCCATCTAGCGATATTTTGCATTTCGAAAAACCCTCTGTGTAGTAAAAAAATAGTTTTCTTCTTGTACGTAGCCTACGTACGTACCGTACTACCCCTCTTTAATTTGCAACTTAATTTAAATTGCTTGTTGTGATACTAAAAGTTTCGAGTGTCTACCTATTATGGCTCAAAAGATTTCTACAGCTTTACAACAGACAGACAAACAGAGGGGTTGATGGACGCGGAGCTTTAATAATAGGATCTCGTTGGAACCCTTTGAATACGGAACGCTAAAAAGTTAGGTTACGATGGGTAAAGTAAACGAAAACTAAATCAAAGCATATTTTTCAGTCAGAGCCTGAAAATTTATCTCGTGTTTGGTAATGCAAAAGTATTGCCCAGGTGATTCAGTAAGGCATTGCTCATGTAGTTTCGTTTTCAGTCAGGGATCGCGGGCCACGGTTGAGATAGTAAAACAGGAGAAGTATGTAAACTCCGACCCTATACGAGATTTAATGGCCTACTCCGGCGCGGACGCAAATGGTTGTCGATGTCTATTTTAGATTAATTACCTACCGGCAAATAATTTTAGTTAATAGATAACTTAAAATTATCTTATGTCTGTGTCTAGACAAGCAAGATTATATGCCGGTATATTATTATTATACTAAATTTAAAAATATTATTTATAACTTCGCCGGAGTGGCGATGTAGACTGTGTACTTACTACTCATGTTTACCTACACAAATTCCTATAACTACATTTTTTATAGGTAGGCAGGTAGGTATCTATTATTTTTATCATGTGTCCTTGCACGTAACCATTACACTACACATATATTTTACTAATTTACAACTAAACCTAATACAAAAAGAGTCGTTCTTGATGCAAAGGCTATCTATCGCCGTTCAACGCGGCAACGCGGCAAGCGTGTTGGGCACCTTTGCGTCAGGAACGATTCGAGGCGGTCTTTTTTAATTATATATAAAAATGTTATTTAAGTTAGTTAGTAGTATTTAGTTCATTTATTAATTATTTTGTATTGTGTGTTATTTAATAAAAATTTTCTTTTTAACGAAAATCTATTTCACGTATTAGACGATGTGGTAGTTTGAAATTACTGCAAAACAACTATATAGTACAAGTATAATAAAAATGTCGGTAATATAACATTCATTGGTAATAACAAACATTGGTTTGAAGTCTTACTATTTGAACATGTCTTCAGAAAAAATATGCTGCTAAGTTCAGTGCAATCCGTTCAGAAAAGATCACATTACATTGATCCACAGTAAAGGTTTGTGTAATTCTCAGGTTTAATTTATGAAATATATATAATTAAAATACAAAAAAATACGTAAATAATAAATAAATAATAAATATCATGGGACACTTGACACCAATTGACCTAATCCCAAACTAAGCAAAGCTTATATATAAATACGAGTATGCTACGTAAAAGGTGATCATCTCGCGAAGCAAGAGCAAGACGAGCGAGCCAAAATGAAAACTTACCGCACCGACGGTAACGCAGCCTTAAATTATAAGTGCGTTATGGCACGCATACATTGAAGCCGCGCGATGTACTTTTGTTTGTACTGAACTTACTTTTCCTATTTTACTATGGTTGAGTTGAGATCAGCTTTAATCAAAATTTGTCTTAGTCAAGCAATAACTAAAGTACATAACGTGTGGGATAGATCAACAATAGATTCAATTCCACTTGGGCCACTTCGACTATTGGTTACATAAGGAAGTTTGACGCAGTTTCCAAACAAACATTGTCTAATTAAAAAGTTGTGCCCCACAAATGGCCGCATGGCACTAGATTCGATAAATATTTAAGCTGTTTTAGTTTACAAGGAAAATCCATTTTGATTTCGAAAATAGTTTTGGATAAAATGTTAGAATTGTGATATATTATTCAAGAGCACTTATAACATTTTTGGGCTAAGTGACAGTTCTGAATCTAACTTTTCTTTATTGTGGTAACACTATTGTGTGCTGTGTCTATGTATAATGCTTAGATGTACCGGGTGTAGCCTGTAGGGGAAAGCAAGGCAAAACGGCACACTTAAGGGAAAAAATACATATTCAAATAATTAACAGCTCTATTTATGAGACTTTTGTAAGAAATTAACAAGTATTTATTATTCTATAATATTAATTAGTCAAGACTTTAATCAAATCACGGGGAAAACGAAATATAGGATGATTTCCAAAATCTGGGTTTTGTTCCGTTCTGCCCTCATGGGTAGGTAAAATGGACCACACTTGAAGGCAAAATGGACCTAAGAATTAGATTTTCCACAAATTAAACTAGCGTCTTCATCTTCGTTGTCAATGTCAGCACAATGATAGTGAGCTCACTTCTTACATTTCTGAGACTGTATCCAGCCTTCTTTGGACTCTGAAGACAGATGGACCAATACAAATACTGAGCATCTTTTTCTTCTGATGAATCGTTTCCTTTTTCTTTGGCTGTGCCCTTACCTTGCTCCCTGCTCTTGCCCTTACCCTTGCCGTTACTTTACTCTTATCCTGCGCCTTTTCTTTTCTTGTTCTTTATCTTTAGTCTTGTTTTTGTTTTTTCCTTCCTGTACTGATTTCGTCGTATCGTCCAAAACAATTTCCATCCGTCCGTTTTTCTTTTATAGTTTTTAACCATCTATTAAACTTAAATAATTATATTCAAAAACTACTTATACTTGGTTGGCAATAAAAGGTACAAAACAAAAATGAATACCGAAAAAGAGCAAATGTAAAACAAGTGAAGGCAAAATGGACCAGTGGACCGTTGTGCCCGGACCATTTTGCCTTTTGGTCAGTAATGAAAACAATTTATAATTTTGAGGTTAAGCTAAAACCGATCGCATATTGTTTTATACTTAAAACAGACAATACTTAACAGTCCTCAATTTTAACACACAAAGTTAGGGATATGTGGGACTGGACGCAAGTGACAGCTAAGCGAAATTCTCGTTTTTTACATCAAAACATCAAAAAAACGACTTACTTTGATAAAAATGTAGCCATACGCATGACAGTTTTAAGAGAACTGACCGAAAGCGGGAAAGGGGTAACTGAGATATTGCCAAAAGTACCGCTAGATGGAGTTATTAGTTCTCAAGATAATAGACTGTTCCGTTGTACCTTCCTGTGCCATTTTACCTTCCTTTCCCCTAATACGAGAAAAAAATTAAAACATAGATCGTCCTCGCTAAACTGAACAAAATTAGTTGAGCGACTTTTAAAAATAATGGAGTCTTTGAATTTTCCTTTTTTCATACAAATTAAATACTGCCATCAATGTACACCATCCTAGAACACAACTGACGTCGCCTGTCACGCTACAAACATCAAGCATTTTGCTTTACATTGCTTCTGCGAATAAACTTAAAAGTGTAGTAAAAAATAAAAAACTAATTATTTTTAAAATTCGCTGAACTAATGTTGTTCAGTTTGAAGAGTAAGATCTATGTTTTAATTTTTTGCTTACCTATATTACAGGCACACCCGGTATTTACTAGTGAGAATGCTAAACGGAAGATATAGAGACAAAGTTTGAATACGCAGAACAAATAAAAATTAGGAAAATCTGCTATTTTGTTAGGCACTTAAAGCTTTAATCTAAATCTAAAAAGGTATTTTAACAGGATCAGCAGTGAAAAGAGAATCTTTTTTATTTAAGTTGAGAAAACAAGCCGTAAATAATGTTTATCCAGAAATTTTATCGCAAAAACGTGACTATGACCGCATTTATTTTTTGTTACTTACCGAGGTTTATGCAAGGATTTGCCTGGGAAAAGTAATTATATTAGATGTGACATTTCAATCTTTCCCTGGATCTGCAAAATTCGTAAAAGCGTTAAAGGTTTAAGAATTATTTGCGTTTGCTTAAATATTAGCAGGGCAGAATTTTGCTTTATGGAGGACGGCAGGTAATTATCAAAACATAATCTATCATTCGTACGGGTAATATCACTTGTATTATGTATAGAATTACAATCAAAAAGAGGTTTTGTTTATTATCAACTTCACCAAAGACAAAATTAAAATAATTTCTACTGTTTCATGTAAATACATATCTCTGTTAAAATTATGTATACCTACAGCATAATGCGGTCTTCACTATTTTATTTTCGCAACAAAAAAAAACCTGAGCAGTATAAATGGTATTGAAATACTTAAAGACTACATAATTTCCAATTATAATCGAGATTGGCTAAGCTAGTTTCGGCGCTTTCGAAAGATCATCTGCGGTGAATGTGTTCACGAGTGAAATATTTCGAAAAAGACATCAAGAGCTCCTTACTCATAAATTCAAAATTCAGTCGTTTCATTCTTGGTTATCATGATTGTAGCTTGTATTATAGTTGTTTATGTGGAAGAATGTTTCGAGAAGTGTTCGACAGATTGCTTACAAATCACATTATCAGGAGATATTTAATCCACAGCTTTACGTATTTTAATGCGGCTAAATATCAATTAGTTATTAAGTCCATTTTAACTAGTTACAAAATGTTTAAATATTTAATAAAACCACGCTCCATCTGGCGGGACGTCCATAATAAACGAGATGGCGCTTAGCAAAGTAATTTGTAATGTCCCTTAATTTTTGGGCAGAGGGCTGGATAACGATTGATAATCACAGGAATCCTTTTACAAATGCGGGTCTTTCAAACATAAGGTCAAAGGTCTGTTTCATCACTAGATAAAGGGCTTATTCAGGGGGACAAAACGTAGCATTACGCTTTCAATAAAAGGCGGGCATAATAAACATTACGTTTCAATTTATATCTTTTGTGTAACGGTAACCTAGCACGCTAATGATGAAATATTATAGTCAGCCGCGCAGGCTTTTTGTGTAAACTTTGTAGCATTAAAACCAACTATGATGGATGGCTGTGCTGGCGTGTCTGTGATCTGCCGCGGCGCACGCCACCGAACGATTGACCTGTAAGTAAATGCGTACTAATTAGGCGTCTGCAAGGTCACTCGGGTTGTAATGTTGTGATCGTTATCGTGATTATTTGGCTGATGGCGCAATTACTTTAGAGAATCGCATTATTTAAAAATTAGAGTATATATACACGCGGCTTCGCACGCGTAAACTATTTGATCTGGTAGTTACAATTCAAATTTCAGGATTTTACAAAATTCCCCTGGGTATTCCCGAAATATATTGTGGTCTTCATTGCCGTCGTACTAAGAATCATTGTCCAAAATTTCAAGACTCTAAACGCAGCGGTTGAAAATTAAAGATTTTATCCCTATTTCGTTTGAATATCGGGATAAATAGTAGCCTGTATGTTATTCCAGTCGTCCAGCTACCTACATACCAAATTTCATTCAAACGTCCAGCCGTTTTAACGTGAAGGAGTAACAAACATACACATGCACACACACACACATACACACACAAACTATCACATTTATAATATTAGTAGGATCGATTGGCACAAACTACATTCGATTCAGGAGCCGTGTCAGTGCTGATTTGGGTCACACTGCTAGAATAGACATGCCTCTACGGGGCACTTGCAGGTTTTTAAATCTAGATTTAAGTGGTTTTAAGTCCTGTCAGATCCATACAAGAACTGTCGAGATTTAAAAAAGCCTACAAGACGTCCTACAAGAGTTTCACGTGCATATGGTAAAGACTGTATTTTATTAACGGATTTATAGTGAAGTACCCATTTCGGCTTCGCACGGGTACAAATGAACAGAAAACATATACTTTTAACATCATGCCAAACGCAGGGTGCCGGTATCTGTGGTGCAGGGTATGTAGAGTCTTAGAGTTTGGTTACATAGAAGGTGTTGTAACTTATCTTTTCATACAGATTTAAAGTATTCTGGAATAATTTACAGATAACTTGAAGGTAGACATAGGTCACCTGCAAACCGTGAATGAACTTTTTCAAGTCATAAAATAAGTCCAAATTGTATTCGTTATGCAATAAGCGAAATGTCGAGCGTTTTTCTGACGGTTTTCTTTCGCTTTTATTGTAGGTAGTCATTTGTTACGCGAAATAGTTTTTACGTTTGCTTCATAAAGCTTGAGATTAAGCACACATAATGTAAGTAATATCTAATCGCAAACTATGTTCATAAGCTCGTTTTTGAAGTTTCTTCGGTACGAGTACTCACCAGTTTCAAGTACTTGAATTGGGGAAACGTTGGACTTAAAATAATTGAATGGTTAATTGAATACTGTTCGATAAGTAATTTAATTTATGCTATGGCACTTACCCGGGTAGCCCGGATAAGAGCCGGTCGTAATTTATTGCCAAGTGTCGGTGATTTAACGCTTTCCGGTTATACGGCTCGAAAATATTTAAATGTTAATGCGTGGATAATTTTAGGTCGCGCGACTCACAAAATCTCGGTGATGATTTTAGACACCACCTTTTTTATTTTATAAAAATATACATGACTAGCTTTTGCCCGAGGCTCCGCCCGCGTGGTATTCGGTTATCGCGCGCTGTTCCCTCGGGAACTGTGTATTTTTCCGGGATAAAAAGTAGCCTTTATCATTCTCGGGCCCATAAACTATCTCCATGCCAAAAATCACGTCGATCCGTCGCTCCGTTATGGCGTGAAAGACGGACAAACATACAAACACACTTTGACATTTATAATATTAGTATGGATATGGATAGTATATTAAATGCCTAAATGCCAAGTTTCATAGTTTTATCTTCGACAGCGACGAACTTCCACCATATATACTTTCACCCCCTATTTTAACCCCTTAAAGCCTCTTTTTCGCGATAAAAGATAGCCTATGTCCTTTCCCAAGGTCTATTCTATCTCTGTACCAAATTTCATCCAAATCGGTTCAGCGGTTTTGGCGTGAAAGCGTAACAGACAGACAGACAGACAGACAGACAGAGTTACTTTCGCATTTATAATATTATATAGTATATATAGTATATAGTATGGATTAATTTGGATTGTTAGTTTCTGTGTTAGCTACCTGTTAGGTATAACATCTGCTATAACAGTGTAAGTCGCCATTAGGTACATACATACCTACAGGATACACATAAGTCAACTAAGTGCTCAAAAACCGGTGAATTGTTATTTCGTATCTCCGGCATAATATATAGGCGAAAAGGTTGAGGTTCTAATTTTATACATGTGTATATTGTTCGAAAGCAACTATCAACAATTCAAGCGGTTTTTATATAAAAAAATCCAAATAATTTATAATAAATAAATAAATAATCTGCTAGTGCTTAGCCGGCACTTGGAGTCTAAAAGAGCGAAACTTATTTTTTTTTTTTTTATAAAGTTATGATATCCTCTCGTGTTGGCTTCCTTGGATGATTAAAAACACTGCGTCCATTTAAAAACGTTGTTTCAATTCCTCTGTTGAATTTTTATATCTTTTTAGAAAGTTTTAACAAAAATTTTGAACATCATCTGAGGAATGTGAGATGAGCAACTCAGCTATTACGAGCGGTGATTCAATTGGAAGGAACATTGTAACCGGCCGGACCTAACTCATAACCAGGTGCCCGGATTTATATCCGGACAATATGTTATAAAAATCCAGAACATTCTGTTTTACGGACCCACATAACACGTTGCGGGTTTTATTTCGTGTCTTTAGTATCTTGGGTAATGTTAATTATGAGTATAAGAGGTATTAGGGGTTGAATTATTATGTACCTGTTGTAATGAAACAAACGCGTCAAAATTAAGGAATCGCTTCACATATTTTTGTGTACAAAATCGATTACAATACATAAATAGACGTTTATGTGTCTGTGTATTTGTAAGAACGGCTTTCTTGCTTTTATTTTCAAGTTGTCCGACAAAAGTTGTTGTGGATCCTCAAACTTTTTCCTTTCATTGCGTTTATTATTTTTGTTTGTTGCAAGTTAATTGCAATTATACTTATAATTAAGCCATACTGGAAATAATATTATTTAAAACAGGGTAGATAAAAAGAAGGTAGAAACTAGAAGGTAGGTAGTAGGAAGGTAAAAACTATCTTCAAAAAACCTAAATATATCATTACAGGTATTGTCAGGAGTCATTTGACAGGAATAGTAGCTAACCTAAAGCGACCGGTAGCCATTAATAAAAAATGTTGAAGGTGAAAAGAATATCAACATATTCTTTCTCACCGCAAGTAAACATACATACTCGTTGTCGCTATAGTCAGTCCGCTTGCACTAAGTTCGCCGGCCTAACACACTAACATGAACCCTAACTAACTACACCGCGAGCAAGATAAACACGGACTTACTTCACCAACTCGCCTTGCAGTTTAAAACCAAAGCATCGCTTACTAGAGCTTGGTTGCATGTGCTCGTATGCTTCGCACTCGTTGATTTTAACATGTTGAGCTCCCAGCTTGTATATTTGTTGTTTGTTTCCTCTATGCGTAGTGGAATGGTTTTTTTACTCGCTATCTTAACCGCAGTATAGGCAAACATTGCATAAGGCAGTAACGAGTGGAAAAAAAGAAGGAGGACCAAAACTTTAACATATTTTTATGGAATAAGATGGTTGATAATATTAAATATAAACAGCTAAGCCACGACTCGTATAAAAATAAAAAATAAACAATCTTTCGTTGTTTAAAAATATATAAATAGTTTCTCAACTGAGTTGGCAAATAATAGACATCACAGGTACAAAATCATAGAGAATTGTATTTAACTGTCCATAAAAAGTATATCATTTGATTGGTGGTCTATTATTGTTATCGACGATCGACGTCAATATATTGACGACTTCGTGAGAGTTACGGGAAACCGCGCGGTGGATGCAAGTGGCAAGTTGTCGTTCATTGTGGCGTTCTAAGGGGGAGGCCTTTATTGAACAGTGCACGTCTTCCGGCTGACGACGACGATGATGATAGTGATGTTGCCATGTTCAAGCGTTAAAAATTGCGAAAATTCTGAATTACGCGACATCTTTTCAATGTCTTCAGGCATGCACAGACTTATTAAACTCAAACCCTTAATTTAATAATAATTAATTAGGACTAGAGGCGAATAGGACAGATTCTGAGCTAAAGGCAAGCCGGAGTAAACTAAAACAATTGAATTATAAAGATTCGAAAAGAATTATATTAGGTACATTTTATTATTTTTAAAAGCTTTTATGTTTAATGTAATTAGTATAAGTTATTTAGATGTAAATACGTATGGCATTACATCGTGCTTTCGTTATCATATTAAATTGCCAGTACCTGGGCGACCGAGCTTTACTCGGGCTAAAACTGGGTAACAACAAGCGTTTTCCCAGAGATGAGACCAAGACAGATCGATTTTTCATCCCTGAAAACCCTTACATACCAAATTTCATCGAATTCGTTGAAGCAGTTTCCGAGATCCCCAAAATACCTGTAAACCTATTTATATAGAAAATGCCTATCTATATACAGTGTAGTCCATTTATACGACTTCGCATTTAGTAACCAACCGTTTTTAGCGACGTAAGTATAGCATATGTTTGGTTTTAATATGAGCCACCATGAAAGTACAACCGTTCGTTTAGTACGGCATCCGGTTAGTACGACGTAATATCACCGGTCCCTTGGCCGTCGTTATAACCGGATTCAACTGTATATAGAAAATACCTATTTATTTATTTATTTATATAGAAAATAGCTCGTTTAAAGGTATTAGACAATTTGGCCAGGTTTTTGCTATTTCTACCTTTATTATAGGTACGAGTAGGTCGTTGGCGGGACACGGTGAGTCGCATAAGGTCCGCGGTCTGTGGATCCCCATCTTATAATGTATTGCTTACATATTCTCACTGTGAGCCTTTTTGCATTTTATGCAGACTGGTATTTTGCTCCTACGTGGAAGCAGTTTCTGCCCTTTATTTGGAACAGGTAAAGATTCCCATTGTGGTATACATACTATTAAAAAAATAGTATCTAGTGAAGGGTCAGATATCAGCATCACGTTCAAATCTTATAAATACATGTAGCCCCATTCATGATCCTTTCATTCACACGTAGTAGGTGCGAAAAAATTTTTTAACAGAAAATTAAAACCGACTCCAAAAAAAAACAATAAATGGAACCGCCTACAAAACCCCTGAAAATATATTTCTGTATTTTTACATACTTACTTTGGAACATAGAACCTCCTCCTTTTTTGAATTCGGTTAAAAATAAAACGTCTCTCAGAGCCAGTCCCGCTTACCCTTCGCCGTCATATGCGGTTGCTAGGCAACGAAGCCTTCCCACCTGTTTTGAATTATGAATTACGGTGATGTTGCCAGCCTCCGTCCGCCGGATTGCCCCGTCTGAAATTAAATTACCCTGCGTTTTGTGTCAAATTACCAGACCATGATAGGTATACCAATAATGAAATAATTCTGTAGATTTATTTTTACAATTATTTTTGAGGTGATACTTATGTAAATACTTTTGTTGTTGCTTGTCCATTCAGAAAGATTGTGTAGTCCCTTTAGAATAAATAGTCACGATTTATTATTGTGACTGAATAATAACGTATTTTTGTCAACTGATTTTGACAATTAATCCATACTAATATTATAAATACGAAAGTGTGTTTGTATGTTTGTCCGTCTTTCACGCCGTAACGGAGCGACGGATCGCTGTGTCATTTCATCATTTCCAACGTCGAATCAAAGTTCGACAGTACTTAACTTGGTATTCGATATAAATTGACAGGTCTTTTTGGCACTGTCAAAAGGCAATTCTCCAATTGACCTTACGTCCGGAAAAACCAGTATAACCTAATAGCGGTACAATGATAAGTATCGCAAAAATTCGCGTACTACCAATGTATGCACTTAAGCCAAACCGGGATTTCCGGTGGGAGCTTCCGCTCGATTTCCGGTTTCAGGATATTTTCAGAAGCTTTCATTTAGGCTCTGGCCGCAACATGACTGTAATATGACATTATACATATGGAGGTACTTATTGATTTGTTATAAGCTCATGAGATTTATACTAACCAAATAAATCTGTTTTATTTTTATTCCTACATTTTATCTAACAAACCCAATTTATAGTCTGAAAATGCCAGTTTTCTTTAAATACTATTAATTTCAAGAAATAGTTATTTGTTATGCAAGGCTGGAAAGTGACTGTTTGGCGCGAGTGCATATATATTGAAACCAGAGCAAGCGAAGGATTCTAGGATTCAAATGAAGAATCCTGAGCGCAGTCGAGGGTTTCAAAGGCACGAGACGCTAAACAACTTTACAGCCGAACGAAACACACAATTTTTCACCTCACTACAGCGAGAAAATGGCAAATGGAAGAAAAACTGTGCAAATAGTTTTTAATAAGTCGGTTTTATTATCCACTTATCAAACATTTTTAGTACCTATTATAAAGGTATTTACAATCCAATACCTATTATAACGGTATTACAGTGGGTACGTACATACAGTCACTATTTTGAAAAGGATTGCATGGCATAAGTAGGTATCAAGGTGTACTAAAAATTAAAAGTACAAAACAAATGTTTAGTAATAAGAATAAAATTACAAATTAATTAACAGATTTAAATATTTTGGTACTTCAACAAATGTATGACGAACTTTCTTTGTGAACACGGGGGACCGCTAAGGTTTAACAGGAAACTAAAGTACATATGTTGTATTTTTTAGCGGTCCCCCGACACCGACGACGCTTAGATAAAAAAATATTACTAGGTATTTAAACTAAATTAACTTAGGCTAATTTTGCGGGAAATCAGCATAGTCCCAGCGGGATAGGGATAAACGAATTGTTCGCAGATGAAGTCGGGGGCAACAGCTAGGTAGTGCATAATTATTTTTTACTTTTTAGTTGACTTTTTTTGGCGGCCTTTTTTCGGGCGTTTTTTTTTGTTTTTGCTGGCGTTTTTTTTAGCTTTCTTTACATTATTACGTTTATTAAAAAAAAAGCAGTACGTACTTTAAGCATTAAATTTTCAGGATAACACACCGTTTTAAAGTTACGTCGAACCATCGTGATTCCTGACTCACACTCAGTGGGATACACCACGCTCACCAGTTAGTGTCACAATCAATTCCCTTGTTAAGAAATGCGATGCCACTATGATTTTTTTCGACGAAAAAGTTCCACGGCTAAATCGATTTTGATGAAATATGTCTAAGAACCATTGCTAGAAAACCTGTTTTCAAATAAAGAAAACCGCATTCAAATCGGTCCACCCTTTTAAGAGCTACGGTGCCACAAACAGACACAACATACTCGTAGCAGGCAAACTTATAACACCCCTCTTTTTGCGTCCGGGGTTACAAAAATCACAGCTAACATAACACTCTTTTATTAGTTCGTTCCACGACCTGACTTACCCAATATTATGTACATATACAATACGTATACGAAAGGAATAAAAACCGTAGCGCGCCGAACAACTTAGTATTGACGACTACATTACGGGCGGCGCTCGCAATTAGTTTTTACTGGCGGTAATTAGGGGCCATTGGCTCGCTTGCGTTACGACGTGGTAGAGGCGGCAGAAGTATGCTTACTTGTTTGTTTGAAATGGAATACCTTTACTTGCCCGAAAATCATGTGCTATAATATTCAACCGCCATAATATTGTTTCTTATAAATTCTTTTGCACTACTCATTGTTTACCATATTAATCAAATGACAGAATCTTTGTTTCCCATAATATTTCTATAGTTTCATTTTTCATAATCATTGTAATCCATAAGTATCACATGCCATAATGTCATTTGCCATCGATGTAAATGGTGATTATCGACACTATATACTGATAAATCCCATACGTCAAACAAGCCTTTGAATTAGATAAATTTTACCCACATAGGTTAGGTTAGGTTAGCATTGCGACATAGGATTTGTGCGAGCGAGCAAAACGGTTCGGAGCAGAAGCGACTCGAATAGGTTGGGTTCAGAAGGCTAAGGCGGGAGCGAAGCGAAGCGTAATAGATTAGTAACAGAAAAAAGAAATTTTAATCAAAAATCGTAATGTAAGTTGTTAATAACACTATTTAATATGGCGTGTGAATATTCTATTAAATAATATTATTGCACTTAATGACATGGAAAACAATACTTATTGCATTCGTATCATTATAGCATCTTATTTACGGGAAAATAAAAATATACCAAATAAATTTTCTAGTAAACGAAATATTCGGGCAAATGAAGTTTCGGGCATATGAACTTCGGGCAAGTGAAATTATAGCATAATGACTTTCGGACAAACAGGTCAGGTCTGGATTGCATCGGTCCGGGGATTGCTTTGGGGTTTAGGTTAAGTTAGGTTAGACTAATGACGAAGCATGTTGCGGTGCGGATCTACAGTTTGTTTTGTTGACGAAGCCTGTTGCGGATATTGCGTTGTCAATTAATATTTATAAAAATAATTTAAAAATATTATAGTACTGTCTGTTACCTTTTCACGAATAGAATAAAGATATTTATTGTATTTTGTCATAATGAGATCATTGCCTAAATAAACAAATTTATTATTATTATTATTACTTATTAAAGTTTGACAAATATGGTACAATAGTGACAGGTTGCCTTACCTATGTTAACCTTGACCTATATCCTTAGTCGCCCTGTGTGTGTGTGTGCCTGTGTTTGGGTGTGTTATCCTTTGTTGGGTGTTGCAAATTTGTTCGGTCTAAACATTTCAAAGTCTGTATTTCAAATAGCAAAGGACCAAAAAGTAAAAGTTGCCATCATGGCCACATGCGAAGTGGAATTAGTAAAGAATCGTTATATCGAGACGGAATTTCAGTTGCATACCAAATTGAGCTTTGTTTTTGTTCAAATACGATTTAAATTAAGCCACTCGTGTCTGCATTGATTGCAGCTCGACGCCTGATGTCACGACAGTAAAGTTTCAATAAGAGTTAATTATTTTCCACTTTCTTTTCGTACTAGATGTAGGTATTAATATATTCCCATTCACTTGATTTAAATATTTTATGGATTCGGGCGTTACTTTGCGGGAGGTTCATATCAACGAATTAACAGACAGCAAGACAGGTTGACTTGAAATTAGCTATTATTATGCACAACATTGGATAATATTAGATAACGATTTACGGTCAATAATAGTAGCCTGTACAAGGGCATAAAACGAGCCATTTTTTCCGAAGGGTTCGTTCATATTGCGACCTGAGCCGATACAGCGAGGGTGGGTAGACACGTCGAGGGAAAATGGGTTTTACACTCTGCTTTTCACGTCGATTGAGAAATTAAATAGCACAGTGGAAACAATTATTCACTTTTGAGGTACCTTTTATTTTTCATGCATTGCTGTATAATCATATATTTTTAGTTTTATTATTTATTTTTAATTGATTTCACTGATTTTTTGGTTTTACATAAAATTAAAATTATTACACAAACATATACTTAGAAACTTTTTTGTTTGTGGCTGTTGACTCCTGATTACCTTGGTGTTAGACGAAGATTTTAATTTGTGCTCTAGAGCATAAAAAGTAAATTTATGTCGCCTAGATCCAGCATAAACACTAACTTTGAGAGCATGAGAAGTGAAAAAAATATTTATATGTGCATGAAAAATGTCTTGTGTAAAAATATTTACTAACCAGCGTGTTAAAAATTCAAGGTTCCTTGATTTTTCCTGTAAATAGATAGATTTTCAATGAAAATTCATTTATTACCATTTTATATTCATTACTATTACAGAGGATAATAATAAGCAACAAATAGCGATGTTTATTTATTATATCGAAATCAAATACTGATCATCCACAGTCCGCGAACAGCGAGATTATTAAACGAGAAACAAACACTAAATAAAATGGAAACCGTTCAAAAACACCGTCAATTCCGCATTATGGAAAGCCTGGAGTTCTCTATCTTTGTATTTCATACGTATTGTATTCGTACAACGTTATTTGTAAGCTTAAAATGAGCAAATAATCACGAGCTCTAAAGAAATAGTTAGCGTAGTTTAGTTAGCCACTTGAGGAAATACAGGAATCGTTATCCTTTAGTTTTTGTGCTATATTTCAAGCATTTTGAAATAAAAATAGCATAGAACGTAGGAGTTCAGAATATTACGCGCAAAAAACGATTCTCATTGTGGTTGTTGACATAAAATTTCCGTTCAAAGATTCATAAGATTTCTCGTTTAATTCCTTTCGCATTCAAATAGTATTTTTATATCATTATCAGAGCTCGTTTGCAGGCAGACACAACATTTGAATCAAGTTTGAAAAGAACAGAGATAAAAAAAAAAACTAAAAAATAGCAAAGGTTATTTCCATTCGGCCAGTGTCAATAAATTGTTGTCGGACGAGCTGCCGATGCAATTTTTATAAAAGAAAAACGAAAACTTGTTATTGGACAATCAAGCCCCGCGCTGTGGATCTACGGTGTTTATTCTTTCGCATTCAGCTCTAATTTATTGGGAACAAACAAGGAGATTCGTGCGATAACGAGATTCAGACGGTAGTCGATTCGAGTGGGACCTTTTGTAACGTTGTTGATGTTTATTTGAAAGTATGTACTGAGATAGGAGGTTCATGCAATTAAGGAATCTTTTGTTTCTAATAATAACAGGCAATCATATCGATTGAAAGTGGGGCGTGACTGTATACAATCGAGTTAATAATCAGCCTTCAAGTACAATCGAAATCTATGCTATTTTGCGTTTCTTAAACATTACTTTTTAAAGTTGTCTTTTTCTTTTTTTTCCTAAGTTTTTGTGCTTTTATTTTGTAGGTAGGTAACGTCGGAAAAATAAGTGGTCTATGAATTTTTGAACATGTTCCTATCAAATGAATGTCGCTAAAGTTGAACTTTCAAGTTGACAGACACGTCTATATAGGCATTATTGTTTTATGACGTGCAAACGATTATGAACTTTAGGGTGGTAGACCACATATTAGGTTGACGGTACGGGGGCGTTTTCAAAAACAGTTGTTGAAATGACTTTTTTTTAGATGTGAATGAAATTTGGTATGATCCTACTCAGAATCAGGAGCACTTTCGATTATAATAGGAGAAAAAAAGTGTCTCAATATTTTTTATTCCATTACGTTACCGTTTTCATACGCGTGTCTGTGGCGGTAGTGTAATGGATAACACAAAATTATATGAAAAACCTGGGACACTTTTTTTTCCTTTTGCAATCGAAAGTGCTCCTTATTCTGATTAGGAATACCAAATTTCATCCTCATCTAACAAAAAAGTCATTTCGACAACTTTTTTTGAAAACGCCCACCTACACAACCAGAACTCGAGAGTTTGCGCTGAATGCAAAGACTTCCTTAGAAGAACATATACCTAAGTTCCTGCTTTTCAGCACCTTACGCACCTAAATTCACCTAATTCATCTATCCTTAACCATGACAAGTCGTAACATGAGACACAAGCGTTCCACCCGCCATAAACCCGTTCCATTTACGCCGACGTTGTTGAATCTGGCGCCAGACGCCGTTAGCTACACTTACAGCAAGCATCGGGCCGTTTCCGCACGCCGGATCACCCAAAGGTTCGACTACATTGAAGCTTTCGCTGACGGCATTTTTAACCAGTGACAAGCAGTGTTGTAGCGTAGTGGGCGCGGACGGGGGGAGGGGGGGCGGTCCACCCCGGGTGTATATTTTGAGGGGGCGACAATTCCATAATAAATAATACCTACTAATTAATATCTGCATAATAATATTTTTCGCGCCTACGATTCAGACCGTTTAGAATAAGCATGAAATTTTCCATTACCTACATATGTAGGTATACTGTGAGGAAATCAGGGAATCCCCTTTCCATAATCGAGTAGTACAATAATGTATTGAAATCTTGTATAGGTAGGTACTATGGTTTTTTAAAACCTAAACAGGAGGACAGCAAAAAATTGCAGGGATTTGGAGCGAGAGAGAGTTAAATACTCCAGACTCTATTTATTACTGCGGTTTAGAAGGTAAAGGACCATCACACAATTTTTCCAAGAAAGTTGTCATGAAGGATTGAAGGTACACGGCACACTACTTATCCTCAACCGAAGATCATTTCTGTCAAGAATAAAACAACTTTGAAGATACAAATCCGCCTAATCACGTTGGTTGAAATCCAAGTTTTATCCCGCTCCTCTTAAGTATAATGTGGCATGTGTCGTGAACTTGAATGAAAGGTGAGTTCTTTTTTTACCCGACTGCAAAGAGAGGTAGTTACAATTAAGAGTATGAACGAAACAAACACAAATATACGTGCGAGTTTCATTATATTACTGGCCACGCGGTTGCCAATTTATAAGTGACTAATCATCGATAGCAATGTACCCTAAGTTGCATTATAAGTATTTGTCGCACTGTCTGAAGGAGCATTCTAAATGTCTTCGTTTCGCTACTTCGCTGGGCGACTAGGCGAAAATTGCTCCCAGTGATCTTCTGCATAGCATTGGACAAGCATCCTCGCCCCTTTTTAACCCCCGACGCAAAAAAAGGGGTGTTGTCTGTCTGTCTGTGGCACTGTAGCTCTTAAACAGGTGGACCGATTTGAATGCGGTTTTTTTAATTGAAAGCAAGGTTTTTAGCGATGGTTCTTAGACATGTTTCGTCAAAATCGGTTTAGCCGTTTTTGAGATATTGAACTTTGATGTGACAAAGTCGGGGTTTCCAATTTTTTGTAGGTTAAGTTACTAAAATGTTGCGTCTGCGAGTCGTATAGTTCCAGTGTAGTCTAACCCTGATAAGGCCGTACTCGTTCGTAGTTTATAGCGGCTGCAATGGTTTTATTTTATCTCATATTAGTGTAACGTAGGGAATCAGGTGAAATTCCTTTTAAAGGTTGTTGTGAATTAAAATAATGGTCGTGGTTGCCAAAGGCTAAACAGTGCGTCGGATTGTAGGTTTCCCCGTTCTCGTTTATTCCCTACATTGGCGGATCGAATTGGCGTTCAGATAAACCGTTTTCCTCCTTCAAATACAACAACATAACATAATATGGGTAACGTTCAATTTCACAGGAAGTAAATAAAAAGTCTCTTTGTTGTGCTTTGAATGTATTGTCGGTATCATGTTGCTAAACCGTACGATTTAACAATAATTTGCTCAATTGTTGTATTTTAACAAACTACCTTTCTAAAATACAGTAAAATCAACATGAAACTACCGTGAGACTCACTCATATTAAATGATATTGTACTGGACAACTCACGGCTTAAATCTTAAATCGGGTTTAGCTCGACATGTCTCGGGCTAATTCGAAGCCCTTCTTCTTAGGAGCAACGCGACTCGGCGGCTGCTGCAACACGCGGACTGTGCGCGAGCAGAGCGGTACTTAGCGTTGGTGGAGCTAAACTCGATTTAAGACGTGAGTTATTCGGTACAATATTAATTAATACAGTAAAATGGTTATGTAGCCTAGTGATTTTCTGTAGCTTAGTGTCTCTTCTTGTAAGATTGGTTTTTGGAATCTTTTTGTTTTTTTTATTTCAACTACAAATTTTTGTTACTTTTACGGTCATCCCGTAAAATCCATATCGAAAATAGGTACAAACTGGAATACAAACTGATACAAACAAACACTGAAACAAACTGATTGGAACTAACCGCTCACGGTGAGCTTGTCCGGGTGAGCGGTTAGTTCCAATTGAAGTGCTGAAAGTTTCTCGATGAGGGCTACAGCATAGATGTCGCTAGTTTCGGTTTAAAGAACATTTATTGTCTAAAGAAATTACAATTAACTTCACTTACAAGACAATTTATACAGCTAGAATTACAACAATTATTACGTTTCACAGTAGTTGATACATGCACGGTGACTTAAGTACCTATATTTATACATTGCACAGTGATGGCTATATAATGTTATCCACTATGTGTGATTTAACTTTGTTTTTAAAAATATTAAGTGTTTTGCTATCTTTTATAGCTTTTGGTAAATCATTATATAATTTAGCACCTTCATACATCAAATTTTGGTGTCCATACTTGGTTCTAGGGGCTCGTAGTGATATGTGCTCGGCATTTCTTAATTTAATTTTTTGGAAGTTGCTTTTTTTGTTAAATTTTATTTCCGTATGTATTTTATTGTTTAAAATTTTATGTATTAATACACAGGTTTTGTAGGCATATATTTGTTTCAAGTACATGACTTTTGTTTCTTTATATAATTTTTTGGAGGGTGTTAAGAAATCATAGTGAAATAAAGTTTTTAGAATCTTATTCTGCGCAATTTGAAGACCTTTAAGATTGGTCGGTGCCGCATTACCCCAAACTTCCACCAGATATTCTAGATGTGGTTTGACTAAAGAGTTATAGATGGTGACGCGAATGTTTTTAGGGAGACAGCCTACTATTCTATATATTGCCCCCGTCAAAGATGATAGTTTGGGCACGATGCTAGCAATATGGGGCTTCCATGTCAGTTTGCTGTCAAGGATCAATCCTAGGTACCTCTCATGCTCCTTCTCTTCCAGTTTCTCGCCATTTATGTAGAGATGACAATTTTTTTCTAGTTTTTTATTTTTAGCCGAGAAAATTATGTAACAAGTTTTGGTGGTATTTATTGTTAGTAAGTTACGCTGAAACCAATTGAACAATAGATCCAGATCTAGTTGAGCTTGTTGCATGATATCAGAAAGCGAGTCTCCGAAATAAAATAAGCATGTATCATCTGCATATAGAGTTAAATGGCCCCGCAGTCCTACTTCATGTAGATTGTTAACGTAGATTAAAAATAGTAAAGGACCTAAGATTGATCCCTGTGGCACGCCGTAAGTAATAGGTAATGGAGAACTACTGTATTGTTCTATTTTTACTATCTGGTATCTATTTTTTAAGTAAGATTGAAAAATGCTTAAAGCACTGCCCGTAATTCCAATTGATTTCAATTTGTTTAGTAATAGGCTATGACTGACTGTATCAAAAGCTTTCTTTAAGTCTATGAATACGCCTAGTGCAATCTTCTTAGAGTCAATATTGTTTTTAATTTTGGTTACCAGGTCAATGGAGGCTGATGATGTGTTACTTTGTGGACGAAAACCATATTGTTTCGCTGCTTAAGTGACTAAATAAGAAACAAACAAGCTGAGATATGTGGTGCATAAGAGAAATTCGTGTCTGTACCACTGTCTAGTGGTGGTGTAGCGGTATAGCACTTATTTTTCTGGTTATTCTGTGCATGGCCATGGTCGTTGGATGAGGACCAGTAGTGAACCTCTAAGACGACTTTCTTGAGAAAACGTAGTAGTTTCAGACTACAGAGCTGGAGTCCGTAGTGAGCAATAGAGAGCACTCTCACATTAGGCCCCTTCGTTGCCTTTACGACATCTACGGGAAGAGATTTGTCCGTTCTTTCTTCGATTCTAAATCTAGGAACGACACGTTTTGAACTCTAACCTCTCAAATAAAGTGTCGTGGGTAAACCCGGGCGCAATTTTGTGCTAACGGTATTTATAACGTCCGAGTCTACTCGTGACCACGGCAACTGTAATGTTGCCGAAACTTCGAGGTAAATATTACTTGTGTAAAATAGCGTGATAAGTCCCGTTATGGTATTTTGACTAACGGTATTTATATGTGAACTTAAGTTTGAATTTTACCATGAACTTTAAGGCGAAGAAAAACATCAGGAGAAAATCGGCATAGAATTGCGAAGTAATTCAATGGTATTTATAAAGTTTCCACGCAGCCTAAGCTCTCTTATTCTGAGAGCCCGGCACTTTTTTCCTTTTTAGATGTTTCCAGCAAAAAAATCGTGTATGATTATAATTAGTACCTAATTTTTTTTTATAGCCTGATAATAATCCCACTACAAGGTAAAAAAAATATATTTCTCTTCGCGACTTCGTAACCCTGCTTTTCATGCCTCTGTCTGATTGTACTCCGTCGTGGCAATAACTACCAGAATGTGCAAGTTAAGCACATCGGCGTAATTCATGGCAGAGAAGCCGCGGCGTCACGCGCTACGTGGCCTCCCCTCCGTACCTCTGTATCCAATGGCATCACATCACAGTAAGTATTTACGCAATTCGATGTAAGTTTTTGTAAAAAAAAGGATTCCGTTAACCAAATGTAATCCTTATGATGTCGCTCAGCTCAGCTGTCGGCGACGCTCGTCATCGCTCACCTTTTGGTAAAGTTCTCAAACTCTTCTATACTCGTAGAAAGATGTAGAGCAATATTGTTTGTCAGCGTGATGTTAAACTAACTTTATACTTGAGATTTGGCATAAATAATTATGCACACTGATTATCGTACACAAGTGCTTTGAACATCAAGAGACAAGATTTCCAGAAAATTGCCACGGGCTGGGAAACTAATCCATTTTTATTTTTAGACGTAAAAAGCGGGCATGAATCAGAACGACGCATAAATATATTGAAGTCTCTAACAATAAGTAAAATAAAAATCACAAAATTTGTTAGTAACAAATTCATACTAATATTATAAATGCGAAAGTGTGTTTGTATGTTTATGTTTGTCCGTCTTTCACGCCGTAACGGAGCGACGGATGGACGTGATTTTTGGCATAGAGATAGTTCATGGACTCGAGAGTGACGTAGGCTACTTTTTATCCCGAAAAAATACACTGTTCCCGAGGGAACAGCGCGCGATAACAGAATACCACGCGGGCGGAGCCGCGGGCAAAAGCTAGTATTCTTATAAAATCTACTAATACGTGTGGATGTAGTTCCAGCTAACTAAAGTTACACTACTGTTCCTGCGCACTGTGTGCGAGTCAGCCGGGATGTTTCACTGTTCTCCGTAATTTGGGAGTGTGCAGGGTACTTGATATTCGAGCTCGCACGCTACCACATTTCACCCGGCACTGCCGGCTGGCCTAAGGATCCTTTAACTTTGTTATTTCACGTACATTTTTCTTCCCCAGCTAGTTTCAGCATGTCCCAGAATTTCAAATACTTGCTTATTAACAAAATCATTGCAGCCCCATCATCATTGGGTTCTACACGTCCCATTGCTGCGCACAGGGCTCCTCTCAGATTGAAAGAGCTTGGTCTGTAATTCTCACGCGGGCTGAATGTAGATTAAGAACTTGTACACTACTGAATTGCTTTGCAGGTTTATTGAGATTTACTTACGAAGTTTCACTTTAAAGAAAAGCCCATGGCTATTTTTTTGAAGTATAATTTTACTCATAAATACGGAAAATCTCAGAGGTGAAGGCAGGGATTACCTAAGAGTTACATTAAAACGTTGTTTTATTTCATTGAACAAATTTATTGAGATTTATTTAAACAAACTGTAGACAAAAACAAAGCTAGAATTATAAAATGCTGTTACTACTTCCTCCTCCGTGTCCCCAGACGACACTCGCAAACAAAGACACCAAGCTCGAGTGCGCTATTATTTTTACGCTCTCATATGTCGCATGACCTAAAAAAGTTTTTAATGGGGTGTCTAGTTAAAACTAGACTTGACAGAACGTGACATTAAGTTTAATTGAAGTAGTGCTTGTTAGTGTTTTAGGAAAACTAATGAAAGTAAAAAGTATGTATGTATGTATGTAAACTCTTTATTGTACAAAATAAGCAAAACACAATTGACAAAAAACAAATATGTACAAAGGCGAACTTATCCCTTAAAAGTATCTTTTTTTTTTTATTCGACTGGAAGGCAAACGAGCAAGTGGGTCTCCTGGTGGTAAGAGATCACCACTGCCCATAAAAATCTGCAACACCAGGGTTATTGCAGATGCGTTGCCAACCTAGAGGCCTAAGATGGAATACCTCAAGTGCCAGTAATTTCACCGGCTGTCTTACTCTCCACGCCGAAACACAGCAGCGCAAGCACTGCTGCTTCACGGCAGGATTAGCGAGCAAGATGGTGGTAGCAATCCGGGCCGACCTTGCACTTGGTCCTACCACCTGCAAACCTGCACCTACCATCTGAATACAAGAACTATTGACGAGTTACCGAGTTGCGGGTTTCTGTTTAGTTTAAAAAAAAAGTACACTTTTTTCTCATCTCTATCACGTTAGTAAAGGATAGCAATACCAATTAGTACTTTGGAGGATGTATTGGCCCGATTCTGAATAGGCTACCCGAAACGGATTTTTAAAGGAAAAGTGCAATTTTTATTAACAGTTTCACGAGATGTAGGCTTTTTTTCGTTCTAGCTGATTTGTGTAAACATCATGTGTTAATTCGTGCTAGTGTGTATTGTTTTGTGTCGTACCTATAACGACAAGTTGAGTTACCCAATTATGAAACCGGCCTAGTACTGTGAGCTATTCTAAATTCTTAATGAGTATGCTTTTTTTTTACTACCGTCAATCGGAAAATTTTGTTAATTGTTAGGCAGGTACACTTAAAGATTGACCCCCTTATTCATAAAACTTAACAAGCCTATGTTAACTAACAAATGCTTTGTCCCTTTCTAACAAATACAAATATCGAAGTGACAGATAAGGACAAACGAATTTTAGCGGCATTTTAACTAAAATAGGTTTGATTGTCGTTTATGAATAAGGGGGTAAGTCTTCTTGAAGACGATCTCTGGCTTTCTACATATATCGAAGTACGGGCGCTACTTATATCAAAGGCCATGTTGTCTAATGCGTTCGTAATCACAATTACATTTGTCATTTCTTGCTACCGTTTTTTTATTATATTTACATAGGTATAGGATTGTGAATTGTGAATACGACTGCGACTTAAAAAATAAGTCAATCCACGTTAAGCCATCAACTTTCGATAGGAGAGGTTTGGAGGACCCATTGAAAGTTTAAATGAATTTTTCCTTACTCAGGATTTGATAAAATGAGACAGCAAAATTGTTAAATTCAAGTATGTAAGGCTCATTTGACATCATTAACCTTTCCAAATCTTTGTCAAGGAAATAAAAGTCCGCATATTTTTTGCCGGTTACACAGGTGCGTTCATACAGGACGACGTGTAATTAGTAACAAAATTGGGTTGCCCCAGTTAGCTACACTTCGCTTTATGACGTACGGACTCCCTTTGAAATCGTCCCCTTTTGATGTTCTCACTATAAGGTGATTTATCGCTCATTACCGCGCCAGCCCGAGACCTCTGTTTATTTAGACAAGCTAAGTTATTTGGGTTAACAGGCTGGAAATCATAATTTAGTTTTCAACACAATGTACGCCGACGCGAGAAGTACACAGACGTATTTAGATGATCTGCAACTGGATAAATCTCCGCGCAAGACTCGAACGGGGCGAATTGACGCGAACCGTTTAAGCGTCCCGGAGCGTTCCGGCTTCAACAAGCAAATAAAGATTTAGGAAGTCGAAACTGAAGAAGTTAAACATCTCCGAATTCAAGGGGTGCGATCTCCCAAGCGTGCGATTCCAAATGTAAAGAGCAACGACATCCCTCTAACACTCTTTTTTACAAGACAGTGCCAGCGATAAAAAATTCAACACGCGCTCGATTCCGTTTTTTTTCAGTACCTCCCTGACCTTTTTTACGACATGTCGACATTACAGAGCGGCCGTTTTTTCATAAGCAGATCTTCGCATGAATGTAACCCTTTGCGACAAGGGAATATCTTTAATTTCATTTCGAAAATGAAAGCTACGAAATGTGCTTACTCTTATACTTGTATGCTAATCGATGTATTTTCTGTTTATTTTACACTAAGTTATCGTTACGACACTTTAATTCTTTTGGTGTCGTTAGTCACGGTATTTAGATAGTTGAAAAATTATTTCGCCTAAAAGCGTGACCAGTCCAGATGGTATATTCATATTACTTACCGAGGTAGGTAGTAGTATAAATAATCTCTTTAAATTAGTTAATAAGTTTTGGGAAAGAGTTGTAGCTACGCTACGTTTACTCTGAAGCGAAGCAATGTGATAGTGATAAATTGTATATTTCCAGATTCTGAAATATTTATCGCAACTTTATATAAATATAGGTTAGATGGGAGCTAGTATGCGCGTGTCCCGTATTTTGTTCTGAATAAGTTAATAATGCAACATGTATATTTAGTTAAGGTTTCTCGGAACAAATAATATATTTACAAATAATTTACAAAATAAAAAGTTAGGTTAGTTTCTTAGGTTAGTTCTCCTAAGTGGTAAGTTTTATGTTTGTATCGAATGTATCGAATTCTAACTTTGAAAAGTAGCGCTGAAAAAACACCATTGTGGTCAGTGAAAAGTGACCATAAAATTAGTTATGGGATAAAATGCAGGGACGTTCACTTAAACTTACTAGACCACTGCCTACAATATTTCGGCTTAATTTTGAGACATCTAAAGTAAATAAATATTGGAAGGCCTAGCTGGAGGCAGAACACAGGTACAGGTGCCCGGGTGATACCCGGTGGTCGTTCAGGATATACTCGCAAGGACAAACAGCAATTGATGTCGGAGGTTAAGATAATTTTCTTCGGGTCGCTGAGAAAATATAGTAAGTAAGTGGTGACGCCTGTGGCACCATTTCTGGGAGGCGTAAGTTGCTTTGCTCTGATGCACCGACATACATACATAGCTCGATAATCACCTAAGAAAGGTACTGAAAAAATACCTAAGCAAGAGTTCAAATAACCTTCAAGTCTTTTTAAAATATAAAATATGTTTCGAAGTGATGCTCCAAAGTATTCTGTTCACGTAGTCTTAAATTCTAAGGCGATGTTTACGACGGCCGGCTGTGATCTGGAACTAATAAAAGTATTTGGTTTGCACACGTGTGGCCAGTTCTTGGCCAACTTCTTATGTCTTCAGAGCTAACTTATTGTCGCTCTGTTATTTCATTTTATAAGTCAGTTTACAACAGTTGGATATTCTTTCGCGGAGCTTTGCGTCTGATATTGCGTTGTATTTATGAGCTCTGCAGCACTGTAGCTTTATGATCAAGTTGGGGAATTAAATCATGGGAGCTGAGCTGCTCAGAGAACGAACTGAATAATAAAGTCGTTTAAAAAATAAATGTGCTATGCAACGGCACTGCGAGGTACTACGTTTGCAGTTAAACAATATTAACGTATATATACACGTAAAGTACACGTTACTTCAATAGTTTTTATATTTACGTTCAATATTTAACGGTGAATTAATTTTCCAAACTTATGTCGTAAAATTTTCAACTAGCGAATGCTCTTTAGCCTGCTGCAAGTGGCTCGGAAATCGAATACCTGTATAGATATAGATAAACAAGCCAGCCTACCTATTTGAACATTTTATGAGCTGTTTTTTTTAAATATTATTATTTGTGGAAATGCCATATTTTTATACCAATATATAGCACCTCAAGAAAGTGAAAATATAAGTTATTTTTTATTCTTATTATGGTGATAACGATAATATAAACACTTACCACTCCGCATCAATTTCCAAACAGTTTTTTACAATCTAAAACGAGGTCAACGATAGACACAAATTCTTTAGAATCAATGAGATATACATTTTCCCAGAAATAATCCGAAATGAGAGTGGCTGCGTCTTTGATGTGGCAACGTTTCAGAAACATCTGGGATATGTCTTTCACATGTCGAAGCGATCCAAGTGATCCGCGATTTAGCGGATCAATGTGCTATTTGCCGTGGATCACGAGCCGACATAATATAAATAACGCCGTATCATGATGAGGCTTAAACTGTCGCTGTCTCGACGTAATTTCACAAATCTATGCCGATTGCGTAACGTGTTGTACATACCTAATATGATACGGTATTTGAAAACTCCTGAATTTTCCATATTCTACAAAATAGTTATGAAAATATAGCTTTTACAGACAATACGGTCAGTCAGAACTAAGTAAGATTTGAAATCTGACAGACAACCTATAATTTTTAATGGCCACTTGCTGGAAACAAAAATCTCGAATTAGCGTTAAGCTTAGTTTAGTAGTGTCAAAATGTATGGAACTGTCAAGCTTAAGCCAGGCTTAACAACTAAATCTAGATTTATTTTTACCTGCAAGTGGGTCTAATAGTCAAAGAGTTGCACTAAGCAGGGATTTTTTGGAATTTCTACAGGTCAGACAACTCGCCTATTTTTTTTTTCTATCATGGCAGCAAGGTATGGGATAAAGTTAATACCTACCTGCTTTATAAAATTTTCGCCGTAAATGTTGCGGTGACATGTGTTAAATAGGTGTTTATGTTTGAAAGGTGCGGTTACGTGAATTATAATTCGTCCGCTTATGGCAATTTACATGGGGGCATGAGTTATCAGGTCGTGCATAGTTGTATTAGGTAGGTACATTCTACGTCGAATACTTGGTCGTACACTAATCACACCTAGGGTGCGGAATAAGCCTATACTGATTCGATAATATCGTTATAAAGAAACACTAGAAACAGCTAGTCGGCCGTGTCACAGGAGGCGTTGCACGTCCCCACGTGTTTATAAATTAGGCTAGCGCCAATGGGGTCGTAAAGACAACCCCGCCCGTACCTAGATAAACATGTCGAGCATGCGTGCATTAAATACGACTTAATTAAAGTACACCAACCATTCCGAATAGAGTGTAAGCAATTTGCAAAGTAGACCAAAGTTCTGATAAAGTTGATCCCCCTGGTGACCGTAACTGAGGTAATGAGGCGTCGTAAACTGTAAAAGTACTTCGTTTAAGAGTTTGTATTGTGTAAAAAGGGGCCAGCGCAAGTTTTTACCTATGTTTCTGTTAAAGCAAAATGTCGCGAAAGTTTAAAGTACAATTCAATAGAATCTGACAATTTTCTACACATTTAACACACCCTAATGTGGGCACGCTTGATTATATATATGCCCCTGTTGTTGCAATTATCATCTAAAAGGAATCAAAAAAGAATAATAGTCACATCACAAAGCCCGGTGTTCATATTAGTAGGCTGGAAGTGTAGATTGAGATGTAGATGATAGAGTATACATTGCAGCTTCCATAAATATAGTAGGTACCTGGGCGACCGAGCTTTGCTAGGGCTAAAACTCGATAATAAGCGTTTTTCCGCAGATAAGACTAAGCTAGGTACGTCGATTTGTCATCCCCGAAAACTCCTACATACCAAATTTAATCTAAATCGCTGCAGCCGTTCCTGAGATCCTGAATATATATTTATAATTATATATATTCACAACAATTACAACAAGAATTATACAAGAATTGCTCGTTTAAAGGTATTAGATTATATATATAGATATTCTATCTGAAAGGTTTTCGCTTTAGCTATTACCTACTATGGTAGAGACATATATGTAGCTTAGCAGAACTAGAACTCAGTCTATCTGCGTTAAGAAAGAAAGATAATACATTTATTTAACGTCATTAAAATCACAATTAACATAACAATAAATATAACTAACTAGCTGTTGCCCGCGGCTTCGCCCCCGTTGTATGTTTTCTGTATTCTCTTCCATAAAAACCTTCTTCCAACAGTAACAAACACAATAAAAAAAGAATTGGCGAAATCGGACCAGTTGTTCCCGAGTTTTGCGCTTACCAACACATTTTAAGATTAATTTTTATTATTTATATAGATATAGATAAAGACTTGACATAAGAGAACAGACTCAGACTCCTCGTTGATCCGGCATTGAGAAGGACGCAGCTACGAGTAAATCATTGTCATTTTGTAAGTAGCGAATGTGACTTTGGATATAATATCTGTGACTTAAACGACATAGTTGAGGCCAACCTAATTACGTGACATAGTACCTATACTAGACTGTTTCGTATTTCTCAGCTAATGCGTTATTAACGATATGATATTCCAACTAATTTGCTTCAGGCCACAAAACGAGGCCACACCAAGTTGTAACTCTATAAATATATAATTACCAACTCCCTCATGTCTGAGCGTGCATATGAGTTGCTAGTTCCACCACTTTCAAGTTGGCTACATAACTACAAGTAGGGATTCCTATTCAAACTGTATCTAACTCTGTTTGCGGTAGTCATATACTTAACGGAGAATCTCGATTAGAGCATCTTAGGTACCTAATGCAATAATGACTTAAGTTCAACGAGTAAATACATGAGCAACTAGCTTTTACTCACGGCTCCGCCCGCGTGGTATTCGGTTATCGCGCGCTGTTCCCTCGGGAACTGTGCATTTTTCCGGGATAAAAAGTAGCCTATGTCACTCTCGGGCCCATAAACTATCTCTATGCCAAAAATCACGTCGATCCATCGCTCGCTCACAAACATACAAATACACTTTCGCATTTATAATTATGGAAGTAATAAATCGCATAACAGTTTTAATGTAGGTTTCTGATTAAATTGTGATCAAAATTGTTTTTTCGTCAAAGAAACTTATATTTCCGTGACAGTCACATAAAGTTAACTGGAAGAGGTTCTAGACGGATATGCGTCTTAGCACATGTATTTTAACGGTTGTCAATTGTGTTTGTTTCCTTACTTTGTACAATAGATGGTTCACATACAGACATACATACATTAGCCCGTAAAAGTGATAAATAGGTTAGCACAAAGTAATTAATTAATAACAAATTCACCAATAGGTACTTACGTACAATTATTAATAAGTTCACCAATACTTACGTTTCAATACTTACTGCCCGCCTTCAAAACTGTAGTCGTGTTTACCCCGCTGAAATTATTGCTGATTGAGTAGGTATATATTTCTGGCTACCTACTTGGTATAAATTCCAGTTTTTGTTTTATAAAACCTTGAAGTAGTAGTGTTCATTGAGGTACTTCAGACATTTATAAAGAACAAATGATGTATTTATCCGCGTTTCATAGACTACACAAGAGTAGGTATTCAATACGAATACATTCACAAACTTGGGTAATATATAACAGCTTCTGAATTGACCTTGTCTTTTGTTTGAGCGATGGCCCCCGAAGCGCAGACTTGCCAAAACTTTCCATATCCCCACTCACTTATTTATTGACAACAAGTTGCTTAACAAAGTACCGGATAAAGTATTTGTAATTTATAACTTTCCCATTTCTCGAATCAGAATTTTAAAGAATTTTGTTCCGGCATTATATGATCTCTATTCTTTACCAGTTTTATGAGTTTTTATACCTACACAGAAACACAAAACAAATTGTTCAGTTTTTAATATTTATAGTATAAATTTGTTCTTGCTTGGTAAGGGAGATATTTTTAAATGAGCCATAAAGTTGAAATGAATGTATGATGAAATAAACAAACAAATAATTTTATTTTTTAATATTGTTTATTCCCAATCTTTGGACCCTATAATGCTTTAAAACTAATTTAATAACAAAAAATACAACACCGCCGTAAGTTTATCAATAGTTAATGAAATAATGAGATATCCTAGCAATTTCAGTGATAGTTTATTGCAACTTACGTGTAAAACTAATTTAGTCATTCACAAACACAACTAAAACCACGGGTAAAGTTTTATTGCCCCCTAAATTAGTTTTACAATAAGATGCAAAGAGCATATACGTCTACAAAGCAAATATTAAAAGCTCAACTGTCATTTATATCTAATCTGATAATCTCAGTTATCCTAAAGTAGATATCTATAATTTAGTACTATTTTCGATTACAAGACTTCAAACGAAATGACATAATATTGCTGTTTTAAGAAGTAACTAGACTGAATTCAATTAAGACAGGTTGCGAAATCAATATTGGCTAGCTCTGTCGAAGTTCATGAGTCCATGAGTGCTATTGTTTAGGCTGCCGCCGACATTCAGAGCGGGGTACACAGTTGAATAAAAACTTCGATTGAGGATGAGCTCAAATTTATTTGAATTAACAATGACGTCTTCAATGCCACAATACTCCATGAAGTAAGAAAAGAAATCAATGAACATCTATAAAAGTTATAATAATTATAATTAAGCTATATTTATCACTATTTTTACAATGTCATTATGTTTTTTTTCTTTAACCACAACAACACCTTACCATTCTGCTCTAAAAGCATTTAAATGATTCAAGTCACACAAATCTAACAATTAATTACTAGCTACATATTTTGTATTGTTTATTTTGCTCAATATACAAATAAGTTTTCGGTGACACCCTAACACGTGCCACCGTTAAAACAAAGATCATTAATACTGAATCTGAAGCGAAGTGTTAAAATTAATTTGGTAATTAAGCCATATTTATTAGTTTAAAATAACAATAACATTTTTAATCTATAAAAGCGGTAAATTAAAAAATATTCGAAAGTTGCGCGCCACTACTCGGGTACTATTTCTCGTGAACCGTGTTGAATCGAAACACAATCTAGTCCACATTATTACTTTAACGTACGAAAACGACACTCAGTATTTGATACTCAAAACAACTATTTTGTTTCTTTAGTCTATTCATATGTATCTCTTAGATTATTAGTATTTAACTAAATTTATTAAGGGGCACAGAATTGATATGTTTCCGATGCACGGCGTTTGTGTGTTACCGCTTCACTTAACCTAACTTGCAAGGCGATGCTACACCCCTACTCTACCCTATCACATGCGGGCCAATGTCACGCGTCTGCCTAACGACGATGATCAGAACACCATCTACACGATTTCACAGTAAACGTTTACAAAATAACGTTTTCACAATCCATTTAACATCCAGAAAAAACGCAGAATCAATAATGGGTAAAGTATACAAGCACATCAATTTATTTTAATACATGATAGAGGCACACAACCAAAACAGTTAAGCGTGAATGACGACAACTGAATGCAGTAAAATTTTGTTACTGGCGTGACATGTAGCCGATTGCATTACAAGTAATAAATAGTAGACAAGATACAGAATAAACGTCTCTATGAAACCGTTCTTTACTCTAATTACACATTAATATTACACGATGATATGTATCGAGTAGTCCCGCAAAAAGGTGACGTAGCCGTGTCCGCAGCCACTGGACGTCTCTTACGCGCTATCTACGGTTGTTGGACGGAATCATGGCGGGGTCGGCATCTCTATCATCCGCGGCCGTTTACCGCCATCTTGTGTCTCAGGCGCCATTTTGTCTCACGCTGGTCCACAAAATGGCGAACGTAAACATTGCAGGCAAAGTAAAATTATTGAGGTCGACTGATAACTCGAGTGCTTTTGTGTAAGTTACCTTTATTAAATATGCCGAAAAGAGACTAATCAAAGTCAGTTCTCACACGTCGAAGTCACCAATGTACCTAACAAATTAACAACAGAAAAGAAAGAAATAACTTTTCGTTGTACTTTTTAGTATGTTACCGAGAACGCCGACCACCGAAGGTATGGGAGATCACTACATTAATAATTACACAACTTACGAATTAGCATTATATCGAAATAAATAAGTAAACATTGACTTAGCTTAATCATTAAAACCGACACTGAATTTATTACGAATAAATATATTAGAGAATTCGAGACTTTCAAGAGTGATTAACGTTTTGATTGTGATGCCGGAGCGACAGCTGATCGCGTCGCCGCGGCTCCTCGCGGAGACGAATGTCCTCGACTTTGCAAAATTGTTATTACCAGTACACGTCCGTCTATAAAATACAAATTTGGTACGGTCTGAGGTTAGTATTAAAAATTATGTATATCTTTTATCTTTGGTCTATTCGTCACGACGCTCGGTACATTGTGAAAGTTACAGTCACTATAAACAACGTATAAAATTTCGCTAAGTCAAAAATTGACGACATTTCTATTAAATATTGACTAAGAAATTTTCATAAGAATTCACATGCGGAACCTCTGGCCAGCGCCGGGCGGCGCGGGCGCGTGAATGCTCGTATTTCCGTCGCGTCAACATTCAAACGAAACTAATATTCCAATACCTTATTATAATAGCCTAAGCAGGGATTTTTTTTTACTTTTTTTATATAATTTTTACATGTTTACACCAGCAGAATATGTCACTAATAGGTACCTAAATAACATTAAGATTTTATTTTTGGTTTATTGCTATCTCGCACTGACGTAGTCGGAGCGCGCTCCGGCTGAACATTTCAGTAGGTAACTAGTATTCTGTATGCGATAGTCAACTAGCTAAAAATAAAAAATATATTAATCTTCATTTGATTAACCCTTACACTTCAGTTAATTTAAAGTTCATTACATTGTTTCATTATTATGTATGAATAACTTTCATTAAATAGTAATGTAACTATGTCGATTCTCTACAATAAATACCCTTATCTAGATTTATGGTATTGACCTAACGATTACACAATAAAAGTAACTACTAAATTTAAAATAGATTATTACCAAAAAGCTCGTCAAAGCATGCAGATAGAGAATAATTGTTTCACTATGCAGCGTCGGCGGTCGCGCCGCGGCGCAACTAATTTTATTATTACAATTAATTAATAGGTATAATGATTACATTAAGTTAATTAACTCTCATAAGGCCAAGGCTAAATTCTCGCAACAAGACTGAACTGATATCGGCCGGTCGCATCGCGTTCCGCTTCATTTATTCCCCGTTTCCCTTCAGTCGAACTCTCAAACAATTTTTCAAAAGAGTAATAATATTAAAACCGTCGAAGGACTAGGGAATCGTAGGCAAGGCACATAGAAAGGAATATTCGTGTGTAACACAATTACAGAACAGGTAGAGAGGTGGGGGTGGGGACTGAGTCTTACAGTAAGTAGTACAGGAGTAGCCTGTGCTCAGCTGGTCAGAGCGGCGTCCGGCCACGAGCCACGATGCGAACCCGATACAGGCGTTCAGCCAGTGCACTCCGCAGCAAGCGGCACTGAGGGCGTCCCGTCCGCGCGTCACCTCAAGTACAATCTTTATATTTATTGAGATAATTCCATTTACAGGTAGAAAGGACCATAAGACCAACACTAGAGTGCCAGCGCTTTAACGAGTGATTGAACAATATAAAAATTACTAAGAAAGTATTAGATAAATATAATTTGAAATAGTTATGAAATTCATTTAAATACGCTAACATTATCGAGGCTAAAACAAAAGCATCGTATTTATTACATACAACTTCATTTAAAATCATTCAACTTGAAATATTATTTAACAAAACGTAATCTTTCTATGAAGGGCACCTTTGGTTTTTAGCTTATTCGAATGAGATTTATCCTAAAATGTTTAATTTCTGGTAATACACTAAGTATATAAATCCTCTCAACTGTTTGCAGCGGCCTTGTAGAAACGAATTCGCAATAAATTGTAAATAAATCTTATGATACACGTTTAAAATAAAATATTCACATCAAATAAACAAAAGAGTTTACACAAAAAAAAACTAATAATTTAGAATTAATAATTATAAACATGTTTCATTAATTATGAACAGTAAACCTGGAATGTTAATTAATATGTAATGCAATAAAATAACCCCTTTGTGCTGAATTTGGTAAATATAACGACACCACACCCCTGACGCTGGTGGAACGGAAATCAACAAAGTGGCGAGGAGATGGAAACGTGGCTATCCGGGTGAAAAGCGCAGTCGTTAGATGAATCTTGATCCGCTAATAGCCGTAATACTGACAATGGTTGTAGCAGCCAGTGGTGCCATCTCCCGAGATTGTAGTTCCGATGCGATTCAGAGGATCAAGATTGCGCGTCCCTCAGTTCGCTGGTTGTCAAGTGCCGAGAGCCACGAACGAGCTAATGCTGTTCGCTCTCTTCTCCGCCTTTGGCTCCCTGGTGACGGAAATATTATGCATCAGAAATACAAGCAAAACAGAATTGTTTAATGAAAATGTCAAGTAATTCGATCATTAAAACTAGGCAAGCATTTTGTGCGTTGTGCAGGGTGAAACATTAGTGACGTTTACGCGTTTGGAAACCATTATCTCTGCCCACAGATTAATTTGCCACGATTTTGCACTAATGTCTGCAACAACAGTTTCAAACGAAGGTAACTTAGCTAACTTAGTCTGTGCTCAGATATTGGAGGATTATGGAATCCAAAATGTTAACTTAGGTCCTCATAAAGCACAGTTCCAAACAAACGGAAGATACGGCTAGTATTTAGCGAAATTCTGGTAAACGATAAAAGCCGGTTTCCAATTGCCATCGGCACTGTGCCCCATAAACATGCTAATCATAGTGCGCGTGCATACTTCGTGCGCGAGAATCCAGCCGTTGTGTGCCATCTTGTGCCGCGCGTATTCAAGATGTATGGCCCCCTCAGAGCTGAGAAGCAGCGCGCCCTGCAGGCGAGCGATGGCGGCGGCCGCGTCCGCCGGACTAGCGAAGTCCACGAAGGCCACCGGGCCCGAGCTGCCTGCGCCCGCTGTCAGCAGCCGCAGCCGCGAGAACCCCGCGCAGCTGTCACCACCACAGTTAGATGCGCCCCGCCCGCGACACCCACCCGCCTGACTAGTGTGTGTCTGACCGCTTGAGAGATCTCTCAAGACCAGGTTATTCGCGCGCAGATACATTAACGGGAAAAAATTATACCAATGCCAAGATATTGACAGACGCGTTGCAAAATAAAACAGAGTATTTATGTTGCATTATGAAAAAGTAACCATTAAATATACATTTAAATGTAACTATATTTCGTCTTTTTTTTCGTGAATTCGATTGACGATTGATTGACAAATTTAATGGAAAAACTAAAGAAAACAGTCCTGTTTCCCGATTTTTTTTTTTACCGAATTTGTGAACAGTTACCTACTTCTTTATTGAACTTAATATATCATATCATAATATAGAACCGTTAAATAATGAGAGTAGTTTTTAAATTTCAACATATATTTTTACCCAATTAAATAAAAAATCCTTTTATTTATATAACCTGGCCTTTAAGGCTTCGGGCATCTGATTGTCTAGCGCGAGCGTGTTAAAAATGGAATCCACCATTTTTTTACACATTATAGCAGAAATAAATAGTGAATGCCATTAGGATGGTACACGCGTTAAACAATAAGCCTACAGTTTAGTAGTTTAAATACAACGGTGTACTTGGTATTCGCAATTTTAGAAGGAAAACGACACATTTATGAATAATACACATTCCAAAAGGAGACCTCAAGCATTTCACAATTAATGCTACTTGAATTTTGAAGCATGTCATATTAAAAAATGAGTAGTTTTTATTGTAAAAGTGCTGTATCTAACTGCTATTATTGTCGTGTTCAAAAGAAGATTACGCGTTTTTCCAGAAACAAAGCGCTGACATCTTCTCTGAGACCCATCAGCGGAATCCCCACATTTATTTGTGTCAACTAAATTGATGACTTATTGGCTTATGTCAAAGTGCAACCTAATACATCAGAACAAAAATTAAATGGCTCTTGCTTGTGTGTGGTGTAGTGCTGATATAATTATGGCGGTTTGTGAAAGTGTGAGCAATACAAGTGACATACACTGTCATGCTCGGTGGGTGGTACGGGTGCAGGCATTAAGTAGTTCTCACACAAACGTTTCGCAACAAAATTATTATCATCAGTCAAGCAGAATCTAATCACAACTGTTTGTGTGAGAAAAAAAAAAAACATAAAATTAAGACCTAAATATACGTGGACGACATTGTGATTCGGTGAAACATGCACTGTGGAAGATTACATAGACAATTATTCGTATAATATTCTTAAGATTAGCATTTTCAGTAACATAATTCGCATATTTATCATAGTGGTCATGCAAGGTAACATTTACTGTAGCAGTTCGGACTTGCCGGACACAATGCGTAATACAGAAATTCCATTTCATCGACGCTTATTTTAGTAGATACCTAATATCCTCTATCCTTGACTCAGAGTTTCATTCACAGAAAATATTATTATTTTTCGCGTCATTTTTCAGGCATAGGATATCATAGGCATATTATAGTAACAACAGCCTTACAGTCGAACCTTCTAACTAATTCCGGATCCACCACAGACCGTTATCAACTATCACAGTATCATCACTTGTCAGACAATGCGATTACACTTTATTTTTTTTTGCGAAATGGTGAGTCGTGATTTAGTTGGTACGATAGTACCTAGATACGATGAAGTCGAGTGGAATTAAAACATAAACTTATGAAACGTTTTAAAAATGTATAGTAAAGACTCTTATTTCGACGTGATAAGGCTGTGGTGGTAACATATTTTTGAGTAGCTCGACCCCATATTATCTAATTTTGCATTTGATTGTACGTATAGTCTAAATTTTTTTAACTGACCTCATCCAATTAAGACTACAATACCATTCATAGACTCATCAATATCATCATTATTATTTTAGCCTATATACGTTCCTTCCACTACAGCGCACAGGCTTCTCAGAATGAGAGGTTTAATATAGATTATCGACTCTATTTTCTTGCAAAATAGACTACAAAATGCTCTAATCTAATAGAATTAGTTTACGGTTACGAGAACACAAGCTAGCAGATGATACTTAGGATTGTATAGATACAATGCTATTGTATGTAAGCGGATGAGCTCAGTTTAAAAAAATGTATCCTATATACCTAGTGCCATCCACGAAAACGTGTTATTTTGTCAAAATTAACCATTAATGACATTGTAATCAGAACCACGGCACGCGTCATCACGAATGACTCTACCTATGCCTACATGCCTACTCATAATTCTTTACCGTTGGATATTATTTCTGAGATAATGACATAAGAATTACCTGCTAAATATTTCCTTGAGCTCGTGTTCGGAGACGAACTGGCCGAGGTTGGCGACGAACAGCGTGGAGCAGGGGGCCGCGGGGTGCGCGGGGTGCGCGGGCGGCGCGGGCGCGTGCGGCCCGGCCGCGCCCGGCGAGCCCAGCGCCGGCGCCGGCAGCACGCAGGCGCCCAGCGTGAGGGGGGTCTGCCCATTCAAATACTAACATTTAGTTGATAGAAGGCTCTTGGGCTCATTACATTCCGTTCACAAGTAAAGGGCCAAAAGGATCCCTGAATCAAAAAATGGTCTTAGCAAACCTGCAATTTTTTTGGAGGAGCACGCGGGTGCCAGGTGTGAGGGAGGTCTGCCCATTCAAATACTAACATTTAGTTGATAGAAGGCTCTTGGGTTCATTACATTCCGTTCACAAGTAAAGGGCCAAAAGAATCCCTGAATCGAAAAAACGGTCTTATTATGGTTGAAACAATAATTCGTGAGACTAGATTGACAATTCAATGACAGTTAAAGGGTTATAAGGGTTCGACGAAATTAAATAGTGATGTAGCCGATATCGATATTCAGTGTCGACTAGACTAAATGGTTTGCTAAGTGGCTTCAACGATTAAATCCAATGTGTGGTCATATCAGCCGAAAGAATTTCATTGCCAGAAAAAGGTCTCTCCATATAAATTCCTGCACTGCAATGAACTGGTTCCCCTGACCTTCACCAAATCGATGATCCATTTTGGAGGAGGTTTTCCCACGCTACGTCTTCTCTCTCCCACGGCCTTCCACGAACGGCCGCTACTCCAGAACGTTACTGCCCCATCGGCCGTCGATTCTACGAGTAATATGCCCGGCGGCCCGGCCCACTGCCACTCAAGTCTGGTTTTCCGATCCGAGCTATGTCAGTATGGTGATACAACATTTTTTTTTATTAGCCTACAATAGAGTCCCACTGCGGGGCAAAGGCCTCTCCTCTTGATCTCCACACCTCTCGGTTCAACAACAATACCTTATTTTAATTCAACGATCATTTATTTTTAACCCGAAAAAAAGAAGTGCCAAGAAGGAGGAAGGTGTTTGACCCGGATGTATGTATACATACATGTATGTCTATTCCTACGTGATTTTTTTTAAGCCGCTGTAGAGGCAACAGTTGTGTTGAGACCTTCCTGTAAGTATTTTAGTAATTAAGTCGATTAGGTACAACAAGAGTGCGACTCACGTGGTGTTGCCTATCGGCGGCAGCTAGTCAGAGGTAGGACCGCACAGGCGCCATCTGTGGGTGGATGGCGGGATGCACGAGCCCGTGCGAGAGCGCCGGCAGCTCGCCGCCGTACGCGAGCGGGTGGTGCCACAGCTCGCCGCCGCCGGGGAAGAACGGACTCGCTAAGTCTGCGCAATCGTACCACGTCACTATTGCAATCAAACACAAACTCGAATAGTTTAAAGGTTAATGCTGGCTGGTTTCGGGTAGCGTCCGTCCGGTGCATCTTTCTAAGCTTTTTCCTAGGAAGTTTCAGGGCTATCTTTGAATTACTGGAAGCTCTGGGCACTTCGGGATAGTGGAACTTAGACTACGGCTGACAATAAACCAAAGTCTACATTTTCTAATACATTCGTAGACAGGCTCATTGTTCGCAGGGCCCTGGTAATTTAACTTTCCCGGAATGCCCAGTGGGAAAAAGGAGCCTTGTAAGAACGAGACTAGGTATTGAACTATAAGAATACTACCCTTTAGCACAAACATCGGACAGTTAGCACGCTGCAATCTCTCGATTGTCACTATTCGTATCTTTTCGTATATATGATGTTAAACACGATATAAAAAGCTTTATCCCTATCTTCCTAAGATCCCACGTACAAAATTTTGCACACAATGTCGAATCAAATGTTAACTTTTTTAGTTTAAAATTCTTGCATAAACATTTGACGCCGGGTCTCAGGAGGCTGTATAAGGTATTTTTGATTATAAAACTTACTTAGCAATAAGCAAAAAGTGGTCATTGTGTTTGCTTTCAACTAGCAATGACATACTGTATAAATAAATACATAACCCGAAATCCCGAGAAATGTCCACTCAAATCAGAATAAGTGAAGTCTTCAATGTTTAAATTATATGTACATAATATTATAAGACTGAATAATTTATCTTAAAAATATTAAGATTCACCAACAGTAACTTCAATTGAAAAATCATTATTTACAGAGTGCTCACTTCTCACGGCTCGCACTAATTGTAATGTGAAACGATAGGTATTGTCATGAAAACATGTGTTATAGAAACCGACAGATCGATTGATAAGAGCTTCGCGGAGCTAGGCCTTGCGTGGAATGTGTAAGCGGTCACAGATACTTGCCCTGGCAGGTGCTCGACGCCTCAACCACATCTGTAATTATATTTAAAACGAAACGGTGACGGGGACACTTAGTGTGAACTGTTAACTTGCATAATGCCAATGATCTCAAAATCAATGTTAACTAGGAAATATTATCGTACGGCTAAGAGAACCGAATCACGTCCTACTGTGGAATCTATTTACTACAAAATACCATCCTGACTTACCATACATGCTGCAAAAGTAATCAGTGTGAAATTGAAGGTATTTTATAAATAAATTCACAGAGATACATCTACTTAGTTTTCTCGGCCATTTTAGCCAGACAGCTGTGTACTACGACTTATTCATTTAGATTTAACTTTGAGATCACTGGCGCTAGCTTTACAAGTACGGCATGACTACATCCAAAGGTCACGAGACACAATTAGTGTGGGCGGTTGAATGAGGTTCGGTAAGGGGTGTGGGGCGGTCGAGCAGCGCCGGGCGGTGTGTGCGTACTGCGGTACTTACGTCCAGTGAGTGGGTGCATCAATGCAGGGTGTGCAGCTGGCGCGGCTGTGGCAACTGCCGGCTTCGGCTTGCTGACCTTCGTGTTGCTTTTAGCGAACTCCAGCCGAATCGTTTGCGGCATGTCGGGGTCGAAACGGACGCCCTGCTGTGAACAGCCGCGAGCGGCGCGGCGCTCCGATATAATGACGATGGAAGGCTCGGTTGCCGCGTGCTCCCTACTCGTGTGTTTCAAATAGAGGAAATACTCGCGCATTGAGAGGACATCGGGAAGAGGATACTGCATTTGGATCTCCACGACCAATTTTGCAAGGAACACTCTAAAGGACCATCTGCAATATCCCCTAGAATGTTTATCTGATGCTGACTGAAAACCAACTGGATTTGATTGGACTATTTTGGAAAACTGTCTCATTTTGTAAAATTTATTGGGAGTTTTTTTAAACATATTCTGAAGTTCGCGCCTGCGCCTGCTAGAGTGACGGAACACAGTGCTCGGGATGTGACATCAAAACCTGTCAAACCGTGACATGCATTTATTTGCGTATTTACACGTTCAATTATTGGTCACACGCGGCAGCGGAGCGCCCGCTGATGACCCGATGTGGTTTATTCAATATGTGCATGGGTTTAGCATAACTTACGATGCGGTTACTCGAATCAGGAAAATGTTATTCCAAGTCTACAATGAGATTATTAACTATAGTGCTCATTGGCTGTGTTAAGGCATGTGATGAAAGAGGTTTAGTAACACCGTGCGTTTTACAATTCTTTTGTATATACAACAGCAAATTAGGTTTTGTAATTGGATATCTCAGTCTTTTACAGAGATATTCATTGTTGCCAGAACTTATGATATTATTGTGTTCGAAAGCCATTCATACTGGTTATAATTATAAGGCATTGTGTGTGTGGTTTTCTTCTAGTGTTACTGTGTTTTCTCCTACATTGTCAGCTAGTAGGTACTTAAACATTCTTGGCTCCCGATTGTTAATACTGATAAACTTTTCTTTCTATGCCTATTGTACAAAATCAATTGATTTTAAAAAGTTTCTTCTGAAGTTACTGATTGCAATAGCAAAATTGGTTTCTTCAGGAACTTTAGAAAACTATGGTTTAGTTGATTAATGTTTGAGTACATAGAAAAACATACTGTATTTATGTAACGATACCAACCTGAAGGTCCTGTTTGGCCGCCTCCGCGCCGGCCCGGGTGTGAAACGTGACGAACCCCACCGGCTGCGAACAAACATCGCAATCATGTAGATAGGTTCGTTGCTCTCATCCACAAAACATCGACAAAAACGTTTTACTCACCGACGCTGTTTTTCCATTCTTGCTCGTTACTTTTAACAGGGAACCTTCGTAACCCTGCACAAAAAAATAAAACACATTAAAATTACGCCAAGCATCCGTGACATTCCTGTATCACGACAGTCACGACTACTCGTACCTACATACGCGCGGTGAAACTTTTCCATTACCCAAATTACTTTAGCACGTCACTGTCAAATCCGAATCAAAGCCCCTTAAACTGTCGAAAAATAGTACGTTTCCGTGCCTGGTACGGGCGGGTCACGCGATATAGTGAAACTACGACCCCTAGTATAACTTTGGGCACCTTTATGTTTGCGGTGCCATCCGTGCCAGCCGAGAATCGAGTGTAATCCCCCTTATCGGTACACTGAATCGATTCAATCCGAATATTAGGAATCGGAGCATGACATTTGATATTTACGACGCAGTAATCCGAAGCGAGATCTACGTCGCGTGACGGGAGCCATGTTGCTTTTTGCTTTATTTTCTCTTACAGTAAATATTTGGACGTCTCTAGGAGCCGAATTTAATGCCGTCGTTCCTTTATGGGAGAGAGTTTCGCGTGTGCATGCTTCATGTTCGTGTTTGTATATAAAAGTAGGCAGGTACGCTTCACAAGTCGGTACTTTATTGCATAAGCAGCAAGTAAGAAAAGCTTTGCTATGCAGCAGAATTAAATTGTCTTTAACAACAGCCCAAAAGCCGAATGTATCGAAAAAACAGTTTTATTTTGTAACATGTGGTATTTCTATTTGTAACGCCACAGGTGTAACTCAGTCATTCATTTATGGAGAGAAGGGTTGGCCTTTTGTGTCTGAAGTTGGAAAGTCATTGTATATCTATCAACCTTAAAGATGTCCTTGTCTCGCCCTTTTCGCATCCACATGTACCGGCAATATACGAAGAATTACATCTGTTTACCAAGACGCAAAAAGGTGAATTGTAAAAAAATCCAAAACATACCAACCAGGCTTAAAATATTTTCAGGGTTTAGGTTTAATTTTCAACTATCCTATAGGTAAATATATTCTTGTGAGAGTGGTGCAAAATATGTCCATCTTGTCTCCACAACAAAGGGAATTTCAGTGCCAAAAAAAACTTTGCTATCTAGACCCAAGAGATTGAATTGGACGATGATGAGTCAGTCAGTCAGGAGTTAAGAATTTTTTCATAAATAATTATGTAAGTTTGTAAGTAGACGTTCTGGTGTGTTATGAATAACTATTTTTTTCTTGTTATTCGTACGAAATTAATATTTTTTATATATAACGCCGTACTTAAATCCATATACTATATTATAAATGCGAAAGTGTGTGTGTGTTTGTGTGTTTGTATGTATGTTTGTCCGTCTTTCACGTCGAAACGGAGCGACGGATTGACGTGATTTTTCGTATAAAGATAGTTTATGAGCCAGAAAGTGACATAGGCTACTTTTTATCCCGGAAAAATGCACAGTTCCCGAGGGAACAGCGCGTGTTAATAGAATTCCATGCGGGCGAAGCCGCGGAAAAAAGCTAGTTATTTCATAAAACTAAGCCCTCGTGCTCCTTTAGGAGTTATTCTTAATTAAATATAAAAATATTAAGAGCAAAATGTGGCGTCACTATGTTTTATTTTCTATTCCGAAGAAAATATAGGTACATTATTTTCATTACCACGTTTGAATTTTAAAACTTGGCCAGAAAAAACACAGAAATAGAAAAAAAAAGTTTTTTTTTCATATTTAAAAAAGAAACAGCTTTTTCAAGTTGGTGAGGTGAAAAATATTACCTACCTATAAAAATGTTACCTACGCAATAATATCACGTTTATAAGTTTTTCGGCGGACATAATCAAGTGTCCGAAGGAGGGATTTTTTGAAAACACCAATGGGAGCTAGCCAATTTCTTAATCTTCCACAGCAGGGTAGTAAAGCTAGTAGGTATCTAATAATAGTCAAGACAAAAGTTACTCACCTCATATGCTCGAAATAGTAGGTACAGCTCGCGTGGTTTTGCGTCCATGGGTAATCCGCTCACGAATAGTGTCCGCACCTATAACAAATAAAAAGAACTTTTATTTAACTTTCAATGTATGAGTTTCGGTTTCAAACATTTGCAAATCATTTTTCGACCACGACGCCCACTTCCTGGTATCCGATGGAGCTGAGATTTGGCATAGGTACCTACTATTTATTATGTAAGTCCGGCGACAACACAAGTATCTGGTAGTGAAATTCTGATGATCCAGCCAAGATCACATCCGTAAGACGCAAATCTTCAACGGTTATTGGTACCGACTTGAAACTTGGCAAGAATACGATGTTTAAACACGTTTTTGAAAATGCTTAGGCACAGTGCAAGAAAGTACAATGGAAAATACGCCATTAAAATATTTACTTTTGTATCTTTCTAACGAATATTTTTACGAATAAAAGATAAAAGAACAAATAGCAGTGTAAAATTAACTGTGTGTTAACTTTCAGTTCCATATCAAGACAAACTCGCCCTTTACAATTTAATGCTACTTATATCTGATGTCATTTGCAAGTAGGCTATTTCCCACCTCAAACAAAAAGTAACGGACATTTTTCACCGGGCAACACAAAAGAAGCACAGAAATGTTTCTATTCAACCGCTCCTTCTCGATTCTTTCATCGCCTTTGTAAACGGTGCAACGCATTAATTCGGCGGGTCCATTTAATGAAATAAAACAGAGGTCGTAATGGCGGTGCGATTTGGCGCGCGTGGGAAATGGAGATTAATTGCTGGCAACACCGGCTGCCGCCATCTTACCGCGCACTTTATTTACTCACGCCAAATCAGTAAAAAATAAATTTTGTTAATAATAAAATAACACCTTTCATTAGAGCTACGGTTGCTTAGGCAATGCCCTAAACCACGCCTAAATAACGTCGTTGTTTTCTTGTGAACGAATTTACCTAGTGACTGATGGTATCAAAATCTTTAGTGAATTTTACATGATCGAAACGATGCGCGCTATCTCAAGTTCAATCCCTAAATTTAAAGTCTTCGTGCCGCGCAGAGAGCGGTTCTCGTAATATATATTTTTATCGTATCCATCCCTTGACCAGTAGCAGAATGTAGGACCTTAATGTCGGCTATTTTCCGGTCGAACGCATGGGAATGCCCCGGTTCGCCGCCACGCGATTATTTTACGCGAATCTTTAATACAATGTGCCTATAATGTGATTGTAGAGTCTCAATGTTGAGAATCCATGAAGCTATTTTGAAATTGTAGTTCGTTGGGCTCATTTTGCAGTTAAAATACGTCGGTAAACCCTACCGCCCGTCTTTTACGTTAGGAATTTTCCGAGCGAATGCGCTCTGTCCCCGATATTTCACTTTGACAACGAATAAGCATTACCGGTTTAGCTCGCAGCCCGGCCATGATTTAGACAAATATTGAAGTAGCCTAGGGAGAGAGTTTATGTAAAATATAAATAGACCTTTTCATAAGTTCAGGAACTTTAAAAGTAATGTGAAAGGGTTTATTCTGGTTTATTACAAAAAATAAACATTATGAATTATGACTTGCCCATTAGCAGATTATATTTATGTCAAAACTATATTATGACTCATATCATACCTTTTGTCGATTTTTCTATAGTATTTTATCGTGATTGTCGTATTCTACAAGTCCGCAAATTAGCGTTCCAAATCCATGTTCTACCACACACACTTACCCGAAAGCAATATCTTTCACATAAGGACGTCAAATATTCGCTCACCTAACATATTTCACCCGGCGGCAGGGGCAGCGTCCGGTCAGTTTGAAAATGCCCCTCTGTGTCGACCATTTTACACTCGGTTGCCCCGGAATCCCTACGCCCCACTATTGAGTTATGTTTCATACTTGTATGCTTTAGCAGGGAACGGCAAATACTAGAAAAAACACCGAGACACACGTGTTTGCACAGGTACAGAAATTAATCAGATTTACTATGACAAAGAAAACCTACGTTGTAAAATTTGTGCGCTATAAGACTGTGATTGTGATTCTGCATGTCTCGATCTGTATTCTTTACCACAAAACTGTTACAACTTAAGATATTTAAATTTAACCGTGCATGCGTAATTTAGCGCTGTTTACTCTCCTATTGTCTTCGACTCAACGTGAAAGTCGCGCGCCCTTTAAGAGAGCACTTCGACTTGATAGCATCTACGAGTGACAGTAATGTGACAGGAACGCAGATTATATTGTGAGCCATACTGAGTCAACTCACTCGGTTTATCAGTGCCTTCGTTGAGGTATTTAATAACAGGCATTTTCATAGAAAATTCACGTGCAAGTTCGGAGAAGAAGGAAAAATACTCTTAACAAGGTTCGAAAAAGGGAACGATTCAAGCATACTTCAGAGGGAATTCGTTTCTTAAACCAGCAATAAATCAAGAGCAATTTGTTGTGTATTCAAATAAACCGATGAAGATAAAAAAAATATAGATGATGATGACGATGATTTGGGCATTCCTGTGTGATCCTGGAAAGTTCAATTCGACTGCCAAATTTAACGCGAAGCTGCGGGTAAAGGCTAGCTATCAATAAAGAAGTATCACCCCAGAAGAGATCAAGTAAAAACAAAGGCACGCGTATTTCGATGTTGAGTGCAAATAAATCCAATTCCAATAAACAAGCTTCCCAAATTTGAAACAGTACATCTAAAAATTGACGTATTTTTATTTGGCCTGCATATTGGTTGCGCGGAAAAGTCAAAGGGATGAGCCGAACGCAATCGGGTGACAATTGCATGCAGCCGAGCCGAATCAGCTTTTGGAATCATCGGGTAGTGACGGCGAGATGCGGTGCACCGCCTGGAGCAAATTAAAATAAAACAACGCAATTTAGTTTCATACTAAATCACATTGTTGTTTCCCTATTTTTAACCCCCGACGCAAAAATGGGTGTTATAAGTTTGACCGCTATGCGTGTCTGTGTGGCTGTGTGAGAGCGTGTGTTTGTGTGTGTGTGTCTGTCGGTCTGTCTGTGGCACCGTAGCTCTTAAATGGGTGGACCGATTTGAACGCGGTTTTTTTTAATTGAAAGCAAGATTTCTTGCGATGCTTCTTAGACATGTTTTATCAAAATCGGTTCAGCTGTTTTTGAGATATTGAACTTTGAAGTGACACTAATAAATCATACAAATAGTTTATAGTCAGAATAATCAGGTAGGTAGAAACGATGCCCTTCTATAGTTATCAACTTGATGGCTACTGCGTAATGGGCATTAATGTGTTACCTACAAAGCGTGCATGTGGACCTCAACAGAATAGTCGGCGAAAATAGTGATAAATATTAACGTTTCAGTCAGCTGTAGACCCCGCGAGTTTGTCTTTCATATTTTAAACCTCTGATTACATTTACCTACCTAATGAAATAAGTAGCGGTATAGAAATTTTGGCGTTTCTTTTTTTACAGAAATCGCGACATGTTTCCTTTGTGAGTGAGAATGTCTGTGGTACAAAATACCATCTCAATACGTAAACAGAAAATTCATGACTGACGGACTCGTCAATTCCCAGTTCACCTTTAGACCTGGAAAGTTGAAATTACATATAAAATTCTCCAATATAGATAGACTGGTAAATGGACGGAAGCTCGTAACTTTATAAAACACGTCACAGCTATAAATAAATGAAATATAAGTTATAAAGGTGTGTTCACACGATCGATTGCACAGGCGCGCATCCGAAGTGAGCGGAGCGGAAACCCCCGGGGCGGTGCACAGCGAATTTATCATGCGCCCGTGTGTACGTACCCTGGCTAAGTTCAATATGTGCCCGTTGCGCGTTGCGCTCTAGGGCTAAGGTTGCGATATTTTTCAGCCGTGACGTCACATTCCGCCCACAGTTCGAGTGTCTACTCTATGTTATGCGCCATAGATACATTTGATTTCTGATGAAATGTAGAACGTTTCTATAAATTCTAAGGTATTATAACCCCGATATCGTTTTCGAAATAAGTATGTAGGTATACATAAGAAGAAACATATGTGACTTTTCCTACTAACGTCAATAAGCCAAGGGCCACTAGAAACAAGATGCATTGGCTGTTCCAGTTTTAGACGGAATATTACGCGACCTAGGTTTAAAGTTATGCCGCTTACTTATTTCTAGTCAATACTAAACTACCAAACATTAGAAAATAAATGAATACAAAAGCAAAATCTTAAACTTTTTAAGCTGAACGAGTGATTCATGGAAGTGTAAAATGTCTACAAATAACAAAGCAGGCACTACCCTACGAATTGCAAAATCCCAACTTCGTAGGTATCTTGCCGTCCCGCTGACGCTATTATTATTTAATACGAGAGTGAGAGGGACGGTACGATACGAACTTCGATTGACGAATTTTGTAGTAGCCCCCCAGGGGCGCTGTAGAAACACAGTGCATATTAAATTATTCGTGGCAAAGTATGACAGTTAAAACGGTTTGAAAATGAAAAAGCATTTTCCCAACAGACGAGGTTAATCGAATTGGGCCCGTCACGTGTCTATTGGAGGACATATCATTTCCATTTGTGAAAAGGACAATAATGGAAAACAGCCCAACTTCGAATAAAACAATGAGATAACAGAATTAAACGTCTGGCGTCGACGATTTTTACCTTTGAAGCGAAAACTTTATGATTTTACTTTTCTGTCTATAAAGAGTGTTCGATTCATTGGAAAACCTGGTGAGTTAATTAAAATTTAGGCAGCAGAATGGTGTTTATGTATAGGGCTATAATTGCTAAAACTGCGGGGTATAATTAAAATGTTAAACAGCTGTAACCTGATAACTTATAGATTACCAAGCTACGGCTACAGGCTAGAGCTATAGTATCAGCCAATATGGTTCCAGCAGACGAAAGCTGCTAGCTGCATCTTCGTTAGTCACCTATCTGGTAAAATAATAATAATAATTATTTATTATTTATTTATTTATTCCAAGAAAAATTTACAGCATTACAGTTAGAGACCAATGCGCTGTAAAATTAAAAGTAAATGTGTATGTAATAATAATAAATGGCACCTGATGATGATCTTTACACAAGTGGATGACCAAATGCAGAAACGCAAAGATCGTTAGAAATGAGGTATTACCCGAACGTGCCGTGTTATGTTTATGCTTCAAGGCAATAACGAGACTCGGACGTGGCATTGTTTTGTTTCTATTTTTTTTCCGTTGATTGAAACACCGGTCTACTTGAATAGGAAATGGATGGCGGCCTCACGGGCCAATTGGGCGAGATCTGCGCCGATCCATTAGCAGTACACCTTTGTAATTCAGCCGTGTAAAAATAAAACAAGATCCGGGGGTCGTTTTCGTTGGTTTTTGTTTTGCGTCTATTTGGCGTTTAGGTAATGGAATCGCTTTGTGTTTGTGCTGAGTAACAGCAGCCTAATAGATTTGTGGCCGCGCCTCGGACAGTAATTAAATTATGCTGCTACCTACCGGCACGCTTTTCAATAAAATTGTTAGAAAGTGGGTTAGGTTCGCGCATAACAGGTATTTTTATGTGTTTGACTCCAATAAAATTAAGATCAAGTAATTAAAATGTGCTTAGTGGTTTGACCTATGGCCTCTCAAGCTGAATATCGTAGGTACCTAGTTGGAATTCAAGCTAGTACCTCTGAGTTTTTCGAAATTTAAGGGCGGAACTACGCTTTGATAGTACCACGAGCTTTACGGTGTGGGAAATCATCCCTAAGTTAGGGTAGCAATTCAATGGTGTATAAATGAATGATTGAATGATAATTTATATGTAATATATATATGTATCTATGTGAGAAGTTTTCAATACCCATAGGAACCGCGTTGGATATACTAATCTGAGAGGAGGATTTCGCCTTGCTGTGGGACATATTATGTAGACGAAATAAAATAAATGTTAAACAGGAACTTGAATAAGTATAATCTTATCTTAACATTTATCACCTCTATGTCCAAGTAGACGTTCCCTAATCGAATTGAGTTACTTAACACTAAAATTATTGTCTTAATACGATGATTGATTAGGTATTTATTACTAATCCTTTACTTCAACAAGAAGTACAGATTATCTCGACGGAAACACTAGAAGCCTCAAGACTAAACAAACCGCAAAGCCCCACATAGACTGATGAAAAAGTAAACTCCAGCATTGAACTGAAACTCGCAGAAAGCAATTTTTCTTCGTACGTCAATCTCGGAGGCAATAATTCACAAGTTTGACTTCACAAGCTTCATGGCTATCGACAAATATCGAAGTTTTGGCTTCGAGGAGCGCTGCTTTGGGGTGAAAAACTACAGAATACATCAGATTTATTTATATTTAAGGATGAGACGCAGCGCATTAGAGATTTATATTTGTAGCTATGAACCTTTGCTTTACTTACTGGTGTTTGCTCAGATCGTGATGGATAAGACGCGTCCCAAATAGAATAAAACATTCTTTGTCTAAGAAACAAAAAGATTGATCCTTTGTAAGCCTCCGGTACAGCGGAGGACCGCCGGATAGAGATATTTCTAATTTTTCGCTCGACTCGCACCGGCCGAAGATTGGCAGTTGGGTGGGGGAATAGACAAAATAAACGCAAATAGCCTGGAAAACTTGAAGAGGGTTATAAATACACTAACAATATCAAGCAGACAACAGACTTGTTTGTATTATAAACGACTACAAACAAAACACCCTCTTCCATTTAAGTTCCTATGACAATGAATACTGGTGATAAAATTCAACCATTACGTAACTTTTATAATAGTAACTACCTGATTTTTTAGCTAACTACGAAGAAATTGAAAATGCATTTTTTTGTGTGGAAAAATGGCCATTTTCGGGTCGGATTCGCGTACGATGGGCTCCGTATCGCGGAAAAACATTTTTTGTGTGAACCATTTCTTTTTGAATTTTTTGTGCATGTGGCCATAGAAAGTATTTTTTAAATAGCCAAACCCACTCTTTAGAGATCATTGGCGAAGCGTCCATAGAACCCTATTTCCACCGGATTGCCCAGTATTTCCAATAGGACATTCAGGATTTATGAAAGAAAAGATGCAATGTAAGCGATCTTTGCTTTGTCTTTACCACGAAAATATCTATACATTTCAAAAGGTATACGGTTCAAAAGATACAGCCCTTTAATAGATGGATAGGTAGAGTGAGGCCTTGTGATTGTAAGTTTGGCACCTTTTGTGTACGGAACAATAGATAAAAAGCACAAAATTTTGTTAAAAAATGTACCAATCTAGGTACTAAAAACAACAACCAAGACAAAAAATGGAGCGTGATTAGTTTCCAAATAAAAACAGAAACAGCAACATCAACAAAAACATTTCAAAACAAAATCAAAGTTGGTGAAAACAATTTAAAATCTGAAAGCGAAAGCGCAGAAAGAGTTCCAGCGGAGCAATATTGCCGACCACCTGCTCCGTCGAGATTGGGATCATAATGTTAATTTAATTAAAGGACTAATCTAAATTGCAGACGACCCGACACCCCGGCCGCTATTAAAAGGATATTTCGTTGCCGCCAGTTAAGTTGGGGAAAGTTGGCGACTATAAATACGTCTTGGGGAACAAGTCAAGGGGGAGAAAACCTTAAGTGCAAAAATTTCACTTCTGTTAGAGGGATGGTGAATGGACTATTTTGGTGCTCTTTTTAATATTACGGTTGGATGTTTAACGGTATAAAAGCGCTACAGCACGGCTATTATTTCGCAGACATCGCTGTGTAAAAATAAAAGGTTTCTCATAAACTTCAAAACCAAGTTCAAATTCAAGATACACTGTCACTGCAGCTCTGGTTTACACCTGTACTTAGGTGCAACATAAGATTTTACTAAGAGGAATGAGACGTAATAACATCTCATTGAATCATAGAATTAGCCCTCAAAATATATAAGGTGCGTAAGACTGGGGCCATAATTAAATTTAGTCGGAGAGGATAAATTAAGGGCTCGTTATTTCATTAAAATATATTCATGACTTGCTTAATTTTGATAGCAGTGAATGAGGTATAAATTCACAATCATATAGGTAACGATGTTTACACATAGAGGTATTGAAACATTAAAAGGCTACATTGGGTAAGTAACTCTCAGTACAAGGTAAGTCTTTATTTAGCTTAACTTTATAATAACATAATAGGTAAGTGCATTGATGAAATTATATAAACCGCTAACATTTTCTTGATACGACAGGCCTCAATATTATGATTAGAAATGTTAGATTACTAAGTAAAATTCATATTAAAAGAATCCGTAGAAATCCGTGTTCTCAAATTGCGTATTGAAATTGAGACTTCCAAAGTTTTCCTTAAAAGGGGTGCCGATTTTCTATATAGAGAAGAAAAAGTTCCACCATGATAAATATTCCACGAGAAACTTGGACGACGATAGGCGGCTAACAATCTATGAAATGTTATAGGTAGCTAACTTTCTATAACTAATTATCTATATTTTATATTCCATAGTTGCCACCTATATTGAAATCAATTAATCGCACGAAAGTCAGTCTTCAATAACAACAAGGATGAAGATGAATGTTAACTCTGCTTCGGCTTCACTAAAATACAAAACAATTACAACAGCTATTGTAAAAGAGCACTTGAATAAAAACAAAATACCGCAAGCACTTAATTAAAGAGCATTAGTACAAATCAATAGTTTGCAGCCAGTCGATATCAATTTAAGCACTCGGCAACAGCGATGGCGGCAGACCCGCCCGAATTATGTTCAATGGGTAATTAATTGAGCCTATTCACTCCGATAACAATGAACGTCATATCTAGATCATTACTGTGAGCCACGTTTTCAGAAGCACTGTACGCAGATGTAATGCAGAGTGGAAACAGTTTGATTTAGAAAATAGGATATTGATTTCTCATGCATAACAGACAAGTCAAAACAGAAGTTAACAAAGAAACTGTGCAAGATCGGTACGGAAGGGCCGAAATCTCATCAATTGTTAATAATTTGTTCTCGTTAACTTGGAAAAGTTGATTAGAAGATTCCTTTTAAAACTAACAAATTGTACAGGGTCCGCAATTTGGGCGGTCGCAAGTTTCTAATCCCTTCTCGTCGTCGGGAGGCCTCGAGGCCGCCGCGAAAACTATTGCCAGCGATAAAGATACACGTTTACATTGAGGCTCCGGTTTTGTGTTATCTTATTTGAAATTCAAATTGGGCACCAGGCTCCAGGTGAGGACACGATTGGGCTCAACTTCCTGTACGGTTTAGATTTAGCAAGCTCAATCGAATTGGGCTTGTCGGCGGAACTTGTAGACGCGTAGTTGGCAAACTGGCTTATGAAATTCGTACAGCTGCTTATGTAAAGGTGATATCGCATCGTATTTGTTGCCGACTTGACGGTGTGAATATTCATTGAATTACATTGTCTAGAATAACGTGAACGTTTTATAGGGCTGTATAATGGTTAGCGAGTTTATCTGACATAGGTTCGTGCTTTAATCTGGTTGCGGTCTGAAGAATGAAATATGTAGTACATTTAATTCAACTATTCAGGCAATGTACATATATCAAAGTAGTGTTGGAATACTCATTATCCCTAGACGAATTTGATGTTTTAACTAGGTACAGTCAGCTGCAGAGTTACAAGGTACCCCCCTGTAATGGCGGTAAGTAGGGATACCGCCGTTACAGGGGGGTAACTTTTCTCTGCAGCTGACTGTACCTAGTAATATGGCTATATTGAAATGATCAACAGTGTGTAGGGATAAAAAGATCAATGGACACTTTTGATGAGTGTAGGTACGTTGCTTAAAAAATTAAATTTTGCGAAATTAGATTTACGTTGTACCTACCTGTGCTTTTAACGCCAATTAAATATTTTAAAGATACAGTTTTTGATAGTGAAAATTGATTTAACTTAGTAGGTAGGTACTTTTTCTTTCGTCTTTCCTGTATTTATGTGCATAGTCAATAATAGAATGACGAATTTATCATAAGTTAAACAGAAAACGTTTACCCTCGATACAGTGTACTTACTTAGGAATCGTACACAAATACAAATAAGGAAATGATAAAACAAGATGAAAGAATAAACAAACAAGGGGAAATCGATTTTGTTTGCGGAGACCAATAGGTACAGGCAAATGAAACACAAAGCACTTTGTCGAAGAAAACTTCTAACCTATTTATTATTCCGTACGATTTTATTCATGTTTCGTTAGTTTTAAAATAAAAATCACTTTATGAAATCACCGTCAGACTAGCAGAACTGATTTGATGCAACTGATGCAAGTAATATTGACTGATAGTTTCTACCCGAATTGCAGAAAAGTCGTCACTCTTTGAAGTTTTACAGATACAGTGGTCATCCATAGTTCATGTATACATAATTTAGAATAAAGAGCGTTTTAGAACAATTTGTTTGCATTATTCTTTGCATAATATATGCAGACCAAAATTGCACGATATGCTATACAAACGCGCTACATACTCTACTACAGTAAAATGTAGAACCACTTTTTGTCAAATCTTTCTCGGTGAAATATACACTTTATAATACAAAACTTAAATATAAGGTCATGGTCCTTTGCTCCGCTCCGATAAAAAAACAGAACGTTTCTTTAAAACATCGTACCTATCAGCACCAAAACGTTTGAATTGGAACGCTGTTACAAGACATGTTTAGCGTTTTATAAATTCGCATAAGCGATTGGAGAACGTTGCCATAAATAACGGTCCCATAAGAACGGTTAAATACTTTATCCCAGAAAAGTACAGGGAATTTCTCCACTCGACGTCTACTTCAGAGGTAATTTTTCACAACTCTATCGGTAGACGCCGCTCCAAGTGTGTTTTGGTACAACGTACAAGTTTACGATGGAACATGCTGAATTTATTGAATTCTATGTAGACTTGTCTTGTCTTCAGTCATAGAAGTAAGAGTATAAACAGCTCGTCTGTTAAATATACCTGAATAAAGCAATGCATTATATTTTAGCTTTTCGAAAATTATTTTCAATCTGACAAGTAGTAGTAGCAGTAAAAATGCTTTGTAGAGATCACTCTGAAGCCTATTGCTCGCTTTGGAAAACTTTATCTATGTATCTACCATCAGCCACATAAGTGGTTTATCAATTTTTAAACAAGTTCCTATCAAATGTATATGTCGCTAAAGTCGAACCTTTAAGTTGACAGACACGTCTATTGGCATTATTGCTTTATGACATGCAAACGATTTTCAACTTTAGAGTGGTAGACCACATATTTGGTTGATGGGCATTTCTATTTACCGTTGTACCTTGAGTTTATCTCTTCGATTTCAACAAAATTTGGAAGGCAGACTCAGTCCACGAAAGCTAGAAAATCAGGGTCTCCAGACTGATGACGTCTCCCCAAAATATTTTTTCTTAATAATTTTCGTAACCAAACGGACACATCCATACAATATTTTGGGGACTCATCTGGAGACTCTGTTTTTCCAGCTCGCAATCATGGACTGGGTCTAACTTCAAAATTTTGTTGAAATCAGAGATAAACTCAGGGTAAAACGGTAGATAGAAATGCCCTGATGGTATCTCTGTCTTCTGTATTTACTGTGCACTATGTTATGATGTTCAAAAAAGCGTCATTGTATTGTAATGTAGTAAGAAATACAATATTAAATGAATGTTATGCTCTGCACAGAAAATTTTGTGCTAAGAAACATACTTTATACTTAAATATATGCGCCTTGAGGCTTAACAGACTGTAAGTATACAAAAGTTAGAAAATATTCATAAGTGCTTGTAAGATATTTTGACTTTGACTTTGATTGTAAATTAAAAATAAAACACTTCAGTAAGAACTCTTCCGCTAGTCGCTAGAGACTTGCCTCTGGTGATAGAGGTATCTCAGCAACCGCTCTAGACCATCTGATTGATGGATCTAATCTCCGCGACTATAGAATTCGTACGAAGATAGATAACTAGACTACACTGGATACTGAGGCACACATAATATTTGGAATAAAGTGATATATTTGAGGTCGTTTTGTCTTATTCACGTGATCAAGTGTATGCTGTAACAATTCACATGAATCAGAATAATATCTTCATGGATCATATTGAGGATTTATGGTGCCTAATATCAGTCTTCTAGAAACAGCTAAATAAGTGGTAGTAGACATTGCTATGGTATATTTGTATCATTAGATTAGATTAAACCTAACCTGGCATTAAATTTGAATGATGATAGTCTCGTATTAACAACAAGAGCAAATTAAACTTGCTGATATTGTATTTGTCAAAATTACAATTACTCTAGCTCTAATTTTCCAAAGCAAAATCAGCAACATAATCGTTGCGTTTGTAAATGTCATTTTTAAGAGCGAATTCAATCAGTCCAAACAAGTGGAAAATCGAACCCCAAATCATCCAATCGTAGTAAATCTCAAATTCCGAGTACGCAGCTAAGGAGCCGTCCCGTCCCGACCAAGTCCCTGATTTAAATTGCAGATGCCCCTCGGGAACGAGCGCCGACTCCCGCGATATGCTAATCATAGTCAAGCCAAGGATTATCCCTGTTTACACTCAACAAACTCACTTAATTTCGCACCGACGCGACGTCTTTCTATATTTGTCACCCAAATGTAATTGAACGCGGGCGCTGGACAGAGGTTTGTATTTATAAATAATGATAACAGACAGTGCTTGAAACCATTTTTAGAAAATTGTTCCAACACCATAATAATGGACTGGAATAGAAATTGACCACCCAATTACCTAATATTTTTCATTCAGTAGGTAAGACAAGACAATAAATACTTAAGTCTTCTTTCTCCCTCAGCTAAATACAGTTACTAACGCCAGCATGTTGGTACTTTTAATTATAACACACACTTAGCTATACGAAACAGTCGATGAAATAGCATTATTTAGCTGAACCAGCTCTTTGTCGAACCGCCTTGGTTTCTGGAATTAAACTGTCTAGCCCACGTCTCTGCAGCGCTTCCCGTCAGTTTTGAACTTCGCCACTACTGGCTACATTCGCAGTTAATTCTCTTGTCTAATAACTTGCTTACCAGCTTGTAGCTAAGTCCTTATGGGAATATTGGAACTGCGAAATACGAGCACCCTCAGACCTATTTGCTATTATATTAGTTGCGATAACTATATATGCAATAGGCATACATTAAGTAATAAAATATTGCTGTTTCATAACGTCGTCATATACATATCATTAATATAGTACCTACATATTATTGTTGGCACAATAAAGTATATGAAAGTATATAAATCAAAACAAAACCAAATCTTAGAACTGTACAAAGTTTTGAAAACTTTAAGAGTTTCTAAATAATTACAATTAACTAAGTCTCTTGCAAAACTAAATTTCATTAACTTAGTATGTATAGTATATATAACTTAGTATATTTAGTCGCAAAGTTTTGACGATTGTCCGAATTCCGATTTAATTAATTTTGTCAAAACTTCACGACACCTCTAACGATGTCTTTTTCGCTTAAGAGTTCATCTTTAGCAGATACTAACTTGCAAGTCTTTTAGCTTCTTTGAAATTTTCGTTTTATTCAATTTTCTGAAGTTTACCTTTTAAATCTATGTATTATGTTCTATGATGATATGTATCTGTGTATTATATTGTAATGATTATAGCCTAAAATGTGGATTTTTATTATGTAATCTTGATTAACTTTACTGTTTAAACTGGCCAACGAAGTTAAGCTTTTATGAAAATAACTAGCTGTTACCTGCGATTCCGTTCGCGTAGAAGTCAATAAAAAATAGTTTACGTCCTATTCCCAGACCTACCGACACACACAAAAAAAAAACAAAAATCGGTCAAGCCGTTTTGGAGGAGTTTGGTCACAAATCACAAACACTGTGATACGAAAATTTTATATATTAGAGATAATCTGTACAAAAACCATGTCAACTTTTATTTTTATTTCAGTTTAAAAACTGCTCGTCGTGTTTGGTATTATTCTGCCAATAATTATATCGATATGCGATATTTAAACAAACCTAACCGTATGTGATAAACACATAACGTTTTAACTACAATATTTAGAGAACATTTACGGCTTTATTTTTATTTTCAGTAAACATTTACCACGGGTACGTTACTACACTAGACCAGGCAATAAGTACGGCTGAGGCGTCGTAAAGTCGACCAGAGGTGGCACTAATACGAATTTATGTCGATGGACCCGCGGAGGCGCCTGCCGATATCGACCCACCTACCTATAAATGTTTCAATTTACAAACCAATTTATGTAAAGAAATATGACATGACGTACAGCCAAAGACGTGCTCAACTGGCCGTTAAAGAATGGCGGTGCAATTTTTTTTTAAAACGTTCCGAACACTAATTATTTCTCTCAATATAGTGGAAAGGAGTCAGCAGGAATAAAACACCTATAAATTAACTTCAGTAATAACTAACTAATGTTTCGCACATATCACTAGCAAAAAGAGCGTACAAAAGAGCTACAAAAAGAAAAAAAAACATATAAACTATTTTACAAGCTTTTATTTGACTTGCAACTTTTACTTGTTATTCAGTAGAATTCCGTCCACTTCCAGTAGTCAAATTGATTTGATTATATTTGATAATGTGATATATATAACATGTATAAAAAAATGTACCTACCTAGATTGAATAAAATTGTAAGTATAGTCACAAAAAATATTTATAATTCATTTATACCAATAACATTGTTCGATACAGCGCCATCTATAGTTCATCTGCTGAACTAGATAGCTTGCTAATTAATGATCGATGCCCCTTGACATCCATGAACCTCAGTAGTTCCAAATTAAAACACAAATTTGGTGGCGCTAGTATCGCGCATCTATATAAATAAGGTTTTTAAGTTTGTTTGTCTCTGTTCCATTGCAATCGGCTTCGAAGTAAAAGTCCAAAAATCCAACCGATCTCTCATTTCCGGCACCCAATTTTACATGGTGACCCCTAGTTCTATAGTATAGCAGTCGCGAAAAAAGTAAAGTTCCCGTTCGTAGCGTATAGGCATTTGCTTAACATCGCGGAAAGGTCTACGATTCCAGAGCGTTAGGTATCACTGCGGACGAACTGCACCACGACTGCCGAGACACGCACGAGGAAGAATTTATTATTACATATCAAAAATATACCTAGAAGAGGTACTACGAAGTGAGAGAATACTAATTAAGAAGAATCGAGCGTCAAGGAGCCGTGATCGCTTAGATAAAAACCGATAACCCGCAACCACGCCACGCCACCACCACTTCACCACATACCTATTGTAACCGACAAAGGACGAGGAAGGGAAATTGGCATCGGGGTTGGCGAAGAAAACCCGCACAGCACGAGCAACCGAGGAGATCGCAATTTGGAGGCTAAGTACCTACTGATCACGTGAGTTGGCAAATTCCATTGTTCCTTTTGTGTCCCACCTGTTCTATATCCCTTTTTAAATAAAATGTCTACGAGTGAAGACGAATCAGTAGTTAAATTAGAGCCTAGAAGGTTACAAAGTTTAAAAAAGACACGTGGTGTTTATAAGGGTAAGCTTACGTTGTATAAAAAATATTTAGACACCCTTAGCAAAACGAAAATCTCTGCAGATCAACTGATTGATTTGGAGATGCGAACGAATAAAATAAAATTAGTTTTTAATGAATTTGAAAATTGTCAAGATGAAATTGAAACCTTGAGCTCAGATTATGAAGAACAGTTGTTAATTAGAGAAACCTTTGAAACCGATTTCTATAATGCCGTTTCCTCGGCGACGGGGCGCCTGTCGAAGGAAAAACCTTCGGAGGCACCCGAACCTTCTAGAATAGGCGAGGGTAGGTCAGAGAACGAAGAGTGCATAAAATACCCAGAGATAGTTTTACCTAACTTTGAAGGCGATATAAAGCAGTGGATCGAATTTCGTGATACGTTCGATGCAATTATTAATCATAGTAAATTAAAACCGATTCAAAAATATAAGTATTTACGAACGTGTCTTAAGGGTAGTGCGCTAGAGGTCATTGCATCATTAGAATACAACGAGGATAGTTACGATTTAGCTTGGAAATTATTATGCGAACGGTACAATAATCCCAGAATCATTATTAGCAATCACTTAAAGGCGTTATTTAATGTAGATGTAGTACACGCGACTCCTACCGCACTGAGGGGCCTTTTAGATAATATTTCGAAACATTTGCGAACAATTAAAGCGTTAAATGTTGATATTGAGAACTGGGATTTATTAATTATATATTTTTTGTCATCCAAGCTCGAGCCTACTTTACAGCAAAAATGGGAAGAGAAAGTCGGCTCAAAAGATTTACCTACTTTGCAGGACTTCAAGTCGTTCTTAAGAGCTCGCGCCGACCTGCTGGACACATTGAATGCAAATAATTCATTAACCGAGGACAAGCGGCTAGGTGCCACGAGGAAAACATTTTTAGCTACGACACAACCGAGCCCGAGAGGTAACCCCGCTAGTCGATGCCCGAATTGTAAGGAATCACATTATATAAACCAGTGTCCGAAGTTTTTAGCCCTGAACATAGAAGCTCGCACTCGCACTATTAAAGGGTTAAGGTTATGCCTTAATTGCTTTGGAACCAATCACATGATCCAGAACTGCCGAGCCAGTCGATGCAGAACCTGCAAGGGTAAGCACCATACCTTACTACATGATCCTACATTTACACCACGATCACATCATGAACCGAAGGACACGACATTATTTAAATTTCAGCCGAATCAACCTCATTTACAACCGAATATCGAAGCACCACCGAACCCTAAACCTAGTACTAGTTCTGTAACCAATACCTCACTTGTACAACCAAATAAGGAACAGTACATACATAGGTCGGTGATTTTGTCGACGGCATTAGTTAATGTACGCGTTAATAACAATACCCCGCCTCACACTTTGAGAATACTTCTAGATTCCGGTTCTCAGTCGAATTTAATAACGCAACGAGCGTTCGATATGCTTAAAATACCTAAATACGATATAAACATGGAGGTGCGAGGATTTAACAATAGTTTAACCGAAATAAAACATTTTTGTAATTTAAGGGTACAGTCACGTGACGAGACGTACTCAACCGATGTTTCTTGTTTTATTGTGCCTACACTTTGCAAATTACCGCAATTGAGTAACGTACAACCCTTGAATATTCCAACTCGATACAAATTAGCAGACGAACATTTCTATAGGGCAAGCGAGATAGATATGATTTTAGGCGCAGAACAATTTTATAACATTTTGTGCGTGGGACAGATTCGGCTGGGCAAGAGTTTACCTATACTGCAAAAAACTCGTTTTGGCTGGATCGTTGCGGGTCCATTTACACTAGCGCAACCGAGCACATCATTACGGTGCAACTTTACGATAAACGATTTTAAAGCTAACCATGACTTAATAGGTAGTTTATGGGACAGGGGAGAACAAGAAAATTTTAAATTACCAGATGATGAGATGTTCCAATGCGAAAAGATATTTCAAACGCACTCAAGAACGACTGATGGTAATTTTATAGTGACTATTCCCCTAAAAGAGGATCCTTCCGTACTGGGGAAATCACGTCACATTGCTTACAAAAGGTTAAAAAATTTAGAAATAAAATTTTCACGTAATACCGAATTTAAAGAACGTTACATAAATTTCATGCGCGAATTTGAGCAATCCGGCCACATGACGAGGCTACAAGGCCCGCCGGAAGGCAATGTTAATTTTTTACCCCACCATGCCGTAATTAATTACGAAAAACAAACCACTCCAATCAGAATAGTCTACGACGCATCTTGCCCAACCGATACGGGAATGTCCTTTAATGATATTCAATTTAAAGGTAATATAAATCAAGACGAATTAACAAATTTACTACTACGATTTCGAGTTAATACATTTGTTGTGTGTGCGGACATAGAAAAAATGTACCGTATGATTTACGTCGATCATAAACAACGTAATTTGCAATGCATTCTGTGGCGAGAAAAACCCGACCAACCGATAGGTATTTATGCACTCAATACGTTGAGTTTCGGTCTTAAATGCGCACCGTACCTAGCTACGCGTTGTTTATTACAGCTTGCATATGATAACAAAACACAATTTCCAGATGCAGCTGCAGCGATTTCCACAAGTTTTTATATGGATGATCTCATCTATAGTGGTAATAATGAAACCAAGATGGCGGAAACAATAAACCAGATCGATGGTATTTTACAGAGTGCAAATTTTAGGCTCCGAAAATGGAGGTCTAACTCTCAAGCGATATTAAATGCGGTATGTACAGCCAACACAAACACAAACACACCTATATCATTTGGGGATAGTTCAAGTAAGGTACTGGGTCTCGCTTGGTGTCAAGTTAACGATAATCTAATATGTGCATTAAAAAATCAACCGATAGAAGATCAATTAACGAAACGAAGAGCATTGTCAATTTTATCGTCCATTTTTGACCCACTCGGATTGCTGACTCCAGTGCTGATTACCGGTAAAATCTTTATTCAACGACTTTTTCTCGATAAGACTGGTTGGGACGAAGTATTACCAAAATTATTAACCGAAGAATTTAAATTATTTTATAAAGATATTTTTAGTCTTAACATGCTGTCGGTACCGCGCCGTGTTGTTATTCATAATTGTACCGAAGTTGAACTGCACGGGTTTGCAGATAGCTCATTAACTGCCTACGGCGCAGCTATTTACCTACGATCGACAGATAAACACGGTCATATACTCGTGCGTTTATTGTGTTCTAAATCGAGAATCGCACGAAAAGAAACAATACCACGACTTGAATTACGAGCAGCGGTACTGTTAGCCACACTTTATAATAAAGTACGAAATGCGATTAAAATTTCTCTTAAATCAATTTATTTATGGTCAGATTCAACCATTGTTTTAGCCTGGATTAAGAACCAGCCCAGTAACTTACAATGCTTCATAGGTAATCGAGTCGAAAAAATCCAAAGTTTCACCGAAATAAGTAACTGGCACTGGGTTGGCACTCATGACAATCCCGCGGACTTAATTACCCGTGGGCTGCCCGCAGCTGGGCTAGCCCGCTGTTCAATGTGGTGGCAAGGTTGCGCATGGCTTCAAAGACCGTGCTCAGCGTGGCCATGTAATGAGCCACCACGTACAGTCTTAGAAACCGATAATGAAACTAAAAATTGGTGTAGTACGATAGTCGAACAGCAATCGAACTCGCTACTACAAAATTTAATCGCTAAGTACTCGAGTGACACGAAATTAAAAAGAGTCTTTGCATACGTGTTACGATACCTAAATAATTCGAAATCTACGAATAATAAACTTGCGGGCCCACTCTCGGTAAACGAATTAAATAATGCAATTAATAAATTAATACAATTTTCACAAACCGAATCGTTCCCGAATGAGTACAAATTATTGCAACAAAATAAACCTATTCCAAAAAAATCGAATTTATTGAGCTTGAGACCTTTTATTAAAAATGGATTAATGCGAGTAGGAGGGCGCTTAGGTAACTCATTGTATGAACACGACAAGAAGCACCCAGCTATTTTACATCATAAACACACACTAACAAAACTCATACTTAGAAACGAACATATACGTTTACTTCATGCCGGCCCACAGTTGTTGCTGTCATCAGTACGCGAGCGGTTGTGGCCTACACATGGTAAGACTTTAGCGACTAAAGTAGTACGTGAGTGCGTAAAATGCTTCAGGGCTAATCCAAAGACAACAGAACCGGTGATGGGTAATTTACCTTTAGCACGAGTAACTCCATCTTACCCATTCGATACAACGGGAATCGATTACGGGGGCCCATTTGCCATAAGGGATCGAAGGGGCCGTGGCTACAAATGTTATAAATGTTATATTTGCATATTTGTGTGTTACAGTACTAAGGCGATTCACATCGAGTTGGTAACGAGCTTGGAGTCACAAGCATTTATCTCTGCCCTACGTAGATTTATTGCACGTAGAGGTAAACCCCAAGTGCTGGTAAGTGACAATGCCACTACCTTTATTGGGGCTAATAACGAACTAACCGAGCTGTATAAATTTTTGCATACTTCTTCGAATGATCTAATGACATTTAGCGCTAACGAAGGTATCACATGGAAATTCGTACCTGTTTACACGCCCCATATGGCGGGATTACACGAGGCAGCTATAAAAAGTTGTAAATATCACCTTAAACGAATTGTAAGTCAGGCACTTTTAACCTATGAGGAATTTTTAACCTATTTAATTCAAATTGAAGGGATATTGAACTCCCGCCCCCTCTGTCCAGTACCTATATCCGATTCAGACTCCAATGACATTCCCATCCTCACGCCAGCTCATTTTTTGATCGGTAGGGCACAGACAGACCTCCCCGACGACGAGTACCAAGAAGCTCCAGTACATATGTTAAAAAATTTCCAACAAATCCAGCAGATGCGACGCGACTTCTGGCGGCAATGGTCGCGCGACTACATCGGCCACCTGCAGCAGCGCACCAAGTGGCGCGCCGCGAAGGGACCCGCCCTCCGCGCGGGCACGGTGGTGCTCGTCAAGGACGACCAGCTGCCGCCGTGCCACTGGCGGCTGGGCCGCATCACCGAGGGCCACGACGGACGAGATGGCATCACAAGGGTGGCAACTATCAAGACGCAGCGAGCGACCATCAAGCGCGCGTTCAATAGAATTTGCGTTCTTCCGGTTGAAGACGTCGATTAAATACCTAGATCCATAATATGTAATCATAATAAATATTTGTAGGCATAAGTTTATACTGTATTAAATTTAAAGCACTTTCTATCACACTAAGTGATAAGTTACTCATAGGCATAAGTATACATAGGTGTGCAATGTATCAAATTTAATTTCCGTTCTACCTGTGTGAGCAATAAAATAAAATATGTTTGCGAGTTTCATTTAATGAGTAGGTACCAATCAAGTAAAGTAAATTCAATTATTGGTATAGTTCAATTAGTAGTTAATTGCCTAAACTTCTTTCTGGCCTATTCTTTAATTGCTATGCTTAGCGGCACAAATCTTGGCCTACTTTGCGAACAAATTACCTATTAAAAATAAAATAAGTTTATTACAGACAAAAATACTAGCGTTAGTACATTATTCACTATTATGTTATACATTTTAGGCTCAGATTCGCCGCATAGGATAGCACAATAGTTTTAGATAAAAATTAGTATAATCTAAGATATTAATATTGTATAATAATAGGAGATTTGGCATAACCTAAGGTAATTAATAATTTAATTTTGTATAATTGCCTAGGGCCGCAGCATGTTCGATACAGCGCCATCTATAGTTCATCTGCTGAACTAGATAGCTTGCTAATTAATGATCGATGCCCCTTGACATCCATGAACCTCAGTAGTTCCAAATTAAAACACAAATTTGGTGGCGCTAGTATCGCGCATCTATATAAATAAGGTTTTTAAGTTTGTTTGTCTCTGTTCCATTGCAATCGGCTTCGAAGTAAAAGTCCAAAAATCCAACCGATCTCTCATTTCCGGCACCCAATTTTACAAACATATTTAAAGCTTCATTCAGAAGGTAAATAAGCAGTGTGTGTAATTTATTTAAATTAAATTTGTACGTGTTTTGGTTATACATAATAATAACAAAATATTATGAGCCTTTAGCTGTCATCGTTGACAATCAAGAACGTCTGAGCTCGCAGTTTAACTTATGTTATATCGAGTTTGGAGAGGAAATCTCACAAATTTACATGAGAAAGCCCGGGGAAAGAGGGCTGCGTTCCCGGGATGTCTCGGGATACGCCATCTTCTAACAAGGGCCGGGAATGTTTGAGGTACCCGGGACAGCCACGCGGAATACGAATTGAACGTTTGATTGAAATCGCGAAAGTATTTAAATATAACTTCAAAATTTATTTCACTGCACACAAATCAATCTACCTGCAATCAATCTATATCTCAAAATACAGCTGCTAATTTGTTTGACTTCGCACATAACATCATCATTATTATCATCGCATTGTATCATGTCACGCAAAATGAGTTTCAAATATTTTTATTTAAAATACAGTTTTTAATAAAAGCTTTTGTTGATGACTGCACTTTTCTTGATTGTATTTGCAACTCAGAAACAAATGAGCAAACATTGTATTTTTTCAAAGAAACTGACCAGCGATTTATTATCATCTAATCTCACTTAATGAGAAGTACAGATGAGTTCAAAGGTATAACTCGCTGGTTCGGTAACAGTCTACCCTTTAAAACCCTAGGTTGAATTGAGTAAAAGTTTTAACGAAAACTTATAAAAATAGCTAAAACTTCACAGAGTTATCATACTTTGTCAACAAACAAGATTAAACATATGCCCCCCTAAGCTGACATTAAAAGATAATACGGCGGCTGGGAGTCCCGCGTTGGGCGCCAAAGTTCGCGATATGTGGCGCGCCGCACGAGTAGTAATTAACACCGCCCACGGACCCCTCCCCGCGCCGCGCGTCCCTCACCCACCCTACAACACTCAGTGGGGCACAGCGATTGAATTAAACTTCGGCACGGTTGTTGTGGTTCAGATCCGAGGTTGGTTTTGCCGCTCGCGTTTTGTGCAGCTGCGATTAAACTAGCAATACTTGTTCCGCGTTTATTGGTTCTGTCATGAAGTTTTTTGCCAGCGGCAAGTTACTAATGGAACTCCATTTGTAGTTTCACGAATGCATATCGCTCAGGGTAACAATAACAAACGCGAGGGTATCATTGGACGAGAATTCTTTACAAAGCGCATGAGCTCAATGTCAACGGTGATAAAGATTTTTCCTTTCGCGCAACGAGCCTCAAAAACAAGGAGTGCGGAGTGGTGGGTGATGGGGGTGCTCCACCTAGCACAATTAGCGAGAGCGACTCAACACGACTTGAGTTTTAACAACATGCCTCGGAACTCTCCGCGTCATTCACCCGAGATGGAACATTGCCGCGTGCCGCGCGGGACTCTGCTTCTATCCTACAGACCTACTTAAACATTTTACTAGCTAACTATTTACAGACCTAGATGAATAAGTTAGTGGTTTGTTCTAAACGGAATTTTTGTTTGTAACAAAATACAAACACAAATAAGTAACTTTTTGATATTCTACAGTGTTACACAAATACTTTGTTCATGAGTCAAACAAGTCATATTATTATGTTAAGTAATTTGCGAAGATTGAAGCGACAAGACTGAAATTTTATACAGTAAAGTGTTGTTTCAAAATTGAACGCGTAGAATTGGTTGATCATAAACAACCGAAATCCTAGTGAAACAACAATAAAACGATGTTCAATTGATCATAGCACAGTTCAGTTCTATTGAGGGTTGGCGCGGTATTAAACGTACCAACACAACTAACATTCGCGCGGCGCGTTGGGTGCCAATTAACACAGGCTGTATCTCTCAAATGAAGCTGGCACGCATATAGCACGATTTACGTTGCAATCTTATTGTTATTTGAATGGAACCGTTGTTTGCTTACAACTGAGTCATATTTGTTCGCCATATCAGCGAGTGCACGCGGCTTATGGAAATTAATTCGGAAGGGAATCTCGACGTTGGGAGATTGTTTTCGGTTTCGTATGTGATAAATGATTTGCGAGTGGACATATTTATGACATGTAAAGTGTCAGTGACAAAGTTTGCACTATTATCAGATTTTGTACAAGGACCTACCTATATAGGTACATAAAATAGAAAGGCCTATTTACTTGCAGCAAGCTCAGATTCATCAAATTGATTTGATTATGAATGACAACGTAAATTAAACAACAAGTAAGTACGTACCTAACTAGATTCCATTTTGATATAATTCATAATGTTATTGTCTTAATATTGACGAGAGGATCGAAGACTATTTTAACATCGTACCTACCCGGGAAACAACATTTAAAGAAAAAGATATAATGAAACTTGACCAGATTTTGTTTTATAAGACGTCTGTATTTACCCGTAAATTTAAGCAATGAGAATTTAGGCGCGCTCACAGTAGCAGCACAATACAACAAAACTAACAGGATAAAAAGTTATATGGCATTAATTTGAATTTTAGCAAAAAAATATCGAAGGCTGCTTACCTACCTACTATATATGCCTTCCTTCAATAATGCACAATAGAAAAAATAGTAAGTAAACATAGTTCATTGAGCTTACTCATCTACCTACTTACTCGGTTACAATAAGATTGAGATGAAATATTAAATTAAAACTACAGGCATGCGTTCACGTGTAGATGAAATCCTTTGAAAGGAGCAGGCTGCAGACTTAAGAAAAGGGAACGTACGAGGCAAAGTTTTAAAGGAATTTCTTCGCAACAGTCGCCGTGCAATGAATGTAACTCGACAATTCAACCAATTAGTACCTACGACTTTATTGTAGGATATAGAAAGGAGATATCTTTTTCATCTCTCCTGTTCGGAAAGTTTAATTTTCATGGGTAGATAGCCGGGTGGAAAATTGCGTTTTCTCCTCTAGGGTGGAAAGTATTTTTTTTTTAATTTTTCGGCTAGCCACGACATCGAAGATAATTGAGTTACGTCATATTATTAAAATAAAAGCTTTTCAGTAATCTAAATTCAGCTATACATTAAACGACATGTTTATTACGATCTTAATAGGTTCACATTAAAAACATTCTACAATTGGTCTATTTTTTTCGAAATTACAAAATATCAACATTTAAAAATTTTCCTCTATTCTGCTGCCCGCCATAATGCCATGATAGGCATTTTTTTTCACGTTTCGGCATGGCCATCTAGATGTAAGTCGTGACCAAGAACATTATATACAACACTGGAGGTTGAACGCCGAACATCCGTAATAAAAGTCAAACTTCTTGGTTCGGCGTGCAACCTCCAGTTTTATATAATTATAAGCTCTTTGGTCATATCGTGGCCAACTCGATTACAGTCTAGTCGGCCGCGGCAAGTGGCCAGTATGCAAAGAGTAAAGTAATGTATGAAAAGGTTGGAGGTTGGATATAAATAAATTTTATTTATTTATATCTTATTAATTTATATCGTAATTATAACTTACATAATTTTGTACATTTATTTATACTAGCCACGACATCGAAGATAATTGAGTTACGTCAATGAGTTTTTTTTTCACGTTTCGGCATGGCCATCTAGATGCACGTCGTAAGCAACTCGATTTTTTTTTTATAGTCGGCCATGGCAAGTGGCTAGTCGAAAAGGTAGCGCTGGAGGTTGGATAGGTTTAAGTAAATTCAATTTATTATTATTCTCGTTTTTTTGTAGTATTTTAGTTTCCTCACAGTCGAAATGAAAATTAGAGTGTCTAACTCGGGTGAAATAACCCATTTCCCCTCGAACTATTGGCGCTCTCACTTCGTTCGAGCGCCAGAAATATCTCGGTGAAATGGGTCACTTTCCACCCTTGGTTATCAATCTACTATTTTATAAAGCACAGGTTCTGAGTGAAGTCGCTTCTTGATACTAAGGCGCCATAAAACTGTAGAAGTGTCTTCAAGTGTCAAACGCGTGTAGCCTTCATTACTCGACACTCGTCGGAGAGCCGAGGCCTCTGGAGTACTCGAGACTCTTTATAAGCCGGCTAGTGACGCCTGCGCCCCCATGAAACCCTGGTACGTACTTGCTCATTTCAGCTTTCCATTTTTACGCGTGAACATACGTTTACTACACATTTCTGCTCTAGATGTCTTAGTTTATGTGCAGTAGACTTTAAAGAGCTAGATGTGAGGGTTAGTTAAAGAGCGCGTTTAAATATCTACGTGAAACATAAAAGCAAAGCGTAGTTCCTATTTAAAATAGTATAGACTCCTCTCCTCGGTAGTTACTTTTAATAATAATCTATGGCGTCATTTCCATAATCCATTTAAATGAATAAAAATGAGCACGCAATAGTCCCTGTATGAATATTGCATGTTCTTATACAAGCTGGGAACGATAACGAGTTTTCCGAAGATCTAACTAGCTACCTATATTCTGAGATCCTCTATTGAGGCATTCAAATAGCTAGTTTAGCATACAATATTTGAAGAGAGAGAGAGCCAGAGGGAAAACGTTTTTCGGAGCGGGTGTTCCACTTTCTCTATAGATTTAGAAAATAACGCTCGCAGAGAATCGTGTGTTTCATTCAAATGGGTTAGTTAGTTAGGCCTAATGGATCTGCTGTTTTAGGGGTATTTGCGCGGTTGAGTGGACTGTAGTAGGTTGGCCTAAAACACTCCGTAGTTTTACCTATAAAGGCGGATGGATATACTTCGATTGAAAAGATGGTATTCACTCACCCTTAACTCCAGAAGATTTGTTAATATTGTTTCTGCTGCATGCGGTCTGATATGGTTCAGTCTTCAGCTGAGGTCTTCAGATGGTTTTTAATAATTAAAACAGGTCTTGCGGTAAAATACGTAGTGATGCGCTTGCTGTCGCAGTTGACAGACGACTTATTATTTTTTCTCTGCTCTATAGGATTCGTCATAGAGCAGGACGTGCGCGGAGGTTGGATGGGTGGCGAAATACTTCCCATTTCAATACAAAATACTCCATCCAACTTTATAGGCTCAAACATTCCCCCCGCCTAGAAGGACAAAGATCTCTTTGTTCTTCTAAATAAACAAAGAGCATGAAAGAAAAGAAAAATAAAAATTGACTTGGAACTTATGCCACAAGAAACAACCATTGTGGCATGAAAGAAAATAAAATAAAACTTATTGTAATGGTAAGGGAGAAACCTTTACCACGGGTCTTTAAGGATAGACACCAGAATTTGTGCGTACAGACACAACACGAATAACTCCATCTTTACCTGGAAAGACGTCGTCAATTACACCTAATGGCCATTTAAGAGGAGGTACATTATCAATATTAAGTAAGACAATTGTGCCTTTAGTTATAGGATTAGACGAGACCCATTTCTGTCTCATCTGGAGCGTATGTAAATATTCAACTTTCCATCGTTTCCAAAACGATTGGATAATCTTATCAAGAAGATATTTTCGTTTTACCAAGTTCAATGACAAACTTGATACATCAACATTATGTAATGAATTTATTGGATTTAATGTTAAAAAATGTGAAGGTGTTAAAGCGGTAGACTCTAATGGATCAGCATTTAATATAGTCAAAGGACGCGAATTAAGAACAGATTCTATTTGCGTTAAAACTGTTAACATTTTATAATGAATAATTGAAAGTAAATAGGAAAAGCAAAAAAAGCGGTAGCTCAATTTGAACTAAAACCAATGTGCATGAATATGCTCTGAAAATCGTAAATCCCAATTCAGTTTCAATAACCAGAGGGTATTTCTCAATATATTCGTTAATAAAATGATTAGTGTTGCGATAACTACCATAAAACACATTCTAGCAAGTGTGAATAAAGTTGTATGCTTTGTCGCAACGTTTTGCGGGTCTAAATTTACAAATATAAAGAATTGGTCTGCAACTGAACACCAACGTAAGCCAAAGAATTTAAAATCAATATCATCAGCGATGTCTCCAACAGCGGAAGAGCGATTTTCCTTTGATAAAGAACGTGGGTTATCTGAGAATTTAAGTAATTCTAAGCTGGCCATTGGGAACAGAGCAATCAAATCGCGCGAAAGCTCAATAGCGGTAGATTCATCCATAACAGATGTTCCTAATTCACCCATATATAAACTGCGAGAAGCAACTGATGCAGCGGCGGGAAAAGACGGACGTTCGTCTAGTAAAAATTGCTTGACCGTGCGCATTGCAAGGTATGGACTGCATTTAAGTCCAAAACAACCGCGGTTAAACTCATAAATTTGCGGTTCACTCTCATTGGAAAAGCGGTATATCATTCGAAAATAGCGGTGAAACTCTGGAGAAACCAAGATTCTTAAGTACATTTGACGTATGTCAGCGGTTATGGCAACTGGAAATAAGCGAAAATCGAAGATAATCGCGAGTAAATCTGATTGCAGATTTGGTCCAGTATACAGACAATCATTTAATGATATGTCAGTAGAAGTAGAGGCACTAGCATCTAGAACAATGCGTACTTTAGTTGTCAGCCTGTCTTCCTTAATAACAGGATGATGCGGTATAATATAAGCACTGGGATTACTTTCCAAGTCCTTCACTAAAGATATGTAATCTTTTTGTAAATAATCGCGGATGATTTCATCATATTGTTGATGAATAACATTATTTTGTTTAAATCTTCTTTCTAAAGATTTATATCTACGCATCGCAGTAGGTAATGAATCGCCCAAATCACATGGATCGCGACAAAACGGCAGAGGAACAACATAGGGACCGAGATCATCCCTAGTAGTCTGCTGTGAATAAATCTGTTCACACTCCTTATCGTCAGCGGACAGATGTTTGCGAATGGGAACCTCCTCAATCTCCCAAAATTTTGATAAAAGATTATCAACTTTGTCAGTCGCGGTGAAGAAAGTTTGTACAGACGATGATTGAACGCCTGTAGTGTAAGCGGAACCAGAAATGACATATCCAAAAACAGTTTCGATTGCATCAGGTAAACCAGGTGGGCCAATAATGCGGTTATTTTTCATGATACATTTGACGAAATCTTCAGCACCCATCAGTAGGTCGATTTTACCCGGCATGTACCAATGACTGTCACTAAACGGAATATCTTTCACATAATCTAAGCACGCGGTATTTATTTCACAAGCAGGCAAATTACCAGATATTTTGTCAATAACCAACGCTTGCAAGTCAAACGAAAACGACTCATCAAATCGTGAGAATAGCGTTAGGTTCGATGTTCCTTTTATGGACTGGGAACTTTCTCCTATACCGTGTACCGAAATATTTTTATCATCAGGCGATAGTTTTAACCCTAATGTCCGTAAACAACGCGAGGTGATAAAGTGATTCTGAGAGCCCATGTCGACCAGGACTCTTATATCGCGGCGATTACCAAAGGCATCTAAAACCTGAACAATTGCAGTTCCTAATAACACTGTCTTCAAAGAATCTTGATTGCTAGTAGCAGTGCCTGAGAAACCTACATCACTATTGTTAGTGCGTGTATAGTCAGGAGCAGCGGCTGCGGGGGCGTGCGGAATCGAAGACGGCCACGCGCCGGCGTGCGGGCGCGCTGGCGGCGTGGCGGCGGCGGTTGCGGGCGAAGACGCGGGTTGATTAACAGGGAGCGGCGCGGGAGGTCGAAACTGACCTTTATTGACATTATAAGAATGTCCATTTTTTAAATTAGAATCACCCTGCTTAGAAGCATTAGGATGATCTAAAGCGTTGTGGCATAGTTGGCTATGGTGAGCCTTGTTGCAATATTTGCATGTGGTGTTCGACTTGCATGTAGAAAGTGTATGACGGACACTTAAACAATTCACACAACCGTTGCACTTTTTAACTACATTATATTTTTCAATTGGCGTCAATCTGAGAAAAGGTTCGCATTGATATAAATTGAAGTGCTTGTTACTGTTGCAGTAACTGCAAACGCGGATAGGAATTTCATTATTATTTACAAGAAAAGTTTGCACTTTATTCTGCACAAAATGCGTGCGGGGCGCGGGGGACGGCTGGCTGCGCTGAACGTGGTTGCTGGCGTGCGGATGCGACGGTGACGCGATTGCAGTAGTGCGTTGTAATATTTTAGTTTGATCGCGGATAAACTTTACGAAATCATCGTATTTAGGAAACTTGTCATTGTTTTTAAGAGACATTTCAAAAGCCTTGGAAGTTTCACTATCTAACTTACGCAGTGCCAAATGTACAAATATGAAGTCAGACATTTCTTTGATATTCAGCTGACGTAAAGCAGCAACTGACGTTGAAAACTGATCAATGTAAGTTTCTAAATTTGCTGCGTTTGCTTTACCAGCATTTAACGGTTTCAAATTTAGAATGTTTTCCAAATAGGAAATAGCGATAGCGCGTTTGTCTTCATATTTGTCGACTAAGGTTTCATACAACACCCTGTAGTTATCAGGGGTAGGCGCAATACCTACGCAAATTGACTGAGCTTTTCCTTTCAATTTTGAAATCAAGTAATGAATGCGCTCTGAGTCTCCTAAAGCAGGGTTGTTATGTACAATCGTGCGAAATGACTCTATGAACAAAGGAAACTTTTGTATGTCCCCGTCAAAGTCAGGAATATCAATGCGCGGTAACTTGAAAGCGGACGCCGCACTTGCTGCTGCACTAGCGGCGGTATCATCTGAATCGCTTAACTTCTTAAATACAGATTTAATTGCATAGAACATGTCATCAAACTGCCACAATAATTCATATTTGGGTTCATACTTTGGATCCAGTTCCAAATGACACGCATGAATCGAATCATTAAGTTCAACAAACTCATCACGCAAATGTTGAATGTTTGCAGCTTGCATTAAAAACAAAGCAATTTTATCCCGTTTTGACTTGGGAATAGAGTCGTAAATGCTTTGAATACGTTGAAAATACGAATCACGTTTGCTTGACAAAAGTGAAATTTTGTTTTCCATTTTTATTCAAAAATCGAACACAATGTTACAAGTTCGAACACAGAATGGAACACAACAATGCTACTAAATTAAAAAGTTTATAATTTGACTAATATGTTGCGGGCAGAAAGAACAAACATGACATGGCCATAGGTGTAAGCGAGACGGAATATAATATGTCGCGCACTGCGAACTTTTACTCGTGGTCGTATTACAATGACGTGTCTGTAAGCACAATTTCAAAGCGGTTTATTTTGAAATATTAACTGAATGAAATTGAAAATATTGAATGCGGGAAAATAGTAAAGTAGTATGCGGGGATATTAATATGCGGTAGAACCCAAGCCTTAGTGGCTTATAGGTATATAATATGCGGTAGAACCCAGGCCTCAGTGGCTTATAGGTATAAAATGGAGTTAAAGGGAATAATTACATAAATTATGGCGGATGACAATTTTGAAAGAAGTCCGAAAATTAGGAAAATCTACTAAGAATCCGGTTCGAAGGACCAAAAATATTTGCGCGGTTGAGTGGACTGTAGTAGGTTGGCCTAAAACACTCCGTAGTTTTACCTATAAAGGCGGATGGATATACTTCGATTGAAAAGATGGTATTCACTCACCCTTAACTCCAGAAGATTTGTTAATATTGTTTCTGCTGCATGCGGTCTGATATGGTTCAGTCTTCAGCTGAGGTCTTCAGATGGTTTTTAATAATTAAAACAGGTCTTGCGGTAAAATACGTAGTGATGCGCTTGCTGTCGCAGTTGACAGACGACTTATTATTTTTTCTCTGCTCTATAGGATTCGTCATAGAGCAGGACGTGCGCGGAGGTTGGATGGGTGGCGAAATACTTCCCATTTCAATACAAAATACTCCATCCAACTTTATAGGCTCAAACAAGGGGTGTTCAAAAATTTTCAATGTTAAAGTTACGTGTAGGTACCTATATGCTTTGTGAATGTTAAATTTTCAATTACCTATTTACAAAGACATGCCAACTTTTTATCGTTAATTTGAAACATCAAATATTATTATGATTGATACGATGATACTGCGACATTTTAATTATTAAAAAGCATAGTAATAAATACCTAGTACTAAATATTGAAGTTTTTCCCTATTGACTAGATCAATTAATAAAAAGTACGACGTCCTTACGGCGTTGTCACTTAACATATTAATTTCCATTCCATACACAACGTGTATAAATCGGTCGTGGGCCTGGCGCCTTACGATCAACCACTTTATTTAACTACTAAATCGACCCAGCAGGGAATCAGGAAACTAACTTATTCATGAGTAGGAGAATACTACCCTCTAAATTACAGGCAGTGGTCGCTGCGAATCGGAAAGGTAAACTATTCGGGCCTGCATGGAGTGCCGTGCCGCCATATGTTACATAATTTGAAGGATCCACGATTTCCACAAAGGGTTAGTACCGCGGAAAGTGTTTCCATGCCCCGATATTTCTTACATAAGTTTTCAGACTTGAGCTTTCGACAGTAGGTTTAACTGAGATAGTGTTTTTAAAATGAAAAGAAACTCCTATATTTAGAGCTGCGTTTAAAATTGTAGGTACATTGAAATTAGGGACGCAACACAAACTTTAAAGTTATGAGTGCCGGTAGTGAATTACTGATACTATTTTAAGCGTCACGGGTTCTCAAGTGAAACACGTACAGCATAAATATTTAATCAGTAAATACAAATTGAATTTGTAAAGGGAAAGGGTGCCCCAAAATACAGCCAACCACTATCAGTAATGCAACAACAAATTACACCGTACTAAAAGAAAATAGACCAGAAACATTCCCGCCCTGCTAACTGGGGTCAGGCGATCTACAGGGAACTTAATAATACATTTAGTGTCACTGCCACTTTTATTTTCACTTTTTCATATTTGTACAAATAGTTAGTAAAGATTGGACAGTATTTATTCCTTGTAGCTTTTTCTACAACGAGGATAAACTTATTCCCCATTTGTTCTCCATGAAAAATGTAGTGTTAAGAAAAATAGGCGATAAAAAGCCTAAATTAAGAAAATTGTTTTCACCCTTTTACATCTAAATGCCATCATCATCAACCTAGATCACTCTGTCTGATTAACGGCATTACGCGGCGAGTCGTGGAAAGCATTCGGAAAACAAAACACCGCAACTCGGTGCGCACGGAAATAGCTTTACGATCATTTTCTAACACTTCAAAGGGGGTCATTAAATGTCGAGGGACGCAGATATAGATATAAATCTGAATTCCTAGCCGTGCACCACGTGCGAACGCCACCTGGCAACTGTCAACATGAACTGCCAATTTGAATTCGGAGTCGCCTAATTGGTCGGCGGCTCGTTCCAAATATAAATATTTAAGGTCGGAAACGGAAATCGCGTAACGAGGTGAGAGGGGCGACCGTGCGGGGGAGGCTGTTACAATCAACGTAATATGTTGATTGAATTTTGTTTGCGTTCAATGTAAGCACGATATCGCACTTCGCATGCACTGTCAAAGGTTAACTCTGTAGTTTTTAATTAAATTCTGTTTAATATATTCATGATTAGCGTTTAAAATACGATAATTGTTACCGATAATTAGTTAGGTACCTACTTATGTAAATTGTAATAAGCCATGGTGGCCTAGTGGTTTGACCTATCGCCTCTCAAGCAGAGGGTCGTGGGTTTAAGCCCCGGCTCGCACCTCTGAGTTTTTCGAAATTCATGTGCGGATAGTTCCTAGCTCTAATGATACAACTGCTTGATTATTGTACATTAAGCTTATAATATTTTTTTGTTAAATTAAGTGGTTCTTGTGGCATAGTGAATTGTAGTTTATAAACGTGTCACGCATTTGCCCATGCCCAATTTTTGCCTATAAGCAGCAAACATAATAATGTACGTGCTGTTTACAGACAGAAGTAACGAGGCGAGAGGTTTACAAACAACGCTATGCAAGATATCTGTCTGCGGCCGGATTTATCTCGGGACAAATTGCAACGCCGGGACGCCGTCCTTTGTGCAAATGAGACACGTAACAATGTCGAAAATGGTTAAGCTAAATTAATACATTTGCATGGACTGGTACAAATTTAATTTAAACTAGTTATTGTAGCAAATCAGAGTTGAATGAACGCTTCACACGAGTATGCTTTTAGGCAAGGGGTTGGGTTCAAGATATTTTTTATCTCTTCCATTAGTTTATATTAGTAGGATTCCATATTAGTATGATAAAGCGAACGTTCATCGTGAACAGACTTAATAGAAAAGCGTAATAAAATATCTTGCTCATAAACGTCGAAGGAAATCTGTGCAAAATGGCGCAATCGGGCCAAGCTCTTGGCAAAAGCATTAGCACCAAATCCAAAGACAACACCGTCCCGAGTCGTGACACGACAACTTGACAAAATTTATCCCTTCAACTCGGTTTGTTTAAACGTTAATTATCGTTTTATTTATGTTGGGAATATTCTAATTTACCCCGAGTTAATACCCTAGCTGTTCCGCAGACGAGACAAGACGGCGCCCGTCGCGCCAACTGACAGGTGCCTTACGCGTGGCCGGATTTATCTCGAGATAAATTGCTATGTGCGGAGTATGGAGCCGCGTGTCAGCCGGCGTTTAGCCGCTCTTCCTGTTTCTGGGTGAATACGCACACTTTTTAATAAAATAATTGCCATTTTGAATTTCTGTACCTTAGTAGGCAAAAACAGAAGCCTTATAAAATCACTTTGTCGTCCGTCTCTCTGTCCGTGCGTTCTTCTGTCAAGACACTTTTTTTCAAGACCATGCGGCCACATGGAAGTAGGTACGAGTATGAAGCTGAATTAAAATCAAATACTCAGCCCACTTGTCCTGAGAGGAGGCCTGTGCCCAGCTGTGGGACGCATTATAGGCTGGGATGGACTCAGGTCTGTTACCGCTTGGAGTAGTAAAAAAAAATCACAATTCAATTCTGTAACTATCCAAAGTTCTCTAAATCCATACCATGTGTGACTAAGATGACTAAGGAAATGATTTAATTTTTCATAATTTGTTACTTACGCATAAGTTATATGAGTAATTAGGAACCAACTCTGTGCCACATTTTCTTCGCTTGCTTGAACTGTAACGATCTTTCAAGTTTCCTTTCGGTAGAGTAGCGCGTTACCCCTAATTTGCGATGAAAAATACTTGGCGTATGCAGAACTCAGTAATTCGAATGATTAACGAGTGTAATTAATTACCTTAATTACCCAGAACTGACTGGTATAACTTCAACGCAACTTTCTCAGACGTATTACACGCGTCCGAAACGCCGCCTTATTTAATACCAGAAAATGGCTTTGAAGTAGTTTAATATAGAGGATGCCTTAGGTCCAATGACTCCATTCTGTGAGTGTCGATGAACGTTCTTCTAATAGAAATAACTTACCTATTAGGTGATAGGTATTTAAGGGACGACGTTATTGAAGCTGATATTCGTCCAAAAAATGTCTTCAAACTAATATTTTTAGAATAACATTTGGTATTTCGATTTGACATCCATTTCGCTCGGTTTGCGTTTTGTGTCAAGGTTCTGCCGTATGGACATTTACCTACGTCACTATGTTAGTTTTTGTTAAGTAAAAGAATACTGGCTTTTTGTTAATTGAACTTTTTGTTGACTGTAATCGCTTTTTCACCGTGTCTAGTAATAACTGTACTAAATATCGTTGACGGACCACTGGAAGCAGACTGAATTGGAGTTACAAGATTTGATACACTTATTAACACTGTAATTAAATAAAATGTTTTAATAATGAGACGCGCTCGTTACTCTTACAAATCGATAGATGAGAGAAAAAGATGAAGTAATTGGTTTATAGATAGACATCGACTAACGCCTGTCTTTAAAAATATTTTATGTTATTTTGTCAAAGTTACAACAGATAACGAAAGTTAATCCAAAAGTAGTTTGACAAGCGTAAGGTTACGAGGTTACTTTGACATTATTCGACGAAACAGATTGACCCCCGATTGTTTAAATTGAAACAGGACTTTTTGAAGCCAGAAACGTCAAAAAAGCAACAAAAACTGTCGCAACCGGCCTTCATTCTATAGAAAACGTGAGTAAGACGTCAAATATAAAACAACAAAAGTTACTAAGGATATTTTGGGGCCGCGGTTATAATTTATGAAAACACTTCCTTTCGCCATTTACACCCCCCCTCCCTTCTCTAGACGGACAAGCGCAACCCATTGCTCCCCTCTTCTTTGTTTAAATATGCATCGCGCCGTCTCTACTCGGGGCACTTGTTTGAATATTTAAAATAGGAACTCCTATCGAGACACAATTTCGTTCGGTTTTCTCATGCCTGTTGTAAATTTCGCGTCTTGTCCAAATTGTCTACGGCATCGCTGTCCTGTGCGAGTTTCCTTTTATTTTTCCTTTGTTTCCTCTAGCGCTTATACTTTATTCGGTATAGTTTTCAGTTAACTTTCGATGCGTCGGTTTGTTGAAACTATTAAAAAAAAATGTCACAAGATCCCGCTCGAGCGAGGTTTTGATGGTACTTTTGTCGATTTATGGCGCAGAAAACTAATACGACATATTTTATATTCGTGTTAAAAAAATTGTTTACGTAAATTGTATGTTGAGGTTCTAAGACTACTCATAGGAAACCTTTTATTGTACAAAAATAAAGATAGAAACACAATTGACAAGCGTTGAGAGCCATGTACTCATGCAGGTGGTAGGACCATGTGCAAGGTCCGCCCGGATTGCTACCACCATCTTGCTCGCTAACCCTGCCGTGAAGCACACCAGGGTTATTGCAGATGTTTATGGGCGGTGGTGATCTCTTACCACCAGGAGACCCACTTGCTCGTTTGCCTTCCAGTCGAATAAAAAAAACGGCGGACTCTGTCACGGTGCAACCGTTATTATCTCTTGTCGCTAGATGGCGTTAGTAGCGCAGTCTATAAAAAGCATTTTTATTTTTTCATATTTAATTAAATGCCATTACGCAGCTGTTTTTTGAAGTACCTACAGATTGAAGTTTTTATCTTTTAAATTTTATACATTCAAGTTCATAAATACATAGTTAATTCCATATTGTCTCTGGTATTTTTATCAATAAGAGGGTAAGCTAGCTAAAATTGTTGAATTTGGACGGTAGTTGTTTTCTTAACAGCTGATATTGTTATTGTGTCAAAATTTTGCTTAAATAGACGCACACAGCCAGAATTTCACATTCTGAAAAAAATCAGAAAACAACGAATTCGCCTTTCTAAAACTATTTATCTATATTTCTAGTTTTTTAAATTCAGTGAAACTCTGCCCAAATTTGGTAAGTCCTTGGCCAATATCAATCTTTACTTGTGAATTTTTAACTTGTGTTTTCTTTCAGTTTTAATTGTAAATTTAGCCAAAAATTCATGATTGTTTCTCACATTTTTAAATCTGTTTTTTATAAATTGTTAGCAATTTGTATTTAGTAATTTATTCCTCTCGGCCCTATAATTTCTAAATTGTATATTTATTTTTTAAATGCTGTGTCCATTTTATAATGTAACCGTTGGGCCGTTACATATTTAAAATTGTAACGACTTTTTTCCAAATTTAATTTACTTTTGTTTCTTTTTATTTTACTTATACCTATTTTAAAACCTTCGAACGATTTTTTCTGCCACCTCCAACATTACGGCTGACCTGATGATGATGATGAGTAATCTTCACGCCGGTTGGATGGATGGCAGAATAAAGGCCACCTGAATCTCGTCTAAACGAGTGTAAATTTCAGGGCGGCACCGTACGGTCTGGGACTGAACCCCTCACCGTTTCCACCAACACCTTCTTACGGCTGCCTGGAACCGAAGCCCCTGTCCTTCCTCTAACGAAAGGACTGCTGCTGCTGCTTGCTGACCCTGGAGCCCCTTCTGCCTCCAGCCTTGTCCAGCTCCGGCGACCTGCGCTTCGGACTCTGATCCAGGGAAGCCTTATCAAGAAACGCTTTCCAAACTCAATTCTTCCGTATCCGCGACCCTCGAGTTTTTTTTTATTTTTCTGTCAGTAAAGCCTTAGGGGCTAAATAAACGTCTAAAACTTAAATTCGTTTTTCTCAAATTGAACCCCTAGGGTCTCACTGTTCTACCCTGACAACTCATACCATTTAAGAAAAAATGTCTAACACACTCCTTAATATCATAATTGAAATTGAAGGTCAAGATTTTATGATCCAAATGTATTGATATGAGACATTGCAACCCGTTTGATGAAATCTTTTCCAGAAAAATAAATGGCATTCATATATACATATAATTATCTTGTGTAGGTACTGATGTATGAAAGAAAATATAATAAAACTTAACGAATTACTAATGTGGTCTGGGCGCGAAAAATTAAATTTGCACAAAAGAAATAACACATGAACTATGTCGTTTCACTTATTAATATGTATGTTCTAATTAATGCATGCCATTGATAAATAAATACGATAACGTATTGCACGATAAACCTGTAAATATAATTAAATAAAGTTGCTATCGGAAGCGGGAGTTTGATTAATAGGCATAATACTTTATGTATATTTTTAATATTAAAAGTATCATGGCTAAAAAGGTTCAAACTATAAAAAAAACTGCTTCATTGCTAATACATTATTCTTAATTAATCTCGAGATTTGATAATGACCTGAGTTGAAGCCGGCATTTACTTCAGCTTTTGAGCTAGGTCAGGTAAAAACACTACCTTTTCCACTAAAAGAAATAATACGATAGTATCTAAAACTGGAAAGGATTTTTTAAAATTAGGCCAAAAGTTCCAGAGGTTATCTCTTACATACATTCAACCAAAACAACCAAACCAAAGAAAAATACACACCTATAATGTTAGGTAGATATACCTACATAAATATTATACAAGCACTTTATGTGTGCGGTTACATTTGAAGCTGTCGGAACATAAAGCTATTCAGAATATTGGCGAAGGTGACATTGCATTACGGAAGCCACGAGGTGCTACGGGTGCTACGAAGTGCTACGGCATTCGAACGTTCTACGATCATGACATGCTACGCGTCACCGTAGCTGATACCGTTGTCGATAGTAAAAAAAAATGAGGACAAAAGCTTTTTTCACGTTTACCGTTTTAATTGTGTGTGTGTGTGTGTGTGTGTGTGTGAGTGTGTGTTTATGTCGGTGTATTTGTATTGTGTAGTGTTGTGAAGTGTGACTTGGCAGTGTCCCGGCGCATTTCGTGTCTAGTTTCTGGTTCTGTTGCCGTTGTCCGCATTGCAGAATTTAATTTAAAAACATGCATTAGTTTGACATTTGGAGACCTTATACATCTCCATCTCTTTATTTTAATTATTATTATTGATTTTTGACCTTGGAGGCTTTTTACACCTCTGATGATTGTATAATTTAATTAGTTTAATTAAGTAGTTTACTTTGACATTTAGAGACTATATACATCTCTGAATTATTTAGATTAGGATTTATATTATTAACTCAGGGACTTTATACATCCCCTTGCTATAGTTATATTGTATATTGTTAAGCTTATGGATTTTAAACTTGTATATTTTTAGTTTAATAATTCTAGTCACAGGCTCGCTACGTCGAAGTTCCCAAGACGATCCCATAGAGCTTATGGGAACGGAAGCAATACCATGCCCTCGGTACCGCTCTGCTTTCAGAGCATGACATGAGTGCGTGTGAGCTAACTTTGGGGGCGGCAGACGTGAGCTTGCCATCGGAATCCAAAAGCTTAATGGTTACTTGACCTGAAATGCATATTTCAGTTTTTTTTTAATTATTATTTTATTTTTATTTTTTTTCATTTATGACGGTGGAAGCATTTTACACTTCCGCTTAACGTAGATATAGTTAGTGTTTAATTTTGTAACTAAGGGACCCCATACATCCCTGTATTATTATTTAATTATTTTTTTTGTGATTTTTGTTTAATTGTTTACTGTAGTTTTTAATTATTTTATTTGTAATTATTTTATTTTGAAAAAATGACTTTCTGCCAAGTTTCTTGCGGCGCATTCTTCTTGGCAATGATGGTCTTTCCGAAAGCGCTGGTAGTTTAAAAAAAATGACGTGTAAAAGTGCCCATTGCGGCCTATTTACTGAATAAATGATTTGAATTTGAATTTTGAATTTGAATTTGAATTTTTTTCCCCGTTTATGAAATCCAAGCGTTTATTAAAAATGCAAGTTAATGATGCGATATTCATGCGCGGGGAATTTCTCCAGAATTCAGAGCGCCATGTTGTGTTTTAAGCGGGGGATTATTGAAATACCTTAACATTAAAATTTTGCGATAAATGCGAACATATTTTAAACTGAAACCAATGCATGTTTTTTGAACGTTCCGTTTTAAAAATGAAATGTACTGTGTAGAATTCGTCAATCGCTTTCCCGCGAGAATTATGCAATTTTCCGGGATAAAACTATCTTTATATCCTTTCCCGGGACTCGAACCATCTGTACGCCGAACTTCATCTAAATCGGTTCAGCGATTTAGACGTGAAAATGTAACAAACAAATAGACTTACAAACTTTTGCATCCATACTTCCATACTAATATTATAAATGTGAAAGTGTGTTTGTGGGTTTGTGTGTTTGTCCGTCTTTCACATCGTAACGGAGCGAAGGATTGACGTGATTTTTGGCACAGGCATAGTTTATGGTCCCGAGAGTGACATAGGCTACTTTTTATCCCGGAAAAATGCACAGTTCCGGAACTGTGCGAGGGAATGCACAGTAACCGAATACCTCGCTGGCGGAGCCGCGGGCAAAAGGTATTTACATATATTAATGGAAAGTTAGGATTAAATGCCCATTTAAGAGCGACAGACAAACAACATAATAACTGTTTAATGTACCTAACCATTATACTATCGCATATAAGACAATTTTCCATTTCATTTATTTTAACGACCCAAGGGGACATTAATGGTGTAACAGCTCTGCGACGTTTAATGAGGCAGATAACTATTTAACAACTTACACTAAGTAACAATGAAGCATTACTTAGTCTACTATCGTTAATTAAGAGCAAGTTAAATACTGATTTGTAAATACATATTGCAAAACCCGTTATTACGACAGCGCTCTGCTTCCTATCTTACACCCTGAAGGGAAGATTATTTTTTAAAATTTGTTAACCGTACTATAAAACATAGTATTAAAAGAATCTTCAAAATCGGACCTACAAATAAAATTATTTATTTACACGTTGGCTTCAGAACCATTTCTTTTGGTGGGTTTAAAAGGAGGACTTTTTCAATCAATAAAATGAAGTCCTGTCGAAGAAAATCGGAACATTTTCGTCTGTAGTACAACGATAAACAATATTGGTATCAAAATTATGAAAGTGCAATAGGGAAGGGAAAATTCGAATGTAGTCATTACGCTCGAGAAAATTCTACAAAGAGAATGAATCAAGATTAAACTTTCCTTATACAAAGTGCATAAAGTCCACAATCACGCGCGTTAAACACTTAGTTTTCACGTAAAATCTGCCACTTCAGCGGGCGTTGGTAAATTTATACTCGGTGGTTAAAAGTTCCTTAATATCCCCGTACATTAGACAACTAAAAGCCAGCTGTTGTCAACCATTAGACGCCTTAAAGCCTTAAATAAGGTAATGCAGACAACGCAGAGTTGCAGTGCTAGAGACTACCTGCAGAGTAGAGGGTTGCAATCTGCATACATTAGCCTAACGTATCTTAGTTTTGACACCTGCTCTCTGCCGCGAGAGTGCGGACCAGATGGATGGCGCAAACATGTCACGGGTAGAGGCACTTCACACAACTTGTACGAACTTGGCCCGTCGCGGGCTGCGGCTGGAAATTTATTATCTGCGGAGTTGTCACCTGGGAGAGCCTACGCGGGAATGGTATTAAATAAGTTTTGCGGAGTGGTGATGCGCGTTTGTTTTACATGTTGCTGAAATATGTGCAAGTGGAAATCGTGAAGGGAATCAGGGCTCTAAAGTAGCTGGGCGCATAAAAAAAAACTTTTCTAAAAGAAAACAATCTTTTTCGCTGCTGATCTTTTTGTTGATTTTCATAGTATACACACATTCGGGTAGAGAGTTGGATAACGTTAAATACCAACAGCACCAATACGAAAGCCATACAAACAGGTGACAGTAGAAATTCGTTGTGATATGAAAATTAACCATACTAAAACTATCATGGAAATGTCTAACCTTTTGTCTGTAAATTATCTGTGCCAAATTCATAGACAATCTGATCACTGCAATTGTATGAAATTCGACTTGCAACGCTTGCAACAGTTGAAGACAAAGTTGACGACCGGATGGCTAAGTGGTTAGAGAACCTGACTACGAAGCTTGAGGTTCCGGGTTCGAATCCCGGCCGGGGCAGATATTTATATGAATAATTTATTTATCTATATTTAACTATGTTTATCCGTTGCCTAGTGTCCATAGTACAAGCTTTGCTTAGTTTGGGACTAGGTCAATTGGTGTCAAGTGTCCCATGACATTTATTTATTTATTTATTTAAATTGTACTTAAGAACATTGCAAGTTAAAAAAAAGCTTTTACAAACGTCATATTCTTTTTGAAAATATACCGTTAATTATTTACGTAAATCAGAAATAAAAAATATAAGTTACTCGTCAATTACCGACCCATCAATTTTTAACCGTTAAAAACCCACTAGGCCATTACAGCGTCCGTTAATACTTAACCAGCCAGCGATCGCAAGTTAACACTGCGAGTCAGGGCTGTCACGTCAGAGCACATTTTAATAATGCACCCGCTCGTTTAGTATGAAAATTAGCTAGCGAGCGGGCATGCGCGCTTTATTATTGATGGCGCCGCGCAGTGTCGACAACCCTAGCTATGCTGATTAATCTATTAAAAACGTAAACCTATCGCAAGTTTGCTTTGATAGGGATGGTAAGTAAGGATTTAAATAAAATAACCACATAAATAGTATAAAAAAAAAATCCCAAATATTTCCAATATACAGTCACCGACTCACTACAGATTTATTATATGTAGGTATAGATAAGTTTTAAAAAATAAAATATTGTACCTTTTTTTGATCATCAACTTTTTCAGATTGTCTTATCTCATCTTTGACCTGCTTCCAGTGCGGATTGGGAACTTCACACACAGCACTGCTACTACTATGCAGGAAATATGTACAGGTTTTTCTCAAGAAGTTATCCTTCATCAAAAAATATATATCATAAATTTCAAATGTCATTACGTACGTAAATTCCGAAAAACTCAGAGCTGTAAACCCTGTCTTGAAACCACTTGGTCGAACCATTCAGCTACGATGGTTTCTTCCCGATCAAATGAAATAGCATTATCTGTTGCATATTTATGATCATCTTACCACATAAACGCAAATAAAAAAAATGACATTTAAATAATGAAATCTGTACTTTAGCCATGAAAACAGGCAGATAAGCAGCACATTATAATTTGTAATTCCAATTCAAAATGTCCGTATCCCATCCCGTCGTGAATACCAACAAAAACAATAAGTTGGCAAACTTACGAAATTGCTCGTAAACGAGCACCCAACACATCTGTATATCTGTTAAGTAATCGTGTCAGTTAACAAATTGTACAGATTAAACTTTTGACAGTTCCTAATGCCGTGATAACACGGTAATGGAGTGTTCAGGCGCACTGTTTTGTAACTTGAAATTAAATTAAATTGTTCCACCGAGACATATAAACTAAACTTTGAACGAGTCCCGTGACAAGTTACAACAATAGAGTAAGTGCTTGTCACGGTTATAGCTAAACCGTAACGTCCTGATACTAGATTTACTGCCTTTTTTTAAACCATTTATGTCTCAGACTCAATTGTAAATGTTATGTGACATAGAAAAAGTATACCGAATTGGTTAGGAGCTATAATTTATTCAATGTTTTTTTTTAAATTTTATTACATTGGAAACTGAAGCTCACATAAATAATAATGAATAAAAAAACTTTAGACAATTTATTCACATTAATAAATTTTGGGTTCTCAAAGGCTTTAAAGTATGTTATGTATGAATTATTGTTACGTCACAAAAATAGAACCGAATTGAGACCCTTCACCTTTTTTGGAAGTTGGCAATATACCTACCATTCAAGGAAGTTAAAGTTTCCAGATTCGTCATACATTTTCCCGAGTTCTTCATGTTTGGGTGAATGGAGTTCGCGACCCGTATTCTCGAGGTGGCAGAACTACACCATGAGGTCTAATATTATTCATTTTTCATGTCACAATCGTGAATCTACAAGCAATCGAGAAGAAGTATCCCCGCCAGCGAGCGGCGACGTGACTGGCTTCAGAATTGCAACCTTTGCTCTAAGGCTGTAGAGAACGATGTTTACGTGTATATGTACTCGGTGCAACATTTTGAAGCTACTATCGCTACCAACATACCTATTCACTTGAAGAAAAAAAAGATTTGAAATTGAGCACCACTAGAAAAGATGATTAAGAGCGATGCGTAAAATCATTTTAAAGATCTAAGTACAAAATAACTCGAATGTTTGTAATGCTCATCTTTTTACACCAATTGAATTGAAACATTCAAAATCACCTCGGGTCGTGAACCGCACTTCATCCCTTACCTCAGTGGTTTTGTTCCAAACTTTCCTAAAAACTGCGTGTTTACCTTGTGTTTACATTACAAAACGGGGTGCCGATACCGGCCCAACGTTTCAAAGCCAACAGATGACATTAAAATATTCACACGAGTGGAAATTCAATTTGTAGTTTGGAGTGTGGGGATAATAAGGCAGCGAGTCCCGCTGCTGTCGGCGCGAGGCCGCCGAGTGAGGAAGGGCCTGTGCCGCCCCCGGCGCCAACTCCGGACATATTTTTAGTCAACTCCTGTTATTTATTACCCGACACTAACTGCGGACAAGTTTTCCGGTCGACTTTGTCTTCCGACTTAAAACTGCTTTGCTACATTAGTTAAGTGTTTCACAAGTTGAATTAATTTCAAAACGGCGATATTTCGTGGGGTTCCACAATGACGGCAGACGGGAGTGCGAAACAATAGAGCGTTGTAAAAATTTAGGATTTAATGTTCGAATTTACGGCTTAAAATAAAATTCATCCGGGGAATGGTGCATCGGGTACCTAAATGGTAAAAAAGCGCGAAGACCACCAGGCGCCGTCGGAACCGATTGCTCCGCATAAATCATACAGATTTGGATCCGGCCGTCGCGCCTGTTGCCGATGTTGTGCACATTAAATCCCTGTGTTTTTTTCAAACCATTTTGCAGTATTCAGTACGGCCAGCTGTTTGCGAATAATATTCTGAACCGTATTCTAAAAAAAAACGGACTTTTCTTTCCACAAGCGCAGACTTTAAATTGAAAATTAAAATTTTGATCCCGTACTAGTTTCTCAAAACCGGAGGGAATTTAAATTTCCTTTAACTTGCGAGGTAATGGCTCTTAAATTCCCACATAATGCTGAGCAGAGCGCCCTGAAACGACCCGGCGCGTGGGGTAAAGTTAAATTTGATTTAATCTTGTAGATTCTGCGTACGCAATTTACAACTTATTAAAATTGCATTTAAACTTGAAAGGCGACGTGACTTAATGGCGCTCGTGTATTATGCGCATAGCGATTTGTCAGAGGCGCCGGTTTTATTAAAAGCTGAGATTGACGGTGACGGACGAGCGGCTGTCGCCTAAATCTGAAAACAATAATCCCGATCAGCCGCGTCGGACATCTCTCACTCGCGAGAGGCCGGCGTGCCGTTAGAAATTTTCCGGGTTCTTTAACGGGATTCATTCATAACTCACGGCCGAGTGGAGCCTTCGAATATTTCAAGCTGTGGAGCCCCACCCCTATAAATTCCGCGCGTCGGGTTGCCAAATTAGGCGCGAGGAACGTCGACTTATTCCCCCCATTACTCCGGCCCGGAGCGAGTGAGACTTTAAAAAGAAACTTTCTACATTCGTCGCAGGTATTTCAGGCGCAATAAATAGAACATTGGAACTTTACAAAGCTCAACATGTGGAGTTTTAGAAATAATGGTAAATTATGTGTCTCATTAGAAACTCCGAATTAATTGGCAATTTCGGAATTCAAACAAAGATTGTTAATGCAGCGGCACTTGGTTTTGAATTTAAACGCTAGGTCAATACAGAAAAAATATTAAGATCTCGACTACGGCAGATAAACCATTAATACCTTTTTTTTTATTAGTACGTAAGGCCCTGTTTCACTATTCTCTAAAAAGTTTCTGGTATTTTATGCGACAAGATCTGTCAGTCAGTGTATCAGGAGCCATACAGAGAAAGCTTGAACTTGTCCTAAATGAACACAGATATAATACGGTTAAGTCCATCACATGCTATAACTTTCGCCCCCTTAAATGTACTTAATGTGAAACACATTAATCATAATTGTTATTAGGTATACCTAGTTTCAAAGCTGTAGCTTAGCCCGATTGGGGTCTTACATTTGGTCGTTATGATAATTTAACAAGTAACTAATTATTATTACCTCTTTAAGTTACTTTTTGTACATTAATCAGAGAAATCTCTATTATTATTTAGTTATTGTATATTTTTTACCTCTACTAAACAAACAATATTAATACACTGTCATAAAATTTAGTTTTGAAAACTAATTCAATAATGCTTCAATCAACTTAAAATTATAAAAATAAAACGCTACATAATGAAACTATTATGCTCGAAGCGTCACAAATCGAATAAAGCGCGAAACAAGCTGGAAAACTGTAATGAAAATCAATATTCAATATTTGTCATCAGAATCATCACGAGGCAGCAACAATGGTGTGGTTTTACAATGACCGGTAATTTAGCGAGTGTAATTCCGAGGCGAGCTGCTGCCGAATTTAATTTTATCAGGGATAAACCCTCGGTAATAATTCATGAAAACCACCGCTCGGCGTACGTTGGCTCCGCAAAAAACCTATTTTTTGCACCGACACAACAAACAAAATATGTTACACGATATCAAAAAAGGCACTTGAATATGTGAACTTTGCGTTAAATATTAACAAGCCACCACAAACAATTTAACCTGTTCATTATTGTTCCTGTCTGGCTGTTATGTTACAATTATTAATTAACTAAGACCGCACAAGACGCCTAGGTAGCTTGCTGCTAAGTAGTTGCAAGTGTGCTCCAAAATATGGAGCTAAACACTGGTAAATTACGTGTAGCGTTAACAAGCGGGACCCGCCAACCGGGCCGGCGTGAGCTTAGCCAAATTAGCAAACCGAGCTTAGAACTAAGATTTAACCAACAAGAAACCTAACTTATTACTGTGATTAACATTGCACATAAATGCTTATCAATAGTATTTGTAAAAAATAAATAATACATTAAATCAGGCGGTACTTTGCGGAGGACTATATCAATGAACTATAAATACTTTGATGATATTATTTGTTATGTCGCGCAAATTACTGGATTAAAACAATATAATGCGGTGCTTAAATGTGGTATATAATGAGTAATTTGGAATCCACCTACGAATATTAAGTATTAGGTCGTGCTTAAAAGCGGCCAAAATGATATGGTAACTTAAGATTATTACCCGTTTAAACAAATTAAATAAGTAGTTGTAGAGTACTATGTATAATGTACATTCGAGGTAAAAAGATATCTTTACACTGTAATACCTTGTTGCTGTCACTTCGTAGGTATTTGAACGTTTGTATAAAATTGTCAGAATGCATACAGTGCTAAGGTACTAAAGTGTAAATATATCTTTGACCTCGACCGACTACTATAATGCAGTGGAAAACAAAAAAGTTTTCCTATCATTAAGTACCCAAACACTTAAAACCAAAGCACAAAAAACCAGCATGTACCCACTTTACATTACCTCAAAGGCAATAAACTGTTCAAAAGGGCACCGCAAGTGGAATGTTAAACTTTACATTTGTTACGGGAGACGGAACAGAGCAATAGAATTAATTCAATCGGCACAACTTTACATTCAGGCCCGAAGACGATTGTTCCAATTCATGTTGGCAAAACAAGGGAGGGCCTGAACCAAGGAGGGTTAGCCGATCCACAAAATGATTGATGGATCCGAATAATTAGCGAACCTCGACATGTTATTGTTTTATCGTGTCGCTCGATAGCGTTATCAAATTTAATATTACTCGACCGTATTTTATTCGCCTGCCTTGTTCTATTATCAGCTGATTAAGGGCATTTACGCTGGCGTTTTGACTTATAGTCGGACAAATTAAATTTAGGAAAGATGTGTTTTGAGCGTTTACCTTGTTATTGTATTTATTTATTTATTTCATCATTGCACTTTGTACAGTCACCTTAGGACTAAGTACAAACCCTGACACGTACCCTGTACGTACTTTGTTTCACCTAAAAGTATTTAAATATAACAAATATTTTTATTTCATCAATTACAATTTTTTTTTACATAAAACTGAACGCAAATGATCTTTATCTCACCACGACACGTACAAAATATCATAGCTTTACTGGAAGTACAACATCAACAAAATAAAAAGTTATCCAGTGTAGCTATTTACTGACGCGAGTCAATTATGCACAATTGATAAAAAACGCGGTCCTTACCAGTAATTACGACGCGACCTCAAAATGAAAGACCTCATAACATCCTATTTTACCATAAGAACACCAAAAAAAATACTACGCACGCGTACGACTTTAACGTAAAGGCCATTCCGCTGTGACAACACTTACTGAGCACGATAGCCGTACTAGTTTAGCATTTCCCCGTTTCTCGGGTAACAGGGTAACAGGGATTAAGTACGCAATAAAAGCCTGGAGGCGCAAACAATGCGGCTCACGTCACTCGCCGCGGAATTATCTTGCCGCGGCTACGACGATCAATTACGTTCACAACTACGTCGCAGTCGAATCATCTGCAGTACGACTTGGTGAATCACTGAACTGCAAAATGCCCCAAGCCCTAGCTGTATCTAATACAGCTATTACATTATATTAAGTATAAACCTGTTAAAGAACGATTCCTAAGAAACACAACATGCGCATTAATCGTTCGCTAAGATTTGGTATTCATCAAATAAATTTTTAGTGTAGTAAGAAACAAACTTTAGTTTTTTGATGTTCATTAAATTTTTCACATCAACCCCACCACTTATTAACAGGCATCACGTTAGGAAAAAGATGGTTTCATGTTGTTAAAATCAGTTATTTAAACACTGTACTGTACTTTTACGACACGGGTTTCTCTGCATCTTACGCGCTGTTTCTTTTATTTACTGCAGCCACGTGGCACAGGATAAGAAGGTTTTATTTTTTCAGAGTAGCTTTTGTTAGGGTCTTCTCGTAAACTCCACTTGTTTAACGAACATCATTGTTAATAAGATTCCTGGCCAACGCAGGCTGTACAGGAATTTGAAAACTTTACAGACAACGTACACAACTTCAGGGACCCTTATTCTCATAATGTTATAAGGGTTTTTAAAGTTTTAATGACAAGCTTATAAAAGGTCAATGGTTGTATATTACATAACATTTGGCCTTAAATTATTTCTTCCGTAGTTTAACATTTCAACAGTTCGCTACAGTATAAGTATTTTGGTTTTAATATATTTATTTTATAGTCATCGCCTGAACCTCAAATTGTATCAGGTTCGCTTGAAGGTAATTTAGTAATAACGTATAGGTAGCTAAATCATACAATCAGAATTATATCCATTTTCGATGGTCTAGCTTACTTAAAAGTAGATATTATATGTATGTACAAATCTTTCCACCTGATTGGTCTATCGTCTTCGATCTTTTCTGATTTTGCGAAGGCATGGCAAAGCAAGACAACATGGGCTTAAATGTCAGTTAGTTCGTTTTGATGTAGCAAGAAATACGAAAATTAGTTCATTTTGTTCTTCTACTGGTTATAAAGGTCACCCGTACGTACTTATGAATGAGTAGGCTAGTAAAATTGATTAAATGTACGTAACAGTATATAACATTGGAGTTTGTGTGCGTGCGTTACTAATGGAAGCAGCTAATTGACAGCAACACCCTTGACAATATCGTGGTACATTAATTAATGAATAAATTAATGTGGCCTTTACTAACGCTATTTCATTATTAACTAGCCAATTGAATGATTAAGGCATTATTTGTGGAAGTCCATATCAATAACTACAACTTTTACCTCACTAGTGCGAACTGCGCAGCCGTATAACTACATGATAGCCAACTAACTTAGTGTGACATAATGTATTTTCGTACAAATAAACACGCCGGGTTTATTTGTATGAAAATCACCCCTATTTACGCATAATTAACAATTTCTTATAGTTCGAAATATCATGATCACAACACAAACCGGTAACGTGTTTTAAAACACAATTGTATCGCACAGACAGTCTAACTCACACACATGGGTGATTGCGGAGTTAGTAAGGTAGGTTGTAATTTCTTTAACTACCTAGTACGATTAAAAAAAAAGGAAGAAGTAAAACGTTAAACGAACCTTTCAAGAGAATCTTTCCTCTATTAGTTTTTCACAATAACCAGCCAATAATTGGGTAGTTAGTTATAAATAATATCTCCCGTGTATAAACGCAATTCACGGATAATCCGCCATTTAAAAAAAAAACTGCTTAGAAATATGCAATGCATCCGAGTAAACCATGGTCTAACTGTCGGTAACTAGTTACAGTTTCGACAGAAAATATATCATCAGTATAATGCTATCAACCATAAATATGCTACACACTTTCATTCCAACAGCGTAAACACATCTCTGGCAGCCGCGTCTCTGATTGCGTTGTAATTGTGTCTGTACACAATTCCGAAACGTATTTTCTTGCGAAGGAGAACCGCTCATCCATTTGTTTGGGCACAGTTCTGGGAGTTATTATCTGGAGAGAGCCGATCGATGACACTAAGCCGTAATTAAGGATCGGATTATTACTAATTGGGGGTCTAATGGACCATCATTTGTCGTATTTTGTGCCTACTATTTATCAAAGGAAGGGAACGGAGTTATTCGGAAAGTTTTACATCGCCTTTCTCAAATTTGTGGCAACTTAGAATAAGATAAATGCTTTCGTAAATGTTCAAAACAAACTTGAGATGCTGTAGTAGTCTGCTATGAGCTACGGCTTTCCAATCAGGGGGTCGTAGGTTCAAGGCTCGGGCCCGCAGAACCTCGTGAGTTTTTCAAATTTTATGTAAGAAAACTTCGCGAGAAAACACCTGCGAAGTAGTGCAATGATGTAGCAATGATATATAATATGAAGTTCCTAATTTAGGCTGGACTTGCGTGCGAACTACAGCTTATTTTGAGAGGACGCCTATGCTGGAAGTGTAGGCCGGATATGAAAAACAAATTAAAAATCTTAATCATTACACGATGCTCAAGTCTTGCCTCTAATTAAATTAAAATTCTGACCTAGCCGCTTAAATACCAATTAAAATCGTGTTACGTGATATATTCCAGCTGGGGGCTGGAGGGGCGCGGGCGCGAACGCGGATTAAATACAAAAACGTCGCGATTACGAAACAGAGCCGACCCGCCGGCGCCATTACGAATTCAGCAAACGAAATAGGGACATCGAATCGACAAAATTGAGCTCGCCTCATCTTTTCTAACATCCGTGTGTTCCCCCAAGGTCCGATATTTTAATATTTTTCCGGAGTCAAGGAAAACGACCGCTGTTTTGATCTACGGCCCGCAAATACATTTTTTTTCTTTATCCTAACACAGAAGATTCCTCTTCATTCCTTTCGGGCACATAACTTTGTGAATACGTCTTGGAATAATACAGGGATCTTTTATGAATGGGATTTTTTCCTGGTCGAGGGCTGGCTCTAAGCAGCTGGAGCATTACTTACATATACACGGACTTTCGTTACACTCGGGACTCATCGCGAGCAATAATTTTACCTGAAAGAGAAGAAACATAATTAATTAGGGCAGAGTGAAACGCAATACAATAAGAACTTAATTAATAAACTTCTAATGCTTAAAGCCTACTAAGAATTACAAGTGGGGTTGTTTGCATCTCCGAGACGGAAATAAATTATTTAGAGTCTGAGTTTGAGGCAATAAAGCAAATAATGATTCTAACCAACTTTAGCATTTTCCTCACGGCGACTAAAAATAGAACAAAGTAGTGGAATAAAATTCAACGTTTGAATAAAAACAATTGACTAGGAATATGTTAGATTTATTTTAATACAGTGTTACTAAACTTCTTATCTTATTATCTCTATATATCGAAAAAAAAAACATGTGACAATTGATACCTACGAATTAACCTAGGCCCAAACTAAGCACAGCTTAAACTACTACTACTAGGCAATGGATAAACTAGTTGCATTATGTAGATAAACACACGTAAATAAAAATTAAAAGTCCAAGACCCGAGAACAAACATTCGTATTATTTGTCTTAGACAATTTGATTCCTTGGCCATCATAGAAGCTCATTATAGTAGATATTTCAATTTATCTATGACAATGTCATGATTCTAAGGGGGCTTAGAAACCAAATTGATTAACGTACCTATCTACTACGTGGCAACGACTCTATTACGTGATTGGTCGATCCGCGATAGGTATACGGGCTCCTTTTGACCCGCGCTTCTATGCCCCGGCCGCATATTAGATCGCCTTTCATAATCAGGTCAAGTGCCTTAATTGTCTGAGGTCATATGCAGGGAGTAAAGCGCGCAGTAATTATTAACAGCATGCACAGAACAGCCGCTCCTAGCGCACGGCTGAGCGAAATGCACACTGATACTTAAGCTAAGCTACTTGACTGTGTGTACCAAACAATCTAATAAGTAATTAAAGTACCCATTAAAAAAATCTTACAAATTTAATTGCTAAAATTAACTCAAATTGCTTAAATTAATCAAAGGCAGGGAAATAACATAATAGTGGTTTTTGTTGGTTTTGAACTTATTGTAAACTTAATAAAAAAACTTGAAAAATAATGGCTTCGCTCGAAATATAGCTTCCTGAGTCGAACTTTTTTGAATAGGATGTACTAACTAACAGACGTGGGTCAGCTTTGTTATTAAGAATTACTTCAGCGTCTCAAGATTATTTATTCAATGAAAAACTTGTGCTTTACAAAGTACATTCGGCTGTTTTTCTTAGTGTTAATTTGCTCTTCATAAAGTACGCGAGGCCTGACGAGGATATAACACGTTCCCTTTAGGGGCAGAAGGTTAAAAATAAGATCCTCCTTAACTTCTACTTGTTATATTTTAGGCAGGAACTAATTGGGAACTCCCCAATTTATTCCAATGTGTCAATAATTAAAGGGGATGACGATGACGCGACGGCGGAGAATGACATCATAGCCTATATTTAACTCGGGCTAAAAATAAAGTAAAATTACAGGTAAGTATTATACAAGTGTTGTAAAATGACAAGAAAATACACCGGCGATAAACTCGTAGAAAAATTTGTAAGTGTACATTTTTAGTTATTACAAAATGTGTGTGTTTGTACGTTTGTGTGTTTGTTTGTATGTTTGTCCATCTTTCACATCGAAAAGGAGCGACGGAACGACGTGATTTTTGGCACAGTTTATGGACCAGAGAGTGACATAGGCTACTTTTTATCACTGAAAAATGCACAGTTCCCGAGGGACCAGCGCGCGATAACCGGATTCCATGCGGGCAAAGCCGTGAGCAAAGGCTAGTCTAATAAAATAATGCTTTACCAAACAATCCCTACCTACCTACCTGGCCTATACTAAAGATTTTTTCTGTATCTTGTAATTGTGTAAATAATTAAGAACAGATTTCTGTCAGATATCATCAATATTGATAGAGTAATATTTTAACATTATTTCATAATGCGTCATGTATTTCTATTGCAAGTAAATAGATAAGCATCTATCTAATTAAATGGAAGATAAAGAAAAATTAAAACTGTTGTGTCTGTTAAAAATGTGATGACTTTCTCATTCAAAGTATAAAATAGAGATAAAAGCAGAGAGTTTCTTGGTCTCATGGGGGCACACGCGCATCGTTAACTAAATTAATATGTATTACACGTCTCCGACTTGTACGCAGAACAAATACAAAGGTTCTTACTCTGTTACTTTATTCTTACTTCATTCTCGTAGTTTTCGACCTTTGAAATTGTACGAAAGTGAGAGTGTTGAGAGTTACAAGGCAGCGATCTGTTTAGGAATAGAACATTTACATATTTCCAGTATAATCTTACAGCTAAGATAGAATTTTAAAAAATAAGAAAAAATCAGACGTAGGTATAAGTAAAAAAATATATAAAAATGACTGTTGCTGATAGAAAAAAATAATCGAGAACCTTTTATGAATCGAACCTTCCGAATTGGTTAAAAGACAAAATATTTACAGCATCATACACACTAAATGCACGCAATAAAACCATTACCAGAACCATCGTTCCGAAAGATAATAGCTAGCTTAAAAGGGTGTCGCTCCGAAGCAATTCGAAGATTATATGACTTGTTTGCAAAGAAAAGTATCGTCATTTTATAGAACCAATTAGGCATAATGTTCGGTTCGATTACGGAAGCCCGTTCTAATTGCGCAATCAATTAGCTATACGACACTCATACACGTTAATATAATGCATTTAATCGCCTAACGAACCGTGTACATCGCACATTAGCGTCCTAATGTGTAAACATAGCGTACCTGACATTAGCCGGCCGGCAATGATTGAGCCCGAGACAATAGTTGCAATAACTATACGTGGAATTAACGTGATACGGATAGCCATATACAATAAAATATACTGCAGTCTACTGCTGTAGGTACTGCTAAAGGTTAATAAGTAGGCCTCCCCAAAGAATGTCTCAATGACTGGTCTCGTACCATCCGCATCCATCGGACTTTTGCTAACTTCACTACACAGGCTACTGTTACTGAAACGTTTGACCTCATCTCATCTGCATTTCTATCAGAACTGCACTTCTATCAGTGTTCTATCAGACGAAAATTTAATTTTCATTCAATTTTTATGGAATAATCTAGAAAAACAAATAAAAATGCAACGTTGCCAACTAAGCAGGTATCGCTCTTAAACGATAAGTGGCTGAACAATACAATACATGTTCGCGAATCTTTTCGCGTCCATATTAAGGCGTAACACTGTTCGTATCTACGCGATACTAGATACAATTCGCTCAAGTGATACAAATGTGGAGTCACCCTACGCTGTACAGCCAGAGTTCTATATTATAATGTTGTAGGTTTAAAAAAATATGTTGAACACCCTACATGTAGGTACCTAGCTAGTACTATTTTTCTTTTGCAAACATTATTTATAACGACAGTGAATGAACGTAACCACATCATACACATTTTTATGAGTCTGATAAGTCAACATGCTTTGTACCTTTATCGGTGATGCGTGCAAGCCGCAGGTTCCAGTGATCCGATCACTAGTGTGTTTACCCTAAGAGATTTGCAAACATCCTTTGTGTGCCGAGCGAGGTGAAATACCTACACGCCAGCTTTTTTGGTCCCTTTTTACACAATAGAATTTAGAACCCCTTTTGAAATTTTCATGTCATAGCAATTGGTGTATCCGCAAGAAGAATAGGTAAGATTTTATTTTTACCAATAATTTTCAAGCGTTATTTGGAGCATGTTCTGATTTTTTTTCCTCATCTTTGTGTGATATACCTACGTTGAATTAGTAGAAATTCGTGGTCCTTGAATGTTAGCCTCTTCGAGAGGCTCACAATCAACGAACAATGGATGGAAGTAAAAGAATTTATTTGCTCACCCGCGATCTACCTATACATGATGATCTACTAATGTATGATGTGATACGGACGTCCGCAAAGTAACGCCTGATTCAATAAATTAAATTAAATAACGGATAGAGCTACATATACTCGGAGTTATAAAATATGAAATATATAAATTCATTGAAGAACTGTAAATTCACCAAAATGACCCGAAGAAAGTGCACATCGACATGCCATCGCACATGGACAGGCCACATCGCTTGAAGAATAGATATACCTAACCGTTGGAGAAAAAAGGTAGAAAGTAGTGACCATAAACTGAAAGGCGAAGCATTGACACACGTACACAGGTGAACTGATGACATCGCGAGAGTTACAGGCAACAGGTGGATGTAAATGGCGATTTGTAATTTATTGTGGCGTTCTTAGGACGAGGCCTTTGTTCAACGATGGACGTCTTCCGGCTGAATACGATGATGAATTTACAGAGCTAGTCAGTGTACCAGTCATCAATAAAGAACAAACGGAGAAATATGATGGCATTAGTTTAATAAGACCAACTTTTGACATTTCATAAGCGATGATAATCAATTTGATTCTATTGAAAGTTTATTGGCATTTGATTAATGATACGTATCTCGCTCTCGCAGTACTTTATACAACTGCGGCCGTCTATTATAGTAAGATGATTTGTGATCCCTTAATGAAGCTTATCAGTTTTATGATCCATCCATCCATCCCAGCCTATATACGACCCACTGCTGGGCACAGGCCTCCTCTCAGAACAAGAGGGCTTGGGCCATAGTTCTCACGCGGGCCCAGTGCGAATTGGGAACTTCACACGCACCATTGAATTGCTTTGCAGGTTTGTGCAGGTTTCATCACGATGTTTTCTGTCACCGCAAAGCTCGTGGTAAATGTCAAATATAATTCCGCACATAAATTTCGAAAAACTCAGAGGTGCGGGGTTTGAACCCACGACCCTTATGATACTTGACGGTAAATCTGCTAAAATTATACATAAAAGTCAGCAGAGCACCGTAAGCAGAGAGTTAATGTTTTGTCAAAGACAAACACAAGGGATTTCAATCTCCGAGAAAATGTATACTAGATGAATTAAACTCTTATGAAGATTGATAATATTGCAGCAAGAATATTATTATAAGATTATGTTTCGTAAATACTAGACAAAGTCTACATCATCCTAATAAAGAAGCTGCAGGAGCAGTCAAGTGGAATAATTGTTAACTCAAACTATAATATTATTTACAATGTTGCTTTGAGCACAACATAAAACCAAATTACTTACATTATTCACGCTACGTAACCTTAAGGTAAACATGAAAAATCTTATAAGCTATATAACATATTTTCGTTGAAAAGAATCACTTTTCGGGGCCAAAGATATTATAGAACAACAAAGGGCTGAATTGGCGACAAAAAACGACCAGCATGATGCGGTGTCAACAGTGATAATAATATATCGTGATATCAGGGTGTCTCCATCGCTATTGTTGTCCCTAAACGCACGATCCCGGGATCACCAGCCCCGGACTCGTTTGTCCCGGGCATCCTTCGGCAAACATCGACGAAACCCGAGATTCACTAGACCTTTACACGAGAGCTTTGTGGGCTCTCGAGAACATAAAAACATAAAATGTCTTTTTTTCTCCCGTGTACGGGTACGGGGCATGTTATTGCCAGCCGCTAAGATTGTTATTGGTTAATATTGTTTCAGTAGAGGGCTGAAATGTTACACGGTTGTTGGGCGATTGTTATTTTTTGACATCAGATTTTGTAAAGCGTTTCTGTTACATTGAGCAGAGAAAAAAGTAAATAGCTTCTCTTTTACAATCCAGAATGTTAAACTAGGTATTAGTTTGAAGTGCGTTTAAAAAAAGAGTTAGATTTATTTACTGCGTTACTAGGTATCCAAACTGATCTTGTGTTGGCTCTTCAATTAGAGGATCGCAAAAAGAATTGCTCCGACTGGACAATACCGGCACTTAGAAACTGTTCAAAGATCACGTCGCTAGTCCACGGGAGTCTAAAAAGACGACGACATAGCAAACTTTCACGGAAACATCCAATAAAACGAAGTGTGCTGCTCTACGCTGGTTGCACATAAAAACTTTGGCTCGCCGACAAGTTGGGCGACCGGTCGTCAGACCGATGCGACTTGCCGACCCAAGTTGCGATATTAGTTCGCGCGTGATCGATTCAGCAGGCCAGTTTGACAGTTGCGATGGTGACAGATGACGCCAGACGCCATATCGTGAGGGTGATTTGTCTTTAACTTGAGTTATTTCAGCGTGTCTATATTGACACGTCTCGTTTGTTTGCAGCGTATATAGAAATTGTGTCATATATCAGTATTAGGAATAAATTATTGTACCAATGTACAATAATTTATTTGTATTGTAGTCGCCATAATGCATGTTTTCGCGGAAAGGGCTGAGAAAAACATCAGTATCTACGCGGTTCAACCATTTTCAAGAGAGTATGCGCGTAAGATTGCATACAGTAAAATGTGAAATATACTATTCTATGTAATATAATATTGTATGTATTCTATACAAATAATTGAATAGAGCATAGCAACACAATACAATCATCAACATAACCAACAACCAGCTAACAACAACAGGATCACACTTCGTTTGTTAACATGCTTTACAACGTCTGAACCAGTGTAGATGAAATTAGGTCTGTTTTAGACAGTTAAGTCCCGTGGAAGACACAGCTGTATAGAACTTCTAAACGTTTTTTTTAAAGTTTAGCTAAATTAATCATACCTAACTAAAATACCACAAACGGGACTTATCACGCAAAACACACAAGAAATCATGAAATAAATTCTAAGTACCTATGAGTGAAAATCATGAAAATTTTAAACAGTATAAATTAATCATAAACCTTTAATAAATATAAATATTAAATCAAACTTTATACTAAACTTGATTAAGCCAAATCCCAAATCTACAAAGTCGTCGCAACAACGTTTAACCCCACACGCGTTCGGGCATCACAACAACCACCAACTCAGGTTTATCGCAAACACTAACATCTGCTCTCAACCCCGCCACGAACTAATAAACAGAATAGCCGAAGTGCAGGGAAGTGCTAAACGCCTTTATAGTCATTCCCGTGATTAATTTGCGTCTGGCCCGCCGTGCTAATGGGCTAAAATAATTTACAGGGCGCCGCGCTTATTTATTGTTGGCTTTTCCTCCAGTTAGGGTTTTGTTGGACAACTTATCGATAATCCTGTTGCCAGATTTAAGTTGACGTCATATCTGACAAAGTAAATAACTTTGTGTCTGAGGCGCCTTGTGCCGTGGTGACTATAAAATGAAGGCTTTGTGTTTTTACTTTCATGTTTAGGATTCCATACTTTAAAAGGGAAATATGGAATCCACTCGTGTCATGGTCTGTTCGTCTGTCACAACCAATTTTACTACTACTACTTACTACAACTACTGGAAAATTTTAATTGAAATCGGGTATACAATATCCAAGTCAGTGATATAGAGAAGCATGTGTAAACTTTGGTGGGTGAGAACATTTTTTTTTAGCGAATTATATCGTGATTCAAATGAAAGGGCTTATTGTGAAAATAAAAAATGCTTTTTATAAGCAAGTTATTGAAGAAAATAGCAATTGATTAACAATATAGTACCCGTTCATGACTAACAATAGACCTAATGACGCGTTCCTTAACATGCTCTTGTACGACATTGATTAGATACTTCGTCAATATGTTTATGCAAATACCACTAATTAGAGTTTGTTTATTTAGGTCACTATTGGTTCAACTGGTTGTACATCGACCTACCAAACAATAGCTCTCCAGCTAGCCCGTCCCATATTAATTCGTTTAATCTCACTTTGCGAGCAGTAGTCCAATTATAATTATAAGCTAGATAAAGTTGAAAACTAAAACCCGACTGTGGAAAAAGCGCGCTCAAAAAATATGAGGGCGGGACACAATTTTGCTCGACTTTCAAGTTCACAAATATTCACTTGATTGAAAAGTTGCTAAGAAACTGCAATATTGTAGATAATTAACCCCATCTAATGATAAATACTACACAGGATTTTTTTTATTTCAAAATTTAAATATTAAATACGTCGGTCATAATTGATTTTGTTCATAGAAAATTTAGTCTCCTTGAGATCTCCTTTACAAAATAGAACTAGTAATTTTAGCGCAACGTTGGAAAGTAAAATTTACCATCAGAACTCGCGTTTGAAGGACGTCAAATAAGTCTCTTAAAACAGCAGTTTGAGTAGCAAACAAGTATAAAGTTAGTTTAAAGCAAACGAAACTAACTTTACAAAGATTCTTCAGAGGGAAAATCACGACGACAAACTGGGGAGACGTGACTGACTTTACGGTAAGCGGTTTCTGTCGTCCAGTGACTTCTGTGACAGCGCGGCGAATTCCGATGTGCGAAGGTCAGTATTTTCAATCACTCAAACTCAAAGTAAAATAATCTAGTTTGTATCGAACTAGTACTTAATATTGACTCGGGCAATCAATAGAGCGGCCCTGCTAATAAACAACGAAGCCGCCGTCTCATCCGCGTCACGCACCACCTAACTTCCAAGTGAAAATCCTCTAGGATGTAACTTGTCTGATTTTAGCCAAACTTGGCTCACTCGCCCGACTTGGCCCAACTTTCCGCACAACGGATCGGGGGTGAGCAACAATGCTTGGCGAAACAAAAGCGCCCCGGCGAATAGGTACTTGGCAATACACTACCGACCAAATTAATGTATATGACCACTTGCCTCGGGATAATTATACGGTTATCGACGTTGTTGCCGGCTTATTAAGTTGTACGGCCGAGATAAAAGTGTAGCTGATCCGCATGTAGGGAACTGTGCTCGATATTGTACGGATATTGTTTTAATGACTATACTTATACATGCACATGTTAAAAACGTTTACACCGCCGCAAATAAATATAATTTTACATCCATAAAGTAAAGAGGTAAGAGTTGTTGAAATCCAATCCTCGTGCAAAGTTCGAGCTACTTGTTTAACGCTCTAAGTTTAATATTTCTCTTAATTACCACTTCACTCGGCCTCAAGTGTACGTCAGGACTTGAGTGCTGTCATCAGTTAAAATTAGTTTCGTATAAAGAGGCTGCCATTAAAAGAGCATTAAGTTAAATTTTAATAGCATTACAAGTGCTAAGAGAAACTTCCGAACAAGTTTTGTTCCTGGGGACGTTGGTCGGTTGATAAATCGAGGAACCGCTAACTGGGCAGGCAGACAAGGGACAGATCTCGCTTATTCACAGTAGGGCTTCGATTTGTTCATATACGAAAAATATTGTTAGGTATTGAAAAAAAGCGTTTGTTTAAAAACACCAGCTGCTGTCCCAAAAACAACCTAAGCACAGTATGAAATCATCAAGAATTTTAGAGTATTCTTATTTCACTGCCTCGCTCAAACACTTTTCTAGCGAGGCACTACACAGACCCCTTTTATCTTACATTTGCGGCGGTACTCCGATACTTTATGGAATTCTTGGACGAGCCTGAGGTGCCCTTACATTCCGACGCGTATGTGATTAAGTGTTATCCTGTAGGTATTCCCTTTGTTACAAGAGTTGTAGTCGTGTTTTTCTCGCCCCGCCCCACGCTCCCTAAGTCTCAAAAGGGCAGCTTAAGCCGGATTTACACGATCGATGATTGTGGAATTGTATGGGCCGGCTCAAAGCAGTAAATTCGGGATATCGCGACAAAATATGTCAAGGAGTATGAAAGTTTTTGAAATATTGGCTATTTCTGTACGTGCGTAAAGTTATTATTTTGTTCTAACAGGCAACGAGGCAACATTCGGCAAAATATAAAATGTTACAATAGCGAATAATATTTTGTCGCTTATGGTTTTTGAGTAAAGCCTATAGTGTCCCACGGCTGGGCAAAGCCTCCCTTCTTGACCTCCACAACTCCCGTTTGCCGCAATGACAGGTGACTCCTCTGCGAAGATGCATGTCCAAATCCTCCAAATGAAAATAAATGTTAATCAAGCCAGGCGCGGAAACCAATCCGCAGCTGTTGAAGTACGTAATTAGGCGGGAGTTGAAGAAATGAAAGAAATTAACATTCAGCAGGATATACGTGCAGATGCAGCTAGATGAAGACACCATGTAATTTTGTGTGTTTTTGTGGTGATGAATAAATACCTGTGTGTAAGGCGGGTCTTACAGCTAGTTTCAGCAGTTATTTCAGCTATTTCAACAGCCAAATAAAATTAAATTTGACGCAGCGAGGCGGAACACGTTCGAAAAAAAAACGGCGTCTGTAGCGAGAGAGCTTTTGTTTTTAAAAATCGCGTTTCATAGACTGCCTCGGCTTCTAGGCAATCAGGACCTTCTTAATGCTAAGGCGTTAAAACAGTCACTTTTTAAAAGCAGTGTTCTAAACATTTTATTTGAATTGCGTCAGTCATTGGAAATTGCAAAATTCGGTGCTTCCTAAAGTATATCCTTATTCCACGACAACATTACTCCGAAATAAGTAAAGCGACCAATTTTCTATACGCCTACAATTTGAACGGACAAATTGATCCGCTATTTTCTCGTATTGTTTCGCCGAAACTCGTTACTGAAAGGGAACAAGGCATTTATAACAACCGTTACTAAATATCCGAAGGTCTCCGAATTCCCCGATACTTGTAAATGCCAGCTTAGCGAGGTGTTACGATAAACAACGCAACACGTTTCTTTAGTGTGATTATCTACAATGATTGTTTCATGCTATTTTTTTTTCTTTAGCGTCACATAGGTGATTAAGATAGACTGCCGTGACAATTTACTTATACCCAAAAGACGCAGCCGCTGCATACAATAACAAACATAATACTGGCATGATACTGGCACTATTTATTACCTTTATACTACGATTTGTAAAGATTTTGTTTTTCTCTGACTTTTAAATAATTAAGAACCCCTCATTTTAGATATTTGGAGTAGTAGCGCCGGAATAAGACAAATGCTTCTATCAAAACATTTGCAAAAGCGGACACAAAAAGTATTCGTAAAAAAGCCCTTAAGACTCGACCTCTTTTGATTAATTACTCCAACAATGGCATAGATTTCATTGTCCCCCACTATACGGCACAACAGAACTAATGCTCTTGTCATGCCGAATGAACTGTAACTATTGTTTTCATCCGTGAAGCTTATACGCTCCATTTGTCCGTTCCTTTTTTTCACCCACAAAAGTCTCCCTTTTGTGGAAAAATATTGTACAGATTTTTTAGGATTTCCATCACGTTAACGCAATGAGCGCTTATTTTCTGATACGTAACTATCGCAATCTTAGGGTGCAAATTACACTATAATAGTACGATCTAGTTTTGTAGTGTATTTTCAGTAGAATAGCTACGTAAAATATTATTCACTGAGCACTGAACGGAACACTCTAGTTAATGTTCTTAAAAGTAAATGACAACAAACCATTTCGAGCCAGCATTATAATGTCTATAAAAATATTCGTGACAGTAAAATTTAGAAAATTACAAAGCTTTTACTCCGTGAACATTGTTTTTAAAACAGAAAAAAGCACTTTGTCATTGGACAAATGGGCATACATTAGAAAATCAATATAGGGCCGAGCGACGGACAACAACGTGTGTGTGTCACCTAGCGACGCGATACAAACAGAAAGCGTGCCCGCCCAAATTACAGGTTCACCTCGGAAATAGCTAGTCAATTCATTAAACGTAATCGACAAGGAAAGTTTTGTTAGTTCTACTATTAAAGCAATAAGGATATTAGTTATTACTTATGTGTTTTTTACTTTGTCTACGTCAAACAAGTTTTAGGGGAATCGTATTGAGATATATCGCCATGAAAATATGTATCAAAGTCAAAATGAAAGTAATTGTGTAAACGTGTATTCTAAAGATACCTAATGAAATTTTATTCAACTGTTTGTGCAGCTCAGCAAAGTCAACTACCCAAGGGAATACATCATTAGTTTTTCTATTTTTATTAAAATATTGCAAATATGATTTAAAACCAGTTTAAAAATGAAATACCCATTTAAACATAATTTTGTGATAGGTAAATAAATCAATAAAAAAATGAGAATGAAGCTAAAAAATTTAATGTTGAATTCGCGTTTTTTTTTTCTCATGACGTCAAGCCTAAATGTATCAGTCAAATTTCCAAAATTTGATTACCTACATCATTCATTAGTTAGTTAAGTACAAGCAATGCTATGAAGAATAAATTGCACTTCTAAGGGTAACCCTGTATGTTTTGACTCTCACGATACAGGCTCTCCCTAGTGTGGGTGTCGTCGAATTAATGTTTAAAATTGTTTCTAGTTTTTGGTAATAAACATTTTTTTTTATATTTGTGGTTTTAGATATAAATTACCCTGAAATAACGTGCCTTTGGCATGCTGACCTGTCGTGACCTTTATTTGGATTTCTGTTTAGTCTCAGCAGTGCTTTATGCTTAATAACTTGAGATTGTTCAAAATCTAGATTAAGATCAGATTTACTTAATTTGTTTACTTAATTTCGGTGCCTTAATATTCTGTAAGAATTAAGAGTATTATCTTTTGTTTGGGTGAAACGGCCAAACTTACAGACTTAAGTCTTATCTATAAGTTTATTTTATACAAATTTAACTCCTTTTTTCATAGCACGCACAAGCAACCGCTGAAGCCGAAATCAGCATAATGATCAAAATTTTTATAATTATAAATGATATTGTCACTATTTCTACTCTAATTGCTTATAGGTAGAAAGTGCTTGTAAAATATAGGCATCTAAAGTACCTAATTTTTCCATATTGGGTGCCTAAATTGGATTTATTAGAGCACTTATTTAATACTATCCAAATTAACTATATACCGGGTTTGGCCTGTAATACGAGCAAAAAATTAAAACATAGATCGTCTCCTCGTTAAACTGAACAACATTAGTTGAGCGACTTTTAAAAATAATGGAGTCTTTGAATTTTCCTTTTTTCATACAAATTAAATACTGCCATCAATGTACGCCATCCTAGAACACAACTGACGTCGCCTGTCATGCTACAAACATCAAGCATTTTGCTTTACATTGCTTCTGCGAATAAACTTAAGTGTAATAAAAAAAAATATTTTTAAAATTCGCTGAACTAATGTTGTTCAGTTTGAGGAACGATCTATGTTTTAATTTTTTGCTTATATTACAGGCCACACCCGGTATAGTAGTTATCTAAAAGGGAGCTGTAACGAATAGTATAAGTTATGCAGGTTGTGTTTGCCTGTTATTGGATTAACACTTTGTTTATGTTACGATGTACACATCGACTTCCTGCTATTTTAATGGTGTTATAATCTAATTGAATCAGGCGTTACTTTGCGGAGGTCCATATCAATGAACTAAAAGAATTTCCTTGCTTAACCGCGACCTTGAGCAAGGAAATTCTTTTAGTTCAGTGTTATATCTGTTGGCAAACCAATAAATAAATAAAAAATAAAAAAAAAATCCTAAGGATTTACTGTCATTCGGTGGAAATGGAAAATTGACCACTTGAATTGAACATTTTGAATTTGGATCAAGATGAATATCAATATGTTATTATCTGTTCTCTATTACCCATAGTACAAGTTACATAAATTATCCTAGGTATGGTATAAAAAAACATTTCATTTTTCATTTTCATTTCATTTCATAATAATCTATGTAATAATGTTAATATTCGTAGCACAACTCTGAAGTAAGCGCTACGCCGTAGCAGCCGCCGCCATAACGTATCGGTCACGACTAAGACTAAATTCGCCCGATCGGCGGTACGGCGCGCGTTAGCTCTATCCATTGAGCGGTTAAGACACGCAGCAGCATACGCTATGAACAGACAAAAATTGCACTGCCGGTTATTACGAGTATGACTGTAATAATCGGTAGATGTATATGAGTCTTACAGTACTTAACACGCATGAGTTCCTGTATAAATCAAAATGTTGTTTTTTTCTCGTTTTATTGGAAAATTATGAGAGGGAATAAGTCATTTTTCGGTTACCTAAGTAAGTTTAACACTATAATAATATTTTAAATATTTCCTTCTTACTACTGTTTCTATTCATGCAAGTATATTTTCTGTAGCTTTATGTTGATAAAGTCATGCATACAAGGCAATTTGTAATACATGAAAACGTTTTCCTTAGCCTGTTTACCTGCTTTCTTTTTCATATGCAGCAAAAACAAAGGATTCAGTATTGTGGCAAGATAAATTCCTTAGCCTCGCGACAGATGACAAACGGCGGTGTGTCTCGGGCCTAAACCGTTGGCACTTTGCTAAAAAGGAAAATTACGCTAAGTTGGTCGTTGCGCCGACTACGGGGTAAGGGTTACAGTTATGTCTCCCGTTTGGATGTAACGTAATTACAGTGGGGCTAATGTACGTACCTAGCACGCAATGTGTCGTGACGTCTGCTAGCCTCGAGTCTGAGGCTCAATGGCTCGAGAGAATAAAACAAATTGGTTAAGAATTAAATTTTGAAATGGCGCTAAAATTATATTCGGGTGCGCATCTCTTAAACTGCAGTACTGAGCGTGTTACAAATTATAAACACATGGCCCTCGACTAACCCCCTCGAAAACGTTAATAGCTACACCAATTGTGACGAGATGTAAAGCCTTTTCATTTAAAAAAGTCACACACAACACAAAAATTAAAATTTCAACTCAACAAGTCAGTCGTAGTGAAAATTCGCAGTAGGTAAATCAGCTATCACAGACAAACAGTGGATCCTATGTATCAGAATTCCCTTTTGAAAGATGGAACCTTAAAAAGTAATTCTTAAACTTCAATAAAATAAAACAGCTGCGAATCAAATTACACAAGTCCAGGGCTCTCGACTCCATATTGAAGCGATTTAAAGTTGGCAAAAGGCGAAAAGACATTTATAAAAATTAAACGACGCGACGGCAGGCAGTGTAGACGACGCCTAACGCAATAAGTACCAAGCCTGGGGTGGGAAACGAAAATGCTTATGCGGCTAATGAACTTTCCCTGACTTTTATGTTATGGCATAATTTTTATGGGCCTTTTACTGCCACCAAAGTAGCTAGTCATTAGGAATCACGGAAATGATGGATTTACTTAATACAACGCGTTCCGTTTAAACGTTTTTTTTTTTGTTATGCATTACTTAATTTATTATAAACGACAGAACCATTACGTGGTAACATTTTCAGGTAAAGAAACAAACTTGAACAAATGAGTTTGTAAGCGACGCAAACGATTAAGTAGGTTGCGGTGACAACAGCGTTGTTTTCGATTTTCAAACATTAAATTTATTACAAGTTTTACTAAAGCCAAAAGCAGCTTAGATCAAAAGAAAATCAAAAATGTCCAGCGTGTATGACTACCCTAACGACGATTTCGTAAACGTCATTACCAATTTTAAAAGGGCGCGCTCTTGTAAAACTGTTCCCCGATGGCCGGTCGCACGCGTGATCAGCCTGCGGGATGCTAAATATTTTCTAAAAAATAGTAGAGTGTCGCCCATAAAGCACCCAATAAAAGCAGACGCGGTTCAAAGGCGCAAAAAGCCAGGCCCATTACGGTACACACGTCGTCGGAAACCACAAAAGACCCAATTATTCTGGTGTGTGAAGCCAAAAAAGGGTTGGACTAAAACCAAGTCGGCGAGCATTCTGTTTTACTTTCCGAACGCAATGAGCAGAAAGTTAGCCTGCCCGTAATTCCGCAAAGCGCGAGCAGCAATTCGGTTTCATTAACATGACGAAACATTGTTTTTGTTGGTCTCAAAGAAAACTCGTTGCTTTGTTAAACTTATTTTCATTTTCTTTTCGTTGGAACAAAATGAAATGGTTACCAATTTGTTTATGCCTCAATTAGGCCGTTATTAATCCAAATGCTTATAAAATGCTAGTGTTAGCAAGTATACTGCTTAAGATTGAGATAGGCCTTTTTTAAGAGTTGCGTAGTCAAAAGGGCGCGCAATGTGAGAAAGAAAAAAAGAAGGAACACAACACTATAATTTACTCGTAATATGTGATAGGTACATTGTGTTTTCATGCGATGGCCAACTCAATCTTTTCATTTAAAAGATTTTTTATATTGATATGGTCATTATAAGATGTTGTTAGGTTAGCTAATTACATAATAAATAAGTTACGACAGAAGGATCCTTAAGTAGGAGGAACTGAATAAATTAACCGACTTGGTACTACATGGATCTCACAGCTTTTTACGTTTTCTTGTTACGTTTGTGTTTTCTTTTACAAGTTTTGTTTTTTATTAGATAGTAGATACTATACAAAATAAATACTTTTTTCGCGTCTTCTCCACGATGCTGAGCGTCATCAGATAAGCCTTAAAAAAAGCAAATTTTTAGTCAACAAGCAAGCTTCAAAGTACAATTTTTTACCTAGTGGATGTCACGACATGTTTAGTTTGACGTATTTGTCATTTCCCTTCAATGTCATTCATTCATTATAAGCGAATCCTACTCACAGTGTTTCATTAGTGTTCCATCCTTCACTCACGGGCGCGCACAAGCAAGCGATACTTGACCCCACTTTGCGTACAGAACACGCTTGTATATGAAACTTCCGGCCCTAGAATAAAGATGAACTTCTCTTCTCACACAATCTTCACAACTTGTTGAAATAAGTTTCAAGATTCGAGGCTGTAATTGGTTGATATTTTTTTGCGGGTACATTAGGTACTTATATAATTATTTTGTTTCCTAACGGAAAAGCCAAATATTTTGTATATTATCCTCAAATTCGAAAATTAAAACTAGAGACAGATCTTATTCTCGCCTTACGACGGCGTGTCAAATGGATGCAATAAAATGCAAGGTGATCACAGGGTGACCATATTTATTTTGCATGAATACGTTATTTCAGTTAACTACGCTAGGTGTTATTAAAAAAAACTTGTTTCCTGTAGGCATCTGCCCACGCATTCAAAATCACATACAAATCCCATCGTGTCGTGCCCACCGAAAAAAATATGTCATACCTACCTAGCAAGATATCCAGTTCCAAACACCCATTGTACCAGATTTACTTACCTATATATTTTACTGCATTTTGGTACCTCCGCGCTTATATTAAAATTCACGTTCACACAAAATCGTACTTTATGGTTTTTAAGAGCTATAAATATTCATACGCGAGTAAACTCCCACAAAACGTTCAATGAGGCGCATGATTTAATAACCCGTGTAGTTCCAAATTACTTATATTCGAAAGTAAAGCGCAATTCGAACGCGGTAAGTTTAAGCTCTTTTAAACTTTTGAATCTACCGAGGATTAGATGACAAAGACGAACGTATTATCCAGAATCTGTACTGGAACAAGAGAGCGACAGTCCGTGTAGATGGTGAAGAAACTGATGAGGTAGAAATAAAAAGAGGAGTCCGGCAGGGCTGCATACTCTCACCAACACTTTTTAATTTGTACTCGGAGGCAATCATTGCTGAAGCACTGGAAGAGATGGACTGTGGAGTCAAGATTAACGGGCGTGTTATCAACAATCTCAGATATGCCGACGACACAGTTCTGATCGCGTCTACAGAAGCTGAACTGCAACTTATGGTTGACCGGGTCAATGAGTGCAGTCTAAGGGCGGGTCTCCGAATGAATGTCTCCAAGACGAAGGTCATGGTGATCACTAAGAAGGAGACTATGCATCCCGTGATTTCTCTGGCAGGCAGGAGGCTGGAGCGGGTGCGTAAATATAAGTATCTGGGCACTTGGGTGAATGAAGACTGGGACAGTGATGGTGAAATAAGGACCCGTATTGAAATCGCCCGTAGTGCCTTCAATGAGATGAGGAGGGTTCTGTGCAGTCGCAGCCTTAAAATATCATTGCGCACTCGCCTACTTCAATGCTATATATGGCCTATACTTCTTTACGGATGTGAGGCTTGGACAATTAAAGAGGATTTCCGGAAACGTATTGAAGCCTTTGAAATGTGGGCCTATAGACGCATGTTGGCCATTAGCTGGACACACCGAGTGACCAACGTAGAAGTGCTACGACGTGCTGGGAGGTCACGCCAATTAATGCAGACCATCAAAAAAAGGAAAGTTGCCTATCTAGGTCACGTATTAAGACATGACAGATACGAACTCTTGCAACTGATAATGATGGGCAAGGTGGCAGGCAAAAGAGCAGTGGGTCGTAGGAAGAAATCATGGCTACGCAATATCCGAGAATGGACGGGAGTTAAGAGCGCCGCGGAGCTTTTTAAACTGGCAAAAGACCGAGTCAGATATGCGGAGCTGACTGCCAACCTTCACTAGTTGGAGAGGCACTTAAAGAGAGAGAGAGAGAGAATCTACCGAGGGTTTCCAATCGTTGCAATTAAAGGTCACTTTTTTTATTAGATTCCTTATCACCAGTTCGTTTGTATCATCGTCAGCTAAAAAACGTCCATTGTTGAACATTTAAGCTTTTTCCAAAAGGCGCTACCATGACTGGTCGCTGACCGCGTTCATCGGACGTCCACCCACGCTTCGTCTTCCGGAACATGGTCACCACTCAACTATACATTGGCCCCAAAGGGGCATCAATTCTTCGAACAATGTCCCTCGCCCACTGCCACTTAAGTTTGGCAATTCTTCGGACTTAGTCGCTGCTTTTTGGTTGTTTTGCGGATCTCCTCATTTCTGATTCGATATTATAGAGTAAATCCAAGCTCTTGCTTATAGTGTGATTTTGAACCTCTAAGCCCCACTAGTAAGCAACCACGTACAGTCAGCTACAGAGAAAAGTGACCATCTACGATATATGTATAATATACCGCAGCGGGGTCACCCTCTGTAGCTGACTCATACATAACTGACAATTTACTATCACAAAATTTAACTAAATTTAAAAATTTTAATTTAATAAAATGTAGGTAATTAATGGGAAAGCTGACTTCCTTGACAAGCCAACGCTGTATTTAAATAGTGACTAATTTCAGTAATTTTTTTTCTCATAACGAAGAGCACGATTAAATCTGGGCCCTTAACAATTAATACACTTGACGGGGAAAAACTGTTTTTTTTTCGACTTTCCGCTACACAAAGTTCAGTAGGAATAAATCACGAGGAAATTTCGTTTGAAACAGTGGACCGCGCGGGTGGGGAAAAATACGCCATTTTCATAAGGGGAAAAACAATAACTCGAGGCGTGGAGCAAGGGCCGCTTTTAAGGCCCATAAATCAAAACACGGACGATATTTTCGGTATAATAAGGCCGGGAGCGTACTTTCAGGCCGGGATTTTTCGGGACAGATCAGGATTAGTGTTGTTTTTATTCGCTCGTGGATTTTGATATCTTGTCTCCAATATGCTTTTTTAATACAATCCGCATTAAATTAAGGAAAAAAAAATATTATGCGTATAGGTACTGTGCTACATTTGCAAGCAATAAAATCTACATGGGTATGACTGAGTCTCCATTTGTATAGTTAGTAAGCATCATTTTGCACAATAATTTTAGCATCAAAGCGCGACGCCAGCAAACTGTTTTACAGTTTGGCGTGCTGTTAATAAATTGTTATGTAGGTATGTGCTAATCCATACTAAAATTATATTGTGTTTGTATGTTTGTCCGTCTTTCACGCCGTAACGGAGCGACGGATCGACGTAATTTTTGGCATAGAGATAGTTTATGGGCCCGAAAGTGACATAGGCTACTTTTTAACTCGGAAAAATGCACAATTCCCGAGGGAACAGCGCGAGATAACCGAATACCACGCGCGCGGAGCTGCGGGCAAAAGCTAGTATTAATAAATAAATAAATAAAAAATATATTTCGAAATATCCCAATAGAATTTTATTTACGTGTATACGGTTTTACATTGTTCTATACGTATACTTAATGCTGTAGTAAAACAGACTACGATCCTAAAGTAGTTGAAGTACTCTCGTTCACGGTTGAGTGCTACACGGTACGCTTCATTTCGCTTTGATAGTGTGTCGACATGTTCATTCATACATTCAATATCAAACCAACATCGAACCCGTTCCAAAAGCATCGCTACAGGCAAGAACGGAATGAGATTCTTCCTTTGTGCCTTCATATTTCATCCACCTACCGAGGTTTCTCAACACATCTGGCATGCAAGCCGGCGTGTACGTTTAAAAGGAGATCTTAGCTTGAGTGATTAAAGTCGAATACTGTACAGCTGATACATTCGCGTAACTAATGCAATGTTCTAGTGCTGCTCTGCTGGGAAAATTTGCTTTTGGGAAATATAGTTCAGGTTCCGCGCAGTGCTATGGCACACCTGATAATTCACTCTAAATGGATTCTGTATGAGCGAGATACTCGTACACATTGTTTAATGCGAAGCGTGGAGAGTTTTGTGAATACCACCTTACAAGCTTTACTAGATCTGCAAACACGTGTTTTTAATCTTTTTAATGTGAGTGCACAATGGTTAAAGTTGCATTTTTCACTTCTTTTAATGTAATGACGAGATTGCAAGTTTGTTAAAAACTTGAACGTTGTTTTCAAGAGTGTTTTAGAGGCATCGGTGGTTCGTCTTGAGACTATATACATAAGGAAATATTATGAATAATTCTAATAGTATTACTACTACAAGTTCATGTGTATGTGTAGATATGAGTGTTTGTTACTCTAATTTTGTATGGTTCTTCATTATGACTTCAATAAAGACGATGATAAAACATAGTTTTTAGAAATTCTAAAGGAACTTTCGTAAAATTGCGGAATTTTAATCAACACTCAGATTTAATAATTAAATGAAATGAAAACTGAAATTATATTTTATTATTAAATGTTAAATAATAGGTACACGGTATTAGAACGACGAATGACCCAGACATACCATGACTGACTAGCTATTCTTTAAAAAAAAATCCTTACATTCCTTAAAGCGTATTTTTACATTCCAATATCAAAATAAAAGTGTTGAATAAACATATTATTAAAAATACTATGAGACAAGAAATGAAAAATACTACTCTTAGAATCCGCCGCTCGTTATAACGTGACAAATTGGCGACATTTTTTTCCCCGAAGCTTCAAGAATTAGCGTGATCAATTGCACCGTTCGGCACTCCTTGAATCTATCCCGCTTTCTCCCGCCTGAGTGGCGTAGGGACATCTCTGTCGCGCGCTAAGAAGGGAGACGTTCCGATAGGAGATCGTCACACCTCAATCAAGTCACTCCATTTCAGTGGGTACTCACAGTTTTTGCGGATTTAGTCGGTAGGTACCACTTGCAAAATGAGAGTGGCGGAGAGCCGCGGTTGGAAGGGAATGATATGGGTTGCGATGAAATTTATTCACAGAACTTGCGTGCGATCGTATACAGGATGTAACTTTACTTAACTAGTGACTTTTATCATTTAAATTATCAGGCGGGCAGTAGGAAGCAACAAGCAACTGATAGATGCCTGTATCTACTGTTCCATGATCAAGTATTCTTTGTACTGCTAATATAAATATAGTGTTGTTTTTGTCATAGTTAGAAACGGGGTATGAAGCAACACAAAAAAACACATCGTTCGTTCACATTAAGGGAACATTCAACAGGTGAAATTAAGTTAATATTTCTAAACTTTCTCTGGTCTAACTCTCACTGTTTAATTAAAAGATAATTAACATTTAAGATATATTAATTATCATGCGCTGTAAAACAATGTAAAAGTTCTTGATTTATAAAGTTTTTTAAGTCACACATCTTTAGCAAAAGAATAGGGGGCCTAGCCTATGGTGCTTAGTGCTTACGTAATACTTGAATGGTCCCTTTGACAAGGTAATAAACTTGGCAAAAATTAGATATTTATTCTGACCGCGGCGGTGCAATGATTTAAAAATCGAACACTCACTTAATAGTCCTAAAAGTTTCTTATCACACAAAGTTTTAAAATGAATACGGAATATTTTGGCACATGAGTTTGACTGAACACTCTTGTATGTAATTTTCGTCGATTTTTTATTTATTTCAAATGTAGCCACGCTTTTAATGCTATACACTTTGAACATCAATCAAAGTCAAGAATCATTTTTGTCAACCACTATTTAAAAAAAATCGGAACAGGAATGTAAAGTTAAACTAGGTAACCAAATCACCTGGTGACATACTTAATATTTCGGATTAATTTTAAAAGATCTTGTATTTCAAAAGACAATACTCGCATACAAAACTTCCCCAACTCTGATAGGGCAGTAAGCATTGCTGTGTAGTGCATCCCGTCATCAGCGCGTCTCGACGAGTGTGCCGATGACAATTATGAGACTCCGCAGTTATGGATAGCGGGCTTCCCGCCCACTCCAAGTCTAGATAACGCAATTACGAGCCGTTATTCAGAGACAGCTATTACTCATTCCTGAGCCCCTGGTATCAAGGGGTAGTAATATGGCGAAACCACTATTTGCAACCGAGCATTGTTTTTACCCGGCCGTTGTTCAAGAAGATTGTTGTTGCAAGTTCCCAGTTGTTTCATGTAAAGTAATTTAACTTATTTTATTGGAGGAGTATTTTTAAAGCACTGGATTTTAGACTGAATTAACCTACTTTGGAAGTAATTAAGCTGTAGAAAAACAGAAACGAATAATTGAGAAGATCATTCTTTTAAAATTGCTTGTGTACAAACGGAACACGTTATTGCTCGATGGATATATTACTTCCTTGTCAATATTTTAAGTAAGTCGAGACGTGAGTCTATAGCTTATAAATTCATAAAGTTACATATGTGAGCGTATGATTATACTTTTACAAATAAGGCAAAAATATGTATTCCATAGTCTTGTACGTCCCCGGCATACATTGAGCCTGCTGGGCGCGGAATAATTCACGTACAGCGCCTTGCTTCCAAGTTATTTCTTTATTACATCTCCCTCCGCCTGCCCTTTTTTAATTTGTTCCGTATCAAACCATTTCAATTCATAATACGAATCCGAGATGAATGGTGCAAGCTAATTTTTAGTTACGTCGTTTAGAATTGTTCAACAAAATAAAAGAGTATTCAGGATCATATTATACGTCTAGACACGTGCACTAATGTCATACGAAATACGATGTACTTAGTAGCTAACATAGTAACGATGCATGATGATATAACCATCTTCTCTATATTCGACAACTAGTTAGGCTATTAGCTCAAAACTAAACGTACGTTATGCTATCGGAGCGTTAGTTAATCTGCAATGATGTTACCATTTATATGTAAGTACTCTCAACCATTAATCTATCAAATAGATTAGGTACTTACGAGTACATAGCTTACGTGAGTTCAATGATCGTACCTACTAAACTAAACATGAGTTATGCATCTTTTATACTTAATAAACTTTTATTCTTGAAACTACTTAAACAGCATACTTATAGAGTAGTATAAAAGGAATAGGTACAATAAAAAAAACTAAAACTACATTAAAATTAAATACGCTAAAATTATAATTCAATTGTTCTTCATTACTTGTTCGAATATCAAAATTAGAATCATATGTAAAATGTTTGTGATATTTTTTGGTAATGGGTACAGAAATTAAACTGTTACTTATGTTATTCTGTAATGAAAATATCCATAGCCTTGGATGTATCGCCAAGAGAACTTTGACGTCTACGGAGACCGTAGTGCTATGCAAAATCATGTTCTCTACCACATACTTAACATCAGGGAATTTTTAAAGACGAGTTAGGGCTTGACACGCGTGCCTTTTCAAGTTACTTTGATAATTGCGTTTATATGCAAACACATAAAGACTCAACAAGCAAAACGCAGCACAGAGATCTCTCCCACTCACTCAGCCAGACCCAAGCTATCTCAGTCAGTTATCCTATCATAGCTGTGGCTTACCGTAAAAAATACTATCACACGCAACGCTCAATCGCACATTTTCTCCAAACTGTCGTAATGTGTATCGGACAAATCGTTCTCAGTCATCGAATCGCGCGACCTCCTCAATGTGTCTGGCGCAGTGTAATAGAATCGGCGGAGGCGGCGGCGAACCGCCGTCTCGGCCCGGATATGACCTGTCATCGTCGTAACTGACAGAACTGTGCGAGGGTAAACCTTGTTTACCCCCCCTTAGTATGAGTAAACAGCGCTTGACTTTGTTTTAGTAACCATCGCCGGTTGATTGATTTACGATCCAGTATCCGATCGAGATAGTTGGGGCGCACATGTGGCCATGTGTAATTGTTAAGTTCAGTTAATTGGTTTAGTGATCACGGCCACAGTTTAGGTAACAAATGTACTTTGTTGCGTGAACGGAATTTATTGGAGTTGTTTAAATATCGTCTAGTAAACGTCGTAGTAAACATCGTTTAGTGGAAACTGTTTTGGCTAATGTATAATTTAAGATGTGATATGCAAATGTAATAAATTGTGCTGTATGTTTCCCAAAACAATAAAATAAAAATAAAATAAATAAACCAAACGATGAACTTGTCCAACAATTCATTACACGTAATCCATCTAGTCAAAGTTACGTCCCAAAATAAAAACCGGTACGATTCTCCATTTGTTTCCAAAATAATGCCTTGTCTGACAGAAGTTGCTGTCGTGATATCGAGAAAAAATAATGTATGGTTAAGGACTTTAATTCGTGAGTCACCATGGAACCTTTTCAAAGGAAAAGTAATTACGAATGTTATTGTTAATTAATTCGATTGTCACTATGACGTTTACTGTGAAATGGTTCCATGGCTTGACTCCTTGACCGTACTTATCGAAAGTCAGAAACAATCTTCGCCTCTGTTTTATTAAATTTATCATTATATATAAAAATTAATCTCTGTTTCCAGTAGTTAATACCATAACTTGAGACTGTCTTTACCGATTTAATCCATGTTTTTGAAAGTTTTTATAAACTTTGTAGAAGGTTCTTTCGAAAAGAAAAGAAAAAGTTACGTAAAAAATTAGAAGATTCCAGAAACCTTAACGACTAAGTAAACTTTTCTAATGTAACCTAAGCGCGATTAATTACAACCGCTAAGATTAGAGACATGCGCAACAGAACAACAGAAATTCACGATACATTTTGTGGAATTTCCCAAGGGAATTATTACGAAATTCCGGAATTAATTCGATTGCTAAACCTTAAGCTTTAAGCGTGCAAAACCACAAGTAAAGGCTAGTCCTTGTATAAAATTGCGAGTAAAACCATCGCTTTCAGTGTGTCGTACACTTTAGGGCAGTTAATTGTTTGCGGTATCGGACTCTCTCGCTGTCAGAGAGCCACACTACAACCCGCTGAAGCGCTGTGACGTCACACAGCCGGAGTATATACGTCACGTTAAATACGTATTATCACTGTCCTCACCACATCGAGGTACGATTGCCATTCAATTAACAATCTTATTTAAAGATAGATAGATAGACTTATTTATTACCTTTTAAAAAATTCATTATAAATACATGTCAGTTAATTATAAGAAATTCACAAAAGAATCGTCAAAAGTATACAAAAAATAACAACAAACAACATATTATATTAAGGAACATATTATTATACAGTACATGGATACAATGCCGCTGGATGTACCTATCCCTATTTGTAATATTCAATTTTTAATGCTGCATTTTGAAATTTTACTGCAGGAAATCAAATATCGTAGAGAAGCGGTTTTATAAATAAAACGAGCTTTTGCCCGCGGCTCCGCCCGCGTGGTCGGTTATCGCGCGCTGTTCCCTCTAAAACTATCTCTATGCCAAAAATCACGTCGATCCGTCGGTCCGTTACGGCGTGATAGACGGACAAACACAAACATTGTTGCTTTAAAGCGTTTTTTAAACAGTTTAATTTGCTTGACTCTGTATTTTTCATAATGAAATAATAATTTGATTTGCATCCATTTTGATTTGATTACGATCTCTATGAGCTCTATACATAATAGATAGTTTGTTGTTACTTTCCTTACCTGTTACCATTCTTAACTAGAAGACAGACAATGAAGTTTACCTGAAAGAAAACACATTAATTAATACGTTGCTTCCGCCGAACTTAACTGAAATAAGTGTTAACGAATTAGTTGATTGCTATTGCGTGACGAAATAATTAACCAAATCAACAATATAATTACACGCTTTCACTGATTTCACCAAGATTTAGATTTAGCTTTTATTGAAAAAATGTTGTTAGTGCTAGTTTTTCAAGATAAAACGAAATTCTTATATCTTAAATAATACTCAAAAGACTTTATGACCGTATTCTAATAAAAAAAATTGAAAATTGATATAGATTAAGAAAATACTGTTCGCATCCTAATAATAAGAAATGTAAAGATCATGAGTCGTTAATTTATTAGTACAAACACTGATTTATCGGAATTAATATAAGAAAGGTATATTTTTATCTTCACAAATAAAGCATAGTAGGTTCATCATAATTTATAAAGGAACGGCCACAACGCTGCTTAAAAAAACAGCGACGGTACGTAATCGCAGTGACGTATCGAATGCGTACCGTTTTTATTACATGCCCTCTACACCACACCGCTGCTCAAAATACGCGACAGACACGTTGCGGAATAGCAGTGACGTGCTGTAAACGTCACGACTTTTGATACAGTCCTGGCCCTAACGTTTACGGCACGTCACTGCGATTGCGCACCGTTTGCGTATTTTAAACAGCGGTGTGGAGAGCATGCAATTAAAACAGTGCGCATGCGATGCGTCACTGCGATTCCGTACAGTCACCGTTTTTTCAGCAGCGGCGTGGCCGCTCCTTACCTCTTGAACGTAGACCTCCCAAAGATGCGAAACAAAACAATGGTAAACAACACCACAGAGAACATAATATACAGAGACACCACCTAGTACTAGCAAACGGTATCACCCTAATACTGGCTATACGACTGGCTATTTTTCTTTTCTTTATTTTACAATAGAAGGCACCACTGAGAACACAAATAACACGATACCTATATGCCATCTAGCGAGACACTAATGATACGGGTGTCGCTTGTTAGCCCAATATATAGCTTAACTAGGACATGACAGGGTTGGTAGATGGCGCTACGTTATATAACCTACTCACGGCCGCTGGTCAGTGCGTAAGCAATCGAGGTTTCGTAGATCCAAACCTTTTCGTAATCTGCTGAAAACGCTGTCAGCCATATTATTAGTTTATAGATTATCTACAGCTTAGGGCTATACCATAGTAAAAGTGTATAAAGTACGCGCACTCCATTTTGTTGACATATTGATTTTAGGTATTTTAGGTACGAGATTTTTTTCAAAGTAGTGACGATCATCATCATCATCATCATGTCAGCCGAAAGATGTCCGCTGCTGGACATAGGCCATAGCATTGTGTGGGCATAGTAGTGACGATAATGTAGTTTTAATTTTTTTTTATTACACTGGAAGGCAAACGAGCAAGTGGGTCTCCTGGTGGTAAGAGATCACCGACGCCCGTAAACATCTGCAACATCAGGGGTATTGCAGATGCGTTGCCAACCAGGCCTAAGTTGGAATACCTCAAGTGCCAGTAATTTCACCGGCTGTCTTAAGCCGGGTCCGCTGCGACGTGTTTTTGTGTTTTTCTAACACCTAACATGTTTTTCTAACATAATTAAATTAATTTTGTAAAGATTTTCGTCGCAGCGGACCCGACTTTATGTTAGAAAAACATGTTAGGTGTTAGAAAAACACAAAAACACGTCGCAGCGGACCCGGCTTTACTCTCCGCGCCAAAACACAACAGTGCAAGCACTGCTGCTTCACGGCAGGATTAGCGAGCAAGATGGTGGTAGCAATCCGGGCGGACCTTGCACAAGGTCCTACCACCTGCTATTATGCGATTATGCAATTATAGTATATAAGTGTTGTGTAGTGTATATACTTGGTTTGGTGTTTTTCAAAATCCTCTAATATCTCAGAAACGGTGCGTCCTAGCTCAAAAATAGCCAAATTTTCAACCCCCCTCCCAAGCCCACCCCTCTACGAGACTACCCCGGACCCAACACCAAAATTTCATCCCCCCCCCCCCACTTTCAGCACATTGACCAGCCTAACCAGACCCCTGATCCAAGGGTAGCAAAAACTTCCAGGGGAGATATTAGAGGATTTTGAAAAACACCAAACCAAGTATATACACTACACAACACTTATATACTATAATTGCATAATCGCATAATAGCAGGTGGTAGGACCTTGTGCAAGGTCCGCCCGGATTGCTACCACCATCTTGCTCGCTAATCCTGCCGTGAAGCAGCAGTGCTTGCACTGTTGTGTTTTGGCGCGGAGAGTAAGACAGCCGGTGAAATTACTGGCACTTGAGGTATTCCAACTTAGGCCTGGTTGGCAACGCATCTGCAATACCCCTGATGTTGCAGATGTTTACGGGCGTCGGTGATCTCTTACCACCAGGAGACCCACTTGCTCGTTTGCCTTCCAGTCGAATAAAAAAAAAATTAAAACTACATATCGTCACTACTATGCCCAACCAATGCTATGGCCTATGTCCAGCAGCGGACATCTTTCGGCTGACATGATGATGATGATGATGATCGTCACTACTTTGAAAAAAAATCTCGTACCTAAAATACCTAAAATCAATATGTCAACAAAATTGAACCTTGATTACTGTCTATAAAATTCACTCAGAAAAATTATCTATTTCGAGCTACGAGTTTTTTTTAAAGTAGTGACGATATTTATTTATTTACCTAACACAAAAATAAAACGACTACGACTACGCGAACGTGAAGAGAGCGCGAGACGAGCAGAACGACGTGCGGCGTGCAGTCTTCATTACAAAGTAGAATTATCTACTGTCTATCTATATTATCTGATGTCTTCAAGAATCCAACATTATGGATTATGTTAAGATATTTGTTTATAACCTCAAAAGTCCACGTATCAAATCCATTGCGTCATACATAAATGTCAAGTCAAGTCAAGTCAAGTCAAGTCACAGCCAGCACAGCAGGCAGGCTACTTCGAAAATCGAAACTCGAAGTTCGTGTCGTGCGGTCCCTCTGATACTTATACTATTTATTACGAGAGCGAAAGAGACCGCACGACACGAACTTCGTGTTTCGAATTTCATAGTAGCTCGCTGCAAGAGCATACCGGTTTTATGCCATCTAGCGTTACCTTTGCAAACTACTACGAAAACCTCATAGCTGAAACGTAGTCACATGTAGCCTATACTTTCGTATTCTCAATTTATTATTTATGATGTTTCTTATCTTCAAATTAAGGAGTTGAAATAAAGTTGATGTGAAGTTGTGTTTATAAAATATGCTATTCTTTATTTTAATATCAATATTTCTACTTAATTCGGCTTATTTACATTTTATAATTTACAGATGTTAATGGTAGTGCCATCTATTGCGGTTTTTTAGTACTAAATATATCTTGTATGAGTTGGTAGCCCATGACAACACCCAAATCACAAGTATAAACTATAATGGACCTTCGTTAGTATTCTAGTACAAACACTAGTTTCCTTCAACAATCCTTCCACATATATACAAGCCGCGTTAACGTTGCAAGTTATTAATATCCAACCTTAATTATCTTGAGACGGAAAATTCGTGGGTCCCGCTATTCTCGGTTAATTCCCGTGACCCACGGACGGTCCCCAGGCGCATCAGTTGATTGGAGCCCGGACTTGACGTGAGTGGATTGAGCCCCCCGTCCCCACCACATGCAATATCTCGGGGTGACAAATATTATTATTAAGAAGCAATAACCTTCTATCGTCTCGATACGTAGTTTTTCGTTAGCTAGCAAAAATTGGGCTTTGGCTGTGGGAAAATGTATGTAGGTACTGGATGAATTTCGTAGTTTTAATTGATATGAAAGTAAATACAAAACGAATTTTCAGACAAAAAGTTTAGTCCCTCGAAATATTAGTATTTACTTGTACAATTTGTTTTATTTAAGAGGATAAAAAGCATATTAATAAGTATGGGGGAGACCTAAGTCCAACAAATGAACATCCTACAGCTGATATGATGATGATGATGATGAAAAAATCATATAGAATACGACATGCTAGCTTAATAGCTTGGGGCTCCGTGGGAACAACAGCCAAAAACCTCTCATATTGAGAGAAAACTCGTCCCAGCAGTGGGGCGTATTATGATGATGAAACAGATATAGATGAACAGACTTACGCAAAATGTAGGTATCAATAAGGTTTAAGGTTTAAGATCATTTAATCTCATAAAGAATTGTACAATTCACTTACATGAGACAAACAAAATAATTAACATAAATTTGTTATAAGCGCACAAATACATCACGTTATTAGCAAGAAAAAGGGTACTTTGACAATAATAATCGGGTGCCGCTCGCACTGCATGCAGCGAGCGACAATAGTAGCAAAACAAGAAATACATGGAATCGTTATAACTAGATGCGGCATACGTACGCCGAGCGTAGTTCAGATTAACTTATGCTATAATTATACTTATTTAATTGTTGGAAAATTAGCGTTTATTCTTTAGTGTTTTAATTGTTTTAAAAGTTTGTCATTTATCCACTATGTACTGGGTTTATATATATATATATATATACATAATATTTGTACCATTTATATTTATAATGTAATTAAATATTTTTCCAGCTTTTAATATATATACATACACACACACACACACACACATACATTATGTGTATATATATACATTTACATATGGGTATATATTAATTTCGTTTAATATTTGTTGACGACATATTGTTTTAGCAGAGATTTAAAGCGAAATATTGATTTTGTTTCCTTAATGTTTTTGGGAAGTTTATTAAATAATTGAGCACCTTCATAGACTATACTTCTTTTTCCGTAATTGGTTCGGGACGGTTGTAAGATTAAATCATTGGCATTTCGTAGTTTGATTCTCTGTACATGGTGTTTTCTGGCAAAATTTATCTGCGATGTGATTTCATTTTTAATTATTTTGCGTATTAAAATACAGTTGCAATAAACGTAGGTTTGAGTAATGTTTAAGAGTTTTGTTTCTTTGTATAGTTTTTTGGTTGGAGTTAAAAAGTCATAGTGGAATAATACTTTGATGAGTTTGTTCTGTGCTATTTGAAGAGTTTCTAGGTTGGTTTTACCAGCAGAACCCCACACTTCGATGAGATAGTCTATGTGTGGTTTTACGAGCGAATTATATATAGTATAGCGTACTTTCAGCGGAAGAGTATTGGCATAGTTTCGTAAAGCTCCAGTTAATGATGTTAATTTTGTTTTTATCTTTTCTATGTGGGGTTTCCAGTTTAATTTTTTATCGAGTATTAGCCCAAGATATTTTTCATTGTCAACTTCTGTTACGATTTCGTTGTTTATTTTCAGTGGTGGGAAATCTAATATTTTTTTGTTTTTAGCGGCAAAAATTATATAATTTGTTTTTGTTACGTTAATAGTTAGTAAATTTGATTTAAACCAGTCGTTCAACAAATTTAGATCGTTTTGTGCATCATGTATTATATCGTTTACTGTGTTTCCAAAATAAAAAATACTAGTGTCGTCTGCATAGAGTGTGACGTCGCCTCTCAAATTAAGTTCTTTTATATCGTTAATATATATAAGAAACAGCAACGGTCCTAGTATTGATCCCTGAGGGACTCCACAGGTGATCAATTTGGGCTCACTTTGACAATTTTTGATTTTGACGACTTGATAGCGGTTTGTAAGATATGATGTTAGAATTTTTAAGGCTACGCCGGAGATACCTAGCTCATGTAATTTTTGTATGAGTATTTTGTGACTGACCGTATCAAACGCTTTTTTAAGATCAATGAAAATGCCAAGTGCTATTTGTTTTTTATCTATATTAACTTTGATTTTTGTCACAAGGTCTACTGTTGCTGAGAGAGTGTTGAATTTAGGTCGGAAACCGTATTGTTTTTCGTAGAGGAAATTTATGGAGGTCAGATAAGATTCAAGTCGGTTATAAATTATTTTTTCAAATATCTTCGAGATTACAGGGAGAACTGATATTGGACGATAGTTACTTGGATTACTTTTGCTCCCCGATTTATAGATTGGTGATACCTTTGCTAGTTTTAAACTGTCAGGGAAAACACCCTGCTCAAGACAGTTGTTTATACACAGCGTGAGTTCTTCAAGTATTAGTTCCTTGACACATTTTATTGACTTGGTGTTAATGCCATCCATTCCAGAGCTCGTGTTAACTTTCAAACTGTCTATTATTTTAGAAACCTCATCGGTGGTAGCAGGCTTAAATTTTGATATTTTAACTTGGTTTGATTTTGAAGTAGAAGTATGAAAAGTTATATGCTCGTGGTCATGACTCTTGGGGATTTTACTAGCCAACTCCAAGCCTACATTTGAGAAAAAATTATTAAATATATCACACATTTCCTTCAAATCTGATGTAGTTCCCGTTTCATTTTCTAGTTTTGTTGGTGCCAGGTGCTCTTTTGTTTTATTTGTAGACAAACTGTTGATAAGCTTCCACATCTTCGAAGGATTTCTTTTGCATTCTTCGAAAGCTTTGTAGTAATACATTTTCTTCGTATATTGGATACAATTTGCCACTTTATTCCTTTTTATCTTAAATTCTTGATTCAAATTCTCATCCTCTGGGTTGCGCTTTAATTGTTGCCATAATATATTTCTAGAATTTATTTCTTTTATGATTGTGCTATTTATCCAATCTTGCCTTGGAGGATTTAATATCTTAAATTTTGTGGTTCGGTTCTTATTTATGCTGGATATTAGTCGATTTTCCAGGATGGCGTAGTCGTTGCTGGCATTTGCAATGTTTCCAACTTCAATTGTCTTGTATAAATTGTCATAGTTAATTTTTTCATATTTTTGTTTTTGTGTAGGCTCCGCGACATAGTTTTTAACTTCAAAGTATATTTGCTTATGATCGGACATAGAGGATTCGATTATAGCAAGGTGAAAATTATTTTTCGTTAAATTCGTGCAAACATGGTCCAGTATAGTTTTCGTAGTGCTGGTCTCACGAGTACAGTAGTCTGTGTGGATCTTGTTAATTATTTTATAGTTATTTTCTTTTAGGATATTTTTATATTTACTTACGTTATTTTCTGTCGATAATACATTCAAGTTAAAGTCACCAAAAACAACGGCTCTTTTTCGGTTTTGCAGTTGTGATGAGTACACATCCAGGAAGTTTTTGATGCTATCGTGATTTGATCTATATACAGCGCCGATGTCAACTGAAAACTTTTGGAGATGAATCCATAGGTAATGATTTCCATTTAAGCACTGTCCTTCTATTATGCTATGTTTTAGTAGGTTGTGAGCAAATATGGATACTCCACCACCTCTTTCGTTAGTTCTTGTGTTATAATAGTGCGTATACCCGGGTAACTGGTAGTTCATGGCTTCTTCGTCGGATTTTAGCCAAGTCTCAGTTAGCACGATGACGTGGATTGTGCTTTGTAGCGATTCAATTACACATTTTAATTCGTCAAATTTGCCAGGTTTTACTATACTTCTAGTATTCGCATATAAGCATTTTAGCGATCCCTTGCAAGTCGTGATATTCTCGTAGTTGCTGGTTACTTGATATGTTATTTTTTCCTTCGTTGTGTTATGAGTATCTGTGGATGCAGTCAGTTGGAGTTTTTTGGCAAATTTTGGATGATTTTGGGAACACCTTTAACGTATTTTATGGTTAAAAATGTTTCGCCATTACTGATTCTTTGTTGAAGCTCTTCTTTCGCGGCCTTGTAGCTCGCTTGTTGTTGTGGCGTTTGATCACTAAAAATTTTAATGGTATGGCTTATCAGTTTTTTTCTGTTTTGTAATATAGTAATAGCCTCTTCCTGCGATTTGAAGCATACCTTAATGTGGCGGTGAGTATTTGGCTTGTATTTTCCCAATCGATAAATCTTCTGTGGTTCTGGGAAATTTGTACAAACCGTTCTTAACAATTCAGTAACTTCATGTTTATCCTGCTGCCATCTTGCTGTAGAAGTAGCTGAATCTGGTTCAGGTAATCCTGATATAATTATATTTTTAGTTCTGATATTACGTTCATAAAATTCCCCAAATATATCCTCGTAGTTTGTAGATTGAGTATTATTGGTTTGATGATCTTCTTTTAGTTTGCTTACTTCCATGTCCAGCTTCTTAATTTTTTCCTCAATTTTTGTGTTTATATCCACAAATTTTTGTATGTCATTTTTTATTTTATTTTGCTCTACGACCAAATTATCAGTTATATTTTTAACACTGTTAATTTGTTCTCTCATTCCAGAAACGTCTTGGGACAATTTTGCAAAACTCTCAATCTGTGTATCATTTACAGTTTTTAGGAACGTCATCATTTCGGTCATTTGTTTCCGCATTTCCGATAGTTCTGATTGGATTGCTTCAATATCACCGGTTTGCTTGCGTTTATTTCTAAATGTTACATGAAGATTTTCCGCAGACTCATGATAAAGCGCTTTACTTGTTAACTCTGGTACAGAGTCACTTCGTTCGACTCCCTTGCCACTTCCAGTAGGCGAACGCATTATATTCATGTTTGTCTAATAGATACTCACGCACTGCCGACCGATGTGGAAACAGGACAAAAGTAGATACACTTGTACGATTAAAACGTTGTAAGCGCCCTACAGACTGTTCACTCGAGTTTCAAACTTAACACTGCAAAATCAAGGTTGAAGTCTGTACGTACGTCGAAAATATGATTTTTAAAGTAATATGCAACACGTCTGTTCTGTGCGCTTACCCACAGAGAGATGAATACACAATAAATAACAACAATTAATCAAATGAACAACTTGTTTTTAATTTGAACCGAGGATTGTATTGTAAAAACATTCGGAATAGGTGACATACTAATTGAAACAAATTGGAGATGTAAGTTTTAAGTGATTAGTTGCCGTGTTTAATAATAGAATCAAGCTAGCAAAATAATTAAGAATAGACACTTCGGTGAAAGTTGTAAAACATTATCTTTTCTTTATATTCTCTTAGCCAGTGTGGATAAGACATGGATAAGATGACAGAAATACGATTAACGCGTGACGTTTATTATTGCATGCTCTAGTCTAAAACAAGATGCTACAAAGAAATGAGATTTGAATCGGCCAGTGACCTGAAGATTTCGCGGATTCCGAGTCAAATGACGTGAATTCACAACATTTTTTTAAGAAAGGAAGAAAAAACATTAATCCCTACTAATATTAATATTATAAATGCGAAAGTAACTCTGTCTGTCTGTTACGCTTTCATGTCGAAACCACTCAACCGATTTTGATGAAATTTAGTATATAAGTAGTTTGAACTCCAAGGATCAACATAGACACCGCGATTACACCGCACGATAACCTAAATTCGCGCTTAGGTTAGATACATATTGTTGGGGAATTTCCTAAAAAAATATGTAAAAGGGAGAAGGTACACGACAAGCTCAACTAATATGTGGCAAAAGGCTCAGCTCAGCATGTGCGGTGTTGTTGATTTTTTAATGGTCAATAAATGCGTTTATTATTATTTTTATTCCAAACAAATTTATTTTTAAAAGTTTTAGAACTAAATTAGCTCAAGATGAAGACTGGAAGCTGTGGTTTAATTTTTTGTTCCTATCACAGGGCCCACCTTGTACAAAACAGGCATTTGCAAAATACACAAGTCAATTGCAAAACTAAACGGACGAAACAGAACCCTTTCGTTGTTAAAAAACCTGTTAAAAATGTACTCGATTGCGTTGGCTGGCTGGCAAGTTAGTAAACTAGATCTGTTTCATTATAACTCGGTCGTAGCTATTGTTCGCGGTCTGCGGGGACCTGCGTTATTTTTTACCGGCTGCGAGTATTACAAAACGGTTACAATATTCGTATCACTTTATTGAAATGTTCAACTACTACATGTTTTGTTTTAATTTCTAATCTGAGTTTAACACAAATAAATACATATACAATTAAATTTTCCTTTACATTGGTAAATTGAATCAGGCGTCACAAAGATAAATGAAAAAAAAAATAGTTTGCTTAGGCTGAAATTACTAACACGAGATGGGCATTCTCGATAAGCAGCATAATTGCATGCCCGTATACTCGTAGTAGTGCCCTCAGTAAATACACAGAAAACTATTAAAAAAACTTGACGTGACGCTAAAACTCATTAATCGTTCGTAGCTTTTGACCTTGCTAACATCTTCACTTGAACGCAACCACTCTCTTGTTTCAATAAACAAATACATTGGTGAATGCGCTATTAAATATTGCAGCTGTCTGCAATATTAGTCATGTGCATCACTTTAAACCTATAAACAAGATCCAACAAAAAGCTCGGCGCATGTAATAACTAAAAGACGTAGAGGTAAACACGGATAATCCTAAAAATAGAGGCAGCGATGTATCAAAAGCGCACGTAAATCACTAATGATTCCCGTAACAGTATTACGGAGGTTGCGGAGCGTTCCATATTTCGTCCGGGCACGTTTTCCGCGTAGACGTATGGGAATATTTGCGGAGTCAGAACATAAACGCGCAAGTGGCACGAGTCATGCGATCCAGCGCTAGCTACGGTAACCAGATATCTGAATAGGATATGCACCCCTTATTCTTTGGTGTACAGATCTAAAGCCTTGCTTTAAACACGATATTATTATATTGAAACTGTAGACGACCTTAGATAATATAGACTAAGACGACGCATGTACGAAATTTATTAAAAAGTTTGAATAGTTACACTGTCTATATAGCAACTGGCCACCAATAAAGTTTGGTAGAAAGCAAACAGCATTTGTCCGCACTGGGTGTTAATTTTACGTTATTAATAAAATAAAATAAATCATTTTTATTAATTTACACCGTATAAATCAGTTTACAGTCTACAGAAACGTAGAGCAATGAGAATATTGTTTAAGCAGAAATGCGTTCAGTTCAATCAGTTTATTCAACGCTAGGGTAACAACATAAGTATTTGGCTGGATAGAGTGTTCAGTAATTTTGAAATATGTACCTACTACTTAGGCTACATCAAATAGGTACAGGCTTTCTCAATCGAGCAAGCGGTAATTTAAATAATCTGTTGAAAGAGATGGACATTGACATATTTAACTGCAACATTCCATCAGTGAGGCGAAGATTGGCGACCAGGTTCTTTGATTGAGCGCACCGTTGGTATCTACTTTAGATATCTTAGTAACCTTAAGCTTAAGTCTTGGTAGGTATACTCTGTCCCTTTGGGTAGTGCAGTGCTAACCTAGTGTAAGTGCGGAACTATCGTATTTAACTTTGTTGCATATTTATGTGTTTAAAGGAAATAAGTTCTATGTGTTGAGGAGTGTAGTAAATCCATTTGAAGTTCTGTGATCTTTTGTTTGGCAACGTGTATCGTTTGATATGGTGCGTGGCACCTCTCGTTTAAGTTAAGCTTAAACATGTAAACTATAAGTTATAACTATCTATGGTATCCTCTGATTGACTCTGTGTTGTTATTCCTACTACATATTTTATATTGTGATTTTAGCTGTTGGTTCTCCTTAAATAAAATAAAAAAAATACTACAAATTGTTTTCTTCGGTGATAACTGAAAAGATTTTCTTCATCATTTTGATTCTTCCAGTTTAAGGTGGAATATATTGTTATGGTTTAAGATTTAATTTACTTTCACCAACATATATTATTATATTACTACTAGCTGTTGCCCGCGACTCCGTCAGCGTACAAGTATGAAAAATAGTTTACGTCCTATTCTCAGACCTACCGAATATACACACGAGTGACACGAGAATTTTATATATTAGAAGATAGATGTCTCTTCCTGCGACCCACAGGCACATTCTGCTTTGCAGCATTTCAACGAGATGTAATTATAGAAATATAGTCAGCAAAAAGGCTGTCTGAAAAAGTTTTTTCTACAATTAACAAAAAATAAAAAAAATTAAGATTACTTAAAGTCTTAACAAAATTACAATGTACAGTGGAAGCGTGGTCACCGGCGCCTGCGGCGAGCCTTTGAACTCCGCTAGAAAGCCGCAGCGGCACCTAAATATATTCGTAAGGAATATTCAAAAACTGCGTGAAGCGCGAGTCGCGGATGCCCCAAAGGTTCTGTGAAGGAGATTTTAGATTTGACCTTCAATCCTATTTTTTGGCCGAATCAAAAATGAGGAGATTCTCAATTGAATCGTACCTATGTTTGTAGTTTCGTAAATATTTTTTAACAAAGAAAGAAAGAAAGAAAGGTAGTTTATCTTAAATTATATCAAAGTCTATTCAGCATAATTTTATTCTAATTTCTACTCGAATTCCATTCAAAGAAAAAAAATTAGGCCACATTTAACTCAGCATATTACCTATTCATATGTGTACCTACATTAATAGCGTTAACATTATTTTCATTACGTACACTGTTAAAAATTTTTGTAAAATTACAATTGTTTTACAAAACAAATATCAGCAAAATTCCAAATCAACGTATACTAATACAAAACATAACACAATTTGAGTAAAATTACAAAACATGTGAAGGAACTTACTATAATGAGTTGTAATTTTGGAAGCTTTATGCAATAACCCTACACGTATTGTAATTTTTCCTAACTGTTGGTGAATTTCTAATGAAAGGTTGTAAATTTACCAAAATTGTTTGTAATCCGATTTACAATACTTTTTTTGTGATATTACGAATAAATGTTGAAACTCAAATTACTATGAAGTCATTAAGAATTTACAAATAATTTTATTATTTTTGTAACACAAATTTGAAAATTACAATACGTATTATAATTCTATCGAAAGTTTTTATTTTTCTAACACGTATTGTTATTTTCTAAAACTGTTGATTAATTCTGAACAAAATGATTTGAAAATTAGAATAACTCTTTGTATTTTGATTTACAATACTTTTTTTATGAAATTACGAAAAAAGTTGAAACACAAATTAGTATGAAATCATTAAGAATTTACAAATAATTTTATTATTTTTGTAACTTAAATTTGAAAATTACAATACGTATTATAATTCTACCATAAGTTTTTATTTTTCTGACACGTATTGTAATTTTTTAAACTTTTGATTAATTTCGGGCAAAAAGATTTAAAATTTACAAAAATTGTTTGTAATTTGATTTACTATACTATTTTTATAAAATTTTGAAAATATGTTGAAACTCAAATTAGAATAAAATTATTAAGAATCTGCAAACTATTTTATCATTTTTGTAACACAAATTTGAAAATTGCATTACGTATTGTAATTCTACCCAAAGTCTTTACTTCTCTAACACGTATTGTAATTTTTTCAAATTTTTGATTAATTTCAAGCAAAAAAATTTAAATTTTTTAAAAAATGTTTATAATTTGATTTACAATACTTATTTTGTGAAATTATGAAAAAATTTAGAAGATGAAATTATTAAAGATTTACCTAGGTATAATTTTACTATTTTTATAACGCAAGTTCGAAATTGCATTATACATTGTAATTCTACTAAAACGTGTATTTCTCTTATACGTAATAGTAATTTTTCAAACCGTTAATTAGTTTTGAATCAAAAGTTTCTAAAATTCTTGAAATCTGTTTGCAATTTGCTCTAAAATATTTTTTTTTTTTTTTGTAAAATTACAGAAAAATAGTATTAGTAGTATTGAAATTACTATGAAGTCATTAAAAATCTATAAATATTTTTAGTATTATAATCTTTAAATTGAATTTTCAAACCAAGTCTTTAAATAAGCTGTAAATCATCATTTTCAGAGCGATACGTTACCTGCGATCGCTACCATTCAACAAATGTTTTGTAATTTTTCGATAATGAGTTGAAATTAATTACGTTGTGTAGTACGGGAGTGCACCGATAGATGGCGCTGCTCCCTAAATAAACTCGCTAACGATGTGTAACCTTAGAATTGTGACTACCGCGGCTTACTTAACGTTTGTTGTCTTTTGTTAGGGACAGCATTATACTTGGTTGGCTGCATTCAAATTATTGAACACCTTCCAATATAATTCTGAACGTAGTACGACTCTGATTGCAGTACGGTGTCTCGCTCGAAACGCCTGCTGTTCTCCGAGTGAATACTATAAAACCACTCAGTTGTAATTGAAGTTTGTGTATTAAACCGTATAATTATATTTGTCGTTTCCGTCGCATCGTCAACCCCGTTATAGTTGTAAATTTTTTTTTTTTTTTTTATGATAGTTGTAAATTTACATCACATCATTTTGAAATTGCAAACCATTTTCAAAAGAATTTGTTTGGCAAAATTACATTATTTGTATTGTAATTTTGTTAAACGAATTTCCGATAGTCGTTTGGTAAATTTCAACAAAATGTTTTGTAATTTTTCAATAATGAGTTGAAATTAATTGTGTAGTAAATTTACAACACATCATTTTAAAATTGCAAACCATTTTCAACAGAATTTGTTTGGCAAAATTACATTGTTTGTATTGTAATTTTGCTAAACGAATTCCGATAGTCGTTTGGTAAATTTCAACAAATGTTTTGTAATTTTTCGAAATTGAGTTGAAATAAATTGTATTGTAAATTTACAAAACGGAATTATATTTTTACTTTATTGTTGTGCGTAAAAACTTCCAACACTTTCTTTGTAAAATTACTACAGAAATTTTTAACAGTGTAAATAAAAATGTAATTCCTTCCATAGTACGTTACTTTTTAAATGTTCCCATTTGAACCCTCGCACACACGCCTCTCTCGGAAGTAATGAAGCTTACTTTATAAACGATTTCAGTGAATTTCATACATCGCGGAATTTTATTGGAAAGGTCGCGATTTCCTCCCCACACTCCGCCATTGAAATACGGGCAATATCTTCGCCAGCTCATATTTTATAGCGCTCCCTTTGTTATTATGTTGTTTGTAATTTTCTCAGCATATTTATATTTGTGCTGGTTTTCTTTTGAGTCGGGCTTAGAGAAAAAATACATTAAATGAGCTTTAACATGAAAATAGCTGCTGGTGAAGTTTCCCTGTTGGAGAGTGCTGTACGATACCGCGCACATAATAGGTACCTACTTAACATAATCCGAGATATTTCCTACTTGATCAATGTATGCAGTCAAAATATCTCTAAAACTCAAAACAAAAAGTTGGTTGTCACGAGCACATTTTGAATAACAATCAAATTCATCGTCAGAAACTTTTGGGAAGTGGCAAATGCTTTTATCTATCTAAACAGAGGCCGTATTGTCTATCAAGCGAATGTCACACTCGCATTCACTATATCTTTTTACCCTCATCCTACACCGTGTGACAGAAAGAATCGCTGAAAACGATTATGATTCCGAATGCATTAGACAATAAGGCTTCTTTTTACTTGAATCCTCCTAAATATACGTAACCAGTCGTTAAATATTATAGCTACATTCTCTTTTGTAAACAAAATACAGCATATACAAACAAATGCCCTAAATTCATTTATATGCAGACGAAGCACAGACTCAATCAAAACAGGGTGACGTAGTACAATTTTATTGATTGTAATATGGTCACCGTAGCCTTCATACACTTATCAGGGTGACCACACGCGCGTTTGTTAGCTTAGGCCTCTTGTTTGGACGGACATGGACACTGTTTTCCCGGGGGATTTTCCGCTTAATTGCTGAAAGTGATCGCCGAGTTCCGTATTGAGGATGCTGGCTGCTACACTGAGTGTGTTAGGTTTGATTGAATTTATTGTTTACCTTATTAGTATTCGGACGCTGTTGTCGCCATTTTGATTATAATTTAAGGGGATTCAGGAGTTCTAAATAATGAAATTGATATTTATGTGGTAGTTTGTAATGGTTCAAGCTCATTTACCAAATGAAGATGGCGACACAACGTGATGGATGCACAAGAAATCGAGTGACAGAAGCATAATGCAATAATTGATAAAAACTAGTGGGAGAAAGAATGGGATGATTCTGACGTGCGACTGTGTGCCTGACTGACTTATCGACGGGCAGCCAAAACCCTAGAACTAGAAAGCTAACATCCATACTTAATATTATAAATGGGAAAGTGTGTGTGTTTGTGTGTATGTTTGTCCGTCTTTCATGTCGAAACGTAGCGATGGATCGGCGTGATATTTGGCACAGAGATGGTTTATGGGCCAGAGAGTGAAAAAAGCTACATTTTGTCCCAGAAAAATGCACAGTTCTCGAACAAACAGCGTGCGATAACCGGATTTAACGCGGGTGAAGCCGTGAGCAAAAGCTAGTCTTGCATATAAATCCCCATTTTGTGAAAATATAGACAATGTATCTCTAATGTATTTAATAATCAAAAAGCTGAACACGTAATTTAAATTGACTGTTATTGGTTCTCATTATCACTACGAGTATACAAGTATCAAAGTAGGTTAAATCTAATCTCATCATCATCAGACTACAGAAGTCCACTGCTGCCAATAGGCCGCTGGAAATCTAATCTAATTGTATCGCTATTTAATTAATTTCGTTCCTTTTACCTATCTACATCTCATTCCATATTAAATAAAAAAAAAATCGTCTAAATTTTGTTTAGTCACATCTAAGAAATGGCAAGGCATTCTTGTTTCTCTCCTGGCAGAAACTTTAAATCCCATCGATACAACGTATACATGTATACACGCTATTTAACACCCCGCCAATCGATGTCAACGGGATTCGTGAAGATTCCCACGCTCAACGTGAGCCCGAAAAAATCCCGCTTCATCTCGGGATCATGTCGAGGTCATAATGGCCCAAGCGACCGTCCAGGATAGCAACAAATCGACATTTTCTCGGTTATGTACACGTTTGTCCCTTTTACGCTAGGCTAGATAGTGAGGGATGGTATGTGTGATGGTATTTATGAAATTGGTTGTGGAAATGTAAGCATTCAACGCTTTTTGATTATGTCAAAAGAACGAAGGACTGTCTGGAAATGTAGATCTTGTCTGCATCCGGTTCCTGCTGTGCACGATGATTCTCATCATAAGCCAGAACTGAATGATACCAGAGAGTTGGAGGTTGAATTAATTAGCAAAAATGACACAGTATTTGAAAATGTAACGATACGAAGACCACTGCAGAATAAGCGACTCCAGATTCTAGATTGCCTCTCTGACCCTGAGTCCGAATTGGAGTCTGATTCGAACACCATATTGGAGGAAAGTGGCACTAGCTTGCCAAACATACCTTCATGCACTGATTATGAGAACACTGAACTGATAGCTCAACTGGAGACGGTGTCACTTCAGTTGGCAAGTGCTCACGAGGAAATTGATAGATTGAACAGTGAAGTATCAAACATGAAGAAGAGGATAGAGGAGCAAGAAAAAAAAGCTGACATATATAAAAAGCTTCTCACGGATAAGGGAGCGTTCCGAAAATTTACCCCAGCAAAAAAAACTCTATTAACGAAAAAACCTTTAACCGTAGAGTATCTTGACAGGGACGATGACACTCCTCAGCTTCTTTCACCTACAAGCTTACAGCCCAATCAGGATAAATCGACGCAGACACTGAATAGTGATACTGTCAATAGTTTCAATGAATTGAGCTTCTCCGAGAACAACGATCAACGAGCATCGATGAACCAATCCAGAAGCAAGTTACGTATCATCAGCACAGACAACTCTAAGAAAATCCTCCAGGGCGCTCAAACTTTACTCAAATGTGAAGAAGTTTGCCACTTCATCAAAACAGATGGCAACATACAACATTTGTTTAACGATATCGATAAAACAACTAAAGATTTAACAATGAAGGACTTTTGTATCGTTTGGATTGGACCAACTGATTTTCTGAATACTTTTAATTGTAATGAGTTAATTAGCTACATAAGGCTTAAAATAAAGCCAATAAAACACACTAATATAATAATTAGCTTACCCAATTTCCGATTAAATAGATTTGCTACAATATTTAATAAGCGCATTGAAGCATTTAATTGGGCACTATATAATGACGTACGTGAGCATGAGTATGCATATGTACTTGATAGTAATAAAAATCTGCAGTATTCAACAAAAATGTTCTATAAAAATACTGGATACATAAACAATAATGCTCTAAGGATCATTTTTGAGGATCTAAGAAAGTACATGTCTGAGATAGATCGTTTTAATGAGGGTTGGTGCCAGACTGTAAAACAATGTAACACCAGTTCTGACTCTGAAAAACAATTTTTTCGTGACAGGGATTCTATCTCAGACAAAGAAAAAAATAAGTAATAGCAAATTAAATGATCTATTAATTCTTCACCAGAATATTGCAGGCTTATTAAACAAAAAAGATCTACTTGAGGTAACCTTAAAGAATCTTTATTCTGAAAAGGGATACTACATGGACATATTGTGTTTTTCTGAAACTTTTGTTAAATTTGGTGAAGAAAAAAATATAAACTTAAGCGGATTCAAAGTTGCAACATGGTATTCAAGAACCAAAAAAAGGGGAGGTACGAGGGTCAAACTGAAAGTTCTTAGAAAATCAAAAACTGAGCAAACTAGCAAGTTATTAGTTTTATTATATCTTTTCAAAATAGTGTCCATTCACATCAATACACCGCTGCATCCGATGGACCCACTGAGAAAAGCACTTAGCCCACTCGTCCTTAGGGGTCTCTTCGACGGCCTTTTGAAACGCACCCACTGCTTCCTCGGTGTTCATAAAAAGTTTTCCTCGAAGTTTTTCTTTTGTTTTCGGGAATAAATAAAAATCGCAAGGTGCGAGGTCGGGGCTATACGGCGGGTGACCCAGTAATTCCACGTCTGACGTCTCTAAATAGTCGATCGTTCGCCTGGCGGTGTGCGACGAGGCGTTGTCGTGGTGAAGAAGGATCCTACTTCGAGGTCGCTTCTCCCGAACTTTTTCCAATACAAGTGGCAAACAATTGTTAGTGTACCACTCTGCAGTAACTGTTTTTTGATCCTCTAAAACAATTGTCGCATAGTGACCTGTCCTTCCGAAGAACGAGGCCACCATCTTTTTTCCCACGCTTCGACCTCTCTTCACTTTAATTGGCAACTCCTCGAAAGGAAACACCCATTGAGCAGACTGTCTCTTGGTTTCTGGATCATAACAGTAAACCCAGCTTTCGTCACCCGTAAGTATGTCGAAAACAGCATTTGAGTCACCTCCGTTAAATCTTTGAATCATTTCACGGCACCAATCAACCCGACGGAGTTTTTGGGCCTCGGTCAAATTATGAGGTATCCACCTCGCACAAAGCTTCCTGACCGCTAAATGTTCATGGAGGATTTTATGCACTTGACTCATACCGATGCCTAAGCTTGTCCGAATCTGCTGATACGTCACTTTTTTGTCAGTCTCTATCATACGCTGCACAACACTGATGTTATTTTCAGTCGTCGCCGTAGAAGGCCGTCCCTCACGCAGATCGTCGGTGAAATTAGTGCGACCACGTTTAAACTCATTAAACCAGTTGTAAATGGTCGCACGAGATGGGGCTTCATCATGAAAGGCCAATCGAAGTCTATCATAGCTTTCTTGTTGACTTAAATGACATCGAAAGTCATAAAAAATCATTGCACGAAAATTTTCGCGAGTTAAATTCATGTTGACGTGACGCAGACAATTTTCAATTTGCCGCCAAATCATAAAACAAATGACAAATGAATGAAATACATACTCAATAATATTGGCAAAGAGTTCCATTTTCAAAATTTAAACTTATTTTTTTATTATATTGTTTACAAGTGGCCAGTTCTAAAAACTTTCAGTGTAGCCCTCGTACCTGCATATTATGCAGAGATTATTTAGAAACTAGGCCTCTTTCTTTCATAGATGAAATGTCAATTGAGTTTCACTTTGAGGTTTGTGGAGTTGAAATTTCTCAACTAGGATATATTGTCATTTGTATCTACAGAATACCTAGCTCTAATGCAAAAATATTTCTGTCTAAATTAGAGACTTTATTGACAATCATAATAAAAAAAGTAAAAAAGAAAATCATAATAACAGGCGATTTCAACATCGATTTATTGAAACCTACTAAAACGCTTGAAGAATTCAATAGAATTATTCAGAACTTTAATTTTACCATACATATTACAGAACCAACTAGAGTAAAATCTTGTCTGGATTTAATATTGAGTAATATTCCTGATGCCATTGGAGATGTCATTCCTTTAGGGCTATCAGATCATAATACGGGGCAGTTACTTAAAATTCCTTTACAGAACAAATATATTCCCCCTAAGTTCACCTACTTGAAAAAACGAGATTTTAGTCGTGCAAATTCTGAAAAATTTAGACAATGTTTATTGAGTTTATCCTGGAGTGAAGTTTATTCGGAAGCAGATGCGAACACTGCATTTGACAAATTTCACGAAATTTTTAGTTTGTTTTATAATTTATGCTTTCCAGTATACACAATTAGGCTCCGAAATTCATCAAAAGACAAGCAATGGATAACAAAGGGAATAAGAAAAGCTGTAAAACTTAAGCGTCAATTAAGGTACTCATATTATAACAATAAAACATTAGAAGCTAGATTAAAATATAATAATTACAATAAACTGCTCAAGAAATGCATAATTGCTTCGAAAAAAAATTACAACACAACATTTATATCTAAATCTAAAAATGTGTCCAAAGCAAGCTGGAATATAATAAAAAAAGACATAGGCACTCTAAAAAATATGAAAAATAGTATACAAAAAATAAAATATAAAAATGACATTATTGTTAAACCGCAGGACATTGCAAATGCATTTAACGAACATTTTATAAATATTGGTAATACTTTAATTAATAATAGTAATCCAAATGATTCTTATAAACATAAATTAATATCAAATGAAGCTAACATGTTCCTCTTACCTACTGATCCGCAGGAGGTCATGAATATAATTAGAGCACTTAACAGTACAAATTCTGTAGGATGCGATGACATTTCTACAAATATAGTGAAGCTAAGTTCTGACATCATTGCCCCAGTGTTGTCACATTTAATAAATCTGTCTTTCGAACAGGGTGTGTATCCCAATAAACTAAAAAGGTCTCTAGTGAAGCCTATATTTAAAAAAGGTGATAAAACCTTACCTGATACTTACAGACCTATTACATTGGTGCTTGTCTTATCGAAGGTGTTTGAAAGGGCAATGCATAGTCGATTAAGTAAATTTCTGAACAAGTTTAACATACTAAGCCCACAACAATATGGTTTCCAAAAGGATAAGTCAACTACACTAGCTGCATTTAATTTAATTGACAGAATTGTCGACAATGTTGACAAAAAAAGGAAAACAGTTTCCATTTTTTTCGACATGAGCAAAGCATTCGATTGCGTTTCTCATGATTTGCTATTAAAAAAATGTGAAACCTATGGAATGAGGGGAGTAGTTTCTCATTGGCTGAAGAGTTACCTTAATGATAGGCACCAAATGGTTGAAATTATGGGCATAAATGAAAATATGATCGAAATACCATACAGGTCTACAGCTAAAATTAATAAGGCTGGAGTTCCTCAGGGAAGTATCCTTGGACCATTATTGTTTTTATTATATATAAATGATTTACCATTAATTACAAAATTTGATTGCACTTTATTTGCTGATGACATATCCATTATTATTCACGATGACAAAATACATGACTTTAATGAAACTATTAATAATACTCTAAAGGACATATTGCAATGGCTCAATGATAATAGTCTAAACGTAAATTTAAGTAAAACCACTTACATGCAATTTTTAAACAGAGGAGGTAAAAAAGAAACATTTAATATTAAGCATAATAATGTAAATCTGATAGAAAGTGACAACACTACTTTTTTAGGGTTCAACTTGGATAATTACTGTTCGTGGAACTTACATATTGATAAGATATGCTCAAAGATTAATAGATTTGCCTATGCACTGTGGCGCTTAACAAAGATAACCGATGTTAGAACAGCCTTAAAAGCATATCACGGTTACGTGGCCTCTAATTTGCGATAGGGAATACTTCTATGGGGGAATGCTACACAAATAAACCGAACCTTTATTGCGCAAAAACAGTGCTTACGAGCAATAAGTGATATTAGCCGCCGTACATCATGTAAGCCCTTGTTTGTTAAATATAGGATACTAACTGTGTACTCTATCTAAATTTATGAAGCTTGCCTATTTGTGAAGCTGCATCCTGATATGTTTAAAAAGAAAGGGGACACAGTTTCCTTTAATACTAGGTATCCTAATAGGTTGGTTCTGCCAAGGATGTATACGGACATAAGAAGGAGAAACAGTTATGCCATGTGCATAAAACTATATAACAATTTACCGGAGTCAATAAAAGAGCTCAATTTAACGCCTTTTAAAACTCAATTGTTCCGTTGGCTTATTGAAAAATGTTTTTATTCCACTAAACAATATTTTAGTAATGATATGAATAAATTGTAAATTAGGTTATGTCATATATATAAATAGGCATGTTCGACATTCATAATATTTGCATGACTTCTAAAGTTTAAATGTTTGAATCTTAATTAATTGTAAACATCATTTTGTAACAACATTTAATGCAAATAAAATATATTTCTATTTCTATTTCTATTTCTATGTCGACAAGTTGTGGCTAAAACCGCTCGCCGGCCACTTACGATACATCCCCCATTTCCGACCGCCCACCGTCAATGCAAATACAACTGGTCTTGATACTTTGATGGACAAGAGAGTATTTTTATGTAAATTTTCTTCAGCAAATGCCTAATAAAGTTTCCGCAACAGAATTTAAATAACAAACTTAATTTTTGTTTAGGTACAATAAACTGATAAATTATTTTGTAGGTGTTTTCTTAGCAAACATATTTGTTACCGACACGAACTACTTAAAACATGCAATTTAATAATAAAAATTTCAGTAATGAAACTCATTTTAATGACTATGAATAATGGACTACTGAAGTTGAGTAGTTTCAGCATTACTTTGTTAATCGTTGGTTTATTATATCAAGAATCTAGTTCAAATTTGAGAGTTGACCAAAATAAATGTTGCTTTAAACTATATAGTACACTGAAACTGAAGGAATTTGATAATATAGGAGGGTCCAGCTGAGTGTAAAGAAGTAGTATCTGTTAATGCAGGCTGGTTTTTATTTATTTACCTACTGCTCATTGATTATCCGATACTTTGCTAAACTGGTTTAATGTAATCTGTAACGAAATGACGTGATAAATGTTTTAATTTAATCTTAAACCATTTATAGGTCATTTATGTTACCACTAGGTTGACCTTCATCATCTTACAAGACTTTCTCTGCTGAGGGTAGCCTATTAAAGCGATTTCTACAAGTATGAACTTTTTAGGCCGCAAGATGAACGGACGATCTGGAATAGATTAGATATTGTCTCCGGGTAGAGTAGGTTACCATAAACATCACTAATACAACCTCCACTATTCGTAAATATGTTATTTATTTAATAAAAAATAATATTATTCTGTCGTTTACTTTTGAAGTGACAAAACGTTTTCAAGCAAAGCTACCAAATCTCTTAAAGCGCGCTACACGAAAAAGCCGATAGATAAGAATCCACAAGAAACCAGATAACCACAGACTACAACACAACTTTCCCTACACATACACACGTGAAATTGCGAGTTTTACGCACACAGGCGCGCGTCGCCTCGGCAACGGCCGTGATCCCTCGGGAGTAAGCAATAACTCGCTCCTGGTTAATAGGGTGTCGCGAAAATTAGGGAAAGCACCCGGTACCCCAGCACTAGCTGATTAGAAGTGGGGAAATGCGGAAAATTACTTAAATACTTCACGAGACAGTGTTTTGCTCAGAAACCGTTAACCACCCTATAAATATTTAGCTACAATCCGACCGTAAAGCGAACTTCGTAACCATACAAAGTTTGTTGTTTAAACAGTAAACATAATCAGTATTCAAAGCGTACTTTCATAGAAAAATAAAACTTTTTAACGTAACAACGGGAGAGCGGAACGTGTTTGCTGTTAACGCCTGCACAATAATTACGAGCAATATTTAATATCAGAGAATATTTTCAAAATAAGGGATCAAGTTCTGCAACTGCTAGGCGCTAAGTACTCCGAAAAGCATATTGATGCCTTGTTTATTTTTAAGTCTGTCCATTAAGCTACTATACAGTTAGATATATCGTGAGCTGCGTAAGGTCATCATACGCAGACACCCGTGACATCCGGTCGCTCGACGGGTTAAGAGCCCAGCACTTGTCGGTGGAGTAATCGCCATTTTTTAAGGCCTCCCTGCCAATGCTTTGAGCTCCTGATACGACATTACATTGACTTTCTCTTCGGCTTGATACATAAACCCATTTTTGGGTTTCGTTCTTCTCCTTCCTCTCCTGCCCACTATCTTCCTTTCAATTGTTGTTCTTATGTAACTATCATGTTGTATCAGGTACCCCCTGCCTACTCTCAATAGTTCTCAACAACAGCCTCTTCTCGCCTACTAAATCAAACACCTCTTCGTTTGTTTTTCTTTCTGTCCAGCTTATAGCCTCCAACCATCCATAAAACAGATATATATGTACATGGTACTAATTTTCCAACTTGGAGCTACAGGAATAGTTCCCTGGAGTTGCTTCAATAAGTTTGAAAGGATTTCGAGGCAACGCTAACCGTCAAATAAGTTTCGAGATTGAAATTTAGTGCAGTCCTCTGCGGGCAAAACAGTTTCCTTCCGCTCACAAAGTAAACTTAAAATTACAAGGCAGTGGTATTATCTGATTCAGTTAATGGAATCTTACCTCAAACTTTGTTGCTTTTGCAATTATAAATCTTATAGTTACTGCAGTAATTATGTGAACGAGTATATTTCACATTTCGTTTCGATAAAGTACCTAATTAGGTAGATTGTTGGTATACCACTTCTGTACTTCGTGTGGAGGACGGTTATAATAGTAAATATCCTACAATAAAGTAAGACATAGGAACAGAATGAAAAAGAGAAAAAGGTTTTAATTTCTAAGATTCATACATATTTTTTCAATTACAGTGATTGGGTGTAAATGACATGTCATTATTCTATAATATAGTATTTAATTTTGCCTGTACTTGAATTGCAATAATTAAGTGATCTCTTTTTTTTAAATAATTTGCATGCTACTGTGTAGTTAAATAGTTGTGTCATTATTATTCCTGTTCACCATCTTATTGTACACTATTTTCTGCGAATAAATGACTTACTGACTTACTGACTTACTATACGCCTAACCAGTATATATTTGTATTTATACAACCTACCAGTTACTAGCGGCAGCATGACTTTCCAATATTTATATTTGTATTATGATATCAACATTAACAGTAAGAAAAATAAAAACTGAGTAAATTCAGGCTTTAAAAGTCAAAATTCAGAGTCAAAGAGAAGGGAATAACGTAGTAAAGAAATATTTTTTTGATAACTTTAAACGAGTTCTTAGAATCTTCAAAACCTCATTATACGCTTGTAGGTATATTGATGATTAAAATACTCGACAGCTGCAGGTAAGTAGCTACCAAACAATACTCGTAAATAAGGAAGCGATTAAAGCCTTTAGTGTTTCACGTTAAATAGCACGGCAACAATTTCGAAGCGTACCGTCTCGCAACACCGCGGTGTCATGGCTGTCAATAAACAAACGAATTTCTAATTTGACGCGTAAACTACAAGCGTAAATAATTAATGCAGCCGAATAGAAAACGGTGGCTGGCACCGAGGACCGCATTAATACATTTCAGGTTAGCACGCAGTACTCAGAAACTGTAGTCAACGCTGACTCCAGTGGCGGTGTAAGGTAGATTGGCACCCCGGGCGGTTTTGTATTGAACTACCCTACTTAAAACAAAACACCAAATATCCGTTCTGTAGACTTGCAAGAAAAATTGTGCAAGCTGCATTACATTGCGGCGCTCGATTGCCCCTACAGACTCGTTGGCTTTACGGCCTCGCAATGTAATGCAACTTCCTTGATTTTTCTTGCAAGTCTAAATTTGACTTATTATATATTTGCGATTGCGATACATTTTAAAATATGATACTATACGTAAGTAGCTAGGTGCAAGAATAGTTACTTAGTTATTTATTGATATATCTCTAAAGAGAGAGATTTTGTCCATCATTTTTGGATATTTGCTTGGTGCTTGGCACATCATTTTATATAATACAATACAACTGCAACACATGAAAACGAAGGGTTCCGTACAATTAACATTATCGAAACCAAGGAAAGAAGCTAAAAATACACGTTAAGTGTTTTAACTTAATTTTCTTTGCAAGGATTATTAGTTGTTGTCATAGTGGCTATAAAATTAATATACACACTCTGTGAAATGTCTAGTCTACCCATTACCTTGTGGTAGACAAGCAGACAGACATCAGTGCTTTAGGAAACCCTAAAAGGATATAAAAGCCTTGTCATATTGCCTTATGTGGTAAGCGTTTTAATTGTGAGATTTGTTCATAAATTTTAACTATCGGAAGTTAGAAAGTGTACAAACTATTCACTAAGTAAAACATTGAATACATAAATTACCGGCTTTTACTACTATTGGAATTCGTAAAAATTATAACATGCTCTTTGTTGTAGTTTCATTATAAACAAAAGTGCCAAATTTCATGACTGACAGAGCTAGCGGATGAGATTGCGAGATTATTTGAGATTATTTATATATATCTAACAGATTAAATAAATAACCAATACCTTATTAATTTCAAGCAGTATATTGTCCCATGACGCCTTACTGTTCGCAACCTGTGTGCTTTCATTCTATTGTGAGTGGAGATGGATTAATTTCACCAAGTCAAGATCCGTTCGTAGCTCACAGGATTTCAGCCTTCGTGAGAATTCTACTTTACTGACTTCGCGTAACTTTAAATTGAAACTGGTACTAGAAAGGAAGTGTAGTTTGAGACGGTCGCAGTACCGGGCCGGCATTTGTTGAGAACTCTTTTTATGCACTAAGAACGAGACAGTGCCTACTTGGGAAGTGCAAACTGTGATATGTGCGAGCAAAGCTGTAATTTAGGACTTTTATTATTAATGACTTTCATAGTTTAATATATACTATACATAGAAATATAATAATATTATTATAACACTATTAATTTCTTACTATTTAGGTAAAGTGACACTGTTTAAAAACAGGGTATAAAAATATTTTTCTCCAACTTGCTCGGAAATGTTCTCATTAATGTTGGAAATATCGACCGGGAAGTCCATCGTTATATGCGTTGATCCAATAATAAATTTAAAAAAAAACCGGCCAAGAGCGTGTCGGACACGCCCAAAATAGGGTTCCGGAGCCATTACGAAAAAAATAAGTAATATTTTTCTAAGGATTTCGTACTTTATACGGAATCTTCGAAGTATAGGTATATTTTATATCTTACGCTGCTATTTACTCATAAACTACTAATAATTCTCAAGCAAACTTAGCCGCTATAGTTTTCCTTGGAAGTTTAATATACTGACTACCATCCTGAATTTTTTCAAATTTTTACACCCACCGGTTTAGATTTTAGAGGGGGGGGACGCTCGATTTTAATGAAAATTTGCACTTTAAAGTTGAATATTTCGCAAACAAATGACTGAATCAAAAATCGTTTTAGCAAACCCCTAATGGTTTTAAAATACCTATCCAACGATACCCCACACTATAGGGTTGGATGAGAAAAAAAAAATCACCGCCACTTTACGTCTATGGGAGGTACCCTAAAAAAAATTGTTTTTGAATTTTTAATTGTACTGTTTTGTCGGCATAGTTTACTTATATATTCGTGCAAAATTACAGCTTTCTAACATTGATAGTCTCTGAGCAAAGCCGCGGACGGACAGACAGACAGACAGACAGACAGACAGACGGACAGACAGACAGACATGGCGAAACTATAAGGGTTCCGTTTTTGCCATTTTGGCTCCGGAACCCTAAAAAGTGACATTACTTCCTGGACATGTCCGGGAAGTGTTTATTATCGGGCAGGTTTTTTACTTTTAATTTCATCCAAGACCGAAAATTCACCAAACAGCCAGCCAACTGTTCAATAATCACGTACAAAGCCGAGATTAAAAAAAAATTGTTTTCTGCGTTTAGCTAATGCCTAAATGATTGTGTCCAAATCATAATAAGGTGTATTGAGACTTAATTATCTTCTCAGACTACTAAATATTTTGCAACAAACATATAAGTTGTTTTATGTTGTGCGTTTAGCAATTGCCGCTTGAACTAAAAGTAAATATTTATATTTACTAATCCTATAAGTTTTTCTTTTAATTTATTTTGATTACTATATTTTATGTGGAACCAAACATACGATTCGGACCCAAATCTTTAACATCGAAATTGAGGCGGGAACGTGAATTTCATTCTGTCAAAGATTTTCTGCCGTGTTATTTTTACGAAAATGAAATGAGTTCTATAATTAGTGATGAAAATATCCTAATGGGCACGCAGCATCTTTTATCAGTAAGATTTATTTTTATTACTATAAAAGTGTTAATTTTGTTTAGATTGTATGTAGCTTGTTACATAAATATATTGTGCCGAATAAATATAATGTTTTCGGTTTCTTTCCTCGCATATTTGGAGAAAAGCAGTAGGTATACAGGCCTCGGCAGGAATGTCATTTCGTGGATTCGTTTCTATTGAAGGACTCGGCTACGCCTCGTCCTTCAAAACCATACTCATCCACGAAATGACTTTTCCCGCCCTCTGCAGTAATATACTATTTTGACAATCTTGATTTAAGGTAGATATATAAAAGGCAATATTCCATAAGAGAGCCGCATTTTTTTAAATTCCTTCGGGATGGGGAATAAAAAATATAATACGAATTGATTAGCTGTTATAGCGACTCTATATTTAGCATAAAATATATAGAATAATATAAATTACATAGCCGGTGAAATTACTGGCACTTGAGATATCCATCTTAGCCCTCTAGGTTGGCAGCGCATCTGCAATCCCCCTAGTGTTGCAGGTGTCTATGGACGGTGGTGATCTCTTACCATCAGGAGACCCACTTGCTCGTTTGCCATCCAGTCGAATAAAAAAAATACAGTAGAATGATTATTTTCCAAAATACACGGAATATAATATACGTATAAAATATACCTGTAAAAATATATATCTCATAATATTCTTGTTTTTCCCTTTAATTATTATTATTTAATTTTATTCTAATTTCACATTGTAAATTCTATTTTTTTTTAATACATTTGACGATATTTTTGTGAATTTCTTATAATTATCTGACGTGTGTTTAGTAGTAGTAGTAGTAAAATAGACTCCAAGTCATAATAGAGATGCAATTTTCTATGCAAGCAAAGCCGTAGGCACGCAATAATTAAACCATTATTTCTCTGTCTTTTTGTTTGTTTTTTTTACGACTATTCCACTTGGCTGATTTTGATTGAAATGTAGACATTTTAAGCCCTAAAAAAGGCATACATAGATGCGCTACTTTCATGCTAGGAATTATCGTATTTCACGCGATAAATTAAATTAATTCAACGCGGACGAAGTCGCGGGCGGAAAGCTAGTTAATAATAAATATCTATGAGCTCTCCTCGTCAAGACTTAATTAAAGCTTAGTTTCTCAGTAAGTTTACTACCTAGAAATACTTAAATAAACAAGCACGCAATTAAATCTCACAGAGCTCTTGGCGATTCAAATGGTACACGGTTTTTCTTTAAAAAAACTAACGCGAATCTTTTTCGTATTCCAACTCATCAATTCTTTAACAAGAAAGTTCCAGGGCATGTTCCCTTTTCGAACCTTTTATTGGGACACAGGAAGAGAGGGGAGTCTTTTTTTTGATAAAGTGAAAATAGCGGCGCCCGAAGGTTGCCGAGGTACGATGAATACACCCTCGCCCATAGACTTTAAACGATAAGTAGAGGGTTACAATGTCAACCACTTTTAAGTTCGTGACTTTTTCCAACTTCCATACTTGACTTTTTGAGTATGATTTGGAGTTGGAATGTCTTATTAAGTAGATAAATTCTGCATAACTTTTCAGAGTTCTTTACTACGAATCAGATTGCAATCGTATAATCGTATTTAACGATAATTTGTTCTAACGACTCTAACAAAATATTACAATCTATACCTACTGGTAATGCTGTTTTTCCCTAGAAAGTTTTTACTTCTAAGAATATACGCATACCTAAACTAAATTTATTAAGTAGCTAATCATCATCCGGAATAGACCTTATTCCATCTACTTGGGGTCGGCGTTCCTTGTCCGCAATTTCCACTTCATTAAGTAGTAGCTAACCCATTCTTAAAATATTATTAAAGCAGTAGTTACCCTAATAATAAAATAATACCAACCACCTCTAAAGAACGTCTCCGTAATTCCGCGTTTGTTACAAACCCGCGTCGCAAACTCGACGAGCCTAGTCGAAAGCCCTTCAGTAAGGTAGCAGGTTAACAATGCGCTCCCTTGCCCTTTGACCCGCTTGGAGCTTTGTCGTCGACGGATGGCATGACATACTGTTATGTGGATACCTATAGATAGTCATAGACACTTCGCACTTGGCTACGTAGTGTGGTGTTGATCCCTTAGGTAAGTAGGTACACAAATGTTTGTATAGGCTTCTTGCATATCCACGTAGGTAAGAATGTATTTCCGACTGTAGTCAACCAGAATAGTATATTCTGTTTAGAAAGGAAAGATTCATTCATAAATATTGAACCTTAACATGGCGTTTTAATTCAAATTTGCTAAATTTCGAGCGAAGAGACATTAAAGAAAGATAATTTTAAACCAGCTACAAGCCGTACCTGGAGCTCGTTATGAAATTAAAATTTTTGTATTTATAAACTCTTCTTGCCCTGCATTAAATATCGCCTCAAAGAAACATAAAGGCGTATATTTAATATTTTAGAAAAGGCAAATTGGTCGAGCTCAGGACCAGTTCGTTTCCAACTGTGGAGTTCCACATGCTCTCCAAAGTTCAAAACGGCAAATGTCTTTTTTTCCGTCTCCGCAGTGCGGGAACGCAATTTGTTTTGCGTAATTAAGAGGCAAAGCCATTCGCAAATAGAGAAGTCAATTATAACTCAAAGAGCGAAGGGCGGGTCGAATTTGAAAGATAAAAAGTTGCGCTGTCCTCGCCCACATGAGTTCGTGGAGCTCGTTATTAAGCGAACTCTCGCCACTCGAGCTCATACCATCAGCCAAATAGGTAAGTGGTCTATCAATTTTTGAACAAGTTCCTATCAAAGTCCTCACTCAAGTCAAACTTTCAAGTTGACATACACATCTATTGGGATTATTGTTTTATGACATGCAAACGATTATCAACTTTAGGGCGGTAGACATGTTTGGCTGATAGTCTATCCATTGCAGCAGCTCCCTGAAAAATAAACTACTAAATCGAAAGTAAACTGCAGTTGATTAACTAATAAGAAACAAACTGAATTCAGGATGCATTAAGGTACGAAAAAAAACACTAGTTAATAATCGTAGAGTAGGTATACAAGGTAGACCCAAACGACGATCCTCTACTTAAACAGATGATAGTGTTGCTTGAACTGAACAACTTTCTCCAAGGAATATAGGTCGAAAAACGAAAAAAAAAAATCAGACTGCCATACAATATGTATTGGTTAGCTGGCCGACTTACTATGGAAAGGCAAAAAAAAGGTTTTTCGACCTATGCTCCTTGGAGAAAGTTGTTCAGTTTAAACAACACTATCGCCTGTAAAGGATCATCATTTGGTTAAGTACACCCTGTATAGAAAATCACAAAATGAAAATAATTTACCAAAAATTAGTAGATTAAGTACTTGGTCTTTCTTTGCCAGACGTTGGTGTTATCAATAATATAATATCGATAAAAACTAAATATTTCCGAATAAGACTCAGAACCTACATTTTCTTCTGTTATAATACAAACTTTATAAACTTAATTATAAAGGGCCAAAAGATTGTTAGACAGTTGACTCGAATCGCTCATTTCGTTATAAGAACATAAGTTTCAGGTTCGGCATCGTTAACCTGAAGTTTTCATGTGTAACAGTAAATTTCTAAGGGCGATATTAAATAACGCTTTTCGGCCTCGCCATCTGCATTCCTTAACCTCAAAACATTAAGACACAAAATTGCATGGCCTCAGCACGAGAAGGCTGTAGGTAAATCATGTTCGTGTATTTTATTGCTTCCCTGTGCCATCCTTCTAAATGTGCTGAAGCGAAAATTTCCGACCTCCTTAAAGAATTGAAAGTATCGCAGTCGAAGTTTACAAGTGGGTGGCCGAAACCGAATACGGTATAATATTTATCATTGATTCAGTTCTCTCTCTTTACTTATTTAGCAAGAGCTTAGTTTTAAGGTAAAAAGATTTACGGCAGACCCTCATCACATCTGATTGAATGTGTCAATGAGATCCGCGACAGATCCACTTTCACTTGCCAAGTTAGAACACCTAATCTCTTGTGACAGTGGAAAACTTCAAAGTGAATAAAAGCGTGTAGTGTCAACATTTCAATCGCCCATTCCGACGGCAAGCCTGTGTGCCGATCGTTATTGCCATAGGGCTTTAATCCCAGAAAGTTCCGACACAATATAAAAATGGCACCGACAGCTATATCGCGACGTGAACCGTAAACATTTACGGGCCGGTTTTAATGGCTTTAAATTTTTATAGCTATTTATGATTTACGTAGGTACTTTTCATATGTATTGTAAATGCAGTTTTATCGCCTGAACTACGGACATTGTTCTCAATATAAGCAAAATAACTTACTAAGTATTTGACGTTAAAACTGTACAGTAAGAGTCGAAAATAGCGGATTACTTCTTTACTTTGTCGCACAAAATCAATTGACAATGTTGAAGCTTTACGTACGTCACTGTAACATAAACTACATAATGAATAGCTAGAAACAATGACTCCAAACAAATCATAATAGATGCCGAACAATACATCAAAATCACCGTAAAAGTTACTTCCATTTCACTCATCCACAAATCCATCGCTTCGCCCCGTTCTTATTGGAAATTTTCCGATAATTCATTACCGCCCATGATAAATGTTCCGTTCCGTGTAACCATTGAAATCGGGCCCTTTCTACTCTAACGGTGATACGCAAAAAAGGGGCGGCCGGGGTAAAAGGTGACAGCATCGGAAAGGGATGATATAATCAATCTAGGGCTGTGCCCGACGAACGGATACGTATTGATACGCGTCCCGCGCGGGTGACGACCCTAACGCGCCTTTGACAACCTCTGCGCTTACATTGCGTAATCACATATTTGCTTAAAGCTATTGAATTGTAACCTGAATTCGTATCTAGATTATATTCGTTTAAATAATTGCTTTATCAATCACACATATTATTGACACTGAATAACTAATAATACTACCGTGACATTGGCTCCAAAGTCGACTTGCGACCATAGTTGCCGTAAAGTGGTCGAAAAGTCCACGTACCTAGTTTTAGAAACTGGTAAATACAGTGTCGTAATGAAGCCCAGAGTCTGTGAGTATTAAATTACGAGTGAAATTTGCAAAATTTTCTAAACATTGTATTGCTACGTAGTAAAACTATGCTAACTACTGAAAAGCGAAAAAAATGTTTTTATCATATATCCAATATACCTACTTATAACTGCCCTTATTAGAAGTAGCATAAAGTATTAAAGGTGTAAGTATAATGTTTATGACTAGGCAATTAAAAAAATATATTTTTTGATGGTACAATTATGATTTATATATACTAAGCAACGCGAAAACTTACTTATAAGCTGCCTGTATCTTACCTGTACCCAGTAAATGGCATTAGAAAGCCCAAAATCAATTTTATTGAAGCTATCAATCAATAGATAAAAACAGAACTGCCATTTGCACGGAACCATAAATAGGGAGATAGCACGCGGTATGCGGCTAATAAATCAGTGCGCAGTGCACAAAAGTGCACCAAAGTGTACAAAACTGCAGCGCAAGCTGGGCACGTGTCGACGACGCATTGGCTTGTTTACATGCCCCGATGTATGACCGTCCGAATGATAATAATGGAAGAATGATAGTACCGTGACAATAAAGATAGGCTTTTAGTTTTGAATGATTGGGGAAGTGTAACGGGTGGACACTGGAAAAAGTATTTTTTAACATACACTGTGCCATTGTGGTAACGATATAAGCTTTGATAGGCTGAAATTATTATTTGAGATGCTTTCTATATTATTGAAAACGGGGCTTCAACAGATCTTGCTTTGAAACTCATATTGCGTCCGCATAATAAGTAACAGTAGGTACGCGAGCAATCGGTTTCTTATAGCGGTCGTTTTCATTGCATCGGGTTGGCCTATTTTACCTTTTGCTTATAGGTAGACGGATCGGCATGTTTTAAACAACTGAAAACATTAACTATCTGAATCCCCATCCTACGGAAAACCACGGTCCGTTATATGCGTGAATCACAGAAATATTTATGGTACCTACTTTATATTAAACGAAAATTCCTGTGTCAATATTTTCTCGCGTGTTCGATTTGTAATGTAAAAAAAGCTGAAAACACGTAGGATTGAAAGTAAGATTTACGGATGTTCGCTACATCTGTTTCAAAAATGGCCTCGTTAAACGAGATGCGGATAGTTTTAATAATTTACGAAGATAAACGCGGCGATGCTTAACTCGCGGAGCAAACGAATTTGGCTGAACCCAATGCAGAGCACATTTCGCTCGCATTAAGAATTCGAATCTTCAGCGATTTAAATATTAATGCAGACTAAAGCCATTGAGACAATCCAAAGCTATGATTCTGGACTTAGCGACCCATAAATATGATATCTGGAAGCAACATCAAACGTTGTATAAATTATTTATCACAAACATACTCCACGGCAGAAATTACGATGAGTCCAGATGGGCCCACTGTAGAATACTTGGTGACAGTATATCTGTCAGGGAACACCGTAATGAGCAGTCGACACCCTATTAATTAAGACTATTTCTAGGTGAGCGAATCGGCAACCTCGATGTTTGACGAGACATCACGTAGAATCTAGCTGTTTTGACGACTATCAACTTGTCACGGGATTTGAATCATCAGATCGTAAATCGCCAGAAATTTATTCACTTGCAGGTAAGTTAGCAAAGAGGTATATTTACGACCCGAGTACAGATTAAGAAATGTGGCCGACTAAATTAACTATTAACGCGCTAGAGCTGAAACAGTTTGCTAAACCCGCTGTAATTTGATTTCATATAGGTATCAATTCTACATAGTCAACCGACCATGGTGAGCTACAAAGATTCTAATAAAATATCTAGTCGCGAGCCGAGCTCAGAATATTTTCCTATGAAGTATGATTTGAAAATGTAATATAACCGCAAGAGACACGCAACGGAAATTGCGGAAATTGTAAACATATCATAGCGTTCTATTTAATGCATTATTTATAAATAAATATTTTTTTAAATATACATTTGGAATACCTTTTAATATTAACTCGGAACTCATATAGTTACTTAACTTTTTTAAAAGTATTTAAAAGATTAATAATTCGTAAATCACACAGCCGGTGAAATTACTGGCACTTGAGGTATTCCAACTTAGGCCTCTAGGTTGGCAACGCGTCTGCAATACCCCTGGTGTTGCAGATGTTTATGGGCGGTGGTGATCTCTTACCACCAGGAGACCCACTTGCTCGTTTGCCTTCCAGTCGAATAAAAAAAATACCTGTATATCTTCATGCATCACATTACGAGTATGTCCATCATATACCTAATTATGACTGAAAATTAAATATTTCCGATGTAGGAAGTAGTAACCATTATTAACTAGATAAATGACTAAAATACATTATTCACAGCGTTAAGCTCTCATTCCACTGACACAAAATGATTTAGTCTCAATGCCCACTGGAGAATGTCACAATTCTAAATGGTTAAGATTGCGTCAAATTCCTAAAAATATCAGACCTTGGCAGGTATCTTGAGTGTCTATAATCATCATCGTATAACTCTGTCATCAGGGACACAATTAGATACGAATGATGTGCCGTCAGAGACCAACCAATGGAATAGACGTATTCAATTATGACGGGAGACTCACGACGACACAGCAATAAAATAGTACTTTACGTAGAGAACGCATGATTTCGAATTTATTTGAACAAGAATGATATTGTTTACGTATAGAAACATACCCAACGTTTGGGTCAAGTACGACGCGAACGGGTATTGAGTAGATTTTATGTAATTGTATTTTTCTGTTTTTAATAAATTAGTAAAAAATCAAAAAAATAAAAGCTTGTTTTGCCCCTGCCAAGTGGGTGGACCGAAAAAACGGCATGGCCGTACCATCCTTTTTCGAGATGTTAAGAAGCCACGTCACTGCTACTGGTTCAAATGGTCCAATCCAATATCTAAATACTAATGTCACAAAAAATGGCGTTAGATTTTGTATGGATAACAATAGTAAGTATGATCTATTCAACGGTGCCCTTGCCTTGGACAAAGATCTACGTTATGTATCTACTTACAAGAGGATACTATGTTAGGAATTCAAATATCGAATTCACAAGTAATCCCGATGGCCAGGAATTTAATGAGATGGAATTCGTGGCAGCCAGACCGTACTTTGGATACCGAACGACGCGTAGCAAGGCATTTATTACTTCCCGTGTCGTCGGGCCGACCAAAATGTACCGCAAACACATCAAAATACTGACCGGCACAATCTAAAAATATCCATGACAAACAATATTATAGTCTGGATCGGTATTTTGCTATAACGACAAATATTTGGAATAACAACGGTAGCCTATTTTCACAGGCGCATGCCGAATCTTTGATGTCTTCAAAGTAATTTGCAATTCGTAGTTTGCAATCTTCAGCTTTACAAGTCGTAATTTGTGTAATACATATTGGAGATTGTTGGAGTATTGTAAGACGTGTCTTTTTCTTACCCTTATCACTGTGAAGGTTTAAATGTTTTACTTTTGAGGCTTCAAAAGGATTGACTGTGTTAAAAATATATTTTTTACTTCTTACTATCAGCAATACCACAAAAGTTTACTCGATCAGTTGAGTACTTGCAGCGTGAAAGTGAACCAAACAATCATAATCATATTCACATTTATAATATTAAAGTTAGTTTTCAAAATTTGTTCCGCCATGTTACAACAGCTCAGATCATCATCATTAGTAGGCACGTTCGAATCAGTCCAAAAAGCAACTTCCTTATTGCTACAATGTCCCCAGGTAGCCGAATGATGCGGTTATCACGTAGAACAATCGCGCATAGTACCATATACGCGCGTGCGCATCGCGCAGGTGAATCATGCGCACTCCGTCATGTCATGCGACCTCGAATGTTAGCCAGTGCTGCCGTAATGCTCTACTACTTATGTCATATCGATAGACATATTTACTTAGTTCTTGAAGAAACCAGTGAAAATATCGTAAATGTTCAATTTCGTTAAAACTAATCCTTCGTCGACTTATGTTACATAGCACAAATACTGAAACGAGGTAAATAGTTCTTCATCTCTACATTTATCGCACTTTTCAAAATCGAATGTCTATTGGTAGTAAAATCGGAACAATTTAGGCTCAAAAACTTTAATCGTCTCCTATTCTGTGATGACTTAAGCCATCAAATACAATTGTTTTCATTCAAATCTGAGGCTGAATATAATTGGTAAGCGTTAACCACAGTATATACTCGTATTACAATGTTCTAGTTACTCCTAACGATATATCGACATCATAACGATACATATTTAAGCAGTGTCTTTATTTATTCAAATATGATTTCCAGAGGGAGCGTTTAACGTTTATCCACAACAAAGTGAGCGGCGCAAACCGCAAGAGTCAATAAATCGCGTTGCTGGTGCATAGTTAAAACAAGTTTCATTGTGCTATTAAATACATTGCTGCATTTCCGTTAGGCGGATATGTCACGTGACTTGGAATAGTAACCTGCTGTTTCAAAAGCAAAGTTTTGTTTTCATTCTTGAGAGTATCCCACCAAAATTTCGAAAACCAAACGAAATGACACATCACAGATGGGTCTATGGTAAGGTTTTAGATACTTTTATCTTTTTAACCGAGGAAAAAAAACCGAGGAGATTCTCAAGTCGACGCGTATATTTTATACCTATGTATGACCACGTATAACTTTTTACAGAGAACTCCGATTTTGAAAGGCATTGAGTGATTAGGCTGTTACCAGCGAACTACATCCTTGGTCACATCTGCACTTAATACGATTAGGTGAAATATGAATGGTCAATTGATTATAAGTTCTAATTAAATATGTACCTAACATATCGATGCCCATCTTTATCGATAGTGCGCATCGGCGACATCACTGGCCTCATGCTAATCTGCGGCTCGGATGTCATCTTGCGCAACAGGCGATCGGCGCGAGTGTGTACGCGGCTTAACTGGGCACTAGTTGATGCCCCACTTTGACATTCAGCTTCGCCATCCTCAACATAATTTAGAATATTCATGAACACTTAACGTTACATATTTTAGGACAAATTTGTTTTGAATACAGTTTAGTTAGCCGTTTTATGCAGGACGTTTGAACTGACAAATAATGGCTTGCTAATTTTATACAACTGTATTATTTTATAGCATTAACGCCGTAGCTGAATCCAGCCAAGATAATTAATAATATAATAGTGTATTTTACATCAAGTTACGGCTTACAATTTGGCAGGGTCAAAATGTATGAATCTACATACAAAAATCTAATTTTCAATAAATTACTGAAGCATTAAGTTTAGTTTAATGTAAGTTTCCATTTATAACAGAGGTTTTGTAAACTACCGTTTGACCGTCGTACCTGGCAATAAAGCACAGGAAGTGAGCAGTTTGGGGGCACGCCCTACTTCCGGTGGCCACGCGTCGCTGAATGCAAATAGAGAACAGTGCGTCCGTCCGTCCGTCCGGTCGTCCGGCGGACAGGTGATGACCCGACGGCCATGCGTGAGTCTAATGTTTATAATATCATTATTTCCGATTTCGGACACTTTTTTTTAACGACTCGTTAAAATACAGTAACAATTGCTTAGAGATAACAGTTATTGTAATTTAAAACAGAAAATGGAACGATGAATAATGATAGGTAGAGGCGAATAATTGGTTGCGCATTTACATATTCAAATAATACATACATATATCCATGCAGGAGGGATTTAAGCCCAAGACAAATTTTATGGGCAGTTGTTTATCAACGTTAACAAGGAGAAGTCGTTTGTTTTATTCGGAGACGCAACGGAGCTAGCTTAACGTTAATTTACGTTTACGTTCAACTCGTATTGCCAAATAAACGAGTATGTGCTAAAGAGCTTTGTCGAAACAAATTTAAAGCTCGTACTATATACATAGGTATGTACAATTGTACATACAATTGAAGTAGTCCAGAACTTAAAAGAAATAAAAATTCATGAGTTATTAGAAAGTTTTCAAAATAATATATGTATGAACACGGAGATCGTATTAAAACCATTTTACTTGTCACCAAGCTTGACTTAATAATTACATCATGACAATGGTCACACCACAGACTATTCGCCTTACGTGACGACCCAACGCTTCACAATCCAATTACCGCCGGCAACCTGTCCGAAATAATCTCCGACTTTGACTATGTTAAAGTTGTACAGAAGCGAGATAATCTACGGGCGCGGGATCGCGTGCAAGAATCCGGCTGGAACAATAGCCGGCCTTGAGGCGAGGCAGCAATCAGTCCGTCGGAACACAATGCGACGCTGTTAGTGCAACTAGACTACTGCAAAACTGTGGCTCGGACGTTGCCTAAACTCTAAACGGACCTGCTGAATAGACCATCTGACCACTATTTGAATGTTAGGGTAGACAAAGCACAGCTTCGCGTGTAAACGTACGTTTGAACAGTGAACTAATGTGTTCAAGCAGGAACAGTAACGTATCGGAGACAAAATAAACTTAGCCCATTCCGATTTATATCAAGTGTACCTACTTTTGAAAAAGATCTTAAGTATGGACCTCCGCAATGTAACGCCTGATTTGATAAAAGATCTAAAGTCGATAGAGACGTTTATAAAATCTGCGTCAGTGTAATATGTGGAAGAATCAAAACATTAAAAGAATGCTAAGCAGGTGTATGAAATAACCAGAATACTTTGCGTTGAACCTTTTATTAAAGAGATAAGGCACAGAACAATACGAGGCAATAAAAACTGTTTGTCTTTTAATAGATGTTGCGTACTTTACGATCACGTTGTATCTCTGCAGAGTCACCGCAGAGAATAACAGTAATTTTGTCCAATGTCGTGAGAAACGTCGTTGTGCAAGCCGCTGCAACTAACCGCTGAACTAGTTCACAGATTAATCTAACAACAATCATTAAGAACGTCGACGGTAAGCCACGATCTTAGATAACTGACGACAGAACGTTAAAGACAAAATGCTATAGAATTGGTGTTGTTGTTTACACCCACAAACAACCGTGAGTAATAGTGTAGATACTCGACATTTTTAAATTATCTATTGAATCAGTTTATGAAACAGAAAAATAGGAATCTAGACGACTGGTGAACGTGATCACATTTTCACAAACGTCGAACCACGTAGAAAATGTAAAATTAAACGTATACACGGCCGAAAAAGGCTGAAACTAAAAAACATGACAACGCTCTAGGTCCAATCAGAATTTCAATCAGGAAGCTTACATTGCCAGACACGACCCAATCCAGTCAGTGGGTGAAATCGAGACAACCCTTTGGTTTAGACCGGTGAAACCGTATACTACGCAACTTCCGCCGGGAACATTAGAGTATCCAGTGACGGACAGAGTTGCGGTAACCGGTCGTAACTCCGTAGTCTGCATGAGATCAAGTGACGCCATGATACAGATCAATGACGTCATCACTACCAGGCGGTTATTGCAGATGACATTATGTTATATAGCTCTGAATTGGACTGTAAGCATCAGAACGAATGAAAAACATTCACTGTAGTCTCTTGTATTTTATAGGTTGTATTATGTATTCAAATATCTCGGAAAAAATATTTTTAACTGAGAACTCCACGATGAGTTAAAAATGAATCATTAAACTATGGATAAGTGCCTATTTTGTCATGAAACGTGCATTGTGTGTTTCTTGTAACGTGAGCAGATAAATATGAATGGGCCATCGATCTACGTTTTATATGCAGTTCGTTTTTCTAGCAAGTATTGTTATAAAATTTATTTTATAGCTCCTTGTAAATATTATATACTACCTATATTTTATGGATAAATGTAAATATTCTTGAAAACCGCGTACGTATACAAAGATGGGTATTTTTTGTGATAAGATTTATAAAAAGGATAATATAACGGGTTATCTTCAATGTTATATAATAATAACAGTAGCACAATTGTGTACCTACATGACACATGTAAAATATAGGTTGAAAAGAAAAAACAAAAACGAATGTAGGTATTAAATAATACAACCGAACACCATCGGAAAATGGACATTGCGATTTGCGACGTCACAACTCGTCTAGGGAGTAATAAAAATGATATAAGACTTGCACCAATCTCTATGGAAAAATCAATAAGGAAAAATGTTAGGGTACTTCAGAACAGGAACTAGTCGTTTCGTGAAATAATATACACGGAACATAGAGATTGGTTCCGTGATTTGATTACATAAGTGCGGCTTCTAGTGTCCTGAGATGAACCAAATATAGGAAACACTGATATTACTTAGCTATGGCGAGGTTACATTTACTTACAACGTAAATATACATTTTCCGAATGAATTAATGATTTAGATCAAAACACTGTCTAAGAAAATGCTCTATTTTTCATAGCGTTTTAACTTGGGCTTATATAGGTATGTGTTCTATTTCTAGATGTACACTAAGTTATTGCAAAATTCTTACCATAGTTTGTTGTAAATTTAGAAATTGTAAATGTCAAATCTGCGTGAATTACCTGCAACAAAAAACATCAATTTAAAGTTATCGCTATCGCATACAAAGTAGCAAATGCAAGTTTACATTTTGTCGCATTAAACCCGGTCAGGGTCTGATGTCATGAATCAAGAGTAATTCCGTACATGTTACCTTGTACTTCATTTGTTTTGGAAGCAGCATTGAATGCATAACTAGTGAAATAGGACGGGATTTATAAAATGACGCTAATAGGCTAGGTGAACATAAAACACCTTTTGATGAGAACCAATTGGCTGCATTCCCGCCCAGCGCTTCCAAATCAACAAATTACGCACGCCTTGCTTCTCTATTGACAGATTTATTCTCCTCGGGTGCGTGTGGGTTGGTCGCTTCCACTAATTTTATCGAGAATCAATCGCAATACATATCTTTTGGCTATCAGTTTAGTAAGCAATCGCGGAATCATTTGGATTTAATGGACATTCGAGAGATATTAATTCGGTTTCGTAACTTTAATACCTACAGAGTTTTTTTATTTATTTATTTAATTAAACGGTTTAAAAGTTAACTCCCTGTTCAACAGACTCAGTTGCGCGAAGTTATGAATTTTATTTGTATTTAGATAAAGCGGAAACAGGAACCATTAAATTGTATACTTTGACCCCCAATGAATGCGCGGCTATTCGCGAGATATGAAATATCCTCGCAACACGTGTTGTGTTTTGCTCCAAATATTTAAACGGTGACTTCTCTACATAAACATTTTAAAGTTGCGATATATTCTCGGATTTTAGCAATGTTCGATTGGATGCAGACATTGCCGCTGACGGCTTCTTTGGCTCCCTTATTAAATTTAATGGCTTCATAAAATCTCCAAGTTTGTGAGTAGGTACTGATATGTCGTTAGGACAGTTCCTTTTGGTGAAGTCGACTTCGATGTCAGACAGAATCTAATCTAGTTTCTTGTGGTTGTATTGTACGAGTACTTTTTGAGCATTTAAATCCGCAAACAAAAATGGGACGTCAAAAGATTACTTTGTTGTCCGTCCGTCCGTCCGTCGTCCGTCTGTCAATGCCTTTTTTCTCAAATGCACGTGGAGGCATCAAGCTGAAATAAATATGCCTAATCAGGTCTAAAAACGTAAAAATATTAAATTTATAAGTCGACGCGATCAAAAGATACGGCTATTATTAATTTGGTACGAAGAATTGAATTGGAATTTGCAGGTGGTAGGACCTTGTGCAAGGTCCGCCCGGATTGCTACCACCATCTTGCTCGCTAATCCTGCCGTGAAGCAGCAGTGCTTGCACTGTTGTGTTTCGGCGCGGAGAGTAAGACAACCGGTGAAATTACTGGCACTTGAGGTATTCCAACTTAGCCCTCTAGGTTGGCAACGCATCTGCAATACCCCTGGTGTTGCAGATGTTTATGGGCGGTGGTGATCTCTTACCACCAGGAGACCCACTTGCTCGTTTGCCTTCCAGTCGAATAAAAAAAAAAAAAAAGAATGCTCTTACAGCACAATTAATGAGACAAGTCTGAAAATATTTATATTTCATGTCTATCTGTCCAGTAACTCTGTTGTCAGTAACTCTAAAATGACCCAATACTGCGTACAATTTGCTCAGGAGCAGGGCTCTGCTAACACTGGATATTCATAGATACATACATTTTTTTTTCGAAACCCTCGCTACAAAAGTTCGACTCGCGCTTAGCGCATATCCTAAATTTACAAAAGTATAATTTCAGTCTAGCAAAAAATGACATTTAAAATTCAATTTCAATGCTATTTCTTAAAATATAGGTACAATTGAACAATCATCATCAGCCATCACACTGTGTAACACAACCATGAAAACATAAAAGTCCATCAGTATATTTGTAAACACTGAAAACAAGGCTCACGAAACGTAAACCAATGAATTAAGTCCTCCCTGTCCGGGAGCGGTGGCTCGACTTTTTTCCAACTCCGCGTATCGGGATAGGAGAAAAAAAGGAAAAGGAAACAAGAGTGACTGTAAAATTTCAACGGTAGCTGTTTACGTCCGACCTTTTTTACGATGTTGTTAAGTGTTGATTCTTTTTAAACATCTGCGTTGGGAACTGTAAACTACATTGTTCGCGCGATGACGGCCGAAATGTCGCTAAAACATTCCTAATCGGTGAAATCAAACGCTGTAACTACATGAATCTGGTGAAGTTATTTCAGATTTGTCGGTTGTATTTTCGTTACTTTCACATTAACAATAGTAAAATGGCTGGTGAGATCTCAATAGTCTGCCGAATAACAATTAATTAAGTAAATAGTTTTTTTTTTATTTTTCCAAATAGTTTGAGAGGATATTTGTAAGGGTAAAAGATTAATCTCAAAATTTGCAATCGAGTCACGACGTGGGGTGTTGCATGATGAAGAAATTTCTCATGAGGGATTTTTAAATTGAAATTTTGAGTGGATAAGCTTCGTTAGTCAAAATAGGTTCAGTTAAGTTTTTAAAACGTAACTTTTAAAACGTTGAATTTCAACAATAACTCTAGTCAGGGAGCAAAAGTATAACTAGTGCAAATAACGCAAACGTTAAACAGTTGAATTTGAATTTCGTGCAACTAATTTTCTTTTTTTCCTGCAAGCGCTGAAGCTTTAATCGCCCCCAGTATCGATACAATTTAAATCGGAATGAAACGAGCAAAACGAATCGATCTCTATCGTATCGAGAGCAAATCGCACGACTAAAGACGTTTCCCTCGGACGAAATGCTCACTGCGATCGGAAATACTCGCCTGGAGTTAGATGAAGGAAAAAAGTTAATTGATACCGTTTTTGTCGCTGCATTGGCCCGTTACTTCTTCGCCTAACCTCTCCATTCTGCGAGATATCTTACCTTGTTGAACACGATTTTTAGCCGCAAAATTGTTTAGAAAACGAATTTAGCCACCGGTTTTCCGCAACAGCAACGATTTAAATTGTTTTCTAGTTCTCATTACACGGTATTAACCTAATTATTTTAGAGCGTTGCCGCGAAACTCGGGTCAAGATCTGAAAGTAAATAACAGTTTTCATACGAATTATGTATTCGGTTCGCGGAAAAATAACAGATAAGAATTCGGAAGCAAAATGCTTCGTTAAGATTAAATGGGTGCTTGAGCCATTGAATAATAAATCATAAGCCGCTTCCCACAAATATCAAAGGGGATCTCTGGAGTGCTCAGTTAACACTGTTTAAATAGTTTATTCATACTATGAACCTTGTTTTAACGATAAACAATATTTAACAGACGCCAGGGTTAAGAATACATGTGGTAAAATTATAAAAGACAACGTCACGGATATCATAATCATCCCACCTTCTTGTCGTGTGCACGAAATGTTGATTAGACTAGAAACTGCGAGATTTAATAACGTAGAACGAAATCGGCTTTATTCTTAACGTTGTAAAATTCAAAGTTCCATGTGTTAAGCGCGTTTGTAAGATATAAACAATCTCAAAGATGTACGGCGCATCTGCCAACGTCCACGAAGCGTAAACAGCGAGCAGCATAACGGTTACACGTAGAATAAGTGTAGAGAGACGCACGCGCGAACGTATTACTCACTTGATCTTTAACAGTTAACTTGTAATACACAATTCCAAACAATCCACGAACAGGAACAGTTCCAAGAGCTTTAATACAAACAACGTCAAAATAACCTAAGTGCAAATATATTTCACTCTACCTACAAGGTGTGTTAACATTGCCATTTAAGTTTAAAGCCAGAGTACACTGATAAAAGTTAGACAAAAATAACAATGTCCCATTGTCACCGCCCCGTAAACTCCATATTTTGCGTAAACAATTTTCGTTGATTCATTTCGTGGTGCTACACCCTACAATACCGCACGGGCCATGATTACATTTTCGCGTCACTGTCACCCTCAAACAAAGACATCGAGAGAAAGTCATCAGTCATTATCACGACAAAGAACAATTAAGTCGCTAGTCACGGTCGTTAGGCGAATTTACCCCTACTGGTGCTAGAGGAACTGCTGGAATATGACAGCTTTGGCGTGCCGTTCTGGCTTACCAGTAATGATAAATCTGTGCTATTTTCGAAAGCCTGCGGAGCTTTTGTTTTCATAAATAACAGCGCTGAAGAGAACAAGCTACACAGTATACCTACTTAATAAATCATTTCTGTTAAAAATGTGTTAAGCATTCTTTTAATTAAACTTATTATTTTGCAGGTTCTAGAGGTATTTTCTGGTAGAAAACTGCATTAATGGTGGGAATAATGAAAGAGCTTTTTTAAATAACCCGTTTTGCTCGTCACGCATCAGCAGCTCGCCGAGAACGTTGAGCTCCGTTGAACCCAACTCTGATCACAACACGATACAAGTAAACGAGTTTAAGATAAAATATAATTTTAGTAACGTGGACCAATGATGATGATTTTTTTATAACACTAATAACTTGTGGAGAGATCGAAATTTTAATCAACACATAAAAAGCTTTGTTCGTTTTTTTGTCGAATTTTTTGGAGCATACTCATTGATCTTTTGATTAAACCTTTTCTAACTAGTTTAATAACCATCTAATCAAGAGCAAAATTTGGTGGCTTTCTCCCATCGCAGAATGGATTACATAATTTGAGTTCAGTGGCGAGCGTCGTATGAGGATTGCAGTGGCGAGTAATAAGCGCAAATGACTTAACTCTTGGCGGCGTGCATGTACCGTTATGGTAGAGGAGATTTTCGTGACCAGATCCTCGGTTCGTTTAATCGTTACAGCTTCAACTAGCTCCCGTTTTCAGTACGCTCGTTAGCTTGAAGGAGCTTTACATAATATAGGCTTCACGTTTAGAAGGATTTATACTCCATTTAATTTAAGATTTGAATTAACGGTCAAATTGTAACACACGTTTCTCGGTATTTCGAACACGAATTGACTGAAAATACCTACATGTACATTTATTATATTTTTAGTATAGAAGTTAACACAATTTTAAATAGTTTCATTGTTTTATTTAAAAACGTGTGCAAATATCACCGTTAACTTTCAAATGTAAATGGAGTATATGCCTCCTACTTCGGTAGAACATTTTTTTGTTGCTCAGTTGCTATCATAGGCTGTTGCACCAAATGATAGTAAAGTGAACCATTTCTATACAATGTTTGTCATTGTTGAAGATTTGGTTACACGTTGAAGTTGCAAGCAAAGTTAGACAGACTCCAACTACACCCATCAGTCTTACAGTTGGAAACTCAGGTTATACGTGTATGAGTGTACAAAGTTTTAAATTGCTCAGAGACACGGTATACTCAGACAAAGGGAGAGCTAAAATTCAACTCCTAATAATGTATTGTCACGAAACGTTTATCCGCACTCGCTTATTGAAATGAAGCAAATTATAATTAGGGGCTATCAGTTAATTACGTCACATTTCTAGGGGGTGGAGGGGAGGGTATTGCGATTTGTGACACACGTAGGTATGACAAAGAGGGGGTCCGACAACCCGCCAAGGCCGAGTTGAACTCGCGCACCGAGGAGTTCATAATGTTTGGAGTAACTTATGTTGGAGGAAATTACATCGAGGACTTAAAGAACATTGCTATAAAAGTAGCATGCATTTGATTTTTTCGGAATTTACATTTGAATATGAGCTTTACGGTGAAGAAAAATATCGCATGAAATCCTGCACACGCTTTCGAAGAAATACATTGATGAATTCAATGATTTCAAGACCTGGCCTTAGGGCCCTAGCTAACTAGCTACGTCCAAGGCTCTCTCATCCTGAGAGAAGGTCAAAGCTCTGCGCAGTCGACGCAGGACGACAGAGGCCAAGAAAATGATGACGAAAGTAGTATGCAGCGTAAGCAATAATGACGTGACGGACAAACGCATGGCTAAAGAGCAGACCTTACGAAGCATGTCCCTAAGATAATGGAATACCACGAATCGCGGCCAGGTGAATTAGACGCGTGACATTTGAAAACCATGAAAAATCCTAGTTTAGTGAATGTAAAAAGAAAGCGTTCTGTAATCGGTGTTGACCAGCTGCAAGCAAGATCAGCCGATAATGAGACGTCGGTCACGGTCCAGACATGCCACCGTTAAGTCTCGAGAAATTAACGCTCTGCTAAGTTTTCTCGGCATTAAATATTGAAGCGCAGCCACCGTAAGAATTTTAATTGAACTTATTTACCTTTCGACATCCACTTTTAACACGTTGTGGTATCTTATTTATAAATAGTCATGTTTAAGCGACGAGAAAAATATTTTCTAGATTGTAAGTAACAGCCTCCTTATAAAATTTGGATGCTTAATACTTAAAGCGAAGTCGTTCAACTTCAAATCATTTGTTTGTCATTTTACAAGCTTTTATTTAACCTGCAACGTTGATAAGTTTGGTTGTTTCTTTATAGGTATATAAGTTATTGTTTATGAAATTGACAACATTTCATATTTCTAAGACTATAATTTGATTCGTTCTCTGTATTCTGCTTGGAAATAGAAAGACGCTGATGTTTTTAAAATTTCGCTACGATTATTCATTAATTTATTACAATTTTTTTAAGATGTGCTTATTCGAAAAGGGCTTAACTCCAAAACTACGATATAATAGATCCATTACTTTTGTCTAGTCTCTATTAAAAAAAAAGATCACGTAAATCATGCGTAAATCTGAAGTAGACGTTGTCAAAATTATGACAGCTCCTTTTTCTGGTGCAAAAGGCAAAGGAAACATATCTATTCTGTCGTAGTATTGAGAAATTCAGATACATTTTTTAATTATTTTGTATTTTTTTTAAATATGGAGAAATAAATTATAATTAATATTTTTCCATGTTCAGGAGGCAAAACTCTTTCGATTCCTGTAGAAATTTACAGTTGTGAAAAAATGAAATCTTGTCAATTGCAAACCATTTTTCTGGAATAGGTCTCTACAAAAGATAAAAAGTCCAGTCAGTAAAATATATATTGTTTTAAATTCAACATACAAAACAATATTCTGGATGAAACGCATATGTGTCAAGACGTAGCTCTCTTGCACGTGTGGTGTGGTAGCAGAGTAAGTAGATAGAGGGCTCTATTTTTTTTTCCAAATATTTTTCTAATTTCATTCAAAAGAGCAAATTTTACTAATAATATAAATGCGAAAGAGACTATGTTTGTTTGTTACGCTTTTATTCTTAAAGCTTTCAACCGATCGTTATTGACATTTGGTTCGGAAGTAATTTGAGACCCTGAAAAGGGTTATGAATCACTTTTATCCCGGAAAACTGTAAAATTTCCACGGACTCCTGAAAAAAAATATATTTGCAGACGAAGTAACAGTTTGTACTATTTATTATAAATTTCATAGACTATAGGTAACCACTAGTTTAATAACATAATAACTAAGGAATTGCATTTTTAAGAAAAAGTTATTTTTACAGGGAGTAAAAAGTTCGAAAGGGTTGACATACTTGGTACAAATTTAGCTGAACTTAAAGCCAGTCAAGTAAGTATGAACGATTTCTAAGGACCGCGTCGCGACCGTAACAAGCATATCAGAGATGCAGAAACTGTGATGACTTAACAAGCTGTTTTATTTGATGCTGACGTAGGGCAAACCTTGGCTTATCGGTGATACTTACACCCACTTGCAGGTAAAAATAAATCTAGATTTAGTTGTTAAGCCTGGCTTAAGCTTGACAGTTCCATACATTTTGACACTACTAAACTTAGCTTAACGCTAATTCGAGATTTATGTGTTTCCAGCAAGTGGCCATTAGTAATTCGATGATACTGCATTATTATCTTACGTTGAGCTCACAAAAGTGAAATGAAAAGCAATTAAATCGCTGCCAACCCGATTGCAAGCATCAAAGCTAACCGCTGCCATCGATTTTACAGCTTGCGTTTCCTCATAGTGACATCTGTCATCATCATCATCATCATCTCAGCCTATATACGTCCCACTGCTGGGCACAGGCCTCCTCTCGGAATGAGGGGGTGACATCTGTGTAAGATAATAAAGCAGTATCACCTATTTACGAAGTATCACCGATAATAAACATAATAATCCAAGGTTTGCACTATAACGAAATAGAATTTATGGAAACGATTTAGAAAATTTGATTTCACTTGTTTTTAAATTTTCCAAAAAATAGAATGAACGAGTAAACACAGCATTAAAATCGATTCCAAACTTACAGTGATATCGAATCTTAGACAGGTACATTGTTAAGTCTAAGCTGTGTTGACATACATCATATTATTTGCCAAATAAAACACCCTATCTTATTTCACCTATATCAATCCATGCAGCCGTTTTAAGGGATTTGAAGTTATTTGACACAAATACGACGGAATAAAACTATAAAATGGACAACAAAAAGACGACTGAGTCGGCTGAACTTGATCAAATTCCTTGCTAATAAAATATTATATCTACGAGTACCTATCTACCGTATATAAACTTGAATTTATAAGCACGGCAAAGGACATTAGCCACTAGTTATCTCGTTAGCTCGACGAAACCAATTGCAAATTTCGCAATTTCCGCACAAGCCAAACCGTGAGAAAGACAAGCACTGCCGAGGAAACTGGATCACGGCACAGAGCGGAGCCTTTTCATAGCTAATTTTGCTATGGTTTTTTTCGTCAAATTTATGGGATTTAAAACATAAATCATGATATTAGTAGCACAAAGGTTCTATTCTGATAGCTGCCATCATAAAGATCGGACGTTGCAGTGCACTTACGCGCTCAACAATACGATCAAGTTATGACATCTTTACTTAACAACGCAAACAACTCTGATACGCTTTTAATAGCGAGTATACTAGCACAGATCCCTAAAACATACTAAGCGGTGGTCATACAAATCAAAAGGCTTAGTACCGACGAAGTCCCAACTTGAACCGGGCCCAGACGTGACTCATAAATAAATTATACTAAGATAGTTCACTGTAGATTTATACGGTCAAAAGGCAAATATAATATTTACTTTGTATGCGTTGCACTGAATTTATTTTACACAGTCGACGCCTGGATATATTTATTATTCAGGATAAGGCATGGGTTTCCAATATTTTTACACTGCGACTTTTTTACATGTCGTAGGTTTTTTAGTACACTCTTGTAAAAAACAAAATAGCTGTGTATCCACAGCTATCGCTATCGAAGCTATCGCTTCAGACACGTAAGTATGTTGATGTCCTGAGTGAACCGTTTCGCGGTGCCCCTATGACCTACAGGTTTCCTCACGATGTTTTCCTTCACTATAAAATATTGTTATTTTATTAATATAAAGCTTTGAGTTTTGAAATAAAAATTATTAATGTTATTAAGTTAGTGAGTTAGTAATTAGGCACGTAAATCGCGAAAAACTCTGAGCGAGCTCGGTATGGGTCTCATTGGAAACAAGTGGGTTTCAAGTTTTACATTAAAAACGACACAAACACTGTTCAAGCACAAAATGGTGTGTTTGAACTACGACATTTGAATATTGAAAATAATTAGCAAAACCGAATTGGGCAAGATATAGGTTTCACTTACAGTTTGTTCTGGCTCTATTCCTCAGTCCCAGGGACACATTTAAGACACAATCACAGCACTTTCAGAGTTTTTTATGAATAATTTAAAAGAGCGCGCGCCGGCCGGCATTCATTTCGAGCTGTCAAATTTGCGCAACTGACTGGTGGCGCCGCCGTGCGGGAGAAAGCGGAATGTTCATTCAGCCAGTATGTTTTTGATATGTGCAGGAGGTTTTAATGCACATATTACTAATTATATCTGCCCAATGTAACGTACATAAACCCCCCACCGGGAATCTACCCCAGATTCCCCAGTTTACAAACAAAACCAGGGATGGTATTGAATAAGGTAAGTGGACTGTATAGTGTAAGTATTTGTTGACTTAGTGAACTAAACACGTGTAGCTGTAAATTGAGTAAAATAAATGACTTATTTCGAACCTAAAATTGTCATAAACTTGACACCTTCTTGCGTCAAATTCATGCAAAGAAACAAAGGAAAATAAAAATTATGCTGAATCTAATTCCATTGGAAGTGGTCTAAGCTTTACAACGGGTCGCGTGTATTCGCCATTCTGGATTTTTACTTTTACCACCCGTACAACTCCATCAGCTCCTGGATAAAGTTCCGTCACATGACCGAGATGCCATTGAAGCGGAGGAGCGTCAGCATGCATAAGAACGAGTTCATCAACTTGAATATTACGACAATTCCTATGCCATTTTTGTCGCTGCTGCAGCGTGTGCAAATAATCGTTTAATTGCAATGTACGCGGACCGATATGTAAATAAATTTTATGAAAATAGTCGATAAGAATTTTTGTAAAGTTGCACTTTTTAGGAAGCAATAATGGATACTTCTTTTGATACGGTAGTTCGGCGAAAGACAACCTACCCCCCACCCTGAGAAAACCGAGGGGGTCGACATAAGGTGCTAACCTTTTAAGTGAAGAACTACAGCTGTAACCATTGGAAATTGCTTGGATATCAGCTGCAAAATGCTCTCGCTGAACGGATTTAATGAGCACATCGTGTGCGTTCTTTAAATCTGATAGAGACGAAGGACCTGTGTTCCTATTAGACTTCGTCGATCTACAATTGTTAATAAATTGAAAACAACGAGCTAAGACATTTTGAAGTTTGCTAAAACTCGAATATTTTTCAGTTAAATTATAAACAAGATTTGAGTCACGTGTTGTGTTTTGCACGCTAGTTTGAGCCAAAGTCGCGCATGGAATTTTGAGTTCTGGCACATTTGCCGATTTAAATTGATCAATTGATTTTACTGGCCAATTCTCTCTTGGTGCGTCTAGCCAGCTCGGTCCTCCGAGCCACTCCGCTGTCGATAACAGCACGGAAGGTAGCGCTCCGCGCGAGCACACGTCAGCGGGGTTGGACGCGCCGCTCACGTGAAACCAACAATCGCTTTGCACGGTCTCCAAAATTTTGGAAACACGCGAAGCCACAAAGGTTTTGAGATTATAACTGGGTGTATTCAACCAACTCAGCACCACAGAGGAATCGGTAAACAAGAGTATTTCATGAACAGGAATTCGTTCAGACAATATTGACTTCGTATATTTGACTAACTTGACTAACAAATGCGCAGCCATTAGCTCGAGACGTGGAATGGTCACTGTCTTCAAGGGTGCAACCTTGGATTTTGCAATGACTAGACTGACCTTCGAATTACCTTGATTGCTAAAACTACGCAAATAGATGACCGCAGCTATTCCTTGAACTGAAGCATCGCAGAATCCTAGTATCTGGTAGTAGCTGTGCTGTTTGACAGTAACCTGGCGCTCGTGGCTAAAATTCGACAACAGCGGGAGCTCTGACATGTAGGTGAGCCACTCCTTTTCCAGTTCCGGAGGCAGCCGCTCATCCCAACCCAGCTGTTGGAGCCAGAGTTTCTGCATGAAGCATTTCGCGTAGAATATGCAAGGAGCCACGAAACCTAAGGGATCATACTGACGACCAATCTGTGACAAAACACTACGCTTGGTGATCGCCTGTGAAGCTGGAAGTGGATGGAATACGAAGGAAAACACATCTTCGGCGGGTCGCCACTGCAGACCTAAAACTTTTATGGATAGGTCCTTGTCATCCTCGAATGCAATGGGCGTTTCGCGGTGATCAGCTGGAACCCGAGCCAGTACCTGGGGACAGTTGCTGGCCCACTTACGAAGCAGAAATCCTCCTCCACTCAGCAACTCTAACAGTTCATCCTGTAGCCTAGCTGCTTCATCATAGCTGCTCACTGACCACAGAAGGTCATCGACGAAGAAACCCTTTTTTAGAACCTTGCTCGCTAAAGGATACTTCTCGCAGTCGTCGTCAGCCAGTTGATGCAGGACTCGGATCGCTAGGTACGGACTGCTAGCAACGCCGTATGTGATCGTGTTTAACTCATACACCTTTAAAGGTTGATCAGGTTGAAACCTCCACAAGATGTGTTGGTAATTGCGTTGAGATTTTTCGATCAAGGTCATTCGAAACATTTTACAAATGTCACTTGACAAGCAAATTTCATGTATACGAAAATTTATTAAAATCTCATTAATATCTGCTTGAAGCTTAGGACCGGCGTAAACGACTGAATTTAAAGAATTATTATTTGTCGTTTTGCATGAGGCGTCAAAAACTACTCGGAGTTTTGTCGTGGTACTTGACGGTCGGAGAATACAAAAGTGAGGAATTATGTACTTAGAATCCACAGTACCAAAATCACCTACGCAAGTCATGTGACCAAGGCTTTCATATTCGGACATGAATTTATTATATTCTTCCTTAAGTTCCGGAAGACGATTCAGCTTTGTTTCTAAATTGTTGAAACGACGTAACGCTTGTGGAGTCGAATCGCCGAGATCAAAACTGGGTTTGAACGGGTACTTCACTGTATAACGTCCCGTAGTATCGCGACTGTGTTCGTTTTGGAACAATTGTTCGACATACAAATCTTCTGGTTTTTTAGTGACGTCATACGGCACGTTTTCAGTCTCCCAGAAAGAGTTCATGATTTTATCGATACTACTAGTTTTATTAGCAGAGAACAAGTTGAGCGAGGCTGTATTTGACTCACAATCGTCACTCAGTACTGTCTGACCAGTAATGACATATCCGAATATGGAATGCATCGCGACGGGCAAACCCGGGTCACGTGGTAGTATATTTTGACCGTCATAAATGTAGGGAAATAAGTCACCTGCGATCAACAAGTCAACTGGAGCCGCCGAAAAGTAGTTCGGGTCAGCTAACTCTAGATTTTTGAAATTATTGATAACTTTGTTTGATAAGGTTACTGTAGGTAAGTTGCTAGTTATATTACTTACGACAACAGTATCAGTGCTAAGCACCGGACCAAATGAGTTTCGTGGTTTAATTGAACATGTAACCAGACCGAAATCTTGCACTGGCGCACCTCCCAGACCCATGGGTTCAAACTGACACTTGCGTCGAGACAAACCCAGGCGCTGGGCACACTCTTTTGTCATATAACCGGACATGGCACCGCTGTCAATGACTGCACGTACGGCGTGGTAAGTTCCCCATCGATCTGCGACGTGCACCATGGCAGTGCCTAACAGCACGGTTGAATTTGACGAACAAGTCAAGCCGACGTTTGGCATTGACCTTTGACTTTGATTTTGACCATTTGAAACGTTTTGAATACTTGAAATGTTTTGACTATTTGAACCGTTTTGATTAATTGATGAATTTTGAACAGTTGGAACTGTATCTAACTGAATACTGTGATGGTGCGGTTGTTTACACAGCACACAACGCACTTTTGACGTACACTCGGACAACGAATGCTGACGAAAGCAATTTTCGCATAATTGAAGCTGTTTCACTTTGTCAAGACGCTGCACCGGTGTTAAATCAAAAAACTCGAAACATCGATAAGTTGAATGCGGTTTGTCGCAAAATAGACATCTATTTGATCGTTCGCTATTATTCTTACTCACAGCTGACAAGCACGGCTTTTGGAACTGCTTCGGTGCACTACTGTAATTAGCAGCATTATTATTATTTGTTCGAACAAAATTCGGCTTTGCAGAGGTGTTAGGAACACTCTTAGGCGTAAACTGAATTTTTGATGTACTAATTTTAACCTCAGACATTTCCAAAACACGCGCCTGTTTCTCCACGAAATTAATCAGCTGTTCGTAAGTAGGTATATCGGTTTGATCTACAGATTGTTCGAATTCGCGCCTAGTGACGGGGTCTAAATTTCGCAATCCCATATAAAACAGTATGAAACTCGATAGGTTACTGATTTTCAAAAGTTTCAATGCTTTAACACACTCTTGATACGTTTGTAAAAATGTGTTTAGACCAGTAGCCGACTCAGTTGACAAAGGCTTAAATTGAAACAGCCGATCTAAATAGCTCGTAGCTAAGGCACGAGTGTTCTCAAATTTTTTGACTAGCAAAGCCCATACTATCGGATAATTATCGGCCGTCACTGGCATCCCTTTGACCACAGTCAATGCCGAACCGCTGACTGCGGAGAGCAGGTAATAAAACTTCTCAATGTTCGTAATATCATTGTTGTTATGAATTAAACTCGTAAACGTGTCATAGAATGTTTGCCAGTTTTCTAATTTGCTATCGAAATGGAACAATTCTAGTTTAGGCAGCCGCGGCTTAGCCGACCGCGAGTCTGGCCCGGCAGCGCCCGGGCCGCGGCCCGCGGAGCGCGACGAAGGTCCGCTACCGCTGCCGTCACACGATTGCCAAGTGTCGCTATTAGCCTCCGCTACACTCAGAATACGGAAATACATGTCGTCAAAGGTTTGAATTTCCTGATAATTTGGTTTAAATTTCGGGTTTTGTTTCTTATTGTAAGAATTTAACTCGAATATGCATTGTTCGAAACATTCCCGAGTCGAATGAAGTTCTTTGAGTCGCAAATTAAATTCGGTTAAACGCTCTGGTGGAGTTGATTTGGATAGTTCAAATAACGTTTGACATCGTATAAAAAGCAGTTCTTTTTTGTTAATAAGTTGTTCGACATCGAATTCTTTTTCGTCCATTTCGAATTAAAAAACAAAAGACGCGCGCGACGCGTTGCAAAGAACGAAAATTGAAAACGTTTATTTTATACGTATTATTCTAGGTAAATAACTTAGATTAGAAATAAGCCTGTTACCTTAAAACTGCGTGAAATGTGTGTTTTATGTGTATGAATGTGTATTTAGTTTGCAAACTGAGGATGCGGTTCGATTGACCAAAATGTTTGAACTACGACATTTGAATATTGAAAATAATTAGCAAAACCGAATTGGGCAAGATATAGGTTTCACTTACAGTTTGTTCTGGCTCTATTCCTCAGTCCCAGGGACACATTTAAGACACAATCACAGCACTTTCAGAGTTTTTTATGAATAATTTAAAAGAGCGCGCGCCGGCCGGCATTCATTTCGAGCTGTCAAATTTGCGCAACTGACTGGTGGCGCCGCCGTGCGGGAGAAAGCGGAATGTTCATTCAGCCAGTATGTTTTTGATATGTGCAGGAGGTTTTAATGCACATATTACTAATTATATCTGCCCAATGTAACGTACATGGTGTATGCTTACGACGCTGCGAGTCTAAACCAAAAGTCAACCAGGTGCTGAGCTATTTTTCACACATAAAACTCTAAGTCAAAGCTATAAAAAAACTATATTCCTACACTCAATATTGGACGCCAATTGTAGTAACTCGGGTGGCATTTAAAAATATTTTACAATAACTCTTTATTATTAAAAAAAAGATGTAAATCATTCGTATTGTTCAAAAGTGCTCCATCTTTCTACAATGTAGTTTACGTTGAAAGCGAGCAACAAAACTAGTTTCGACACCGCGCGATCTCAAAAAACGACCGCATCCATCATTACACTTTCTAAACTCTTTGTTGCTTACTCTTATTGTTTGGAAGTTTTTTTAAGACATTGCATCAACATAACGCAGTAGCAAGAACCTATTAAATTGAGTTACGTTATCCTACTTTTATTTACATATTTTTAGTTTACAATAATAAAAATATCTTTATTCAATAAGACAAAATTGCACAAAATAGGAACAAGTAAATAATTATTCAAATGATAATCAGACATTAGCGATAATATTATAAAGTAAGAAAAGAAACACCCGCTCATTCAAAGTTTCTTCATATTTATAAACCTGTCTGTTCCCTGTGACTACGAAGAATTCGTTTATCGCTAGCCCGCGGGAACAACTACATGTAATCTTCCGGGATAACAAAATATCCTATGTCCTTCTCAGAGTTACAAACAATCTCTATACGAAATTTTACTAGACAGATAGCAGAGTCACTTTCGTATTTAAAATATTAAGCGAGAATCCTATATTTTATTATTTTACAAATATTTTACATATTTTACTGTTACCTATTTCTGGACCTTTGAAATCGAGAATGACGAAAAGTTAAAGTTCAAAAAACGCCTATATGACACTTCATGACAGCAGGAAAAATGTGGAATCCGAATAGATACTCGTAGTGAGGGTATCTCGAACCATCTATTCACAACTTTGATTGAGTTACATCCTCGTTTACCAAGTCCAGAAGAAATTGACGCATTGCGTGTAGAGTAAATTAGCGACGTACAGAACATTCGCAACGCATTCCTGCTACAATGGTAGCCACTAATTTACCATGGATGTTACCCGTATCTCACATGAAACTAGCGAGCTTATTTTTGACTTGCACAATGCTTACATACGGTATGCTGTTTACATTCCGAATTAAAAGTTATAATTAATCTCTATCTATGTAGCTGCGGTTTAATATTTTTTCTTAGTAATTTTACTATTCGATGTTTCTTTGCGATAGCAGAGATGTCGGCTTATAATTTATTTACAGTTTTTTTTTTGCAAAGCAGGCCGAGGCGTAGATCGCGAGATGAACTGGATGCAGAATTGAGCGAGTGGCCGGATGTGGCTCTGGACAGGAAGATGTGGAGGTCAAGAGGGGTGGCCTTTGTCCAGCAGGAGTGATACAATATAAGCTAAGTTTTTTTTTTTAATTTATAGGTATTATTAGAAGGGTAGTTTACTAGTGTTTAACCATTATGAGTTCGATAAAAGAACAGAAACCGCAGAAAGACAAAGATAAAGTACTAAAAACACTACCAAAAATTCGTAATTAAGCCTCACGACTCTAAAAAACTTTGTTTCTTTAGAATAAAAAAAAACTATTGCGACCAGTTACCACGAACTATGACTAACTCGTAGCCCTGAACGCAAGACCGCTGTTTCCGTTTCCGTGACGTACTAGCGACAGTTCAGTGCCGGCGACAGTGCATCGGCATTACGTCACGTGGTAGGGGGAGGTCGTTGCACTCCAGTTGGAGAGATGGTCGGATAGCGCCGGTCAACATTTTGATGACCCATTTGATATAAACCGTTTGCGTTCTAGGTCAGGATGGGATGAAATTACAAAAGCATAAATTTAAAGAACTATTGTACATCTCTACTGACTGAACTTAGATAGTCTTTTTTAATAGTCGTCAAAAATACACTTATTACTCATTATAAATTTGAAATATTAAAACTCCCCAAGGAATTCTCAAAAATTAGATGTGGTTTTACGATTTATGAAGAATACCCGTGCTCCATTCCCTTTCTACAGGCTGTGGTTGAGATACCAAAATTTTACGCACGTACACTTTTAATGCCATGGGAATATCGAAAAAATAAAAAGCAGCTTGCGTCTTATTCCCAAAATACAGTATTGTATAGTGAAACAGTAACATATACACTCAGGAAAATACTCACAAATTTCGCATAAATTTACAACATTCGTTGGATAAAGTATCTTGTGTAAATACTGTTTATTTCATGGAACTCATACAGTCATGAACAAATAGTTTAACAGTTACTTCCATACATAAAAAATCCTAAAACAATATTTCAAACGACGCGAGATCAATTAGATATTCTTAAAAAGCCTCCCCCTTACCCTCCACTCGACACAACACGGCTCATTACGGCCGTGGGAAGCGAGCGCACAATAGTGCTGCTTCTACACTTGCCGTTATCGATATTCTACGATAGCGACACATTTTTACTGCAATGTGGGAAGGCTTAGCAGCGTCTGAGCGCAGCTTAACCTTTACTTTGTAGATAAGCTTGCAGAAAAACAGTTTTTGCTAAAAAATATCGTGCTCACTCAATCGATAGACGTTATACCTGCGAGGGGTTTTGGTAAAGAATTGCTCTAAAAATACCCGTAAACTAGAATTGAAACTTACTTATTTGTATTCAAATATTTCTTGTTGAAATATAGAATCTCTTTTGATTTGCGTATGTCTTGTATAAAATTCTACCATTTTCGTTTGGATTTAAGAAATACTTATGCTAATATAGAAAATAGACATCTGAGAAGCACAGATCTCCGTGGATACAATGTAGATTTAGCAGATTGTGTTTGACGTCTTTTGCTAGCATATATCACTATACTTTATTTTATGAATTATTCTAATACAGTTGCATAATCTGTCTGGCTTGGCAACTGTGATATTTCATGAAAGATTGGATCAATGTTGATTTGAAGTTGAGTTACGTAACAAAAGCTAGCCTCGTAGCTTCCACCAATCATTCTGAGTGGCCTCCAGATTGATAACGACTGAATCTCACGCTACCGTTGTATTAAACTTTGATTATCTTTATGGCGGTGATACGGTATTGAGGTTACTTCGAAAATTACTAGATTCATTAAACTATTCCTTTCAAATATTAGCTGCTTCTCCATCGTATTTGCCGAGTATTTGAAAACATTTGCAAGGGATACCCTGTCATTTATTAAGAAATATATTATTATACATATGATAATATATATTATTGAAAAAAAAATCTTAAAAATTTACCCATTTTGGTATCATCCACTCACCAAAATTGTCTAAAGATTAGTTATTATGAAAGAATTGTCTTAGTGCATTTCACTGGCTAGCTTTAATTTATAACGTAGTCTTAAGGAAAACACTAGCAAAATTTTGGATCAAGTTGTCTGAATAAATAAATTATTATACCCTAATTGTTTTCGGGCATTATCTTATTAAAATTATCATCACTATAAACTAAGTAGGTAAGTATAACATTATCATCACTAAGCGTCCTATCCAAAATTCGATAGAAATAAATTACCCAAAAAAAATTAAAATAATCGACATTAAAAATCTCGCAAGCACTATCTCGACGCGAGCAGACAACGTTTACAAACAACAGTGCCAAACGAATGAATACAAGTACGCACTGTGAAAACGGCTCTCAGTTTCGAAACACGTGAGAACAGCATAGGGCTACGCGCTGAAAGTGGATAATGCTAGCTTTATGCTACCTGTACAATACTAGGCCATGGCATCGTGTGAGAAGCAATTGTGCTGAAACTACTGGCCGTTCACTTGTTATCATTTTGTTAGGTGCAATAATACTTATATACCTAAGTAATTCGATATTTCGGTTGCGAGTTTCATTCTGTCACTAACTGCAACATCCGTTTTTTTTTTAATTATGTTTCACCTTATCCCTATTATCTCTACTAATATTATAAATGCGAAAGTAACTCTGTCTGTCTGTTACGCTTTCGCGTCGAAACCGTTGAATCGATTTTTGATGAAACCTGGTATATACCTAGGTAGTTGGAACCCAAAGGATACATAGGATACCTTTTATTCCGATAGAGGGCGCCACCGCGCGATAACCTAGATCCGCGCAGACCAAGTCGCGGGCATATAAGTTAGTTATAATTATATTCAACAAAAGTACAGGGCATTACTTCAATCGAGCTAACAATATTTATCAGAAAGGTTTTTCTTCCCTGCCCTGGGGAGAAAATGCTAATCAATAAACTAAAACAATTACTTTGCTCAGCCGCGACCTTATGATAGCCACGTTTATGCTAGAAATGTGTGTTCATGCAGTTCCTCCACCTCCACACTGTAAAACACACACAAATCACACGAAAACCATCTACGAGTATCACCACCACCACACTACACTGACGCGTTTCAAATTCAACCAGCGCTCATCTTCAGACAACACAACCGTACATGCTACCAAATGTTTTGTATTTCGTAAGTTATAATTTTTCTTAAATCATTATTAATTTCTTGCTTCACAGCAGTCGTACGCGATTCTTGTTGCAGATTAATAAATTGTTGTTGGCAGAGGATGTCAGCGAGTAATAAATCTAGTTAAGCGAGTATGCAAGTAGACTAATGCTCCATCGCAAATGTAGGTCTGTGCTGGACCAGTCATTAAGAACAATTCCGATTCTATTGCAATCGGACAATACATCTGACAGGCTAACTGGATAACTAGATGGAACCGGATCCCACAGGCAAGCAATATTTTACGATTTTTTTATAATAAAGGAGGAAAACCAAGTCATAAGACCACATGATGGCCAGTAATCACTGATGCTCTGAAAAAGCCACGTACGTTACCTTTAAGAAAAGATTAAACGGGATTCTTAAAATCTTAAATAAAAAGTTCCAGTAAGTATTTTGTTTAAACAGTGATGTTGGTACCTAAGTATGAAGCAAACTGATAGCGCTTTCTATGTAATTTTAAAAAGCCCTAACTTCCAAGTGAACTTAGATTTTAATATAATAATAATAATAATAATAAAACCTAATCCTAAGAATAAAAAGAAATAAAGATAATAATAATAATATCATGGGACACTTGACACCAATTGACCTAGTCCCAAACTAAGCAAAGCTTGTATTATGGACACTAGGCAACGGATAAACATACTCAAAAGTAAAGTTAATAGAAATCTTTTCACAATCTTGGCCAGGATACGTGTAACCGAAACCTTTTTTTACTAACAAACGTTAAAAATCCCACAAAATGTGCTTAACTTCCTTCAAACCATTTCCTTAATGGGCCCGTAGTTATATTAGTTTAAAACTGACATAACAAGGACGCATTTAAGTTTAACCATAACTTTTTATGGGCTTTCGTCGCATAAATTCATTCTGAGACACCCCGCGAAATGCGTCCAAAAACTTCTTCATGGTGTTGTAAAATGAATATAATATGAAGCTTGAAATGCACTTACATCAGCTATGGGAAGAATAAACACTGTTATATAGATAATTAAAAAAAAACAGGCGAGTCGGACTCGAAGTGATCTGTAAATATAACTGTTCCTATTATGAGTAAAATTTAAAAGATTGTAATAAAAATATTATATCTGAATTTGAGTCAAGGGTTGGAAAGATATTATGCTTATATTGTGAAAATTTTCAGAGTGCGAATCTAACCGTTTGGCTGTTTATATGTGACACGAAGACAGATGGACACGTGAGTGACAGCAGTAGAGCTCCGTTTGAACCCTTTGGGTACGGAACCCTAAAATGGCTTAGTGCGAGTAAGACAAACAAAAAATAAACAAAACTTGGTACTTCACCTACTACTTGTATTTTTATTTATTATAAAAACAGGGTTCCACATATACAAAATATGTGTTTTTATTCAAAGAATATGTCTAAAACACTTTTGTATTTCTGTTGCAGTTGCGTGTAGATAAATTTATTCTTTAGCTTGTTTATGTCGACGTTACAGACAGTTTCTCATAAGTTATAACTAATGCGGTCGTTACAGAATTTAAACCGCACCAAAGCGATTACGATTCACCTTTAGCACATACTTCCTGACATTTTGCACCGAGCTCATAAATTTCATGTTATAACATTTGGCGGTGCATAGAAAATAGGAAAAATAGTCGTTAATTTTAGATATCTTATAATTACAACAGATATTAAAGACTTGGGTGGGACGAGAGAGAGAGAGGTATTATATTTATACATATTCGACAAAACTAAAAAAAAATATAGAAAAACTACATTTGTCAGAATTAAATTTAAAAAAGAAACATCGGAGAACAACCGATATAAAATTAGATCAACCGATATAATCAACACATACACATTCTACTACATATTACCATAGCAATAAGATTATAATACATAACTACTAACACTATGGATTCGAAGTCCGAAATAAATGATTTGTATTTGTACATTCTACTAGTTATAGAACTGCTATAATTAAGTTGCATTATTTACAAAGTTTACATATTTTATATTTGCGAGCAGAATTGCACAGCCTTACATAAGTGCATTAGAAAACTTAAAAAAAAATAGTTTTTTTCTCTCTTTAGAACTATGAACCTAATATATGATATGAAAATGATAAGTATTAGGTATACACAGATAAAACCAGCCCTGATCAAAACTAACTTAAATGAATATTATAATCATAAAGCCTACAAGATCTTACTCATAACTTTGAAAGGAAATTGAAGTACTCGGGTCTGACCTACCTCCCAGCCGTCGTTGATAAGCTTTTGTTTTCTAAGCGGTTGAAGCCAATCAACGCCTTTCAATTCAAAAACCACATCAATTTATAAGGAAAACACCGCAAAGCAGATCAAGGACGTCGGAAACTTTTACAGAAGAAACGGCTGAATAAACTTACAGAAAGCCGAAAAAAATAAATTACTCGCAGCAGAAGGTGATCGTTTTTAATTGATGAATCTCAATGGCTCCAACGAGGAATAATGAACTATTTATGGTTAAGCAGGTGCTTTTTCTGCAATTTATAAAAAAATTGTGAATACAAACATAAGTAAAATAAAAGGCACATTAGAAAACTTAAAAACATCGGCAACAACGTATTTCCGAGTACACCCATATCAATCGACAAACACCCCTGGTTCTAAAAAGTCATGTAAAAAGCATCTGCTTGAAGTTCGGGCTCGGGTAGCAGATGTCCGACATCAAGACGTTATGGAGGGTAATCCGGCTCACATGTTATGCTAAAAACGAACTGACGTAGTCCAAATCGATTCTTTTCTATCGAATGCGTTCGATCCCAATTCCGTCCGACGTTAACTCGGATAGTGCGCTCGATTCCTAGAACGCTGGCGATCTGTCGTGCACATGGAAATAGACTGGGTACTTATCCATGGCACTGCAATATCTAAATGATACGCTCTATTTCGAAATCATAGCGCTCATGATCATTGAAAGCTTGAGCCGCTTTCGTGTCGTAAGTAAAACGTGATATTTGCTTAATTAATGAAAATGTCAATCAAACCAATCACTCAAACCCTTAGCAGAATGATTCTTTTGACAGTGCAGTGATATCTATCCACATATCAACTTACCTTTCAATATCGATTTTAGGCAATAGAGTTGCGGTAAAAAGAATGGCGTTTATAACAAAATGGCGCGAGCGGCAGTTTAATTTAGTCATAATTAAAACCGCTAAAGTTCGATATCGGATATCACCCGCCGGTAAGCGACGCCGGTTGGAGTAATTAGCTAAGAGCATAATTAAGTGTGTATGTACGCTACCTGGCGCTAGGCTAAATACGGCCACCTTGCCTCGCGCATCGAGTTTACACCAAGTTCTGAGAAACTCCGTCTGACGCAATTCCGGTCATGATCTCGAATTCACAACTCTTGGAGCTAATTTCCGAACGTCACTTTGTTCTTTATTCAATTTCCGATATTGGCTATTCTGTACGTTCGGAATGTAGTTTTCCACTTCTGTTTGGTAAACAGGAGCAAAGAGGTCGGGAACTCATTAGGAATTGTCCAAAGTCGAGTTAAGAGCCACTCGAGTTCTATTTATTAGTGGAAGTAATATAATATAAATTACTTAGAAGTGGGGATATAAATTGCTGGGTACGTTATCATCAAAAATAGTAGGTATCTACCTAAGTACTTACACTGACTTCAAGTATAAGGGCAAGAATTTTTTGCTACGCTTTAAATTAAATTCTCCGGGATTAAGTTTAACAACGCAATTAAGAAAATAAATTACTGTAAGGATTCAGAAAAAGAGGAAAAGCGGGAGCGTGGTATTATCAAGACTGAAAGACTGATTCTTTATTCTTCAACAAACCTCTAAAATTGCGCAGGTGTAAAAAATATCGCGGTATACATAGGTATGTAAGAAGGATAACACAAAAAAGACAATGATTGATACACGAGGTTCGTGAGAAAAATTTCGCATTTTTCTTTAGAAGTCATCCCCCCTTTTTATTCCCCTCCGCCTTCATACCAGCCATCTCGGTCGAATATTAAATTCGCCTTGTCAGTAAAACGGCACTGCGTCTCGTAATATTGTGACTTCTGTCCGGATAAACGGCAAAAATTTCATTCTTAATGAAGACATACATTATTAAGTTGATCAAATAATTACTATCTGTGTTTATATATCGCCTGTTACGCGTAGTGTTATTTCTTTCTTTTGCTTTACTCACAAAAAACACTGCAGCAACCTTTTCACCTTATTGCATTATAATAAGTTACAAAAACGTCGATATATTTGGCAGTCAAATTTAGGTAGTTAGAATTGAGTACGAAAAGATTGAATCTGTTACCATACGAGTACAGTACCTCAAATCCATGTTTTTACTTTCAAACGAGAGCATAGTCCATTTTCATTGCCTTACCTGAAAAAAATAAACACCATAATTAGTAAATTTCATCATAACATATTTTTTTAATTATAATACATTCTGCATTATTTATTCTAGTTTAGTCAACTAACTATTCTACTTTATTAATAATTAAACTAATTAAACTTATCGAGTAAAGAGCAATAAGCGCGTAAAAGTAGTTAATTAATTTCTTAGACCTTTTCATAAAGACTCGAGCATTGTGAGAGTTAGTATTACATTTCATACACTTTTAGTTGCAAACTTAACTCAAACGTAATAATAAAGCATACAAAAATTGCGAAGTATTATTATAAAACGTTTCAACTTCACCGTTAAAACTGAAACTTTTTAGTATAATATGATTCGATATAACAGACAGGTCACAAAATTACCGGAACTAGAGATTAAAATTATTAATACACATGTTTTAAATTAAATGTCATAGACGTGCATTACGAAGAGATATTTCGAAATTCCGATAGAACATAGCAAAATGCGTCACACCATAATAACTCGGTTGCCACCAGGTTACTTAAGTTTTTTACTTGACGTCAATGATACAAGTATGGTTACAAAAAAGGTAAGGGTTTTGTACGCTAACTGCGAGGTATTTCATCCATCATTCACTCCACGTCCAGGAGGCCTAGTTTCATTTAAATTATTCGAAGAGAGCGAAGCTGCTGTAAAGCTAGTCTAAACTTAGTGTAGTAAAGAGAAAAGACCTTATTATATGTTTTTTAGTAAAGGATAAACTTAAAAATCGATTCCTTTTCCTTTTTTTCTCCTATATAAAAGCTATTATCATTAGCGCGTAAAATATTCAATTTTTTACCGTGGAAATGTGTAACCTTCTCACGGGACCCAGATGACAGCGCGAGTAACAGCGCATTGTGTCATAATACGATATTGCTAAGTCTTCCGTCCTGACTGGTTCGCAATTAAGAGGTAAAAAAAGGAGTAAAAAACGAGAGCATACGCCGACAGATGTCGGCACTGGGTTGAACGGGTGCGACAGGTGCAACGTAGGGTCGGCACGCGACCGGCGCGAGATACGAGCAAAGATAAACAAAGTTTCTTCCACAGATAACGAAATATCCGGTAGCAGGGATAAATTAAGGCGCTTGATCTGAATTAGGGGAAGGTTACGGCATTAGGGATGTCGTGATACGTCATTAGGTGGGATTATTATTAATTAGTATCATGTCTTTATTGATTAAGTGGTTCTTGGAAAATCTATACATACCTATAAATAAAAAGTTACGTAACTGCGGTGCCACTACGATATTCGGAAACCAATTTTACGAAGTTTAAATTTCGCACTTCGTAGTGGGCCTGACTCGTTGACTGGCAGATAACCCGCAATCTAAGCCACTGAAGTGTCTGAAGTTAGAGATTTGAAATTAGGCAAACATTGTAGTTGTAGTATTGAAGTTTGTAATGCGCAATGGGCCCGCACGGGAACTATTGCCGAAGTCTTCTCAAGACGAAGTCGATGAGACGCAGTGGAACATATACCGCTCTAGAGATGATGATATTGACCATGATAAAGCTAATGAACATCTATAACATAGGCTATAGCCTACGTTCAACGTTAACAGACCTAAGTGACAAGAATAACGAACGAACTAAAACGTAAAACAATTGACACACAAATGTGAATTATTCGCGCAGAAAATGATTTATTGGAACCAATCGTAAACAACTCGAGCGTTTTCAAATATCGCCATTATATATATCTATTTTGTACTATTTAATAAAGCCCTCCAAAGGTCCACAGATCGGATAATTCGGTAGACCGAGAATCATCCCTAATCGCTATAGTTCCCGACCAATTTGCTCAAATGAAGCGTTACTGCGACAAACGCTCTCCACTAATGAGGCTTATATCTATCAGCGTTAGTAATTACTAAACGATGTTAGATTGTTGACGCCTTTGATCAAATTGTCCAAAGATTTACAGATGTAATATACGATAGTTTTCCATACTCATCGTACAGCTGTTTTGACATTTGACACAAAATTATAAAGTTTAATATTGACGGATATCAAATGTTACCAACTTACTACAACAATTGATTGACACTTCCCACCTACCGTCGTATTCCGACTTTTCCCGATGGGAACACATCCATACTAATATTATAAATGCGAAAGTGTGTGTGTTTGTGTGTTTGTCCGTCTTTCACGCCGTAACGGAGCGACGGATTGACGTGATTTTTGGCATAGAGACAGTTTATGGACCCGAGAGTGACATAGGCTTCTTTTTATCCCGGAAAAATGCACAATTCCCGAGAGAAGCGCGCGATAACCAAATACCACGCGGGCGGAGCCGCGGGCAAAAGCTAGTTATTAAAAATTTCTTTAATCTGTTTAGTCTTAACATCATTATAATAGTCATAATAGCATTAATCTTAGAAAGCACCATTTGTAACTTTGATTTTGTTTTGATAAAAAATTAGTTAGTCGCTAGCCCGTGCAAAATACGCAATTTTTCGAGATAAGTATAAACTATCCTATGTCCTTCCTAGGGTCTCAAACTATCTCTCATCATCATCATCATCATGTCAGCCGAAAGACGTCCACTGCTGGACATAGGCCTCCCCCAAGGCTCTCCACTCAGACCGATCTTGTGCAAACTATCTCTATGCCAAATTTAATCTTAGTCGGTGGAGCAGGTCACAAACAGACATTTTTGTTTGAAAGACGGATGAGACAATAAGCATAGAACAGTCAGTATTGCATCATGTAGTACAGTAAACATCAGATGGTAGGACACATTAAAGTAAGATCGTACCTACATGCTAGTCATGTTTGTTTCTATGGCCGCCAGTGTAGGTAATACAAGTACGATTTTTGGATGATATTATACTATATTTATGATTCCTTGATCGACATTAAGTTTTAAATTCTGATATAAGAAAAATATGTGGGTCTTACAAGGAATTACAGTTCATATGATACAACCCTGTGACAAACTAATGCACTTTAAGTAGAAGTGGAATAGCGGAACCCTATAAAAGGTTATCTATACTCCATTTATTTTAACATTTGAAACTTAACGGTAAAATTTGCATAGGATTTTAAATGAAACAACGAAACTAAATATTTAAAAATGTGTTCACTTCTATACTAAAAACATAGTAAATACCGCTAATAAATGTGGATATTTTTAGTCCATTTGTTTTCAAAATACCGAGAAACATGGGTTACAATTTGACCGTTAATTCAAATCTTACATTAAATAGAGTATAAGCAAAACCGTTCAAAGATATATAGAACCAACTAGGTACAGCACGATAGAGGTAACCTGCCCTCACACTAGCCGTGATTCCGGAAAGCCGGATTACAACCCGACACAACCCTTGTAGGTTTCTATTTGCATACTCTGCGGGAATTAAGCATCAGTACGTGGACTACAAAAACTCACAGAGTTAAATAAAAGCAATTTAAACTAATGCTTCTTCATTGTTCAAACGCGTAAAAATAACCTTCTTATTTTTTTCTAGCCTTTAATAACGTCCCGCTAGTGGCAAAGACTTTTCCTAAAGACTACCACAATTTTTAGTCCCGGTCTCGGTCCCTCGCATACTCATTCCATTTATCTTACTACTTCCTTGGTAAAAAATATATCTATAACATATTTCACCTTATTTGTCGCTATGTTAACTATGCAAACCCCATTCCTCAAACTTTAAAGGAAAACTTTAATTTTTGGAATATTTTATTTTGTCATTGTAAGTGGCAACCCTAAACGCATGAATTGATCCATCGATCGACAGGTCGTGCGTTCCTTGGTTGCGCTAATAGACCTACTTATCGTCCGCCACCGACGGTCGTCGCTTTAAATAATACCAGCATGTTTCCATCTGCTCGGACGTTTGTTCTACATTTGCAATGAAGTACAGTACAGGCGAATATTAATGATATGGGTTGTTCGTAGCACAATATTTTACTATTTATTCCCGCAATTAATCTGTTATTCAGCATTGCTTAAGTATAACAAGACCGTTGAAACCTTCCACCGCTGTTAGCGAAATAAGATAATGCAATACCTACAAGCAAACCCAACAAAGACATTCCTCTAAGTCCGGCTTACAGCACCGGCCAGCCGCGCCCCCCTCACCCCTGCCGCTGTTTAATTCCATTAAACCACCCCTTTTTATCTTTTTCGCTTTTATCTTTTCCCCACTATTGGATTACTGAGCAAAATGGCGTGCAAGAGACACACGCAATCTTTCGCCTTTACCATTATTTCACCTCTCTTCATAACAGTCTTTTCCGGTTTAACAAACGATCACGACTTTCCACGTCGTCGATCTAAATGTAACGATTTATGGGCACTTTTCGAATGACAAATAAAGCATTAACACTACTCTCGCACAATAAACCGTTGATATTAGTGCACTACAATCGAATCGTAAAGTTACGTGAACGTTGACTGGCTGTGTACCTTTGCAGCGCCTCCCTTTATTTAATTTCGCACAACACGTACGGAGGTAAACTGTATATAACCAATTCAATTTAAACTCGTGATGAACTGAGTGATGTTAAACTTAACTCCGGCGTGTTGCGTGTGCAATAGGTAGATATAAGTTAAAACGACGTTCCCAAATTGAAATACTCCAGTCTCATGCTGTAACCGTATCAACTCAGTTGATGGAAACCCAAATAATTGATTCTACAGATACGTTGCTAATCGCTCCGCGTGAAATAGACTCATTTTGAGCTTCATATAGGTTTCAATTCCAAACTACCTTTAGATTTCAGTATCCAAAGTCGAAGCGTTAGAGCGTAACGCAAGCGTATATCTGTTGTCTAAGTAAATGTGTTCACAAATTACAATTCCATTAAGGCCGCCACATGTGCTGAATCTAAAACAAACCCAATCACCGTCGATTAATCCTCATTACCTCTATGTGAACTGATTGAGGATCACATACAATCACGTAAAGCGGTTAGCATGTGCTCAATGTTGAAATTAAATTTTACAGTGGCAAGCAAAACATTTGGGAACCATCAAAGTGATAGCGAAACTTGGCGTTCAGGTCGATTAGTGTAAGTAACGAAACTAATTTCTAATATGTTTAGTTAACAGCACTTACCTATATGAGTTTCGGTTGCGAACAAATTTTCGCGGAGTGGGCGTACGCAGCATAGTTGCTCAACTAACTTGGTTCTTTGATGTTAATCAATAAACGACACTATAGGTGTACGGGTGTGTGTATGTATAGGGTGCTTCGTAACTACCGAAGTGCCGAAACATAATGAAGACCTTTCACATAAAAGTGAACGTTTGTTGTTGATAGGTGGAAGGTAAACATGTGCGGGTGCTTAATTTACTCGTATCGGCGCCGCCATCGCTGATCCATCGCGGGCGCGTTGACTGGCGATCTAATGGAGACTATAATATTCCCATCTATTACAGATACTATCTAGATTGTATTCTGTATTATGGCTAACATGCTTTCCATAATGGATTTTACATTTAACCATTGATAGTCAATCGATTACTTGATATTGAACATTATTTACCAGTACAATGAGGGATAACAGGATCACATCGTCATCATCATTTACCAGTACAAAGAAAACCGAAAAATCACTACGCAAAACTTAACTATAATTACTAACATAGTCTTAAGGATAATACTAACAAAATTTTGGATCAAGTTGTCTGAATAAATAAATTATTATTAATATAATACTTACCTTAACTATGTAAATTTATTTATATGTAGAGCCATTGAATTTATAACTTTTTTTTATATACGTATGTACCTAAATTATTTAAGTATTTACAAATCACATATTCGAATTCAATATAAACCATGAACCATGAATAATTATATGTCCAGCCACATTTATATCTACTTTAATTTAATCCATTTGCAAATTTTGTAAAGCATAATTCAAACATTTCTCAATAAGCTGTACAGCATCATAAAAATACGCGTAGATACATTTTAAAGCGTTTATTGCAATCCTACAAAGGAAGAATGCGTGTGCACTCTACGCGCCGGCATCCAGGGTTGGCACGCGTTGAAAACTATGTAATTAGAATCAAATAGGTGTAATTAATCGGATACGCTTCGTTTGTCCACATGTAACGGTTTAGGACAGACCTCTACCGTTTCATTCACAAATATATGTAAAATTATATTTTTTTATACCTTCGACATATAGTCATAAAATTAAATAACTACTATAATATTCACAATGTATGAAATAAGCCTTTGGAGGATTACTACGTCCAAACTAGGTCCTTTATTATTCCGTAAACTGTTTATTTACCTAAATAATATATACGTGTATATACGTGTTGATAGACAGGTTCCCTTGATTTAATTACCTACATAGAAATACTTGGATGCACACGGAATATGATATGCTTGATGATAAAACAATAAAACTCTTCGTTATCACTGTTCTATGTACTATTTAAATGAACTAAAATGATTTCTTTGCTCACCCGCGACCTTAAGATAGCTAAGTCTATGCAAATTATGCGTGTTCATGCAGTTCCTCCACCTCCACACTGTAAGAACACACACAAATTACACAAACCCATCTATCACCACCACCACAACACACTGACGCGTTTCGAACTCAACCAGAGCTCATCTTCAGAGTGACACAACCGTACACCATGCTACCAGTTGTTAGACTAACAAACCACCACCACTGTTTTAATTTGCCAAACAAAACAAAAAACTACCCGCAAAATATTAATAAATTTTAACTATGCTACAAAACTACCTTGATTTTTTAATTTTTATTTATTTTTAGTCAAGGCATGTTTTACTAACTATCGTTGCTAAAATTAGACCCAAGCCGTAGCAAGGGAGATGACACTAAATTTATTTGCTCATTAATAATAGACCCCATACTATTGTACCTAATTATCTCCATACATTCTAACACGTCGAGACGAAACCCCTTATCACAGTAATGCAACACTTCATACGAATCTGAGTCTGATATTGAATGATTTAATTCTAACAGATGCTTGGCAAAATTAGATCTATCAGGATGTTCGTTCCTATATGCCGATACATGCTCTTTAAACCTAGTATTAAAACTGCGCCCGGTCTGACCTATATATACCTTACTGCAGTCATTACAAGTGAGCTTGTATACACCCGATTTAGTTCCTTTATCCACCTTCTCTTTGTGGTTACAAAGTTTAGAGTACAAAGAGTTGTTAGTTTTAAAGGCTACATTAACATTGTTTGATTTTAAAATGTCATAAATTTTATCAGACAAACGACCAACATATGAAATACTGCACCTATATTTGTTTGTAGACTGAGAAGGCAACCCGGCGTGAAGCATGCTATTTACTATCCGTGCCTGCTTCCTCTTAACCAAACCATCTACCATTGATTTTGTATAGCCATTTGACGTTGCTATCTGATAAATAGTATTTAACTCTGAATTAAAATTTTCCCTAGAGAGAGGTACAGTTAATAATCTATGTACATAACAATGAAAGGCTGCTAACTTATGCTGCCACGGATGATTAGATGATGCTGGAATCACAGCATCTGTGTATGTGGTTTTTCGATAAATTTTAAATTGTTGTTTATTATTTATTCTTGTAATTGTTAAATCCAGAAAGTTTAGCGAAAAATTTTCTTCTATTTCTTTTTTAAATTTTATTTTTACATGTTTGCTATTGATACTATCCACAAATAAATCAAGTTGCCTCCTACTTCCCCTCCAACACAGAATTAAATCATCAACATACCTATAATAATACACTATATTATTATTACCTATAATAAACTGATTTTCAAAGTAATCCATAAAAATATCTGCCATTAATGGACTCAAAGGTGACCCCATTGCTAAACCATCACCCTGTAAATAATAATGTCCATTAAACCGGAAATAATTTTGCTTCATGCATAATGTTACCAAATTAATTAATTCACAAACCTCCCCCGGATGTAAACGCTTCCTTTCCAAATGGTTCTTAAGAATAACCAGTGTCTCACTATATGGTACATTTGTAAATAAACTATCTACATCCAAAGAAAGCAATGTTGCGTTGGGCGGTATGCTGATATCTTTAATTTTACTAACTAAATCCGAACTGTTTTTCAAACTGTATAATGGGTTAAAAGAAGATTTTACACGAATAACACTATTTAATTTCCTTGCCAATTTATATGCTGGAGCACTAACGTATGAGACAACTGGACGAACTGGCACATTATCCTTATGAATTTTAGGCAATCCGTACAGAATTGGTGCCTGCGGATTCATAGGTATAACAAAATTTTTCTGTTGTTCTGTTTCAAATGTAAACTTAGAATCTTTAACAAGCTTCTTTAATTCATTGTGAAATGTTATTGTAGGGTCCTTTTGTAAAACTGTGAAACCGTCTTCCTGAACGATATCTAAAACTTTCTGATTATATTGGCTTCTTTCCAAAATAACAATACAATTACCCTTATCAGCCTTCGAAACAACCAAATCATTGTCATGCACTTTTCGTTGAACGGATCGCAAAGAATGTAATTCCGTTACATTGGCAACACACTCTGTAATATTTGTATTTTTAAGTGTATTCACCACCAAAACCTTTGTCTCTAAATCACCTCTGTTACTTACAATTGCAACTTCTGAATCTACCGCCAAACCTTCCACTATTTTCTGATTTAATTTAGTGGGTAGATTATACTTCAAACCTTTTTCTAATAATTTACTTTCACCGTCCAAAAATTCCACACTAGTAAGATTTTTAACGCGAGGGTAGAAAGTATGACCGTTATTAGTTTGTCGACTGTTATTGTTGGAAAAAGTAAAAGAAACTGATTGACGTCTTGTAAGCCAACGCAACTTTTTACATTGAGTTAAATACTTTTTATGAGCGTCTACCGAAGCAAATAATCGGGCTTTTCCATCCAAACAATCGAACTCAATTTTATGTAGTTTATGAGTAAGTTCAGACTGCAATATTTTTAGATGTAATTTTAAATTATCTCTAACACGAAACCAACTACGCGATTCCTCATTTAACCAAATTTTCTTTGCCCTTTCCATTGCGATTTTAGCAGCTATACTGGTATTATAACAACGGAATTGAATATAATTAGGTACAACATTCAATCGTTTACATTGTTGATTGAACCAAATATTTTGAACAGCTAAACGGTGTTGCTTAGTTAATTTAAGATATAAACGTGCCTGCACGGCTACGCATGCCGATTTTAAATAATTTATTGAATCAGGCGTTACTTTGCGGAGGTCCATATCAATGAACTAAAATGATTTCTTTGCTCACCCGCGAGCTTAAGATAGCTAAGTCTATGCAAATTATGCGTGTTCATGCAGTTCCTCCACCTCCACACTGTAAGAACACACACAAATTACACAAACCCATCTATCACCACCACCACAACACACTGACGCGTTTCGAACTCAACCAGAGCTCATCTTCAGAGTGACACAACCGTACACCATGCTACCAGTTGTTAGACTAACAAACCACCACCACTGTTTTAATTTGCCAAACAAAACAAAAAACTACCCGCAAAATATTAATAAATTTTAACTATGCTACAAAACTACCTTGATTTTTTAATTTTTATTTATTTTTAGTCAAGGCATGTTTTACTAACTATCGTTGCTAAAATTAGACCCAAGCCGTAGCAAGGGAGATGACACTAAATTTATTTGCTCATTAATAATAGACCCCATACTATTGTACCTAATTATCTCCATACATTCTAACACGTCGAGACGAAACCCCTTATCACAGTAATGCAACACTTCATACGAATCTGAGTCTGATATTGAATGATTTAATTCTAACAGATGCTTGGCAAAATTAGATCTATCAGGATGTTCGTTCCTATATGCCGATACATGCTCTTTAAACCTAGTATTAAAACTGCGCCCGGTCTGACCTATATATACCTTACTGCAGTCATTACAAGTGAGCTTGTATACACCCGATTTAGTTCCTTTATCCACCTTCTCTTTGTGGTTACAAAGTTTAGAGTACAAAGAGTTGTTAGTTTTAAAGGCTACATTAACATTGTTTGATTTTAAAATGTCATAAATTCTATCAGACAAACGACCAACATATGAAATACTGCACCTATATTTGTTTGTAGACTGAGAAGGCAACCCGGCGTGAAGCATGCTATTTACTATCCGTGCCTGCTTCCTCTTAACCAAACCATCTACCATTGATTTTGTATAGCCATTTGACGTTGCTATCTGATAAATAGTATTTAACTCTGAATTAAAATTTTCCCTAGAGAGAGGTACAGTTAATAATCTATGTACATAACAATGAAAGGCTGCTAACTTATGCTGCCACGGATGATTAGATGATGCTGGAATCACAGCATCTGTGTATGTGGTTTTTCGATAAATTTTAAATTGTTGTTTATTATTTATTCTTGTAATTGTTAAATCCAGAAAGTTTAGCGAAAAATTTTCTTCTATTTTTTTTTAATCTTTATTTTTTTTTTTTCTTTTTTTTTTTTTTTTTCTGTACGGATTGCCTAAAATTCATAAGGATAATGTGCCAGTTCGTCCAGTTGTCTCATACGTTAGTGCTCCAGCATATAAATTGGCAAGGAAATTAAATAGTGTTATTCGTGTAAAATCTTCTTTTAACCCATTATACAGTTTGAAAAACAGTTCGGATTTAGTTAGTAAAATTAATCATTTTAGTTCATTGATATGGACCTCCGCAAAGTAACGCCTGATTCAATAAATTATTTAAAATCGGCATGCGTAGCCGTGCAGGCACGTTTATATCTTAAATTAACTAAGCAACACCGTTTAGCTGTTCAAAATATTTGGTTCAATCAACAATGTAAACGATTGAATGTTGTACCTAATTATATTCAATTCCGTTGTTATAATACCAGTATAGCTGCTAAAATCGCAATGGAAAGGGCAAAGAAAATTTGGTTAAATGAGGAATCGCGTAGTTGGTTTCGTGTTAGAGATAATTTAAAATTACATCTAAAAATATTGCAGTCTGAACTTACTCATAAACTACATAAAATTGAGTTCGATTGTTTGGATGGAAAAGCCCGATTATTTGCTTCGGTAGACGCTCATAAAAAGTATTTAACTCAATGTAAAAAGTTGCGTTGGCTTACAAGACGTCAATCAGTTTCTTTTACTTTTTCCAACAATAACAGTCGACAAACTAATAACGGTCATACTTTCTACCCTCGCGTTAAAAATCTTACTAGTGTGGAATTTTTGGACGGTGAAAGTAAATTATTAGAAAAAGGTTTGAAGTATAATCTACCCACTAAATTAAATCAGAAAATAGTGGAAGGTTTGGCGGTAGATTCAGAAGTTGCAATTGTAAGTAACAGAGGTGATTTAGAGACAAAGGTTTTGGTGGTGAATACACTTAAAAATACAAATATTACAGAGTGTGTTGCCAATGTAACGGAATTACATTCTTTGCGATCCGTTCAACGAAAAGTGCATGACAATGATTTGGTTGTTTCGAAGGCTGATAAGGGTAATTGTATTGTTATTTTGGAAAGAAGCCAATATAATCAGAAAGTTTTAGATATCGTTCAGGAAGACGGTTTCACAGTTTTACAAAAGGACCCTACAATAACATTTCACAATGAATTAAAGAAGCTTGTTAAAGATTCTAAGTTTACATTTGAAACAGAACAACAGAAAAATTTTGTTATACCTATGAATCCGCAGGCACCAATTCTGTACGGATTGCCTAAAATTCATAAGGATAATGTGCCAGTTCGTCCAGTTGTCTCATACGTTAGTGCTCCAGCATATAAATTGGCAAGGAAATTAAATAGTGTTATTCGTGTAAAATCTTCTTTTAACCCATTATACAGTTTGAAAAACAGTTCGGATTTAGTTAGTAAAATTAAAGATATCAGCATACCGCCCAACGCAACATTGCTTTCTTTGGATGTAGATAGTTTATTTACAAATGTACCATATAGTGAGACACTGGTTATTCTTAAGAACCATTTGGAAAGGAAGCGTTTACATCCGGGGGAGGTTTGTGAATTAATTAATTTGGTAACATTATGCATGAAGCAAAATTATTTCCGGTTTAATGGACATTATTATTTACAGGGTGATGGTTTAGCAATGGGGTCACCTTTGAGTCCATTAATGGCAGATATTTTTATGGATTACTTTGAAAATCAGTTTATTATAGGTAATAATAATATAGTGTATTATTATAGGTATGTTGATGATTTAATTCTGTGTTGGAGGGGAAGTAGGAGGCAACTTGATTTATTTGTGGATAGTATCAATAGCAAACATGTAAAAATAAAATTTAAAAAAGAAATAGAAGAAAATTTTTCGCTAAACTTTCTGGATTTAACAATTACAAGAATAAATAATAAACAACAATTTAAAATTTATCGAAAAACCACATACACAGATGCTGTGATTCCAGCATCATCTAATCATCCGTGGCAGCATAAGTTAGCAGCCTTTCATTGTTATGTACATAGATTATTAACTGTACCTCTCTCTAGGGAAAATTTTAATTCAGAGTTAAATACTATTTATCAGATAGCAACGTCAAATGGCTATACAAAATCAATGGTAGATGGTTTGGTTAAGAGGAAGCAGGCACGGATAGTAAATAGCATGCTTCACGCCGGGTTGCCTTCTCAGTCTACAAACAAATATAGGTGCAGTATTTCATATGTTGGTCGTTTGTCTGATAGAATTTATGACATTTTAAAATCAAACAATGTTAATGTAGCCTTTAAAACTAACAACTCTTTGTACTCTAAACTTTGTAACCACAAAGAGAAGGTGGATAAAGGAACTAAATCGGGTGTATACAAGCTCACTTGTAATGACTGCAGTAAGGTATATATAGGTCAGACCGGGCGCAGTTTTAATACTAGGTTTAAAGAGCATGTATCGGCATATAGGAACGAACATCCTGATAGATCTAATTTTGCCAAGCATCTGTTAGAATTAAATCATTCAATATCAGACTCAGATTCGTATGAAGTGTTGCATTACTGTGATAAGGGGTTTCGTCTCGACGTGTTAGAATGTATGGAGATAATTAGGTACAATAGTATGGGGTCTATTATTAATGAGCAAATAAATTTAGTGTCATCTCCCTTGCTACGGCTTGGGTCTAATTTTAGCAACGATAGTTAGTAAAACATGCCTTGACTAAAAATAAATAAAAATTAAAAAATCAAGGTAGTTTTGTAGCATAGTTAAAATTTATTAATATTTTGCGGGTAGTTTTTTGTTTTGTTTGGCAAATTAAAACAGTGGTGGTGGTTTGTTAGTCTAACAACTGGTAGCATGGTGTACGGTTGTGTCACTCTGAAGATGAGCTCTGGTTGAGTTCGAAACGCGTCAGTGTGTTGTGGTGGTGGTGATAGATGGGTTTGTGTAATTTGTGTGTGTTCTTACAGTGTGGAGGTGGAGGAACTGCATGAACACGCATAATTTGCATAGACTTAGCTATCTTAAGGTCGCGGGTGAGCAAAGAAATCATTTTAGTTCATTGATATGGACCTCCGCAAAGTAACGCCTGATTCAATAAATTAGTACTATTTAAAATTGGGTTTAACCTAAGATTTCTTCGTTCAGTACTTCAAAGTAAAGACGGTGGATTAAGACACAGATAAAGGCGCTGTTATGTATGGGAAACTAATTAACATTAAATTATAAGGTATTTCATGAAAATTGATAGGAAACAAACATTCAAATTGAATGTACCTAATGATTATTGTATGAGCTTCTTGCGGCGCATTCGTCTTGGCAATGATGGTCTTTCTGAAGGCGCTGGTAGTTTAAAAAGATGACGTGTAAAAGTGCCCATTGCGGCCTATTTGCTGAATGAATGATTTGAATTTGAATTTAGCAAAACATTGATTATAAAAACATTCTACATTAGGTGAAAATGCATGAAACAGAAATTATTAAGTTTGTCATGATTACATGAAATATATCCAAAATGCAAGGAAAATTCTTATTAAATAAGGTTGTATAGGAAATGAGCTTTCTTTTGTCCAAGTTTCGTTTTGATCTGATCAGTAATTAAGTCACAATTAAACTTTAAAGTTATGAAATTATTTAGTATTACGGGTAGCGGACATTTTTTGAGAGTGAAAGAATTTCTTAAATACTCATTAATTAATTCCAGAAATGGAGTTTGTGTTGTCAATTTCGGAAATATATTTAGATTTGGTTTTATAAATATCGAGAAAACTATTTAACTATTTAAATTATAAAAAAAAGATAGTTATATTGTTAAAATTATTGATTATTTTTTGGTGCGACTCGAGAGATTGAAGACGTTGAAGCTGCAAGGACGGAGAGACTATAAATAGGAGTGGGATCGGAGACCAAGGAGGATTCCATTTTTAGGCTTGGACGCGAGCAGACGGTCGGCCTGTTCTAGAATTTTGTAATGGAGGGTAGTTGCGCTGCTGGGTAATTTACGCGATGAAATTTAATTTATGATGGACCTGGCGGTTTGGTAGTAAAGTTCCGATGTCGATAGGGTATATCCACGCGTTTTTGTTTTGGTTATTTCGCTGTTATTCTTCCAGTTTCGTTATTCTATAACATCTGATTAAAACCTAGGGGTTGGAAACCTTGCGGTGTTAACGAAGACCCCTATCTAGAATCTCCGCTTTTACCATTACCCAGGCCCCAGGTACTGTGAGGTCAGATATTTGTTTATTTATTTATTTTGAGCGACGAGTCACGTGAGTGTGTTTCTTTATTTATTATGTGCAACGTGTCATGTAAGTACGCTTTTGTCAAATTTACTTATTTACTGTTGTGAGTTGTATATAATACATGTGTGCTTAGGGACCTCTAATTGAAAATATAATAAGAAAAAAATTAAAAATTCATTGTCTGTAGTTGATACAATCATGGGTTACCTGCTCATAACAATTTCATTTATTTACAACATTTATGTGTTATATTTGGTCAAAGCTAGGCATGTAGCAAAGTTCTATTCTTGACAGGGGAACGCTACTTATGTACTGAGAGCCAGACTAAATAAATCATAATTGTGAAAGTTATCTGCTGTCGTCAGATTCATACAATAAAAGTATCAAAGTTATTTGTAGTATTTTAATGTGGGTAACTTATATTGTACTTGACTAAGTAGACGGGGAGACCATTACCTCCATCCAATAGATATTAAATTGGTTGGTATTCTGATATTCAGGAATAATTATGAGACACTCCTTAAGTAGTAAATGGATACTTCTTAACTTGCAAACTGGTGAATTGCTTTTTGTTGGTAAGAATACCCAACTTAATATTTATCAACCGGTCTATAAACGGTCGGAGGACAGGGGGGGTATTATATAAATAAATAAATATAAACATCATGGGACACTTGACACCAATTGACCTAATCCCAAACTAAGCAAAGCTTGTACTATGGGTACTAGGCAACGGATAAACATACTTATATAGATAAATACATACTTAAATACATATTAAACATCCAAGACCCGAGAACAAACATTCGTATTATTCATACAAATATTTGCCCCGGCCGGGATTCGAACCCGGGACCTTAAGCTTCGTAGTCAGGTTCTCTAACCACTTAGCCATCCGGTCGTCATATATAATCACCTTCTTATTTCCAGTTTGATAACTAATTGCTGTAATGTTTGTGAGCATTTATTACTAAATAGAAATCACATAAAATCTTATGGTTATTTTATCAATTAAATATACTATCTATAGCGCAACTAAATTTTACCATAATCATTATAATTATAGGAAGGAAAACCCAAATTCTATTTTCTAATTAACTTGGTTATACTGATTTCATGGGTTTTATCACCTGGTGGCTGCATAAGTATATTACTTAAATACAATATTATTGCCCTGCGTTTGAAACTAGAATACTATCTCTATCTACTTAACTAATTCATTTAATTCTGTGTGTTTGTTTCTAAATGCTGTAGTAAAATGGGAGCCTTATAATACCATATTTCTGTTATATCCATCGCTCACATAATATCCTTTTAATGTGGGTATTTATTATTCTACATGTTCTCATTATACTATAGCAAATAGAAAACTTATTTTATTCTAATTTTGTTTGTGTTTTTTAAACTGTGTTTTCATTTGGCTTATTTTACTGTTTTATTTACACTGTGTTTTTACTAATCTTGTGTTCTTCCCTTCTTAGCATTTCAGAAATCTAGCTTCGCTATTATATTTAGGTGTTTTAAATCTCAAGATTTTAATAGACTTCACAGACCTATGTATTCAATAATCTTCTTAAATCTTAGATATCTCACAATACTCTACCATGATATTTATTAATTTGCTTTATTCGAGAATGTCATAATCTCCAAGTAATCATGATACAACTTACCTTTGTTCCCCGCAGCATCTCATAACATCCTATAGCATTCTATAGATATTCATAGTCAAAATTGGTTATTTTCTAGTAAGTAAAATGTTCCTAGCTGCTGTATAGGTAGGTAGATAATTAATTGTAGTTTAAATTCAAACCAACCGATCTTTACTCGTCACAAAAAGTATCGTTTGGGTTACTTAGAACGGACACAACAAAGGGTCAATCATCTTATATAATCACTAGACAACCACTAGACGATCACAAGGCCAAATAACATCATCACGCTATCATATAGTAGCTTTCATACATTATAATAGGATCATCAAGTATATAGGTAGGCTGCACATAGGTAGGTCATAGCTTTTAAGTTTAGGATTATAAGCTTTCAGCTTTCAGGAGCTTTGAGCTTTTCTAGGAGCTTTAGTGAACTTTTAATAGGTAGAGCAGAAATAGTTTAAGTTTTAAATGGAAAAAAAAAGCTGTTTGGGGGGGTTAGTTACACACACTAGAGCGCATTTCAAAACAGATTTCGATGTGTATCACCTGCTAAATCAAACGTTTACATTAAGTACGTTTTCTATCACGAAATATACGTTACGGTACGTTGAGTTGAGATTTTTTTTACTAACAATAGGGTACTACCGATTATGAGTCAGAGAGTAAAATTTTATTTAACTTCTGCGCTATCAGTGTTTGCATACCTATGTAGTATCAGTCAAATATGTGGTCTACCACTTTAAAGTTAATAATCGTTTGCGTGTCATAAAACAATAATGTCAATAGACGAGTCTGTCAACTTGAAAGTTCGACTTTAGCGGCATATTCATTTGATAGGAATTTGTTTAAAAATTGATAGACCACTTATTTGGCTAATGGTACCAGTGGCGAAGGCCAGTAACAACTCGATTCCTTCGGCTTGACTACCGAAAATTTTGACGCAATGTCACTGCTATGTACAGTCAGCGGCAGAGAAAGGGTACCCCCCTGTAATGGCGGTAGAATGGATACCGCCGTTATAGGGGGGTACCTTTTCTCTGCAGCTGACTGTACATCCTAAATATTTCTCTACTTTCCGATAAGCGAGGAATGCTCATACTAAGTATATAGTACACTGCCTTTTACGACACATTTATTAATGTAGCTAGCTAATAGAATGTGTGTATCTGATTTTTAAGAAATATGACATACTATACGCCTGGCCGTTTGCATTGATATAAGCAATGTACAGACGTATGTATTCCGGAAATAGGTGGTTTAATTGCATAGCGTGGGCACTGTACCCACCGCAGGCAACCTTATCCAACCGATGCCTATGTTAGACAGCGGTCGCGTTCCAAGTTCCATATTCAACCTGGCCACTCACTTTACAACGCACGCGCACCGAATTGCATTGACTTTAATTATGCGTTAATATAGCTATGCGCGCCATGTGAGCTTGAGCAATGGGCTGCTTTGAACACTGGTTTCCTAAGTAAACCGAAGGTACGATCGTATAACTTACGATCTAGGGCCTAGATAACGTGTCTTGATTTCGTTTCTAAGTGAGTTTACTACATATAAACAGATGAATTTGCTGTTTCAAAGTGAGTAGATGAAAAACGTCTAAGTATCAAGATCTGACTCAATTATGTTTTGCATTTACTTTGACAACATCATCATAACTAAGAACAATCGGGTTACATCAGGCTTTTCTGTTGAATCATTGTTGTTTATTACTAACAAGCATAATCCATGTCACTATAATACGAAATAAACGTACCCAAATCCAATTTAAGCACAATCGTTACCACAAAACCCGGGCATATGTTTGTGTTAGCACAAAGAGTTCGCAAACATCAATGGCAGTATAGTTTGTAATTAATCGAAGCGCCCCTCAGTTGACGCGGACATTTTATAACCCTTTGTGAGCGAACACTTTGATCCGGATCCCGGGCACAATCCGGAACGAGCAAGGTCGCGTAATCAGTGAACGATTGTGCATCGCACCTACCGCCGTTACTGTGTGCCTGTGGCGTGCACACCAACCGCCATGCGATGCCGGGCAAAATGTCCCAGTTTAGTATTTTTCTATAGGTAGAGTCATTTTGAACATAAAACTACCGTGAGACTCACTCATATTAAATATATTTTCCCCGGATAACTCACGTCTTAAATCGTGTTTTGCTCGACATGTTTCGGCAGCCCAAAACATGTCGAGCAAAACTCGATTTAAGACGTGAGTTATCCGGGAAAAATATATTTAATATGAGGTAGAGTCATTCACGATGACGCGTGCCGTGGTTCTTATTACAATTTATTTATGATTTATTTATTTTTGAATTTATTTTTGATTTTAGTGATGATAATGTAAATAAATAAATAAATAATAAATAAATATCATTAATGTGTAATTTTGACAAAATAACGCGTTTTGGTGAATAGCACTATGTATACAGTCAAGGAATTTAATTCATAGGCCACCATGGAACCTTTTCAAAGGAAATTACGACTTTCCTTGTTAATTAATGCGATGTCACTATGACGTTTACTGTGAAATGATTCCATGGTGGCCAATGAATTAAACTCCTTGACCGTACAAGTGGTTTAAAACGGATTTATCTTATACCTATTCTCTGTCTAGTACAAGGACTTCTTCTCCTGGTTTTTACTTGACGTAGATATTTGCGTCACTGAGAGCCTGTGCGTAAGAGTGCAATTGAATCTTTAACCCCTTAAGTTTAGATTTAGATTTAGAAGAACAAATGTGTAAAAACATACAGGTAAGGCGTGAAGAAAATGCCATCCCAACTCAAGTTCCCTTTTTACCAGTGTCGGATACCAGACTGAGCGTACAGATAATCCAAATGCAGCTGGTGTGTACCCGGCTTCGGTAAATCGAGCCTCACTAGACCCACACTATGACATTAATCAATAATGCCTGCCGGTTTCAGGCAGCATCATAGGCAATGCAATACAATTCTAGCGTGATGTTATCTTGCTTGGGAAAACAGGATCAATTTTCTAGGAAATTATATTTGCGCAGTTAAATTGTTTTCAATGATTGATGTGAATTTGATGACATGATTCGTCAGTAAATTAATGCAAATTTACATTCAAACGATACTCTCTGGGTAAACTTAAACGTTCACAAGACTAATCCTGTACAAATCAGTTGAATTTTACTAGAAAGTTAAAGAATTATACCTAATGAACATGAGTTTACTATCGAAGCACACCGCCACAATACTAACTGTATTGTGACACCTGCTATTTTTTTGACAAACGTCAACGAATTATGCGTAAGTTTACATCTTTCGCATCCGGAAACATTGTTTCAAATCCTAAATCCTATTTCATTTATAATATTACATCGCAATTTAACATAGTTGTCAGGTTACTTGTATCAAGATGACTCGATAGTAAAAAGACGTCGGGCACGGTGCATTAACGGCGGAGTTCGTCGCAACTCCTCACTTAAATTTCCAGCCAGACGTCAATTTCTTTAAAACCCCGCCCGTTCAAATTAAAGCCATCCAATTTCCATCAGTATGAGCAGAGGACTGCCGCGTCATGCATTCTATAATCTCAACTCGTGGGCCGGCTTAATCTAGTCTGATTGAAGCGAGTTCTGCTTGCCACGCGTTTCTGCGTCTATGCGTCGGCGAACTATGCCTGTGGCGTTTGAAATGAAACTTTTTTATCCTATTTTATTATAACTGGCAGGTGGTAAAATGAAGCTTTGATGAAACTCATGCGTAGAGTAAGACCGATATATTAATTTTGCGATTAATTTAAAAAAAAATAAAAAAGGAAAGAAATAAAATAGATTTATTCACAACACCACAAGACAAAACAATATAATGAAGTAATAATATAATTAAGGATATAACAGGATGGGTTAGGATTTGCTTCGTTCAATAAATTTTAGCCGTACCTACCATGTTATGATTGATACGATAGCTCAGATTTTTTTATCAACTTCATAATGATATGGGCATATTTATGCAAAAAAAAACCAAAATAATTTGAATTTAAATGTTGGAATATAAAAGTAAAACAAGTTACCTACACATAGCGTAATCCGTTATCATTACAACCTGTAACATAATTTCCCGCAAAATAAACACCACATTGCAATATCAGCTCAATCTTCGTTACGCTCTGCACCAAAAAGCATTAATATTAATTTAGAGCAACCACAGTCGTTTATCACAGACTAACGATTGTGCATCGGAATCGCTCTATCGGCTAAGTGGAGAATAATTTATTCCTCATCGGGGAACCCCGTTCGATCGCGGTCCCCAGACATTCCCCTAATCCTTTGATGGATTCTACTCCGCAGACGCCGGAAAAAATCCCGGAAAGTGCACTCTGCCAAGGAAAAACACATAAAATTCTCTTTCGGGAAATTCCTAAGCAAACATTTAGCGTGAAGCGTTATATTTCCATTCCATATGCAAAGAAAACTTGTGACGCGAGGCTTTTCGGTTGCCGCGTTTATCGCAATCAAAATGTTTATTATCGATAAAAGCATGTGCTGTGTATACGTATAACAATGTTACTTATTGTTAATTACCTTTACCTTACGTATTAATAAGTATAATAAATAAACTAGCTGTTGTCTGTGACTTTGTCTTTGAAGAATTTGTAAATCGCGCGCCCGCAGAAATAAAAAAAAATCCGAGATAAAAACTATCTATCGTATGTCTTTTTCAGAAACATTACATTATTTATAATTATTATATTATTTCAAGGCATAAAATTTTCAGGTTCTGACATTTTTGTAATTTATGATGAATGATATTGAATGATTAAATAAACTAAACTATCTCCATACCAAATTACACCACGATTGACTGAGTAGGATCTTTTGTCGTGAAATAGTATGAAACAAACCAACATACGCACTTTCGTGTTTATAATATTAGTAAGGATGTGAAACTTGGAAATCCCGGAATTTTAATTCCACTCCCATATCAAATTGTTCCCGCTAGTGAAGTTGCAGGTAGTGGCTAGAAGAGGCCTAAAAAAATGCAAAATATTACAACGGTATGGTACTTCAAGTTAAAGTTAGCATTAAACCGCATAAAACCAACAATTATAATTTTAAAATGAATCAACGGTAGCCTTTAATTGTTTAATTAATAAAGTAACTGGTTGCGCACGCGCCGCCGCCGTCCTTGCGCGGCAGCCAGCCAATGGGAGCTTTCGCAGGCGAGTCAACGACCGCGCACTAACCAATGACGTGCCCGCTTTGCTCTAGTGCCATCTGTCGTCCGAGACAAATTGGTGTTATTTTCTTGGTCACGACAACGATTGCTCGCTACGCGTACCTATGCATCTGCCCTCTTGTCAAAAGAAGGGCGTTGCACTATAAGACATTACGCACGGCATTTCGTTACGGTTTCATGATCATATCAGACTACGGTAAATCATAATAAATTATAGCAATAAAACAAAAAAATTAAGTGACAACAGAAAATATCTAGTCAACAAGTTATTCAGTACACCAATTTGGAACCATTTTGATATAGACACTTCGAAACGAAAGAAAATTAGAAAGTTTAAAATAAAAACATTTATGTTTCTATAAACAAAAACTAATTAAACTCACACAAAATTGGAACTCTCATTATTAAGCTTCTACGCAAAAAAGTCGTGAATCTGCAGTAAAGTAGGTTGCAGTTGGTTTGCGAAAATGTGCCGTAAGCATTGATTGGAAAACCAAAAACAATTACTAAACAAAAGAATAGAGGAATGTGTACGTGTGACAGTTTACACCTACTATAGTAGGTACTTAATGAGTGCACATAAGTACCAGTACTAGCCTTAAAAGTAGGTACACAAGGCGTGTGGCTAACAGTACGTATAAGAGAGAGCATTAGCGCACAGGTTTCCGCTTCGAGCTCATTGAATAGCATTCGTGTTCAACAAGCATTGCCTACCAATTGTCTAACAGTACCCTCTATAATTAACTTCATACCGACGTATGCGCGATAATAATTATGCATCTCGCTAACTATAAATAACAATGGATTAACAATGCGAAGAGCACGGGACGAAGATGCATGTGGTGGACGGCGGCCAAGAGTCAGCGAAGCGGCTAATGCGCCCTCCCCGGGATTAACAATTTGGTAACAGGACAGTTTTAGAGGGAATCAGAGTCAAATTCATTATACACCTTTTTGCTTGCGTGTATTTTTTAAGCTAACTTTAATTACTCCTGGTTTGCGGTGTAGTTCTGAAAGCAAGCAATGAATTTAAAGATTCTAATATACGAGCACCGGTAGTCTTTTAAAATAACCTCCATTACAAGTAAAGTGAAATTATACGCGCCAAACATTTGCACCAACACGAGAGCGCGATACAACAACACAGTTATAATGGAACAACATCCCAACACTCATTACATCAAAAAAAGGAAAATAGCGAGGTGTCTCACTCGCATATCTAAGCATTTCCAGTTTCAGCGTCTTCGTTCGTACGCAATCTAACCGCTCCACGCAAACACGCCATCAAAGGCAGACGCTCTGTTATGAAAACAAGCAACCACGAACAAACAAACAAACGCGAAACAATTGATGAGAATGACGAGAGTCGGGCATCGCGCACGAATTCTACGCTTGAGGAATTCCATGGAGTGTTGATCTTCAAATGCACATAAATTCTACATTTCATGAGGTCATGGATGAAAGAAAGACAGATCGTACACACGCGATGAAACTCATACCTACAAACACATCAAAATGATCTTAATATCGCAGTATTTTATTTTTTCATTAGTAATCATTACTTATAATAGCAATGAAACTTTCTTACGAAAATCTTTCGCACCCACAACGGTCGGATTTTTGTAACAGTTAATAAGTTTGCCTCGTGACAGTAAATTCACAAGAATATCTACCCTCGTCGTTGTACCGTACCTATTGGAACATGCAAAAAACACATCTATGCGTAGCAGTTTATCGACAGAGGATGTGGCGTCGAGCGAACAACGTGCGAAATGGCAAATTGCATTTAGCCTAACTCGATAACGCCGAACAGTTCATACCTACGAGCGAGAGCGGCCCTACTTCATATCATAATATATACCAACGTTTTTGTAGCAGTCAAAACATTGTAGGTAAGGACTTACATGATCTAGGGAGCAACAACGGTCAGAGGGCAAGCGAAATAATTTGTTGCGCCCATTTTGCATTATGGCTCGCATCATAACCTGACTTTATCGGGTCCATTTGGCTGGTGCCACTCTTTTTAATAACGTGCTTTATTTTTATGCTCCTGTATCTCGGGGATTAAAGTACTTAATTGAGGTTTTTCGCGCACATGTGTGTATAAATTAGCATTAATAATTTAAGTCGTTGAGTATTGTGAAACTTAATTACATCTCTACGAGTCTGTGTGGATGGTCGCTTATAATTTTCTTGAACGTACCTAAGTCGGAGCACTAATTAGTAATTAACATAATAATTAATTAGCAGCATAAAATATAAATGATAATTACAACACAAATTCAGTAAAACTGTTGAATTCGTTCTTAAAAGGCATTTAGTCGTTAAGTAACATCCTAATTTAACGATTAGCCCTAAACACAGGCAAATAAATGAACTCACAAACGCAACAGTTATAGCAGTGCGTAAATCTGAGTAAAGGTGATTTTTACTGCTCCGAGCGGGCGGCCTAATGAAAATGTTTGATTGTTAAAGTCCGCTTCATTGTTTTCTCTCAGAGTTAACGATCTATGGTATTTAAATGCGTCGTTACGTGAGATAAAGTGTGATATTTATCGCTGAACTTCTGCACATCAGATTACTTTGTCAAGTTTATATTCTATTCTTTCTAACATGATACAAATGACAGATGCCAAACTGACGTAACTAACTAGAGTCTTTCCTACTCTTCAATCAAACAAGCAAACAATCGATACTTTTGCATGTACCAAGTGCTAAAAGTGGCAATAGCATTATTTGTTGGTTTAAACGTTACGCTATCGAACTGAAAGTCTTATTAATTTAGTAAAAGCTGAAATATATAGTAATAATTATGATCAGAATCTAGGCTGGAATTTTGGAATCGAACATAATATAGTGGTACAATGTGATATTCTTCGACAAGAAAAATGAAAAGATTGTAATGATATTCATAATGACACTTTAGTGCGTTAAACCGAGTAATTTTATAAATATGTAGGTATACTACAAATAAACTTGAATAAGTCCCACTGATCATCATTACAGTCCGTAACCAAGAAAAACATTTTGTCGTACACAATCCGACTTCTTTGCAGTTTGTTAAAACAAGACACCAAAGAATAAGAACAAAAGCTAAGTAGCGTCAAATTTGGCAAAACTGGAGCGGAAAACTGTCATTTCACTCGTACCGCGCACTCCGAGCAGCGGATGACTTCTAACGGTATTGTACGTGACGGTTAATGATCATTTTCTTTTACCATTCTCTATTTAGGTACCATCGATATGATGTTGAGCTAAAGGTATGTACCTAGATTTTTATATCCCTTTACAAATTTGACACTGGGGCCGTCACTGGAAGATCAGAACTCTTTTTAATTTAAGATTAAATTTATGGACATGGCAACTGAAATGGTTTTAAAAAAACGTTGTCTCTACATATTTTACTAAACTACACGTAAGTACATTCAAGATCAAAGATATCTTTATACTTTATTACCTTGTCACTCCATGATTTTGCGTAAAATTGACAAATGCCATACAGTAACAAGGTACTAAAGTGCTAAGATATTTTCGGCCCCGCTGTAACTAACACATTTTTTTTGTATTGGACCCAATATCATATTCCAGCACAAAATAATTGGAGAATTAAATAAACTTAGTCAGAGTGTACTTTGTCACTTCTGTGTTTAGTATGTTACGCGTTCAGGATAAATGTAGCAGACCAATCGCTCTAAAGTTATTAAGTCCGAAAAAAGTTTCTCAAGTCAAACAACTTTAACAAAAACAAAATCCTAACTGAAAAGGGAAAACTTTAGCAGCTTAAGCTAATTAAATCCCGTAAATTGACTCGGAAAGTGACAAGCCGTTATTAACGAGTGAACTAAATTAAGAGGCTATCGATGCCTGGGTTGCGTCAAGGCTGAACGTGACAAATGTGGAGCAGTTCAAAGGAAAAAGTCCACCAGCGGCGAATATCCACGAAACGCCATAAATTTTTAATAATAAACAAACGCGAGAGGGTAAACAAACGTTTCACGGCGCCGCGCATGCGCTAACATTACATTGACCTGGTTCTAGGAAATATTAGGAGATCTAATTGGTCTCAATTTCTTTAAAACGCCGCCCTAAAACGCCTGTATTATCTAATGTTACACAACGTGTACAAAATTATAAATGTAGACTGTCTTGTAGACAAGCACGAATATTTTTTATAGAAATAGGTATCGCAAAAATACCTTCCAAAAGAGGAATAAATCGTAAAAAATCGTAAAAAGTACAAAAAAAGTATATTTAGAAATACTTGAAATCCTTATTACGTTATCCTTATTTCTTTCTGGTTATCTTTTTCAGACTAATTTAAAATTAAAGAAATAAACACCAAGCTTAATTTGTTAAATAATTAAAAGTGCGAAAATGAGTAGGTACACTGGCTGAAAATATTTTCATTACTTACATCAAATTCGTTAATTGAATTTGAATTTATCGCGACTCAAATAAAGCGTATAATTAAATTGAGACGCGGATTGTGCCGAAAAAAAAACGTTTTACGCCTAATAATTTTTAAGTCGATAAATCATAATATTAGACAGCTACTTAATGCCCGAGGGCTGGAAGAGGGGAAAAAACATGAAAATCGTCTTTCATCAATTACCTGGGACAGAGGAAGATAAACATTTACATTCAATATTCTCTCATCCACGAGAATGAGCTCAGCGACTACTTATTGAGATTAAGATATCGATCAGTAAATATGTTTTGTACCTATTTACACGAGACGAGCTATTCAATTTTAACCCTGTAATTGTACACGGAGATATCTTATTATATCTTATTATTTAGTTATAAATAAGCAATAGAAGTTCCCAATCCGCACTGGGCCCGCGTGGGAACTGCGAATTCTGAGAGGAGGCCTGTGCCCAGCAGTGGGACGTATATAGGCTGGGATGATGAAGCAATAGAACCTAAAATGCCAATGCAGCAGTGTTAACAGAATATAATGTTAAATAAATTGTAGAAACGTAATCTTCGTTAAGAGAATTGATTGAAATTTTATTCCCTCTAATCATAGATTGCTCTGCTCCCTATACAATTTCCTTCGCCAGCAGCAACGTTACAAATCGATTTAGATTCCAAGCCAACTGTTACTTTACAGCAGGGATTCAGAAGCCATTTTCTATTTCCATTCACACTTAAACCATTACACTTTCCCAGATCATAATTTCCTGTTAGATAAGCCTGCAGAATTCGATATCCCTTCACGCAGGTTGGTTGCGGATCAAAGGCTTTGTCTTAAAGCCTGCCGTGTAATATTCATCGTGGAACTTACGTTGAACAATATAAACATGAACAACTAAAGCGCGGTTTGTTTTAGCAGTGGTTTTACTTTTGGCTTTGACAATTATGTTCCAGCCACACAATCTATGTAATAAAAAATAGCTTTAACAGTAAACAGTTATTTCTGATCCGATATTAAGTAAATTTTGTACGAACACATTTGACTATTGGTAAAATACATGTCATCGTCATCTCGGCCTAGGTATATGTACGTTACACTGCTGGACACAAGCCTCTTTTTCCTTCCTTTTTTTTCTTTTAGGGGGCTTAGGCTGTAATTTCCACGCGGGTCCAGTGCGGTCTGGGAACTTCACACACAATAACAATCGAAATAAAAAAAGTAATCAAAATGTAGAGAAATTACTGTTACGTCTCTAAATTACCAACTTATAGAATAAAAGCGATCGTACCTGAATCCCATCGGGATTTGTAGCCAATTTAGAAAAAGATCAATCACTCCATTGCTTAAGATGCCATGTGACGTGTGTTTCAAACCAAGTGTAAAATCTGTGCTGTATTGCCTGTGGTAATTACCGCACATAGCACGAAGCTTGAAGTAGTCGACCTTGGCCGTAGCGATGCACTTGCACGGCCTAGTCATCAAGCAACTTGCTTTACTGGAGTTATACGAACGAAATACATCTCAATAGTTAATTTAAATATAATAGTTATAAAGTATATGGAAAAATGTGGCCAATAAGACCTATTGAAGTGGAGCATTGTTTTGACAACTGATATGAAGGTATTGCTTAAATTATTAAGCTCCAACAATGGTGTATGTTGTCTTGATTAAATCTGAGGTCGGCTTTAAATTCCACCCATAGGAAAGAGATGAATATTTATTAAATACCTACGTTAATTTAAAAGTAAGTAAGGACTCCTGACGATGCTATTTTTTCAATATTATTCTTCTTTTTAAGATGATTGTCAACTTATGCTTATATATTTTAATGTCGTTTAATATAGTTTTTGCATCTATCTTCACATGTATGTGAAGTGGAATGTAGTGCAGATATCAACTATCAACCAGAATATGAATATCATGCTCCACCGGACCATGTAGATATCATGTTCCACGCCCACGCATAATTAACTGATGTATGTCTTATAATTAAGTTTAAAGAATTGGTCAATTTACGTATTGACCATGACATTCTCATTCAGAAAAACACAAGTTGAAGTGTTTTTTTCAATACAATTTCCAGCGTAACAAAAACAGTAACCATCCAATATTAAGTAAGGCCAAGAAAACAATGGTGTAATCTTGTCTTTGACCTTGCAGAAAGTGCAAGCTGATCGAGACCGAAATATGACCGCTGCGAATACAAGCTCGTTTGTTTATGATTGTTAACACGTAGCGTATAACCTAGTCAACAAATTAGCATCCGCTGTCAAACCGAGTGACAAGTGTGACAGCTGTTTAACATATCGGACCGCTCTGTCCTTGAGAGTTAGTTGAGATTTGTTTATGTTAAAGGCTAGTATATTCTTACCCCTTTTTACTGGTTTACTGATAGGTACGACTTCACTTTTATTATTAAAATGTGGTATGATTCTTCTTAATTTATCAGCGGTTAGTTTTAAGAATCTTTTAAAATCTATTAAGCCCATTTTCTGACTAAGACAGAATAGATAGAAATAAGTAAAATCATAAACGAACATGTTTAATTGTTAGTTTTAGTTAATTCTTTTTAAAGAATAGCCTGCCAGCCGTGGTCAAAGAAGCGAAAAAAATGTTATGAAGTACCTACTCTTCTATGATATTGTTAGGTATCGATAATGCATTGTTCATTAAATAAATACAAAGACTAATCAAATTCAAACAATAGAATATAAAAAAATCCATAAAACACGAATCACATCAAATGGTAGTGCGTCGGAACAGCTCGTTAAATCTGTTTATACAATAGATAAATATCCTATACCTTTTGAGGAGCTGTATAATGATTACTTGCTATACCCGTGCTCCTCGGAATGAAATAAATCGAAACAGTCATGATGCCTAAAAACATGTGAACACAACTCTACTGTCGTTAAATGTGCAATGGCACACTGTTACGTACAATAATAGCACAAATTAATTATTGATAAACTCGAAAAGTTATTCGCAGCAACAAAAAAATAAATGTAAGTAAGAGTACTAACTTCAGTAAAAACTAAAAAAAAAAACTTTAATATAAATATTCTACTATTCCGTGAAATTGTCACCTCGGTCTTTTACACGACACTGCATTGGGTCCTATTAAACTGTGACAATCGTGATCGCCTGCGGGTAATGGTTGCGTTTGTACATGGAGCTATTATAACTAATGGCATAAATAGTAATTATAGGATTACGGGTTGCCAGTAATAACTGGTTATTTTTATTTCGATATAGCTAAAGGTGTAATAGAAAAACGATTAACGCATATACCAAAAAATATTTGGGCACCGTAAAAAACGGAGTCGCGCGATTAACATAGGTACTTTAACCTGCGACAAATGTAGAGTAGAAGATACATCGTATTATTATAATAAGTACCTATAGCAAAATAATATAATAATTATGGTACTGCACCTTTAGAAAATTTGTTAGTGCTACAAAAAAAATATTTTTGTGCAACAATAAAGACCGTGTTGTGTGTACCAAATAATAGTGTATTAACAAATTTGCACATTTATAATATAAGTGGAATGAACAAGTTTGTTCTGTTTGAATGAATTTTGACGGTTCACGTGAATACCGTAAAAGTGATTAAATTTCATATTATTCAATTACTTTAATGCGCGTCTGTTAAATTTATACACCTTTTAATTCCAATTAGCGAAACACATTTTGCTTGCACATTTAATGAATACTAAATTTATATAAAGCTGGTTACACAACTTTGCCATGCTGCTTTTAATTTCTTAAATAGGTAATTCAAGAAGGGAGGCGCCTTTGTGGTACTTTTAGCTACAACTTTTTCTATCGATTCGCCCGGTGGGCGAAGACACACGTATAGGAAACTTCTACGCGTTGCCGCACATCCATTTGAATTGAATCGGTCTTTACACATGTCACATCACTAGTACTAGGTAGTTTTTGTCTAAAAATCAGTGTGATTACGACTAAATGTCTATTCGTGTGCGTTTGTGTCACGATTTTGTTTTGGTAGATATCTGTAGGGATGCAAAAAATTTTGACATGGGTGTGCAGCAACGCGTAGAAGTGTTTCTTCGCCCACCGGACGAATCGACAGAAAAAGTTGTAGGTAAAAGTACCACAAAGGCGCATCCTGTCTTGAATTATCTAAAGTCACCAGTTTTAACTAATCTAATATTACCTCTTATTGTGAAATCCATCCAGCAGTTTAGGCTACATAGAGTGCCAAAGTAGTTAAAGTCATCATAAATACAAACGATCGAAAAACATACACCTCCTGCGAGCAGTTGCTTAATGAGAGATCTTTCCACTGACACTCAACCCCGAAAAGCTGCAAGACATAGAAATGAAATAGGTTGGTATGTTCTCGTCATAACACGCCGAACTAGTAACATTTAATAAAGCGGGGGAGAGAGCGAAGGCAGGTGACTTTACACATGCCTCCCTTAATGCCAATGACCCGACTATAAAACACCCTTTATGTAGTAACAGCTGATCTTTTAAGCTGCATGTGTATTCCCTATGGATCGTTTGGTATTTTATAGAGCCACTGCGGAGCTGCGAGCCGGAGTATTTTTAATACATGCTTGATTAGTTAGGTACTTTTGTGATGAACTTTCAGCATTTCGTGATCCTGATACGTATTTTTTAGTTTTCTTGAATTTTTTTTGTGTAATTGTCACGAATGAATGATTTTTCTTTCTTTTCTTTATTTCTTTCTTTTGGCTGCGTTTCCACCAAAGATGTGCGAGGATGAGGGGCAAGAAATGTGTTTGTCGTGAACCAAAAGAAACGTTGAAAGTTGTTTTCGCACGTGCCGACGTGCCGGATGAAATTCGGTCTTGTACCTCTTGGTTATACGCTTGGAGTGTGCTATTATACGCCCCACGTCACCCCCAAGCAACCCACCTGCAAACAGTCATCTCATCACATCACTTGCATATGCCAATAGCAGTGTTGTTTGGGAGCGACACGTTGTGCACGTAAGGGGTGCGGGTTTGAATGCCATCCGGAGCACCCGAAAAAGTACTACTACTAGTGTACTAAGAAAATAATTAATAAAAACTGTTGAAATTCAAATTTAGACACTGTAACTTATATTTATATTTAAAAAAAAAAACTTAGATTTCGTTATTATAAGTTATAAAAAGAATTTCTCGTTTGAATTTATATAATTATGATATGAAAATAACTTCTTGGATTTTATTTCAGTCACTGTAAAAAAAATGAGCCACTGTTCCCGCCTTGACCCTAAAGACAAAAACCCTATGGCTGGCAACGGGACATAAACAGACTGGATAATTATTATGATAAGGACAGTTTAGTAACTAAACTAGTGCAGCATCTCACCACAGCCATATCACATTCACACAAGGTCGGATTTGGAAAGTTTCGGACGTGTCCGAAATTTATTAAGCCCGCTAGTATATCTGCGTGTACCCGTGAGAGTTTTGGGCATTTCGGCTACCGGAAGTGCTTGCGGGTTGAAACGCGGGATTTGACCGGAAGTCAGCGGCCCCGGGCGGGCTCAGACTGATGTGTTGAGCCCAGTACTGGGCTTAACTCTGTTATTAATTAACGACCGCAGCCATCCGGCCTCTATCGGATGCGCAAAGTTTCCAGCTTTTTGTTGTTACAGAGTTTCATATTTTTAGACTAAATATGTTACTATGTTGGTATGTATTCTGTTTATTATGGGTCGTTCTACTTTTCAGCCAACAAAAATCCCATAAGTGTTACAAAATTGTGAAAGAAGTTTATTTTGTGTCCTCTGTCACGCTAATTTTGCGATATCGCGTCAAGAAAACAGATCAAATTTGAAGATAAAAGAAAAAAATCTGAGATTATTAATAAAGTATAAATTCAAAATAATTATGTAGATAAGGGATAAACTTTTGTAGCTTAAAAACAATTAATGGCCCTAGTAGGTACAATCAAGAGCAAAGATATATGACAGTTCAAATATGACGAAACGACAAAGTAGGTACTAAAATGTATCCCACCAAATCGTCAACGCTCATTTGGACACCCACGGTTGGGAAATAAGCTAATTTTGTTTCTTTTCACGCTTGGGAAATAAAAATAAACTAATTTTATTAATCATTCTCAAGAGCAAAAAGAAAAATATCCAATGTTAAGTGTATCTTAAGATTATTTAAAAGCAGTATTCCTTAGAGCAGAAATTTCGAACATTAAAAAGAAAAGTACGATAAGGAAATTGAGCGAGCAACATTGCGGCTCCAAAATCATGTTGTTACTATTATTATAACGCTTAAACTTTTCCTTACTTCTCCTTATTTTTATTAAACTTGACCTTAAAAGTTTCCTACCTTAAAATTATTACGAGATCCTATATAAGGTCACGATGTAAATAGCTAAGCTACAGCACATACTCAACGTGTAACGTCGTGGTCAAAACAGTTAATAAGTATAGAACCCAAATTAATCAAACCTAACTTTATATTTTTTAACCCGACGCGCTATACTGGGTTGTGGCTTGTTGTATGAGGAAATAATTAAAACATAGATCATACTCCTCAAACTAATTAGTTTTTATTTTTTTGCGTACATTGATAGCAGTATTTAATTTGTATGAAAAAAAGAAAATTCAAAGACTCCATTATTTTAAAAATTCGCACTACTGATGTTGTTCAGTTTGACGGGACGGTGTTAGAATTTTTTGCTCGTATTACAGGCCACACCCGGTGTTCAAAAAAGTTAATCTTACGCAAACAAAGTCGCGGGCAAATGCAAGTCCATCAATAAATAGATCCCGGACGGCCGAACGCGGACATCGGAAAACTCGTCGCGTGGACGCCTGCGGTGCGCCACCCGACCTCTCCGTTTACAAATACCCCAAACAAATACCTACGAAAATATAAAACAACCCTCTGATCGAAAGGACATTGTATTTCAAAACACGTCCTAAATTTGAATCTTTTCAAGAACTCCGGGGACGTTCGGAGAAATATTTTTCGATCAGTTATTCTAATTTCGTTACTCGGAGAAAATATTTTTTTAAGCGTTGATCTCGTTTCCAGCGCTCATTGTTGATTTAAAATAACTTTGGCTAAATCGAAATCTACGATTATTTTTTTAATAAGACATTTAATTTACCTGACACGTCTAGGTAATCACATCATTATTAGCTCATATAACTCTTGGTTTATTATGTAAATTAGTATTAATGATATTAATACAAAACTTCAGTTAAGTTCAGAGCCGTAAAAATTCCACACCTACAAAAACGCCTTCCGTATTCATAGTTAGAATTGCAAAATGCTAAAATACTAATCAAATATGGACATGACACCGCCCTGCGCCAGGTGAGGGCCGGCAGGTGTGGAACAATGGCTCGCCATCTCCCTCGCACTGCCCATTAAACGTATACACCTCTCTCACACATAGGCATATGTCTCTCGCGTGGTATTATGTTTTTTTGGGGGTAGATACGCATCTAGTTCTGTCCGTACTTGCTATGCAGAGGAGTTATTTGACTTTTCAACCGTTCTCGTCATGCATTTAAAAAATTGGCTTTTGACCCGGTCGGCAGTGTCGTTTTGCTTCTCTGTAGTTTTACCTCGCTTTTGCAAAATATCCCGTGTGTCGTAAGGTAACTAGGTAGACTAAGTTGAGAACATTTTAGGTTAATTAAATCGGCCTTTGGCTGTACGTTTCGCTTGGCATAAAATAAAAGCTTCTGTGCTTATTCATTTGTAAGTTTTAGGAATTTTAACTACTTTTAGCTTAGAGAGTTAAGTTTGGCAAAATTATCCTACAGCCATGAATTCACGCTCCTGTAGTGGTTGTATACAAAAGAATATAGCTAAGTACATGACGTACTAGCTACCTACATGTAGGTAGGTATCAGTTAGACTAAACTAAAGTTTGTAACTGCAGGCATGCATGTATAGACCCCTATTGTCAGCTTATCATGTTAGGAACTTAAGAAAGGCAAGTACGCGTAACAAAAAATATACACACTATTACATTGATATTGTTTTGAAGAAGTGTCATGATATTCCTTAATTTTGAATTACAGTACCCACATGATCTCCCTATTTTCATTTCAAAATGCCTAGTACGTAAGTACACTCATGCACGCAATTAAATCGCCACTGATTACAAAGTTAGCATTTAGCAGTACTTGTATGTCCAAAACCGGACTTTTTAATAAAACAATACTCTTTTGTTTTATTATCCAGTGGAGCCGTCGGAGCATAAAGATAAATGTAGCCCGATAAGCTATCGCTAGATCAATAAATCGTAGTAACCTTCGTTACATACGAAATATATGAAATATTGCGTGGGTTTAAGCATTAATGATTTCTAACTGGAATAATAAAGCAACGTAAGTTATACGCGGCGCAGTAAATTTTAATTGGTTTAAAACAAAACTGACATCGCTATTATTTGAACTAGTAACTTTGTTAAAAACTTTTAAACACAGACGTAAAATAAGATGTTAGAGATACATAAATACGTTTGCAACCGCAACCACAAACAGTCAACAATGGTCGCATATCAACCAACCATCGCGACGAATTATCTCGCGAAGCGTCATTTTCCTTGAAAGCATTGCTTTCAGTGCACACCGGGTATATTTCACTTGTTAATAGTCGCGCAATGACGCGGTACATAAATTATTGTAATAATTTTAATCATAACATTTAATTAATGCTCCCCCAATTTAACCGGGACATTACGCCGAAATGCCGGGAGCATTAACATAATTATCGCGTGTCCACTACCCGCTCCCTGTTCTACATGGACTTAAAAAAAACTTCAACACTCACGTTTAAAAGCGAAATAAAACTTTGAGTTTATCCATAGGTAAGTTAAAGTTTCTCTAGTAAAGACAAGTTAAATCCTTATTCCGTTCCACTGTGGTTCCACTTTGAAAATTTTTATACGGAAAATCGTTCGTTGAATTTATAAGGCGTATTACAGACCAAGACATTTTACTACCCCGACTATATACAACTAAGATGTTTTGCTGGGTAAGGCTTTTTGACCACATTTACTATTATAAGTACCTATCACGGTTTTAAAGATATTGTCTTTTTTTGATAAATCACTCCGTTTGTCAGTTTTTTCATTTTCTTTAACACTGTATAGACAGTGTTGAGTTAACTTTTAGTGTTTTACCTTCGCAATACCTTGTTTCTTCAAAATTAATTCAAATAATTGCCCACTGCTGTTAGATTGATCAAAAAAACCTCTTTTGACTACAAAAAAAGGTAGCAGCGATTTACGCGTAGAAATTGCTTAATAAACATCTTTAATTTCGGGCTTTCTAATAATGTGCCATTTAAAAAAAACTAAGAAAATCAAATAAAAATTAAGATATTTCATGGGCATTTCTAAAAAAAGAGGCCTCGTTTCCATACAGTGCCGACAAGGACGGTACTGGCACAACGACTAAAAAAATAACTGCATAATAGTAAATATTAAGAAATTTTAGAGACCGGTTCGGAATGAGTACCAGATCCCTCTTTCGAGCGGCGTCTCTAAGGTAAGGACAGCCCTTATGATCGCCGACCTCCGATAGGAGCGGGCATCGGAAGAAGAAGAAGAAACATTATGGTCAAAAATGTTCAGAATGACCTATCATCCCTTAAAATACCCATACCTGACTGCCAAACACCCTGTATTTAAGTATCTCTATCCAATACCTAGTACCCATAACAGAAGATTTGCTTACTTTAGTGTGAATTGTCCCGTAGTATTTTTTCATTTCAACGCAAATTCGGTTTATTATAAGTAGGTTATTAGCCAATTCAAAGAAATAGTTTGACCGGTCGAAAATAAAATATAGACGTCGTCGTCTATGCTTAACGATTAACATATCGCAACTGTCGTTACGCACTATAAACCAGTTTAGTACACTAAAAGGGAGTATACCCCACACGACAATGACATACATACAAATAAACCAAATGTCAGCATTAAAAGCCAATATTCACGATGATTTACGAGTCCAATGCGACAGCAAAATGAACCACAAAATAACTCCACATGACAATCAACATTTACTTAACACGGCTTAGGCCGCTTCCTCGCGCGTGCGGCGATATTATTTTTTTCTGTCAACCTAGAAGTGTCATGACAAATGCGGAGTAATGCTTGTAATATGTGTAAGCTGGTGAAATATTGGTGTGTTGTGTGCGCCTCCATAACTAATGTGCCGTTCGCGTGTGGCCGCGCCTTAGCCCGGGCCTCATCTGTTGCCGGCCAGGGTTTGACCACGCCTTTACCGTCCTACAAGCACGCTACAAATGTGCTTGGGAAAATGGTAAAGTTTTAACAGTCACACAACCATTATAGTGGGCAGTCTAAATTAGTTAACTAACAATACTATCCTAGCATTAACTTTGACATGAAGTAACGTAAATTATTTAAATTAGACATCATGGATAACGGTCGGTAAAATTAGTTTGGTCTATATTTTCATTTTTATTGACATAATTTTGATTTTAAATCACGTTGCAATTAACGTTGTTTATTTAAACATGGCTAGGGATATGTGGAACGGAAGAAGTTTTACTACAATTTTTATTGAATTATGAGTACTAAAAATATTTTATAGCATCGTTCTTGCTGCATTCCTAAAATAAAAACATTCAGACACTGACTTATTAATTAATCTATGACTTATGTATGTATTATTGCTCCAGTATTTGAGTTAGTTAAAGTTAAAAAATGTAAAAAGCAATAACTTCATGATTACTCAAGTATAAACATGTATCAAAAATGTTCTACAACCTGGACAATAGAATTCAATTCACACATAAACTACTGTCTATTATCTAACTTGTAAATCTACAAGTACAACCTTCATAAGACAATCTGATGTCCTCGCTTGTCCATATCCAGCTCTAAAAATTCCTACCAACCTTTGTAGACGATTACTTCTCTAATTGATTAGTAGGAATAATATCTTATTTACATAATAATGTAGAGCGCCTTGATTCGAACACAAAGACTTGACTTAATACCAGTTTGATTAACCACAGAAAGTAGAGGTCCAGTGGAAAGAGTACAAAGGTATTTGTAACCACAATTCCAATGCCACTGCTCTAGAAAATCAAAACTTTCAACCGATTTGTAACAAATTCCACAACCAAACTGCGCGTCGCAATAAGGTTTGAGTGTTGTGGTTAACGAAAGAAAATATTGCGGAGTTTTTTGATAAATACAAGTGGCTAAAAAATATGACCGAATTGGTTTCGATGGCCGATTGGGTCATATATTTTTTCGTTGTCAATAGCAATATATCGGCTGTCACAAACACGAATGTCAACAACGTGAGGAGTGAAAGGCTCGCTGATATTTCTACCGCACCATTATTCCACACTTTAGTAAAAAATGACATACAAGGTGTCTTCAAATTATTCCGAAATATCAGCACGTAGTTGGATTGGTTCGACTGAACAACCCTGTAACTGTTTTTCAGGACTTTTCAATTGTTGTCAATATACAAATATTTCCATATATTGATTGATGTTCAAAGTGACACGCATAACAACTGTGACTTCTCTTTGACTAAAAAAACCGAAGAAAAACCTTTCTTTACTGGAGGCGTGCATTTAAATTAACCACATTTCAGAAGAATTTGAACACACCATTTCCATAAATATAGGTATACCACCATAATAATTAAATTAAATACAATGTATATTTTAAATATGACACAAAATTAAGGTTTCTGGCTCAGTTAATGCTAGACAATAATCCTTTCGCAGGGTGGCTGGCAAGAGCTGGATGAGAGTAGCCGAGGATCGTGCTCAGTGGCGTGCCATGGGAGAGGCCTATGTCCAGCAGTGGACGAACATAGGCCGATGTTGATGATGATGAATAATCCATTAACTTAATTGTTTTAATTCGTCTTATTTAATATGAGGTGTCCAGCCCACACCGAGTTAATGATTTAATTTCTACAATACCTTGACAAGTTCGTTTACGACGCTAAATAGAACCTTGCTGTAGTCGCAGAGGCTCCTTGCCTGGTTCTACCGACTGTCACACACAAACTAGTCAAATTATAACTATAAATACCTACTCAAAATTTTACCAGTATTATCCAGCACTAACTGAAACTTAAATTACTTATTACAGTAGATATATAAAGATCGGATGCACTCGTAAATTGTAATAGCAAATGCTATAGCATGCATCTTGCAGTTCTACTTTAGCCAGATGAAACAAATATTTTAGCAGCCAATAGTTGCGGAAAATATCACGCGAATTTTATATTAGCACAAAAAAAGATAAACAAGAAACGTTTCATATTTCTGAAGGAGCATGCAATTTTCTGGCCATATTTGTCTGTTGGTCTGTTATAGCACTGTGAAAATTACCGTGTTAAGAAATGGGCACAATAACATACCAACCAGGCACGGAAGTATGCAATAACGTGCGTAATATCGACGTTACGCACGATATAGAAGAGAAAGTAGACAAAATAAGAAATGATACTTAAGTATTAGTTACTTCAAAACAAGAGTATAAAAAGCTTTGCTGGGGAAAACATTTAGGTAATAGTTATCTCGTTTAAGATAAAAACTTTTTGTAGATAAAATAATGACGTTTACGCTACGATCATGTAGATTGACAGTGTTCGAATCCTTACTAATATCATAAATGCTAAAAGAAGTATGTTTGTTTATTTGTTTTAACGCTTTCACGCCTAAAGTACTCAACCGATAGATAGGATAGTTTTTAAATCGAAAAATCGTATGTAACCGCGGGCGCGCAATAAACGAATTCTTCGCAAACGAGTCACGGAAAACAGCTATTTCGAATTAATATTGTTTGAGATCCTGAGAAAGACATATACCCACAGGATAGTACTAACTTTTTCACAAAAGAATAGCTGGCAACAGGTAGTAACTAAATAAATTAGACTGTACTTAATATTTTATACAAAGTGACGTTTATAAATAGAACAAATGCACTCTTTAACACTCGAAATGTCTCACGCGCGAGTTTGTAAAGTTTATCTCTTTTGTACATTGTTTTACTAATAGCACTAATAACGTTTAAACAACATTGTTAAGACGAGGTAGATCCAAATCTTAATAGAATTAGACGCTACTTCACACCATTATGTCGAATAATTTTTCGAGGTCTTAAGTTATTAGTGGCAAGGGAATCTGTATCCATTGCCTTAGAATGAAATATAAAAAAGTTCCTCTAAAATATAATTAAAATAGGTACTGATGTAAAGTCGCCATCACAAAAAATTTCGTCTCCATGAAGACTTTAAAAACATCGGACGGCCATTAAAATGAATTACCAATAAATTGGATTACCTCTGGTAATATGGTGAAACTCGGACACTCTTAAAAACCCTACCTGAAACTGAAACCCACCGGATCAGAATGCCAAATTAGAACAAGTCCGGGTAAACCTAGACGTATAAACTTTATGTAGATGAGAATACCAATATAGCCATTATAGCGTTTATGATGTTTATTATTTTTAAATTACACTAAAACCATAATATAGTCACTCAAGAAATTCGTTTACAACCTAAATATTCAGTTTCAGTTGTATGGCATTAAACCAACAAAGTATTTTGATGTTTTTTGCTATTTTGGCTATTTCCACTAACAACACAATGCGACAACCAGCCTTATTGTTTTTAATGTAGTAACTGTCAAAAATAACAAACCTTTAGAATTACTGACTTAGCAAACAGCACGAATGTCTTTTAAAATAATGAAGGTATTCAAAAAGAAATGCAATCAACTAACTTAAAATGAAAACATATTTTTAGGGTGTCTGAGGTTTTCATTTATTTACTTAACACCTTGTACAGTCAGCATTAAAAATAGCTGGTTACTTTTTCACTTTGTCGTTTTACAGCCACGTAATTACGCCATACAAGATTGACAAATATATTAATGCGACAGGGTAAAAAAGTAACCAGCTACTTTTGATGCTGACCATATATACAGTTCAATTTATATATTTTGCCAATCTATAGCTTTGCTATATCTTAAACGTCATTTGCACATGGAAACATGGTAATAACAAGCCCTTGGTCGAAACAAACAAATTTCTTGGTCGATTAGCAGAAAAAAAAATGAAAATGTTCATTTCGCTAAAAATAACATTGTTACATAAATGAATGAAGATAAATTAAGGGTAAAAGAAGACATGAAAATATCGAAGTATACAAAGTGGTAAAAAAAACACATTCTAACGGTCCCTAAGATAGAGTTGTCATAATATATACATATTTTCTACCAGTTTGATTCCTGGGCCACATTAGATATCTTAACTACCCACAGTGGTCATTTATTGTGAATCATTAAACAAGTTCATTCGCAACAGACTATAATTATTCAATAAGTAGAGCTAGTAACCAGATCTGGCCTCCATAAATATGTGAAGTAAATATCTCTGAAAATAACTACCTATTTCGACAATGCCTTGCCTGATAATTACTTTGTCAATTTTTTACTCTAATTTACCTAGTAAATCAGTACAAGCACAACCTTATATTTATATTTTATATTTACAAGCCTATAGAGGTGTCCCACTGCTGGGCAAAGGCCTCCCCCCATGTCCTCCACTCGACCCGGTCTTGGGCAATCTCTGACCAGCTACGGAGAAAGGCGTCCAGATCATCTCGCCATCGACGCCTGGGCCTGCCACGCCGCCGAAGTCCGTTTTGTGGTATCCAGTCTGTGGCTAGCACAACCAGTAATATTATTATAAAGATACTCCAATGCGAAAAGAGTTTATTTTTGAGTTAAAAAAAAACCAGTTTTCATATACATTGGGAAAATAAGATCATTCGAGTCACGTACCGCGTAGTAGTAGTGGGAAGGTGCGGCGAGTGTTAGCCGAGATTCCCAGGCATTGTTACTAACACAATGTTGTTTTCTTGTGCAATATTGCTGAATTCGCAACGATTGTGAAACGTTTGTGCAGACACGTCCGTTTGTTCGTCTGTAGTTCTGCATTGTCATGCGTTATGGTATGGAATTCATGAAATAATGGCGAGACAACTCTTTAGGTAGTCTCTTTACCGGTGGTAGACATTTATGATATTCGTGCTTGTCTTGAATAAATTTATTTTCACTATGACTTTTTTGGACTATGAATATTTAAGGTAAAGTACCTAAAGCAAAAACAATCTTTAATTGCCAAAACCTAACTCAATACAAATTAAGAAAAAATAAAATAAAAAATAGAATAAAATAAGATTGGTATTTGGAATTTTTTATATCAACTCCAAATTTTTGTTACTTTTACGGTGCCATGAAACCCAATCGAAAATACAAACTGAGATATAGATACACAGAAAAACCAGACAAATAAGACCAGCGCTGGAAATCGAACCCAGGTCCTCGGCATTCCGTGCCGCGTGCCGCTACACCACCACTGGACACTGGTACAGACACGAAATTCTCCTATGCACCACATATCTCAGCTTGTTTGTTTCTTATTTAGTCACTTGACACATCATTGTGCATCTATATTTCAGTTTGTATTTTCGATAGAATAAAATAACTAAAACTAAAAGTTTAGAAAGGTTTAAACTGCTAGATTAGGCAATGGGTCCCAAACTCAGCATATACTTGGCACGCCCAGCGCTGGTTTCAGATTGATTCCTAGAAGAGAATTGGTCGCTACTCGCGATGGATATAAGACTTCCCTCAGTAGGAGTATAAAAATACATTTATTTCACGTTGGATCAAATGCAGACGTCATTTATTTTACATTTATATTTTACTGGACTCAGTAAAAGTTAAACTACCCTCTGACTCAATATTTGCCAAAGAAGACTAATTAGCTGATTGATTATAATCCATAATTTCGCCTTCCCTTATTTTATTGCCGAAGTTGGGCCGGTTTTCGGAGAGTCAAAAATTCTCGCGCATGAATGACTCCCCCGGAGCTCGGTACTCGTTAAAAGAAAGCCGATTACTCGAATCGTTTAGAAGTGAATACAGTATTTACAAACTGCTTTAGACTGTATCTAAACTTGGTACAAAAATATATTATTTTCTTAGCGACAAATAAAAATAAATTTACATTTTTAATTGTTTTGTCACTCCCTAACATAATTAACTTTGCGAAAGATGACTGGTACTTATCTTACTCGCTTTGGTCAATATATTCAATACGAGTTTTGTAGTGGCATAATCAATTTTCATTTAACTTTGATTATTTCTAAATATGATCTAGAACAAAGTAAAACTATCGAAATTGGGAAGAACAAAATTAGAGACATAAGAATTAATATTGCATCAAAACGCTAGCGCCAGGAAACAAGGTGATCTAAGCATGCTCTTACGATATTCCTGTTTTATTAAATAACGAAGGAAGGTGGGACGTCGCGAAAATGATGTTGGGAATGCCGGCAATTCGTGTAAGTGGAACAAGAGGGAATGTATTTACGCTGCGCATGCCTGTAATAAGCTGTTGTTTACGTATGAAATAAACCAATGCAAGGTGTGCAAATAGCCCAGCATGACCTTTGCATGCAGATATAAATGATGAAATCGCAAATCGAAATACTAAAACAAATAAACCATTACGTGGAATGGTCCAAAGTTAGATAGGCTACGTATGGCATAAAACGAAATTGTGTGTTGTTAGTCTAAACACTGATGGAGCGCAATATTGTGCGAAATTAAAGAAAAACACGACCGACCAACAAACTGTTCGTTGTCGCTTGACGCCAGCCAGTGCGGTTCCCTATTTTTTTTGTCGACGATAATTTCGCTGCTGTACTTTTTCATGTTGAGTATAGGACTGTGCAGAACACAGAACATAATTCCATTTCCATTCCAATTCCATTTAAATTTTGTTAAGTTTTCGTACCAAAACCGAATTCAAGGCAAAACGAAACGCAGTCAGTGAAACAACTAATGAATCTGTTTTGTGTTCCGGTGCAATGTTTATTGCAAACTTTTTTAAATTATGTTAATGAAGCACATAACAGTGAGCCCACAGAGAATGCAAACGCAGAGTAAGCAGTTGCTCCCGGTTTCGTTTTATGAACAATCGGTCAGCGTGCAAAAACAGCGTTTATGGAGCATTTCTCATCGGCCGAGTTTGGTCAGTGCTGTTTGCGGGCTCCGGACTCTGTGATAACGCTCGTTATGTTATGCACACAACGGCTTTTGCTACTGGAAATATACTCTATTATTTTAGATGCACTAAAGAACCTTAAAATACTTATTCACCTCGTAAACTTTTATTGCATTTCGAGAATCAGAAACTTTGTTTAATTAAGTACATGGCGTGGAAAAACGATCGACACCATCCGGTCTAGACTGGTGACTAATGAATGACCACTAACTACAAAGGTAAATATCTCATTTTAAATCTAAGTAGGTGCAATCAATCATATGTATTTAAGTAAGCATGTTCACAACATGCATGCATGTATGTATTAAGTAGGCATGTACAATAGAAATTTTGGTCAGTTTAACACTACATCACTAATTGGCCCCCGATATTTATTAATTTGATGCCATTTTCAACATGATTTGTAGATAGCAATTTTAAATCATCACATCATAAAAATTTTAACGCAAAACGACTCCAGCCCCAATCTACTAACGAATGACATAAACGAAAAACATCTGTCACTTGCCGGTCAAGTGAGTTATTGTTCCGTTCGTATCCCGGTCATATTTACCAGGCCCGGCATCGCGAATGAATCCGAAATGAGGCAAATAAGCAATTACGCGCTCATATTCGGGCTCGATTACGCGTTGCGGGAAATTTTAGACGCGCCGCCGCTCTCCGGACGAACGTAGCTACGATACGAGCTGCGAATGGACATTCAACAACACTCCGTTTTGTTCTCTGTGACCTTACATTTATTCTGTTTCTATGTACGTTTCAGTTGCGGTAATAGAAACGATTAACACTGTGACGTCCATATTGCTTTTGGTTGAAGCAAACAAAATTATTCTCTGTGGAATAGAGTTACTGGTTCAATTTCACTCGTAAAAAATACCTAAAATTATAACTTTGTTATAGAGTTTTACGTGAGCTTATGAAAGTAAAAAATGTTCTGACGTCAAAAAGCCTTAAATGTTTCTTTAAACTTCCTTAAAAACTAGGCCAAGGATATAATATTCAAACTAAGATACCTACCTACAACCGAACCAACTGAAAATCATTAGCCACTGTGGAACCTTTTCACAAAAAGGTCATAGTATAATCGCATTTACTGACAAGATAAATTTAGATGGCGCTAAAAATACCTAACAAATTACATACTTAAAATTAAACCCTCTTCAATTTGCTATTATTTATCCACTGCTGGAAGCGTGTACGGTCTTTTAATGCGCCTACAATTTTATCAACAAAATACATGAGGGATCACATTTACATAATAAGCCTCGCATACGGGACGGCCGATATTCAGATTGCCATTATTATTTTACCTCATTCAATCCTCTGCAAAATTATGTTATGAAGCTGAATCAAGTGCCCTGATAAAGGGGGTTGTTTAGTGCAGCGTGTTCGAACTTGAGCCGATAAAAAGGACCGTAATCTGATTACGTGTTGCCGCCTTCCTACGCCATATCACGGCGATATACCCAGCTCTTTGCGAGTGAAATATGAACCTATTCTTAGCTCTTTTAAACTGATTTCCAGTAGACTATAAAGAAGAGAAACTCTTTCAAAATAAAATTACATCTGCGTCAAAATACGCTCATAAGTTTAGGGCCTCATTAGCTTTTTCAAATTGAACTGAAATGTTACATGTAAAACAGTCCACTGGCATGATACTGTCACACATTAGATATTCCACAGGACGCTTTACTATAGAATACAGATAGATAGAGGATCCAATTAGGTACGTTTCCTAGTTCAGGTTGTAAATTACTTGGTCTTGATGAGAACGTAAAATAAAACGAAACGGTCAGGCGGGGCAGCGACACAGTGTTGGTCGCGCGCCAACTGTTTGCCGACACCAAGTAATATCTGTGTTACTAAACAGTCTGAGTAGTCCTGCAAGACTTAGATACAACGCGACAATTGAAGACAGCTTTGTACACAAATTTCACGTTTTGAAAAAAAAGGGAAGAACCACGACCATTAAAACTGTAATTTATATTTGAAAAATAATAACAGTACCTAATTCAAATTTATCAGTCTACAAATGCCGGCTCAATTCAAACAGCATCAAAGGGTATAGCCGTGTAAGGATGGCGAAACTGCCTTTGACGAGAAAGTGGTTTTCCTTTGGCTCGGATAATTGTCTTTACATACGTTGTAATTTGACCAAATTTTAGCCCCAAAATGGGCGTGGTTTTTGAGATAATTAAAAAAAAAGGAAAATCGTTTTTATTTTTTATTTACCAAACCAGTGGCCCGATTTTCACGAAATTTTTATATATTGTGTAGAAAATTAAGAGCGTTTTTTTCTAAAAAAAAATCCAAATAATTTTATATTTAAGTAAAAAAAAATCATTTTTTTAATATTCATAAATTTTTTTTTTTACTTGCGAGTTGGCGACACCTACCAATATCAGATATATTATGACCCATTTAATACTCTAATACATATATTTTTTTCAAAAATATTCATTTGGATCATCAGGTTAAAATAAGCGAATTTGTAACATCTCATACAATAAATAGCCTTCCCTTTACTACGTACATGGGCGTTTTCAAAAAAAGTTGTTGAAATGACTTTTTTTTAGAAGTGGATGAAATTTGGTATTCCTGCTCAGAATCAGGAGCACTTTCGATTATAATAGGAGAAAAAAAATGTCTCAATATTTTTTATTCCATTACGTTACCGTTTTCATACGCGTATCTCAGGGCGGTAGTGTAATGGATAACACATAATTATATGAAAAACCTGGGACACTTTTTTTTCCTATTGAAATCGAAAGTGCTCCTGATTCTGATTAGGAATACCAAATTTCATCCACATCTGACAAAAAAGTCATTTCAACATCTTTTTTTTGAAAACGCCCACCTACGTAACATAGGATTCAATAGTAGGGTGGGTTGAAAAAAAATTTTTTTTTATTTTCTTAGCATGGGGGTAGAATTTGTACCTTATGAAAACAGAAAATTTTTCAAAAAAAAAAATTTTTTATCTAATATTTTGAGGTGGCCCACTCGCTTTTAAAATTAATAATTTATCAAATGAGGTAGTTCCAACAAAAAAAATTTTTTTCGGTCAAACATCGTGGAAGACGTCTAAAAATTGTCGATTGTGATTTTTTTTTACTTATAACTTTTATTTTAATACAAAAGAAAGAAGTCATTTTTTGATTTTTTACATTAATTACAAAAATAATAGAAAATTATTTTTTTTTACTTTTGATTTCCAATTGGCTTTCGAGGGGAGACCCTCCAGGTTCTAGAACACCTTTCATATTTTTTTTTTGGTACTACTTCATTTAATAGATTATTAATTTTAAAAGGGAGTGGGCCACCTCAAAATATTAAGTAAAATTTTTTTTTGAAAATTTTTCTTTTTTCATAAGGTACAAATTCTACCCCCATGCTAAGAAAATAAAAAAAAATTTTTTTTTCAACCCACCCTACTATTGAATCCTATGTTACGTAGGTGGGCTTTTTCAAAAAAAAGATGTTGAAATGACTTTTTTGTCAGATGTGGATGAAATTTGGTATTCCTAATCAGAATCAGGAGCGCTTTCGATTGCAATGGGAAAAAAAGTGTCCCAGGTTTTTCATATAATTTTGTGTTATCCATTACACTACCGCCACAGATACGCGTATGAAAACGGTAACGTAATGGAATAAAAAATATTGAGACATTTTTTTTCTCCTATTATAATCGAAAGTGCTCCTGATTCTGAGCAGGAATACCAAATTTCATCCACTTCTAAAAAAAAGTCATTTCAACAACTTTTTTTGAAAACGCCCATGTACGTAGTAAAGGGAAGGCAGTGTATTGTATGAGATGTTACAAATTCGCTTATTTTAACCTGATGATCCAAATGAATGTTTTTGAAAAAAATATATGTATTAGAGTATTAAATGGGTCATAATATATCTGATATTGGTAGGTGTCGCCACCTCGCAAGTAAAAAAAAAAAATTTATGAATATTAAAAAAATGATTTTTTTTTACTTAAATATAAAATTAATTGGATTTTTTTTTTAGAAAAAAACGCTCTTAATTTTCTACACAATATATAAAAATTTCGTGAAAATCGGGCCACTAGTTTGGTAAATAAAAAATAAAAACGATTTTCCTTTTTTTTTAATTATCTCAAAAACCACGCCCATTTTGGGGCTAAAATTTGGTCAAATTACAACGTATGTAAAGACAATTATCCGAGCCAAAGGAAAACCACTTTCTCGTCAAAGGCAGTTTCGCCATCCTTACACGGCTATACCCTTTATACAGAATGAAATTTAAATTTTCATACAAAATGAGTATTTAAGACTGGATAATATAATGCATTAACTCATTACATTATCCAGCATTAAATGAGGTTGGAACATTAATTTATGGCTATCAATATGGTGATGTTATATTATACCGTGTTTGAGGCAAATAAAAAAACGAACCTCATGAGTTTATCAAATACAACCGCATAAACAAGTGGTAAAGGAGCGATTTACGAGTACATTTGAAAGCGTTTGATAAATTGCAAAATCTGTCATCTGAAAGTCCGGCTGTAAAAACTACAGATGAAACGACACTTCGTTTTTATTATCTAAATCTCGATAAAATAGACAAATCATAAACCGGAAAACGTAAAATGTGCATTATAAAATCTTTTGACGAAAGTTAAATATTTTTACAGACGTCATCATTTTCGAATTTTTATTTCTGATATTTTTTTACCTAGGTACAAATTTCAAATGCAATTCTAATTTAATTACGGAAACTATCATTACGTGTATAAAATTAAAATAGCTGTATTGTTTGGCTGAAATTACATTCAGAACTAAAAATTGGATTCTCAAGATAATAAATAAAATAAGTCAGCATTTAGATGTCTAATCTTCAAACGAATTTCTTGCCAGAAGCTTTTACGTCAAAAATTTGACATTCAAGAAGAAAATGGCCCTCTCTTTATTTTCTACTATTTGCTGACGTTCTTGCACTGAGCGAAGGTATGTCGTAATAATAAAGGGGCATATGTATCAACTATGCATTCAAATATTCTTTCTTCTTCTCGTTTTTGTCGCATTCTTCATTTCTGAAGGTCGTGCCTGTCTTGATAAGCCTCTATTAGTTAGGTAATTTCAGAACTCCAAACATTAATGTCCTTATACCTACATTTCACGTATACAGAAATAGATAAATTAGGTCATAGATAGATCTGATGCGTAGCTCTAATTGTTAAAACTACAACAGACGCATAGTCTCCGAGAATGTTCAAACTCACAAGACGAGACACGAGGTCGCCTTTGCAATATATAATTGCTACAAAACTCCCATAAGCGAAGTTTTTGCTTAACATATTGTAACAACAACTCAAACAATAGGCTAAAAGGCCTTGGTCCACTAGCTGGTACTAATTTGAGTCCATGTAAATTAGGACGCATCAAAATAGAAACCGAGCATAAAATACATGACCATAACGTTAGCGATTCTTGTAATATAACTACGCAGTTAGCTGTTTTGGGGACAGAATTGCACCAAATTTAATATTGAGGAATACATTTCGAATTGGCTTATTCGAAATAATACCAAATGCGGATAGGGTACGTGAGATTATCACCACAGCACGGATTCTAGCTCAACCCCATATTAAAGGTTTGCCTATTCACCTCACAATAGGTTTTGAATTATTAAAATTAAATTTTGCGATTCTGGTCCCACATTTAGTTTATAAATGCTATTAATTAACAGCTTGTATATCACCACATTTAATTAATTATCGTTTATCGATAACATACTTGTAATAATTAATGGTTGAATACGTGCTGATTAGAGATGAGAATTAAAAGAATTCAAAAAATACGCCTGTTCGTGTTTTCTCACATCCAGACTTACAAATCCCTCGGGTATTCTTAGCCATCTCGAGTTTATTTTGGCTTTCTTTGAACCGTCTTTCTAGAATATAAGTACTATTGCTTACTTAAAATTTTAAACTGCATTGAATTTATTTTATTTGTGGTGACAAAGCCAAGTCAGACAGTAAGCCTTGAAAATAAGTTTCGGATAACATCTTTTGAATGCGCGAACCTTGAAAATAGGTCGGGTTTCTTGGATTATCTTCAAATTATTTATATAACTACCGAGGCTTGCTAGGGAATGAGTCAGAAACTGTAGACGAAACACGAAAGCATGCAAGTTATTATTTTGACAAACCCGAAACTTAAAACTTTTCAATGTTAATTGTCATTGTTGGTTGCAGTGAAAATAACAGTAACGTGCAATCGCTGCGTTACTGGACTCGATTGTGCAAAATAGAGCAACTTAAATAACTGGCATACGTTTGTTACAATATTGCGTGTCATTATTGGAATTTCATTATTAATTGTAATTAATGCACTTCACAGTATTTCATGAGTTTTGATATTCAACGAACCGCAGGCAACAAGAATTGGATAAGATCGCTATTAAAATAGGAATGGAAAGTATCGTTAAGTTAAAGTTTAATTTATGTAGATACTAATAGAATAGTTTTCCAATTAAGTATGTATTATATTCATGTAGTATTTACTAGAGGTACAATCTATCATTATAATAATGGTCGTACATCAAATAAAAAAAAATGGTTTATTAAAATTTAATATTTTAAATTAATTTATTTATTAATATTACATTAATATTATGTGATTTTAGTAAAAATACGCTTGACAATTCGATTAATAAATACCTCACCATTGTTTTCATCTGCAGACTTTACCATTAATAATTATTGTCAATTGTGTAAACATATCATGAATTCTCGTATCTGCTGAATATTTTTTTTCTTTTACTAGTGAAAAGAAAGAACTTAATAATACCTACCTATAATGACGCAACAAATACAATTAAAAATCATTAATTAGGCAAACTTATTACTTTCAGTCTTTGAGTGGATGTGACAACAATGAAACAAAATTTTCGTGTCACAGTGTTTGTAACCAAACTCCTCCGAAATGGCTTGACCGATTTGTATGAAGTTTTTTGTGCATATTTGGCAGGTCTGAGAATACGATCTAAACTATTTTTCATATTTCTACGCGGACGGAATTGCAGGCAACAGCTAGTAATAAAATAAAATAAGAAAAAGTACTATTTTAGTCCAATAAATACTTGTTTGTGAAAACAAATGTGTCATATTCATATCACTCACAGTATCACTGGGATTAGGATAATAACTATCATTGATCTAAATCATATAAATAAATAAAAAAAACATAACAAACATTTCGCAAAAGACATAGGTAATCTAAATAAACAATCATGATGTGATGACCTCATTGCAATTATCAGCAGGCAATGTCTGTGGGGCTGACGCACCCAGCATTTTAATTTGCACAATATGACTCGATACTATTATTACAATTACGTTTGCTATCACGCATCTATTGCATCAAGGCCTGTACTAACCTACTTTAATAACAATACACGTTATTTTAATTACTATAGGTACCAACACGTAGTTAGATAGCAACTGTTGCTATTTTGATGCTGCAATTTTTATATTCCCATCGGAGATGAGCGTGGCATGCAATATGCTATTTATATTTTATTCTAATCTATAATTACTGTGTATCCTTTAAAGAGAAAGTAATACTGTGAACAAATTTACATATGTGCAGAAAATAATGGCATACTGTATTGTATTACATAAATGTAATGTAAACATGGCAAGTGAACTAATAAGAATTTAAATACAAGTAATAAATGCAGATGACTTATCTACCCACTTCATAAATGTGCAAGATACCAATATTTATTAAGAAATATTATTGTACACTTAGTGGAAAAAGGTCGCGGGTGAGTAAAGAAATTCTTTTAGTTGTTGCAGGTGGTAGGACCTTGTGCAAGGTTCGCCCGGATTGCTAACACCATCTTGCTCGCTAACCCTGCCGTGAAGTAGCAGTGCTTGCACTGTTGTGTTTCGGCGTGGAGAGTAAGAGAGGTGAAATTACTGGCACTTGAGATATCCCATCTTAGGCTTCTAGGTTGGCAACGCATCTGCAATACCTCTGATTTTGCAGATGTTTATGGGCGGTGGTGATCTCTTACCATCAGGAGACCCACTAGCTCGTTTTCCATCCAGTCGAATAAAAAAAATTATATGGACCTCCGCAAAGTAACGTCTGACTCAATAAACAGGAAGAACGGTTAAGAGGATTTTGATTTTATAAAACGACACTAGCTATGTGCGGTGCCTCATCACGGTGAATAAATTAATAAATAAAACTATCACAAAATTGTCTAGTTAAGCAAATTAACAAGCAGATTACTCAATGTAATATCATATCTTCAAGCATAGCTGTATGACTTAAATTAGTATTTGTTGATGCTAATGCTAATGTAATGCGAGGTGCTAAATGTTTACTTTTTGACCATAGTTTAGGAAATATTTGCTTATTTTACCACCAATACCACCATCGAAATGTAATATGTTACTTTCAACACAGCTTTAAAAATTGTTACTTCCTAGTTATTAAGTATTTCCTTAGTGTAAAGTTTACGTAAACGGCAAATCATTTACATACTCATCCAAATCAGGAGCTATATTGAATAAAACAATAGGAATCAAAAGCAGTCAATCAGCTAATCCTCTAGCATACCAGAATCGCGACAGAGCTGCAGTTTTTTCCACTGGCAACCTCATTATCGCAGCCCGCGCATGACACTCACGTCCCCGAATATCCTGTCCCGATTAGGATGATAGGATACACTAAGCCACTCGTCGCATGGCGAATGGCGACAAATGGTGCGTCGTCGTGCGCATTCGATGAGTGTCCGACTGTTTATGCGGGATGAGTACGGGACAATATGCATGACCCACAGTAGACTTTTTAATATTCAAGTGCCGCCTCCGCGGCGCACGCCTCGCTGTAATAAAAGCACGCTCCGACGCTTAACGAGCTCGACCGATGAGCTCCTTCGTATTTCATACAAGACGACCCCGTACGTGACCGCAACGCGGCAAGAACTTAATTTCTACGGTAACAGGGGAACTGTGAATTATTGCCCCCGCTTAATGCTGGATGTTTGAGGATAGGCTTCGATGTTATAGTACCTCATGCAATTTCCTGTTAACAAATTACTAATACGGAACCTACGTCTTGGAAATTTACGGGGACATGCTATTGTTAGCTTTTACTGCGACCACAGTTCCCGGTGAAATAATAGACTCGTGATAATTAAACAGTAAAGCGTAGTGTACCTGCTGTCCTGATTGTGCCAATTAAGGGGTTTGAGGTAATAACACCTCCGATTTCACGGAGAACAATGACACAGTAGTAATGTATATGACGCTGTTGCAAATCATGACGGCTATATAAAATATATATGCACATAAAAAGTTATCATATCATGTTTTATGATTTTACAAAACTAACAACACAATACAAAATGATTAGGTTGATCCAATGGTGATCATAGTAATAACAGAAATAGAAATAATCTAACCAAAAAAAGTTAGAAAAATCCCCTATAAAGTTCAATATCTATAAAATGGCTAAACTGATTTTGATAAAACATATCTAAGAACAATCGCTGGAAAACCTGCTTTCAAATAAAAAAACCGCATTTAAATCGGTCCACCCGCTTAAGGGCTCGATGTATATTTTTAGTTTAATTTCTAATCACAGGCTCGCGACGTCGCAGTTCCCAAGACGATCCCATAGGGCTTATGGGAATGGAAGCAGTACCATGCCCTCGGTACCGCTCTGCTTTCAGAGCATGACATGAGTGCGTGTGAGCTAACTTTGTGGGCGCAAGACGTGAGCTTGCCTTCGGAATCCCAAAGGTTAGTGGTTACTTAACCTGAAATGTATATTTCAGATTTTTTTTTAATATTGACGGTGGAAGCATTCTACGCTTCCACTGAACGTAGATATAGTTAATGTTTAGTTTTGCAACCAAGGGACCCCGTACAGCCCTGTATTATTATTTATTTTTTTGCAATTCTTCTTTAAATTTATACTGTACTGTGTTTTTAAGCATTTTATTTGTAAGTATTTTATTTTGGAAAAATTACTTTCTACCAAGTTTCTTGCGGCGCATTCTTCATGGCAATGATGTTCTTTTCAAAAGCGCTGGTAGTTTAAAAAATGACGTGTAAAAGCCCATTGCGGCCTATTTACTGAATAAATGATTTGAATTTGGTGCCACAGACAGACACGCCGATACACATAGCAGTCAAACTTATGACACCCCTTTTTTGGCACGGGGTTAATAAAACTGTGCACAATCGATGTTAGTTTAGCAGTGCGATCAAAACGCTAAAGAGCTCCGATTGTTACCGGATCCTTAGCGCGAGAGGCCGTATTAAAATGGACGCCGCATCAGCGGCTCCGAACTTTAACTTCCTAGACTGCAAAGAAAGTTATCAGCAATCGCGGAGCTATTGATTGTGCACAAAGACCGTTTCGTCTTGCGACATTCAAGTTCGATTTTCTACTCACAATACTGGCGTCGATTCCCGCCTTGCATTCGGGATTATAGTCCCACGGTTCGTTCGGTTTCGCCGACATTGTTCGGATTTTTCCGTCTCGTTTAATACCCCCACGTATGAAAGACTGTTAGGCTTATGAAGCAAACGTGAAAGTTGGGTCTGTATCAAAATCCGTACCTAGCTTCTGTCTATTCGGAAAGTTGGATGTAAAATAAAAGTTCGAAAACTGAAATCGAGTCACATTTTAAACCTCAGAGATGGCGTCTAAGAAAGAGCTCTCGTCTTCATGGCATATATGGTAACTGTAAAAATGAGTTAGTTAATATAAGATGTCACGAAGTGAACACAAAAGAACGGTTAAAATCCGATTCCTATGGGAAACGTGTGACAAATACTTCACGCAAAAGCAAAAAGTAGTACAACATAAATCACGAATTAACAACATAATACAATCTACAACGTTGTTACACGGCAGCGCATGAATTTTGAAATAATAAATCAGTGTAATAAAATATTGTCGCGATTTATAAAGCTTTAAGTCGCCGCTGGCCGGCCGCCAATTCTGCCTGCACAATAATAGTACCGACGACTCGACTACCTTACTCTTAATTACTCCACCCCCACTTCGACCATTTAATACTATGTAAATTTTGCAAAGGAATTAACCAGAACGAATGACGATAAATATTCATGCTGCTAGTTTTCACGTATGTAGAGATACATAGTTACTAAAAGAAAGACGCAATCGAGTGTTTTTAGAATAACGTGGTATACAGAATCGGTGAAAAATTCGCCAATAAAGCTACGCGCTTCAGTTCAGCACGACACGGGTAATTAACGCTTTCCCATTCCTTATATTTTCTCTTCGGGCTTAAAACATCAAACGGTGTTTTTGTCCTCTTTGGCACAGGACGATCGAGGGTAATCCGAGGTGCAGAGGCAGCGAAGGCAGTGCTCAGTGCATCGGAAAACCGTTATAGGTGGGCAAGCTCCCCTTTTAGCACCCGTTCTAGTGTGCAGCTTTACCTGGTACGATCGCGTTGAGAACCACTTTAAAAACATAGTATAACATTTTAGTTTTATAAAAATAAAATCGGATAAATGATTTATTGAATCAGGCGTAACCTTGCGGAGGTCCATACCAATGACCTAAAACAATTACTTGGCTCACCCGCAATAGTATTGATTTGCTTTGCGTGTAGAGTGCATGAACACGCATTCTCTTGCATAAACGTAGCTATATCATAAGGTCGCGGGTGAGCAAACTAATTATTTTATTTTATTCATAAAAATCGAAAAATAAAAAGCTTAATCTTTTTCTTTGATTATGAAAATGCAAAAATAAACATTTGCAAGCATTTTCATAGGAAACCGTTCTCAATTTTTTTATTTGTCGCGTAAAACTTCTGTAAAACGGCTCTATAACAACAAGCCTCTTATTCGTAGCCATTTCAGTCTCAACTGAGAATTAGCATAATAGTTGCCAGTGTGTGGCTTCGTGAATCTGCTATAGCCGGTATACAGTACGGAGTATTTTCACAATGGGGTGCCGCGCCGGGAGGGGCGGATAGTTATTGCACGGGCTCGGGGTGTTTACATGAGGCACTATGAGGTTGCTACAGAGAGATTGTGTGACCTGATGCGGCCGTATTAATCAACTTTGAAACGACGCTCATAAAACTAACGGGCGACTGGAGTGGTGCAACACTGACGAAAGACTTTAGCCTGCAGTAATTAGCCTTGATAATGCAGCGATAATTAGCTTTACATATTGCCGCGCCATTCAAATCCAACGCTCTATGAAGTCACAATCACAGCGGTAACTCAAAGAAGATCGAAATGCGGGCCCAGCCTTCAACAGAAAACTCATTAAACTACGCCAAACAATTTATACGCAGGTTTATAAAATATGACAGATGTCTAATTGCAGAATATGAAATCGGAAACAGATCTGCAAGTTGTAGACAGGTAAATTAAATAAAACGAACTTTGTGAAGCGTTACCTAAAAATCGTCTAAAGGCCGCAGCGAGTTCTCGTCAAAAAGCCAAAATCGAACAACAAATTCAATTAAAAGTTTGCCGCGAGTAATCCAGACCGGGTAACATCAGATAAAGCTCCATTAATTATTATTCTGCTAATGGACAAAGGAGCCTCTTTGCAACATGGAACAAACAAGATTCGAACTGAACTAGACAAAAGCTTGAACGTAACCAGCAATCGCTCATTCACGCGGCCGGTGAATGCGAAGTCGGGAAAACTATCGCTTTCTCTTTTCTCCTTGTCCGTGAGAATAGGTCTGTCTTTGTTGGCTTAGAAGGGGAAATGCGGGCTATTTGTTTTTACAGTCGAGCGCCGGCGAACAAATTAGGTGGACAAACTGTTGAAGCGTTCGAGGTGTCTATATTCCACTCTGTGAAAATTCTTCTCCGAATGGTTCCTGAGCGGGTGTCTCGACTCGAGTGCGGTAATCATTTTCTCTCCGGTTCCTATAGAGGCATTGTTCGATCTGCGTATTATTGGCGGGTGCTGGAGGTTTTGAACGTGAAAGTGATATGCTTTCTGTTCGGTTTGCTCATTCAACCGGGACACAAAATGGAAGCTGTTGTTTTGATGCCAATTGTTTGTGATTAAAACGAAAATCAAACTGAGCTATAAACACTAGCGGTAATTCCCAATACCACGAATGGCAGCTCTTGGAGAAAAAATCAAAAGATTTATTTATTTATTAAGTATTTATTTATTCATAAATAAAAAATTGCAGCATTACAGTAAAAACCAATGCGCTGCAAGAAAATCATATTATACACAAAAAGATACGTCAGAAAAAAAATACTCGGGCTAAAACTCGGTAATAATAATGGTAAATTTTGTCGACATCGTTGGAGCTGTTTCCGAGATCCCCGAGATATATATGTACAAGAATTGCTGCTCGTTTATAAGTATTAGATAGATTAGATGAAAGCCTAGGTTCATTACTAGCAGCATAACAAAGTAATCATTGATTTCGAAGAAGCAGCTATCCTTGCTCTCCAAAAAAATATGTATGTAGAGTCATGGTTGCCGTTATCATTTTTCTATTGCCCCGTAGCGTAAATAAACGGAAAGCCTTGAGGGCAAAGCTAACTAAAAAAAACAGAAGGATATTTTCTCCTTGTAAAAAAAAAACTTGCTTTACTTCCTGAAAATAATATTGAAGACGACAGGGATTAAGAACATTAAAAGAAAAATTTCAAAAAATCGGGATAAGCTTTCGTAAAAACTTTCAAAATGACTAGATGAATATGCCTACAATTGTAAAAACCGGTATGATAAGCATCGCACTAATAACAATTTTTTAGAGATACTTGCCATAGACTTTACAACAAGAAAAGGTAAACGCCGCAAAGTGAGCATTCCAAATGACGATTACATTTAATTCGCAAAAACAGCTGGTAAATGATGAAATTGGCCTAAGCCACTTTTTATTAAAACTACGTCAATAACTGTCATCTCCTTCGATAATATATTTTGAATTGAGCTATTTGATAATAGGATACCAGGAAATAGTCAAAAAAAAATTGCAACCACAACATTGACTATCTAACTAGATATAAGACTTTATAACAATATCAACGATGTTCCGAGGGCGTGGAGTTCCGTCATCTTAGGGTAGCGACGAGGACGACTTTCCAAAAAAAATTTTATTATTTTTTTGTGTATTTTTGTTTTGTATAATTTGAATTTTACAGCGCATTGGCACCTGTAATGCCGTAATTTTTAATGTTGACAAATAAATAAATAAATATTTATATACATGCAAACATTGTAAGTTAAATAAAACCTTCTAACAATAGATACTGCTTCTTACAAAAACAAAACTCCAAAGTGATATAAATCTCAATACCCACAATTTCCTATAAAATAAGATGAAAATACGACGACACCAACCAATTATCCAATTCCAGTAAGCGCCTCAGACGCTTTGACCGCTTTTGAAGGAAAAATAATGTCGCAGATACTTTTCCTTTGATTGCGAAATTCGAGTATTAGAAAAACAGAAAGGAAAGAAAATAAGAATACGATGGGGTCAACGCTCTTCGATAGTGAGCGTTCCATTCATAAGGAAAAACATCTGAAAATCAAGTATTTTCGGAGAGTCCGGTGGAATAATAGGAAAATACTGTGATCCATTAGTTATTATTAAAAGAGACAGTAAAGTCGTAAAAAGCGGTACACTGAGGTATTAAATAAACGAAAATATTGAGAGCTTATTTAGGGTATGCCAATGTGAAGAGTATAGTTACAATAGTCTATTGTATTCGTACGTCTCAATATCTTTCCATGTTACTCACATATTCGGTAATGTAATGATACTACTGGCGAATGGACTGATCGCTAAACACTGCTAACAAAAGTCAGAACTCGAATCAGAATCAATGGCACGATTTAATCTAAGTTGGTGCCAGCCATCAAGTCACGATAATGTAATGAGTGACGGGACGGTTTAAAGTTACAGCCAATTACCCATTCAATTACCGACATAGCAGATTGTTGCCGTCGTCTTGAAGACTAATCATTAAACTGACAAATAGAATCTCTATTCGACAAATTCATAACATAATAATTGTATTATGTTATGAATAATAAAACAATGTCAAAGGGTACAAAATCTTCATTTCACCGTTCAAAAAACGAGAGGCAGATCCTGCAAACATGCTTAGGGTAGATCATAATGATGACTGTCTATAATGCAACAATTAGCACATCAAAATCACCAAGGTTTTATACGTTGGCTTAGGCTGTGTATCCACCATGTTATGATAGCTAAGCGGTGTACGAAAATATATAAACCACCAATAGGATTACTTCGTTTATTCAGCCTCGCTAAGTAGGTGCAGCTATTGGTTGACTTTTCTTCGCACACTGATAAGCATACTAATTTTTGTTATTAACATAAAATATACCCTTTCTAGCTGGTAAGCGAATGAAAAAGTTATGAATGCTTTATATTTAAAGACCCCGATGAGGTAGCAAGGAACGTTATTACAATAATCAGCCAAAAACTGGCAGTCGTACCCTTGCCTAAGTAGCTTACCCCTAAACCACACTCAAAGTGAATGAACCCATCGATAGCCGAGTATACTACGGGTTTCAGGAAGCCATAGCTGAGGTGTCTTAGCTATCTAGTTCCCACAACTGATCGTCGGACTAGTCGAACGATGTTGTTCACCTAGTAATCTGCTCTGTAAACAACTGACAAGGAGCTATTACTAGTATTTCACAGATGGCTTTAGTTCCAATTAGCACGAAGCGGACTGTAAGGCATTAAAGAGAGAAAGAAAAAATATATTGCCTTAAAAAAAACACTAAATAATACGTTTATTCCCTTCCCTTCCTGCTGGCATTGCTATACAATCTACTAATCTACATATCTATACAAACTTCAACTCTATCATGAGGAAAAGGTAGGAACTTAGTAGAGTTGCATGTAGCAAAGGGGACCAGCTCAGCATAAGCCAAGTCCACGCAGGAGCTGCGAGGCCTCGGCAGGCTAGAAATTATTTACATAGTTACCTGTGTGCTCGTGCCTCTATTGCATCTATACTGTATGGTATACCTATTTTTTTTTTAATTCTTACGGGCCTTTTCTGGTGATATTATATTTTATTTTATTTATTTATTTTGGAGAACCAACAGCTTAAACATACAGATTAAAAAAAAGCAATAGATACAGCAATAATTAATTAATTATACAGCTGATATAGAGATGGTATGTGAAATTAATCCCTTATTTACTAACTGTTACCCATAACTTTGTCTGTGCAATTTTTTTTTATCCAATTTATTTTCTGTCATTTGGCAAAAAAATATTCTTTCTGTATTCTACGAAGAGGGTTAGCAAGTTATTTTATTCCTGAGAAATCTCAAAACAATTAAACTACCAGAATGATCCTTCTAACTGCCAACCCATTTTCCTAGAAGCAATTCCCAAGCTAAATTTTTATTAATATACTGTCTTGTACGTTGTTTGCATTTCTAGTTAAGGCCGCCGTACGATGCCCTTATTCGTATACGTCGTGTACAGCAGACGTTATCAAAACCGTTATGAATAGCAGTTGCAGTTGCACCCAGACTGTTATTGTCAACAGAAATAGACACCCATAGCGGCCATAGTTGGCGCCAGACGCTGAGGCGCCGTGGCGCGACGGCGGACCCCGCCTTTCCTGATCGACTCGTGTCCTGGCCGAGGCAAATGGTTTGGACACAGTATGGCAAAATTTGTGGGACTATAATTGACCAAGTAGTTGGTCAATCACTACTCCTTTACGGTTCAACGTGCTTCCGTTTTTTTTGTATGTATTAAAATTTACACCATTACAGTAACAACTAATACTTCACTGTAAAATTCAAATGTCAAAAGATGCATAAATATTAATTTCACTTTAAAATCTAGAGTTGTTTTTATACTAGTATGTAAGTTCTTATAACAGTGAAGTGCCTAACTAGAAATTGTGGTAAACATAGGGTGCATTTTTGTTGATTGCAACCACTAGGAAAAATTTCAACCACGTAGATCAAAATTATGTTGTTCCCTAAAAATACCGAAAAAACTTACTTCTATTACCGTCATTAAAAATATGAAACGAGCAGAAAATTATTTATTTTAATCTTATTGGAATTTTCTTCTTAAACAAGAGCCTTAACCTAAATCCATGTTAAATATTCCTAAATGTTATTTAATTTCACAAGGCACATTGAGGATATTTTTAATGAAATACCTACTACATTAAACGGTTCAACTCACGATTATATTATAAGTGAGGAACGGAACTAAAGACTAATGTAACGAAACTTGTCGGACTGTTCCCGACGTATACCTACTCGTGGTTTTAACCATTTAACTTAGTATTTTAATCAAATGTATCTCTCGAGAGCTTATTTAAGCGATATTTTTACTGTCTTGCAAAATGACTACTGTGTTTTCTTCCTATTCTGAATAGTTGGGCGTCAAAGTTTGAGCTGGCGAGATAAAGACGTCGGATCGCAATTTAGTTCTATTCCAAATAATACTAATATCCAACTAGTTCGAACACAATTCAATAACTTCTGCGACATTCCTATCTATAATGGAATGTGACTTATGGATAATGTTTGATCCTAAAATACAGGTTCCACACGTTCTTAATTTCCATAAAATGAATGCCCTTTTTTCTCCATTTAGGTATCCTAAAGCTTTTGTAGAAAGGTACCAAGGTACAAGCAAGTGTATAAAATATGTACTTTATCAAAGTTTCAAAAATATGTACCACAGACTCTTATTCCGACGCAATAAGGTCGTAGTAATATATTTTTGAGTGGTTCGACTTATTTTTGCACTTGACGGTACCTACGTACCATCACGAATAGGGATTGTTGACCCACTCGTCACTGTTTATAATTTAGCCGTATTATATAAACTCATAGTAAATATTGTTAATAAACCAGAACAGTATACGGCCAAAGTTCAAACAGTGGCAAATGACTCGTGACTTTTCATACCACACACGTCAAAATTATCAGAAAATCGATTAGGTAGTATTAATTTTCAAATGCATTGGATCCCTTGACATCTTTGAACAATGCATATACCTACCCTTAAAATGTAAGCTATGCTTCGCAGTCTCACAGGCGCTTTTTCGGTTTTTTACAAATCCATACTAATATTATAAATGCGAAAGTGCGTTTGTATGTTTGTGTGTTTGTCCGTCTTTCACGACGTAACGGAGCGACGGATCGACGTGATTTTTGGCATAGATATAGTTTGTGGGCCCGAGAGTGACATAGGCTACTTTTTATCCCGTAAAAATGCACAGTTCCCGAAGGAACCGAATACCGCGCGGGCGAAGCCGCGGGCAAAAGCTAGTACAAGTAAAAAATGCAAAAATTAGACTGTATTTAACCCGAAAACAATCATGTGTTTGCAGAGCTCCTGCCTGACGCTCGGACGGCTCGCCCCCGCTCAAGCAGGGGTCCGCTAACCTTCCCTTTGCCTGCCTGCCCGCCTCCACATCAAAGCGAGGGAATCAACATTAACTTGCCAACACGTACGGAGCCTCTTTGCTCGCCATGTGGTACGGTATACAAGCGAATCGCGGTAGACGCCGTAAATTAATCAAATGATTAGAGTTTTTCAGATAGGATTTACTGACTTCAAGGGGTAGCGATTTTGTTATGGTCAATAAAAAAGTATTGGGAATTCTCTGTTAAGAATCGGTTTCAAAAACTGTCATGAAAAACTTAAAACATACATCAAGGTAAAACCAGCTTTACAAAACGAAAAATTACAATTTTGGTATTTGGCTAGTTAGAAATGAACAGTAGTGTGCATTTAGTATCGAATAGAGACAAGGGACATTAGTACGATTTAGTGCATGAACTGTAGCGCATAGCATAAAAGATTTTTGCACAAAAATGTTCATTAACGAAATGAATCTTTTATTTCAAATCCCCGCAGTTTCCTTTAACAGAATGAGATTCACGTCAGTAATCCCGTAATTAACTACTTACACAAATGTTTCATAACAGTGCACGAACAAGGTGAGTTCGGGACGTTAGAGTTTACTTGTACAACTATTAGGCGCTTTAGGCAGTTGCGGTACTGCTGTGTTTGTGCACCTTTCACATCTAACTCAACTCACACACAACATTATAACTGCGTAAAGGCTGGTAAATAATGTAAGTTTTTGTGTAATTGTCAGCATATTATGAGCTCATGAGTGAGCTTCGTGAGCAACTATACTGAGCGGCATAAAATCTGGTCCTCAAATGTATGCAGGCTAGATAATTTTGTATGAAAAGTGGGCCTAATTTTGTGCCGCTGAGTATATATACGTTAGGACTAGGTAATATACGAATCACTTTCTTGACCACTTAGAGTCTAAGTCTTAGACCAATTCGAAAGACGAAATAGATTGTGATTTATGAATATTTTGGTGGCTATTGGTACGGTTGTTCAGACCTATGTATTGTTGGAACCACCATGGTTAATCTGTATCAATACTGACATTGTAGCATTATCAAGCTTTATTTCACGCAATTAAAAACAATACATATTTTAATGTGAGAAAGTTCCGTATTAGGCTTTACTAATATAATGCGTACCTATCATTACGCCATACCAAATTATAACAAAAATCTTAAGTATCTATCGTATTCGACGTATATTACTTAAACACTGTCTTGATTATTCAAAAATTTAATTGCGAAACAGTTTTTTTTTGTACATTCAACATACTTCGCGCTTTTTGTTCGCCTTTGTACATCTTATTATCCTGTGTTCTGTTATTTTCATGCGTTTTTATGTACAATAAAGAGTTTTACAATAGAGTACAATACTTTTCATATGATTCTAGAAGCACTGATAATATGTGCAAGTTATAATTTCGCCAAGAGCTTATGCTAAGTACTCAGAGGTCTTATACCCTATTTGATTTGACACTGAGCCTCATAGCTGTCGCTCCGTGGCCTGTAAAATCTGACATATTGACGTGGGCCGGCAGATTTTGCTAATACAATTTGGCCTCGCGTCAATTATATTCTAAGTAACGTATATTACGTAAAAATATATGCAGAAAGTAAATAAAAAAGCAAAGTTCTTTATAATGTTATTTACGGTTAACTGCTTGCTTGTAGCAAAAGTTCTTTTTAACAGCCCTTTAATCTTATACTTCATTAACTTGCAATGGTTCATTAAGTAACTTAGCGTGCAGATAATCAGCCTTTGTGATTTTACTTTATTCTTATATACCTCGATTTAAACAGTTACCTAAATACTTACCTAAATAATTCAGACTTTTATGCAATTAAGGACTAAAAAGTTAAGTAATATTTAAGACAATTAAAATCTGAGAAAACGAATGTAACATTATTTTAGACTGTCGCGATCATTACTAATTTTATGAATTTAATTCGGGTTTTATTTGTGATCGATCATGGCGCATGAAACTGTGCTGTACTATCGAGCTTCCGTAAAATCAAGGTATGTAATGTATTTTTTTTTATCTAAGTACACGAGAATCGGCTTAAAATATAAATACGCGTTTTCCAAACTTAAATTCCATTACAGTTGTATAAGAATGTTGTCTAATAGAATATACTTAGAAACTTGCTTTTCCTATTAATCTTTTTAAAAGAGACGGTCTAGATCTGAGCATTTCACTTAATAAGGAACAAACGAGAGCCAGCGCTGAAACGGCGTCGAGTTTATTTGTTTCCGAGCTAACGCAACCTTTCCTAGTTTACGTTGAGGGTTTACAGCCACAAAGAAATCTGTTCCGTACACATTAATTGTATTTTATGCACAATGCGATCTTTTTACAACCCACATGATAACTTTTGATGCACAAAGTAATTCTCCGTGTCCAATTTAGTAAGCATTCAAATTTATACTGTTAGTGCTTTACGAGATAATAGTGGGTTGGTATTAATTACCTACTAACGGTTTTCATTTTGATTGCCCGATATAATCTAATTTATTTTGCTTTTAACCGATGAGGTAAGGCATGCGCTAACTTGAATTTTTAATTGTATTCTCATGGTGAATAATATTCATTAACGATTTATTTAACTAAATCGGCACTTACCCAATAACAACAATACAGTTATAACAAAGCCTTATTGATTACTAGCTATTAAATTCATTTATCACACACCCTCGCAGAAGCAACTTATTTTTTTTGGATAAAATATTTTTTAATACTTTCCTAATATTTATTCTAATCTTCTAATATAATGCACGCAAAATTTCATGCAAAGCAGACCAAACCAACAAACAAACTCACTTTCGTGTTGATATGGCTTAGTAAGGATTCAGTGTAAAAAAATATTTCAGTGTACTGCCATAAGCATCCAATTTATAGACACCGTTAAAAGGTTTCGACAGTGTCGACATTCAAAAATATTGAAACGTTTGCAGAAAACAACAGACAGTTCTGGTCCGGACATGACATGGCGCCTCATTGCTTCTAGGGATGCCTCTGACATATCGATACCATAAAATATTGCCAAAAACGACCTTCAGTGAAACGAGTAAGAGTTAAAATCATAACGATAGGTGAGAGCGATGTAATCTTTCGATCCGCAGCCGCCGTTGTCCCGAGGAAAATTTCCTTTTATTGTGTTAGCGAATGCTTATTGTATATACGAGCGTTTTCCCTATTGTAACGTGAGAAACCGCGCCTCTTGATGTAGCTAGACAATCGCAAGCTGACAAATCACTAATGCGGCGTATTCGCGATCAAGTTCTGCATTTAATGACGACAGCGTATACAAAAAGGTTGTCGAGATTGTTAAATAATAAAATTGTATAGTAGTGCTAAATTAAACGCTTCAATTCAACTCACGATTATAAGTCAGGAACGGTCCGATTAGTTTCGATCTTTACCTAATGTGACTTATATTTGCGAGTAGACTCATTTAATTTAGTACCTTTATCAAATATGACTGACGAGAGGGTAAATAACATTATTGTGTCGTAATTTTTAGAAACACTTACCTCTTCCTCAGTGGTGGCGGTGTTCACGGAGTCCATGCTTTGACAGAGCGCGAGCTCCATGGTCTTGTGTTGCGGGGAAGCCTCTCTCGGCGATGGCTGCTGCGGAGGCACCAGCGCGCCCTGCGTGGCTCCGACCTGCTGCTGCACGCCCGCGCCCGTCGCCGACGGACTCTGCCCCTGGAGTCCTTGCACCCCTTGCAGGCTTTGCGCCGCCTGCAGACTCTGCTGCGCCGCTTGCAAGCTCTGTTGCGCCTGCAGATTCTGCAACGACTGATGCGCCAGGTTCAACTGGTGCTGCTGCACAATGCTCTGTTGCACGATGCTCTGCTGCACTTTGATGTGCTGGTGCACAGCGAGCTGATGGATCGGGTGGAGTTGGTTCGGGGGCGCGGGGTAAGGGGGGGAGAGACGCTGGCGCTTCACTTGCGCACTCTGCAGCGCTTCGTGCAGCCTCTTCACCGGGAGCGGACTTTGGCCGAGGTTATCCACGGCTGTGGCGGGGCGGGCCGGCCGAGTCGCGCGACTCCGGCGAGCACCGACTGGGGCAGCGACAGGTGAAAGACCACGCGCGGCGCGGCTGACTATCGATATACGTATCGACTACGGCGCACCACCACCGATGCGGTATTACTGACTATCGTTTTATCGAACGATTCTATCAATGATTTAAACACGCCTAAAAGCGATAGTTTATTTCTAATATTTAGCGCCAGAGCACTATTATCCTCATTCGTGTAAGTTAATCCTCGGCTTGCAAACCATTCCTGAAATGAAAGAAATAAATGGGTTAATAATCGAACTATCGATATCTATAAAAATAATTAAACGACCGATCATTAAGAAGGCAGCCAGATGTGTAACGATAGGTTGATATGTAATGAAATCTGCGCGTTAACTTCCCGTTGTAAATTGAACCATTTCCAATCGTCGCGGCGGCGGCGGTATCGCCGAAAGGGAGGAGAATCTTTCGATTGCGGATAAATCGATATGCCTGCTTAATTTGCCCCATGAAATTAATTTATCGCGTACCTATAATATATAATTTGTACAAGAACATTTTTGCTAAGTGATAAGTTGATCTAATGCACTTCACTAGCACTTCACTTGGCATATTTCCAGAGATACGCCTTATAGTTTCTAGCGTGAGTGACGGAGATGTCAATAGCACAACTCGAACACGCAACGCCAAGTGAAGTGCCACCACAAGAAAATTGTATGATTTGCGCGAAAAAATACAATTTACTGACAAGAATTACGCTATAATTTATTACGAATGAAACTAAAAGCATTCTGGTATTTTAATTCTCATGTTTTTGTTACCTAGCGACTGCACTTTCATGTTTAGTTAACATTAATTTGCAGCAGCAACATATTGAGACAGACAGACTAAAAACACGCTCGGATCCCGTCATATCATAACCAACTCGCACTTGATCATGTTTTTATTGTGCGATATTATTATCAGCGTCACTGTCCTTCGTGGACGAAATGAAGTCCTAACACTCATAGATAAGATACGTTTTAAATTGAGCAAATAGGTTATTTTGAAGTGTCAAAGCTGAGTGGCGATTGCAGTCGTGTGGGTGGTGGTCAGCCATTTAGATTGTTAGTCATCGCAATAAACATCTAATATCTCATAATTCAACCACCAGACTGGCCGTAGTGTCCCATTTCCAGAATTGACCTTTCAAATGATTTAAGTCGTAGGTAGCGACACTACACAAAGCTCTTTGAAAAAAAAATCAGCTAAAAGCTTATTTTTACTTATTTTTAATTATTATTCTACAGGTCTGCAAATGCGAAGTTTCATGTTTCAAATCGAAATAAGGTAATAGGGTAGTTTCATGATCGAAATTTATCTTTTGCGAAAAACTATCGAATGTTTCACTTCGACGCAGATTATACCTACAAGTGACAAACAAAAAAAAATTCATATTTTTTTACTTCATACTAATTCTAATTATTAGTTACGATTATGATATAAAAGTTTAATAGCTTCCCTTCCACGCTTCATCTTCTAAATTTAGTGTGTCTCCGCGAGCTTGCTAATGAATGCCTCACTAATCAACGATCTCAAACGTTTTGACACACAAACCATTCCATCAACACAAACCCCACTCCATGTGTGTTAATCGCTTCCTAAACACAAACACGATTTCAAGTTTATATTTGTGTTATTGTTTAAATTGTTACAAGTTTCGCAACCGACTAACTCCGAACTGAGACTATGTAACAATCACGCATGGTACATAGACGGTGTAAACTACATTAGGTGTTTCAAGGTCAAAGCTTTTTGCCCAAGCCGTGACTAAGCTGAGTGCGAATAAAAACGTACCAATTGCTGGCTTGTTATGTTACTAGGTACATACAACAGTGGCATATCGAGTTGCTTGTAACTAAACCGCTTTTAATTCAAACGCGTTTAATTCACTTAAATTTTTTCATGTGCGAAATCTACGTGGTAAATTATAGGTATTTTAATAGCTTGCAATTGAACTCTCAAACCACACAACACGTGTTACGACACGAATATAAATGAAACAATGCTCACATATTCAACACGCGATAACAGAATTGAGTACAGCTAACAGTGCAAGATAATTGTCATTATGGATAGTGCACTTTCATTAAAAAATTGCAACGAAGGCTCAATCCAGAGTGATGCGCACGTCACAGTACTTTGCATGTTTTTTATCAAAAGATATGTGTAATATGAGAACGCTGCTGTTATAAAAGTAACCTTTTATACTAAGGAGGTACAATCGCGCGGAAAAGTACAACGGCGTGCAATATTTCCTGGCCGCTGAATACTTTAATCCTGCGCTGTATTTATGCTGCGGCGGACTCGTACATAAGTCCTGGCGAACTCTTCCAGTTTCCATTTGTTATAACTACTAAGTCTCGGGGAGATATCGGACTTTGGCGGGACTTATGTACGGTACGTACCTATTCGGGGTATTGAGGTAAATGAAATATAGGCCGTAAGATGCAGCGAGAAAACATTAAACGATTAAAGAAATTGCATGGGTGAAAATGGCCGCAAAATTAAGTGAATTTCACTAATCCCACTAATATAATCGTGAAAGTCAGTCTGTTTGTCTGTCACCTTATCACGTCTAAACCGCTGAAGCGATTTAGATGAAATTCGGTATGCAGATAATTTGAGTCCCAGGGAAGGACATCGGATAGTTTTATCCCTGAAAATTGCATAATTACCGCGGGACAGCGATAAGCGAATTCTACGCGGACGGTATCGCGGGATAACAACTAGTCGTTCAATAATTTTCTAGACAGAAATGAGAAAGTTATGAAATTGCTAGACAAATTTAGGTAAACTACCTAAGGGGTACGTATGTAGAAATTTAAAATAAATATCGGTTGAGATACATACAGTTGAAATACCGAAAATTATAAAATATAATGGTTGAAATAAATAACGATCAAAATTCATAAATCACTTATGTCAAATAACTTTATATATTTTGATGCATTGTATTTTATAATTTTCGGTATTTCAACTGTATGTATCTCAACCGACATTTATTTTAAATTTGTATATTATAATACGTACCCCTACCTAAGTCAATAAACGATAAAGTTTTTTGTATGCGGAAGCCTTTGAAACTGCGAATAACGTGATTAGACTAACCAACCATACCCAATGCCGATTATTGTTTATTAGATTAGTTAGACACAGCCTCAATATATTTACCTATGTATCTCCAAATCGTACAGAGCTTGTTTGTTTTTCAATATATTTATCATTGTTAAAAATCAAGGCCGGAACGAAAATTCACATACAGTCCACTAAGATTGATTGAGCACTGACTTGAAACTTAGATATAGAATAGATATAATAGTACAAATAACTTATAGGGACACAAATTTAGTTGTGCTAGTTACACCGTACTTAATATTAAATTAAAAGAGAGCATTATTATCGATTGTAACTTGTAGTTTCTTTTCGTCAGCTTAACTTTCATAGCCGCAGACAAAATTTATGTAACGATGCCAACAAAAATCTAGGGAAAAAGACTCGGAATTTCTATTTGAAACAAGCGGTCATCCCACTAAGACTTTTTGTTGAGCCCGAAATTTCTCGCCACTGAATTTCAGACCTGAATACCAACATAGCACTTACTCGGCCTCCCTTGAGACGTCTATGAACGTTCAAGTTTACTCGAAGGAAATTAGCGCTGAAGAGACAATAGATAGGAAGTCCTGGGTGCGAGCCAAAAACGGCGTCCTCGGACTACTGAAGACATATCTCTCCTGTGGGCCCTAGAAACCGCACGCGAGCCCCAAGTAAAATAAATATTCTAAATTCACCGCATTGATGCTATTACTCATAATATCAGGATGAGAAATTTCTAAATGATCTTTTGTATTTGGGGCTATACTATAATGTTTATTTATTTATTTCACCGACACATACACCGTGGATGGTGCTTAATAAAATTCACCTATTATAATTTTAGAAATTCTTACGATAATTATAGTAGAATTCGAATTATGGGTTACATGTATAAAAAACCGGCAAAATACAAGTTGAACTCGCGTATCGAGGGTTTCATAAATCTCTGAATAAGCCGTGAATGGCTGCTCGGTGCTCCGCATTTGATCGAAAAATTAAGTGGTTTTAATGCTAGTAAATATTAAGAAATTAAATAAAAAATATATATTTGTCAATATATTAGTTTTTGTTAGTACTTAGTAGTTGTTTTACTAAAGACTGTGTATTTACAAAGGAGTTTGTATAATTCTAAATCTCTGTGAATAATATCTATCTGTGAGTTTTCTTTTTATTTTTTTTTAGTAGGGCAGCGTTGCGCGGCGCTTCAGGCAGTTCTGTATCGCATGCCAACTAGGATCCACATAATATCAGCGTCGAGTCACCTTCCGTGACCTGACAAATGCTGAGTGGGTTCCTTTTTCTTAACAAACGTACTTAGATAGTTATTGGAATATTTGTTACTAATTATTATATAACGTTTTAAACTTTCGTGATGCTCACTCATAGTCAATATACCACATACTTACACATACACATACTTACATATTACTTGTTAAAAATAGCGTGATAAGTCCCGTTTGTGGTATATTGACTAATTATTATGTTAGTTATGAAATAAATGTATCCTATTCTTATTCTTAAATATCATGATGCCACTACTATTATTAGTAGCTAGGCAATCGAGCTTTCCTCGGGCTAAAACTCAATAAAAGTTGGAGGTTCCCATATTTTTTTACTTTACTTTTTTTTTTAATGATTTTTGGTATAACAGCTTTTACTCGTATACTGCATATTCCTCGAAAAACGGTAAAAGTACATAATGTGTAATATAGGTGAACAGAAAAACATCGAGTCCCATGGGCTGACGTTGGGGATGGAACCCAATTATCGTTGGTATGAGAGTAGGTATTTACTGTTTAGTCTGATAGTGTAATGGATTTTTTTTTATTCGTATTTTGAGCAAAGATTTATTGCTGCAATGCGCTTCCATCCAAAACGACGAATCGATTAAGTTTTCTCGAGGCGTTTCTGAGAATTCCAACATATGACAGGAAGAATAGAAACTTTCCTTACAATGACTCTATTCCTAATTCCTGACAAAGTAAATTGCATTTACAAAATTCAATGATTAACTGCGACGATTTCTTAATCCATTTGTCATTTGCAGTGAGTCGTTAGCATAAAAAACTAGACGTTTCATCCCAACGTACCGTAACTTTTAGTTCTAGTTCTTCACAAGCTAAGTGAAAGCTCAGCAAGCTGCAAATGTAAAATGTTTTTCACGTTTTGTCTAATTACTATTTCCGCCGTGTACCGTTGTTCTAATTTTAGGAGAAACGAAGCTTTGTCGGTCGGACCATATTCATAGAGAGCCCCGCAAATTGAATCTAATTGCCTCAACCAAGTGTTGAATCAGACCGGCGGTGGCCTGAATTGCGCCCATTTACCCATTTAAGAGGTGAACACCCACGCCACCTGTTTAGGAGTTATATATTTGCCATAAAATGACGCCATCATTATTACTCAATTCACAATAGAGAAAAAATTGTTTTTATTAATAAACATTAATGTGGCAGTCAAGAGGAGAGGTCTTTGCCCAGCGGTGGAACAGTTATAAGCTAAATATATAATGAAACATTTATATAAAAGAGGTACAGTCGAACCATTCGATTCCTGAAATCCTGCCTGACCCATCATTCTCACCAGCAAAGTATCGTAATGACATAAAGCATGCGGTTCACCTGATGTTAAGCAATCAGTCACCCATGCACTAGTATAGTATTGGAACTGCTCCTACCTTTACCTTTCTTCCTGTCATTATCTTTTTCCTTTTTTTTTGCTTTCATTCCTTGTCAGGCAGCGGAATGTTATGACATTTTCTGTGAAAAGCTTCCATAGTAGATCATAAATCAAATGTATTGTATTTTCTATTCCAATCTCTATTCAATGTAACCGTAATTAATTAGGTTTCCATGTAACTAACAACACTAAAACTGTTAAGATACAAATGTCCTATACAGTATTTTTAAAAATAGTTGAAACTCAAATAAAACTTAAAAAGCTTTGAAGTCGATTTTTAGTTTCTTTTAAAAGAGAGAGAGAGGGAGAGAGAGAGAGAGGTTTATTTACATATATTCGATACACATAAAAACAAATGAGATGGAAAGAATAAAAAAACATGGAATAGTATAAAGTTGGCCCCACTCAGCGTAATGTTAGGGCAAGCCGCAACGCTGTTTTTCAGTGGGACCCATTAAAAAACTAAAACATATAAAAACATACAACACACTATGACGACACGAAAGCCAGCGGAAAGAAGTTCGCAAAGAAACTTTCAATCCGGAAGCATTTATGGCAAAACTCTCAGTTTAACCAAGAAAAGAATACAATTAAATTAAAGTACAATTGACTTTAGATTTGGCATGCGTACGAAAATCCAAGGACGACACAAAAACAGTATTTTGAAATGCAGCGTGTGCTCCTAGAGATGGAACTACGAATTAGTCTGACACGTGTCGAGCCAAACCAGATTAAAGACGTGCGAGTAATTCGTTTAATTTCACTATGAGTGGATCACTCTGTAGCTTCATGTTCATAATATTTTGCAACTAATTTATTTTGACTTAACTAATTTTACACTCCCTTGACATTGACGACCGAATGACCAAGTGGTTAGAGAACCTGATTACAAAGCTTGGGTTCGATTTCCAGCCGAGGCTGGTATTTGTATGAATAATACGAATGTTTGTTCTCGGGTCTTGGACGCTTAATGTGTATTTAAGTATGTATTTATCTATATAAATTATATTTATCCGTTGCCTAGTATCCATAGCACAAGCTTAGTACTATGTCAATTGGTGTCAAGTGTCCCATGATATTTATTAATTATCCATTATTGTAAGCGTTTAAATATGACCGATCCATTAGTAAACAGATCAGCTGTGGACTCTCCCTTAACATTAAATTGATGGTGACCCTAGCCCCAAACTAATTGAGTACAGTCCTAACTAAACACGCTAAGCTGCCCAATGCGCAATTAAAAACGTTTCATCATTGTTTTTTTTACTTTCAGCCATGTACTCCACAGACACAGTACTAGTGCGAAATGACGCAATGTTTCGTTTAATTAATCACCCAAATAGATTTTATTGCGGCAAATATTTATATTTACGGAGTTCCGGTGGACTGTGGATGACCTAGCTGTTCCAGTTTTTAATTTATAACCAGCCCATGTTGTCTGGATCGATCCGGAAGGCACGATAACTGTGCTACATCTAGAATTTTATTACGATGTATATTGATGCTCGAATGGAGACCGCGGATCGGCAAGCACAGCGTAGGGTAGGACGTCCACCAAAGAGATGGACGGATCACTTCGTTCGATAAAGCTGCGGATTCACGGTGGATGCGGCCGCTTCCAACCGAAGCAACCGAGGGTATACGGGAGAGTCTATGTCCAACAATGGACATCGTTTGGCTGATATGATGATGATGATGTATCCATGAATCCATTTTCTGAGAACCGAGCAGATAATCTTCAGTTATTGTAACTAATTACTAGCTTTGCGTGACTTTTTGTGGTTAAGATGAATTTCTTTGTAGTCATTAAATGTCTGATTAGAATATCGATTACTTGTACCGGCGATCCATTGCCTTAATCTAATGCCACCTTGGTTGCGAAAGAGCCTGAACTGCAGAAAGCGTGACTGAGGTGTTTTTTTTTCTAACACAAATCAACACTCAATCTTTGTCCGAAATATAAAACGAATTTGCAACCAGAATAACGCAAACTTAGGTATTCTAGATTCGGCAGCTATAACATTACGAAAAAAGTTAATGTCTTTACATTAAGTTCAAGCATAGAAAAAATACGTTTCTGCTATTAATCTTGAAATTGGAATCGTTTTTACACAGTACAAGCTTCCATTAAAACGTGTTTAGATGCATTATGAAGAAGAGAAATTAATGCTGAAATAATCATGAGAGTGTGTCATCCAGTATGAGTAAATCGTTTAACTGTGTCTTTATATGTTATACAAATATCCCTACGCGAAACTGTGATGAGCTTATTTATAAGCTTACCTACATAAACTTAGACATATAGGTATTATTTGACCAAAAACTTGCCTATAATAGACTTCTAACAAGTTTCGCTAAATGTAACAAGCAAAAATGGTCGTTCCCATAGATCGTGTTTAAGTGTTGCAATGAAACGTACACAATGGCAGACCTTGGAACCAGCGGCTATATGCCGAGAGTCGCCGCCGTAATTACCAAAGCGAGCTAACAGAAAAACGGAGTGACAAAAAATGAAGCAATGGTAAAGATTCGAAAATGAACAGCCGAGATTCCAACAATGCTAACTTTAATTTCAATTCTAATGTAATTTAGTTCAAATATGAGCATCAAAGTAACAGTTATGACTATGAGACTGAAGAATGTGTTGTAGTTATGAGGTCGAATTTCGAAAATGTAATTACTACCGGACCGTTAGCAGTAGTTTGAACACGAGCAAAGCTCTCGACTCGAGCAAAGGAAACGAGTAGAATTAGGGCTGTAATTATAGAGTACGAGAAGTAGCAACGAGAAAAAGAAATAAAGTTACGAGTACCTCATAGTGTCTAAGCAACAGCACTATTGTTTACAACTGCATTATATATTTCCGATAAATACAGTCATAAATCGCATTAATATTCGAATTGATAACGTAATTCGATTCTTTGAAGTTTGATATAATTGAATTGTTTAAGAATTTTGACATTTCTAAATGTTTACATTTTGGTATATAATTACGTAATTGATTCAAAATACCTACTACCTGGGACTAACATTTTAGAACAGGATAAAGTATCTAGTGTGAGCCCTTGTTCATTTTTCATTTCCGCTCGAGCGCAATACTGCAGCTTGTTACAATTATCTCTCCCTATTCCAGCAGCGCCTTCGATAATTCGATTAACCTTTTAATTGCGTCGACAATAGATCTAATGGTCATGTTCACATTGCCGAGTTCTTGTTCATTCATTGTGGGATCAATTAGATAGGGCAACTTGTCAAAGGTGAACGTTACGTCATTGAAGAATTTGTCGTGATGCTCCAAATGGGTTTTTTACAGGGCCTGATTGCCTCGCCTGACGAGATCGGAATAAAAAATCATTTTATAGAATCACGTAGACTGTTACCTCTGTGACCATTAGTTGGGGCGTGCGTGCTAGTCTTATAATGGTTATGAGTCCACTCAACCTGTCATGCCTGTATGTTTGCGTAACAACCAACCGTGAAAAAATCATCCATATAATATATATCAAGTTCTTCAAACAGCTTACTGGAGGTACCTACAATTAGAACAGCGGATTGAGCACCGGTTGCACAATTCTGGACGGGTTGTAATTAAAACCCAGCTTGCAGGTAATTTGAGCTGATATTGCACACTGCTAACGAATGTCATCGATATCCTCTTATGTCTAATTCGGTTGACAATATTTCAACATCGACTGTTTGAGTACCTATCAGATCAAAATATAGGTATTAAGCCGTCTATAGGATTAGGAATGTTAATTAGACCAATTCAATAATAATGTGACGAATGTTTAACAAAATTTTTTCATCTGATTGGTTGATAATCAGCTTCTACTGGTGCGATGTTTCAGGCCGTTTTAGTAAGCGAACTACAGTGAAAGTCCGTAGGTGCGTTACTAAGGCTGCATAATAATATAACAGTGTTACTGAAAATCCCGTCTAAATTATGTTTAATTTCACTACGCCTTGTATGAGTGACCTTCACGTCAAGTTAAAGACTTTTCATATGCAAATCATTTGAGTCGGAGTCAAAACTAGATGCAGACTACATGAAGATACCTGAGGCCGTATTGCCTAATGTTTCTGACGCTCGCGATCGCAATCAAATGACAGTTTTTGTATGAGAAATATGACATTTGATTTTTTTTATTCGACTGGAAGGCAAACGAGCAAGTGGGGTCTCCTGGTGGTAAGAGATCACCACCGCCCATAAACATCTGCAACACCAGGGGGATTGCGATCGCGAGCATCAGAAACGTTAGTTAATACGGCCCCTGGTATGTAAAACATAATTTTACTTCAATTCCTAGCGTACAATTTATTCCAGTTGGCTAATTTATAATAAATTGGTTTATTTTTATTTTAAATAAAGGTAGAAAACTATATCGCGTCAGTGATTTAGGTATATAATTTAAAGGAGTATCAATTGGGATTATTTAATTTCAAATGTTCAGATTACGCGTGAGCAGAATAAATGTTGCCTGCTAAAATTAGACATGAAATTGATGGTGTTATATGATTATAATGTTGCTCTGTTTACGGACTTTCCATAGGCTTATTTAGGTGAGTGAGATAGATTCATTTAATGCATACTCAGCATAATGGATCAATCGATTTTCACCGGCTACACATAACTTTTAAACAGTAGCGTTTCCACCAATAATGTGCAAAGATGTGTTGCGAGGGATGTTTTATCATTAACCAATAGAAAGAAACGCTTCATTTACACATCCTCGCACAGCACATTGCTGTTGAAAACAGCTGAGCGGAGCGAAGCGAGGTAAACGAAGCGTTTCTATTGGTTATTGATTAATGGAAAATATATTCCTCGCAACGCATCCTTGCACATTATTGGTGGAAATGCTGCTTTAAGCTCTATTCTACATACATATATGTAACTGTCTTAATATTATATACTTTCATCGATTCCAATAATTGAAATATTACATCAATGAATAGGCATTGCTTTTTTGCTTGGCCCGTGAACAATGTGTAGTGGTTTCAGAAAGTGCTCTACGCTGTCGATACTTGGCAGTAATTTCAACGTTGCCATTGTCAAGTACCCCTCTTTTATGTATCGCATGAATGACGCGAGACATGACTTCGCGAGTTTCTGATTTCGATTCATATTTTCCACATAAATTTCACGTCCCTGTGAATTTATGAAGGCTAAAAAAAATATTACGGGTGAATTATTTTGGAGCTCTACAGCTCTAACCTTCTTCGTTCTGAACTTTTTCGGTCTCGTAACATTTTCTTTTTCTTTTTCAGTTAATTACACGTTAATTTTTTTAGCCAATATGCCTACTTTCGAAACACGGCGCCGGTTTTACAGTTTGTTAAGCTTATCTAAAGCGGCGCAAACAATTAACAAATCGTAAATTGGTACCGCGCTAAAAGTCATGGAGTCGGTATAAAACTTTTTGTAGAGCAACACGTGACGTGCAGGTGTGTTTCAATCTAATTTACTTTCAGAGATTCTTAAAGGATGACTTCTCAAGACTTGTTGTTTTTCTTGCTCTACCCTCCGTGGGAAATGTAAAAGTGAAATTAAAAACGCGCCAACAATGAGTGCATCTGTTAATATGTTGCATCCGGCTGCCTTTTATTTCAACAATGGTCTCCGTTACCTAGAAAACAATAGCACATCTCACAAGCACACACACAGCTCGTCGGAAAACGCACATGCACAATTTTCCGAACACCGGTTACGGACACTGCGTCGGTCGCATCAGAGCAAAGGGCGGCACGTACAAGAGCTGCCTCCGCACGCGATAGACTGACGGCGGTCGGCACACGGACAGACCGGCGAGCAAGCGGGACGCGGCGGGCGTGCCGATACTCTGCGCGCGCAACCCACCTCTCTTTCTCTCCAACCGGCTCTACATAGAGTCGTTTCACTTCCCCGCGCTCGAGCACACCTTTCGCATCCCGAGACAGGTGTTCCTGTGCCTGTGTGCGTCCAGATAGCCATAGCAGGCGGCGTGTGTATGTGCGCTTCCTGCGGCGGTGGATCGTTTTTTATGCCCAGCAGAAATTATAAAAGTAAATGGAGGGAAAATTAAATAAAATGTCTACAATGAAGCGTTTTCCTGTGCTCTTTGAATGATTCAGTGTACCTAATCTATTTTTCGGGTATTTGGGATGAGTACGTCCCTTACGCAGGTGGCATGTAGGCTGCGTGCGGGTGTAATTAGGCACGGCGGAAAGGTATATTGATTGCGGTGACGCGGCTTTTGTGGAAAAATCGATAATTTTGTATTAAAGGTGGCACGCGACGTGTCCGGCGTGCGTCCGCGGCCGTGCGGCGCTATCGATCGTCGCCGACAACTTTAGACCATACTTTATGGCGCCCACTATAACTTTAACCGCACTAACCGCTGCCAGAATGCAATGTCAAAGAAAACTACGCGACGTTAAGTTCAGAGTTACCGCTGGAAACGTAATGTTCCTAAGAAACTGTCATCGAATCGATCACTTTCATCGTAATTGAATTCAAGCGATAAGGTAGATGCTACACCACTAAGTAAAGAATTTATTATGTTTTTTCAGCTACATACATATCTAACTGGTTCACCGCCATAATTTATTTACAAATACAAAATAAAACTCATATTGACTTGAATAACAACTTAATAAATCAGAATAACATAATTAACTACTTATTTTCCCATAAAAAGAATACCAACAAAAATGATGAGCTCCCAAACGTAATAACCACCGTACAAAAGCAAGGAAAAATTACATTATTAAGGAATATAAATCAATTCTAAACGAGACACTTTCCTAGTCTGACTGAATCACCATTACGCCATTAGAGACTTAAACCTGACATTTTCAGGACATTTGTAGAAGTAAATGCAATAAATTATGCCCTTTCAGAATAACATGCCCGTTTCATCCGGAGATGCCTTTTTACAAAAGTGAAATGAGAAGCGAAAGCCTTTCAAGTCTGCGACTAATGTACTGAGATAATGAGAGCTTCAGATAAACTAAAAATCTAAAAACTGGTTTTATTTCAAACGTAAGTACTGGTTTCAAGATTCAAGATTCAAATCATTTATTGTAAGACCACAGGCATATAAATAAGATATTAAAGTTTTACAGACTCTTTCCATGGTCTACCATATTATGGTGTACAATATTTTTTGGAGACATGACCCCCCCCGCCCCCCTAATCGTACACATGAAATTGAAAAATCTTTTAATAAGAATAAAAATAAAACAATTGTTCGCCCCTAGCCGCGATGTATTATAATGAGTGACCCCCTCCAATTTCAGGCTGCGACCGCGCCTGCCTGACCTGGCTGTGTTTGGGCTTGTTAGAATAGTTTCAGGGTAGACTTTGACCAAGTCTGGTATCCAGTCTGATGATAGAGCAGTCATGCAGTTTATTTTATCATTTAAGCGTGTCTTTTTAACTCTTAAAGTGGCAACATGTACCCGAATACCCATGATTCCGCGGCTAAGCTGATGCAGAGGTAAAATAAAAAAAATAAAAAAAAATGTAGGGTACCTCCCATAAACGTAAAGTGGAGAAGTTTTTTTTTCTCGGCCAACCCTATAGTGTGGGGTATCGTTGGATAGATCTTTTAAAAGCATTTGGGGGTGGCTAAGACGATTTTTCTATTCAGTGATCTGTTTGAAAAATATTACATTTAAAGTGCAAATGATTAAAATCGAGCGTCCCGTCCCCCTACTCGTAAAATCTAAATTGGTCGGTGGAAAAATTTGGAAAAATTCAGAATGGTACTTAATATATCAAATTTACAAGTAAAATGATAGCGGCTAAGATTGCTCGAGAATTATACTATTAGGTAATATAATAATAATACGTATACTGTGAGTAAACAGCAGCCTAAGGTATAAAATATAACTAAACTTGGAAAATTCCGTTCACAATACGAAATCCTTAGGAAAATTATTTCTTGGTTTTATCATAATGGCTACGGAACCCTATTCTGGGCGTATCCGACACGGTCTTGGCCAGTTTTGTATTTACTATTGTAGAATTTTTTGGACTATAAGGTTTTAAACAAGGTTTGAATCATAGACTTCTTTAAATTTTGTCAATTTAAGGGTAAACTATTTTTATTTTTGTTAAATACTACTTTAGAACTTTTTCATTAGCAGTGTACCGCTTCTGAAGATTTTATTAAAAAATTCAAACACATAAAAGGTATGAATAATTTCAAACGAACTTACAATTACATAACTGCGTCCATAACACCTTGTTAATTTTAACACAGCGGAAAATAGATTGTAGTACCTACCTATTTAAATTAGTAACCAGATGAAAACTGTAAAAGTACCTAAGTAATACTAGGTACTTGATAATGATAATGATAATTTATTTATTTACAGAGAACATGGTACAAGATAAAAGGTTCTTAAAGGTATAGAAGGCTCTCACATTCTGCCGCGATTGCGACGTGTAAATTAAAATTAACAAATTAATTAATTAAATGGCAATAAAAAATAAAAACAGTGTTAAATCATAAAACAATAAAATCAAAACAATAATAATGAGGAAAAAAAAATGTCAACATTACATTACAATATACCTAATACAATTATGATAATACCTATTATTACTTCTCATGGGATGTCAAAAATTCTCTAACTGAATAAAAACAATGCTTCAGTAAATAAATGTCCAGTTTTCTTTTAAATTCGTGCATATTACTCTGCTTAAGGCTTTCGGGTAACTTATTGTAGATTTTAATGCAAGAAAAGTATGCATTCCTCTTGTAAACAGACAGGCGAGCTTTAGGAACGTAGAGGTTTTTCGACCTTCTAGTACGCGAGTTAATAACATCAGCATTGGTACGAAAGATGCTATTGTGCTGTTTTACAAATAAGCAAGCCTCTTTGATATACAGACATGGAAGAGGTAAAATGAGGAGTTCTCTAAAAAGTGGTTTACACGACACCATGTATCCCACACCCTTCAGGATCCTAATGCATTTTTTTGTGCCTTAAAAACCCGATCTACATCTACGGACTTATTGAGACTTTACTACGTTACTGAGTTACTACTTCTTATAAACTTCTAAATGCCCTACAAGTTGCGGGCTATTGTTATCATGTTATGGCTCAAGATGTTCAATGTTCTCGATATTATGGAGCAATATTGATGTTTAGGATGTTATTGTTTTCATTTATAATTTACATCAACAACGCCCAAATTTTGTTTAAGCTACAAGTGCTATCTTGTTTCCTGGGGGTCTCCCATTTAATCTGATTCCACTGACCCTCTTAGTCGATACTTACACGTAATTCTTACGATTAGTTCAGATTAGAATTAAGCTCACTGGCAACGATTAGTTACTATATTACCTAGATGAGAGAGAATAGTAAGAATGTCAAACACAATTGATATTCGGTGCATCTCGCTTCTTGTGTTGGATACATAATTTTAGTGATACAATAGGTGTTATTTTTCTGAGGTCCATAATATCAACAAATTACATACAACCTTTTTACTGTAATTACACTTGCAAAATGATTATAATAATAATAAATACCAATAAACGAGCAATTTGTGTATTGTATATACCCACATGTATATCGTCGGGTGACAAGCAAAAGTCACTAAGTACCAAATACCTACTTACAACAATGCTCGATTCTCAGTATGAAAATATCTTTAGGAATTTTTTAAATTATAAATTTCGATTTTCGCAGTTTTGTCTTTAGGAATATTGTATTTAGAAATTTATTTTCGAAACTTTTCTACGGAGCCGTTAAAAATGTATGTTTTACGAGTATACAAGATTGTTATGTTGACTGTAGGTTTTTGACAGTACTTGCATTACTATAGCAAATTGTGAGTCAATCCGCTGAGGGTTACCTACTTAAATTTATTCGATTTTTAAGTTTTGTTTGAGCCTTGCATACTAACATAGCAAGTTAAATAAAAGCTTATAAAACATCATAAGTTTCTATACAAACACGTTAATATCCGAGAGAAAACAATTAACATTAAGCATTCAAACCCGCCCTAAGTAATCATGTACGATTCCTTTGTATGTGGCATAAAAGGTAGTTACCCGAAATTAGCTACTAATCGTCTATTTACCTTTCTCTCTCGTATATTCAGGTTTAGGTATGAAGTATACATAGTACACAAGCTTGGTAAGTTAATATTGTGGACTTAAACTGAAAACAAAAAGGACAATGTTCAATTACATTGGTAAATTTATATAGCGGCTGTGATAACGTTTGACAGTTATAATTGTAATAAAATTGGATAAATTAAAATTAATAAAAAGGTTATCCATGCATTACAAAAAAAAACCTTTAATTTTTTAAATTCTCTAATTTAATTAAATATTGTAGAGTGGTGTGAGAACCCAAAGCACACTTAACCAGTTTACCAATAAGATGTTAAGAATTTCCATGATTTTCACTGATAATTTCTAACACACATTTTTATATTTTTATTATTTGTCAAAGTAATTTTAGCAGCAAAAAAAAAACGTAATAAAGTTTCAAGTGTGTTAGAAATTATTGGAAATAACTTCATACTATGATTGTGAGAGCAAGGAGAATATTATTATTACCTTAAAAAAAAAATGTTGACGAAGGCATTTAGGTACGACTGGGAAGTAATTTTTAACACACCTCAGTACAAAATTGCCACCTTCATGACAATCACGAATCAATACTTAATCGGAAATTCATTGTTATAGTAGGAACGATAAACTTGTAGACCACGGTAAGTTTGCTCAAAAATGATTTGAATGGCCTCCCCTCCCCACCCTTTAGAATAACTGCATCATCCATCGTCATCCTTATTATTATCACTCATCCTGTATGTTAAATTACGCACGAAGTGAAAATTTTCAAGTCTAAGATGGACGAACGGAGCTTTTAAAAGCTCTGCTATATCCACCCAACCTTAAGAAGCCACTACGGCATAGAATTCATAACCATTCGTGATCATCATCATCATCTTGTTTTCCTTTACCGTAAATCTTGTAGTAAATTTTTAATGTAGTCATTAATACTGCATTAAAATAATCCAGAACCTCTCAAAGTTACACTACATGGAGGCTCTTAGTTTCAGCAAGTCAGCCCTCGCTGCATTTCACGGCTCTTTGTCATCATAATAGTATTTTGCTGCACCCAGATGTTAAAGCACTTAGCGGTTTGCACCGGTTTTATTATGAATAGCAACGGAACTAATATTTTGCGGTTTCCCTCCGGAGCTGCACGCAAATTAATGCCCCAGCTTTCGGCTAGGAATTAATGTAATGCACCTAGGGCACTAGCCAAATTGCTGGCATTCAGTAAATTTCAGTGCTAGAGAAGCAAATTTTATAATTGAATTTTTGATACAGCTATTTATGACGTGGCGGATAACAAGGTGCATAATTTGAATTATTTTTTGACGTTTGTATAGCTTTGTGTCACTAGCCCTGACTATAGTTAGAGGCTAAAGTTGTTCGTTTCAAATTTCAGAAGGGATCATGGATGTTAATAAATACTTATATAGAAGCTTTGTAACGAGGCTTCACTCTCATGAAGGACAGTTTTTAAAACGAAAAATTATAAAAAATAATTAAAACGAAAAATGTCTCTCTATCCGTCTTTCTGTCTGTCGCATCGTAGTTCTCAAACGGATAGACCGATTTAGATGTATTTTATTATACAAAATTGAGTTTTCTTGCGATGGTTCTTAGCTAGCTTTAAAATTGGGTTTTGAGATATTCAACTTTGAAATGACAATGTCGTGGATTTTAAACTTTTCTAAGTTGACTAGAGGTTATTTTCTCATTAACACAATTTATGTTCCGTAACTCTATTTATCTCTAGCTTTATTGTTTTCTACATGGAGCCAAAATGCTTACCGAAATTAAAAGTAGGCTGAAAACATATAAAATCCAGTATACACTCAGCCAAAGTTTAGCAACACTTAAGAGATTAAAAAGCTTATCGTGTGTTCTGCCTCTTTCATTTTCCTGTTTAAGAGGTTTCTACTTTTCTTTCCGTTTACGTGATTTGCTAAGAGATTAAATTTAAGGCCGTGTATAGATCATTTAGATAAAAGCTGAGCCTTAACTTTCAAGGGGCGGCGATTTGATAGCGACATTTATTCCACTGAAATCACCGTAGTAAACCTGTATAAGGGTGAAGTACAAAAAAATTTACACAGCGTCGGAAATTAAACTTTGTATGAAAATTTCCCCCTGTGAACTTGTGATCTACAATCATACATACAATGCCTGATTAACTTTAATGGATCAAGTTCTACTTGTTTGTCGAGCCCAGCGCTGAATTCACAGAAGAGGTTTTGCTAACGCATTCACCTGACTTGACTGACCACAGGTGCCACCGACGCACATGTACGTTCAAAAGGTATAAATAATTATGACAGCGGCACTGGGAGGAAGTTCCAAAAACGCATATATGCGTCGGTGGCAGTGAACGCGTTAAGAGAATAAACACAGCTTATTTTCCGCTGTGGTACCATCGCACTTCAATGCAGCTCGCCTTTATTCATATTTGCAATCTAGCGTTTATTAAAAACAGTAAAACAACCTTAATATTCATCAAAAAACATCAGAATATATTTAAGAGAGCTAGCTATATAAATAAATAAAGCATATAACTTTTACAGTTACCAGCACCAATATCTAACACAACAAAGCGTGCATAAATATCTGATACGACTCTTATTTTCAGGGCCGGTAGGGCGTGTCAGATATTTTTTCACGCTCCGCTGTGGCAGATACTAATGCAGATGACTGTACGTGTAAAACTGTAGTTGTGAATGCACGGGTAAAAAAATGGATTCGCTGAAAAAAGTTACACTGCATACGAGTATGAGCTATGACTAACGAATAGACTAGCGCTGATGTCAAACGAATATTTGAAACACTCCGCCCCGTGCTAATAAACTTGTTAAAATATTTGAACGGAATGTGTCAGCGGGGTGACATTACCCCACAGATATATATTACACTAGATAACGCAAACCCCTCAATCTGTATGAAAACCAACCGTGTCACTTTTTTATATCTACTGTGACGTCTCAAGAGCGAATTAGCTATGTGAATTCCCCGATGTCCGCGCAAAATCGATTCAAATGCACCGCCCGCACGCACCCGTGGGCTTTGAGTCCGTCACTAATCATGATTAGTCAGTTAGCGGTCAGTCTTTGTATGAACCCGACCCGACGTTAGGTCGGGGTTTGGACACGCGAAGTAGATGCATTTGCGTATTCTAGTGTAATTTGTATCTGTGCATTAGCCCATCCCTCCGCAGACACCCTCATTAAACGTGTAGGATTGATTTTTTAACAGCCTTTCATTGCCCATTAAAAAATACATATTCGTGAGAAGGTACATACATGCTCAACTATGTGACAAAAGGTTCAGACAGACAAAAGAGGTCTTAAGGTAGACGGTATGTATGACTATGAAAAATTTTCTACTGTAGTCTAATTTTATTGGATAGTGAATAGGTACTTCAAAATTATAAAAAATGCCCCTATAAACTGCCTATAGAAAATAAATTAAAATTGAAAAATTTTTGGTTAAAATTTGTAAAAAGAAACTAGCAAAGATAAAATTCAAATAAATGGGACTCTATTTATTTATATACTCATAGAGTCAATGTCATAAATACATGTAAGTGCGTTACCAACACGTTAAAATATCTATAATAAAATAACATATAGCATAATCCAATAACCATAACCATGAAGTAGATATACCTATAGATACATATAATTATATGGCTGCAAAAATAACTTGTTGTATGTAACGGTAACGGTGCTTGATTTTGTTTTAAAATTTGGTTTTAAGTTTTAAGCTAATCTCATCTCCCATAATATAGTCCCAGTTTAGATTAGGAAATTCACCCATGTCCCACACCATTGAATTATTTATGCAGGTTGCAAGAAACTACTACACTACATTAACTAGGTAAACCTCGGAAATATCATCATCATCATCAGCCGGAAGACGTCCACTGCTGAACAAAGGCCTCCCCCTTTGAACGACAGCAACTCGCCACTTGTATCCACCGGTTTCCCGCAACTCTCACGATGTCGTCAGTCCACCTGGTGGGAGGCCTGCCAACGCTTCGTCTTTCGCTTTGTGGTCGCCACTCGAGAACTTTTCTCCCCCAACGGTTATCTTTTCTTCGAGCGATATAGCCCGCCCATTGCCACTTCAACTTGGATATTTTTCCAGCTATGTCGGTGACTTTAGTTCTTCGACGAATTTCCGTATTTCGGATTCTATCGCGCAAAGAAACTCCATGCATAGCTCTCTCCATAGCTCGGTAATATAAAACATTTCTATTATCAAAGTTTTATTGGCTAGCTAGATATGACAGTTATGTGATCTAAATAATGAACAAAACAGTTTTGCTTGATTTCAAAATACGCACGTACAGTAAAATCGGATGAACAAAGAAATACTTACATAAATCTTTTAAATATTGTTAAAGTTGGGATCGTAACGGAGGCTAAATACCCGTTAAAATATCCAGATATTTCATAAAAACACCCAAATAATTTCGGGAGCAGCTCTCTCACTCAGTGCATAATGACTAAACTTTGTCCTATAGGAACTTGTTTATACGCTACGATCGTTTTGAATTTTTACAGATTTGGAATAAGTTTTTTTCTAAAATGTTCATTTTAATATAAGGTAAACGTACGAGTGCTCGTCACACTGTCCCAGTAGTTGGCATCTGTAATCTTACGGTTTTAGCAATAGAGATGACAGCAGGGTGTCGTCTATTGGGCATTAGCGTGTCGAGCACTCGGACGTTTACCTTAAGCTTTTTTGCTAACGGTATATAACTATTATATCATCGTTGTGTTTATAGTTTTAGTTAGGTACCTTCATTTAGTTTCAAGCCAATTGTGGTCTCTGAAAGTGGGTCAAATTTTATTTGATTTGAAAATTTTAGCCAAACAACAAAATCTAGAAAGTCTAAAACGTATTTAAGAGCTTGTGAAACAGAAATAACATAGAATATTTATTACTTTTTAATAAAACACAAAATAGAGTAGGTATAAAATACCTATTCTCACTCTTAAAATATTACCTAGCAAATGCCATTCACTCTCTAGTATCACCATCCTTATCCAACTCGTATCGTTCAAAAGGGACACCTGGCTACGCCGAGTCGTGTCGTACATTGCAAGTGGCAAGGGCATCAGGGACGATATAAATAAATAATTATCCGTCGCTGGCTGCTTCGGATAAGCAGATACAAGCTTAACTCATTAGATACACAGTTAAAGGACTCGCTTTGCATTTTTATTCAATTTATCTCAGACATTTCTCGTTCTCTTTCCCCGACGGATAGTTTATTTCTTAACTTAATTATTAAAATCTTGCAAGTAATACTTCATCTACTACTATCTCGGAATGACGTACGGGAGGCAGTACCATGATAATACATTAGACTGTAGTCTGGTCTGTAGTGTGTGCTTTGTGTATGGACTTGTAGGTCCAGTTGATTATAGATGTAAGTTCATTCCTTTTTAAGTTTCCAAAAGTTTTACTCGTTTTAATCTAAGTACGGTCCAACTTGTAGGCATTGTTTTTTTTTCATATTTTACGCACATGCACTATACTTAATAAATTTTTTTTTCTAAATTTTAGGAAAACCACCAGTGGCGTAGCTAGGCGTGGGCGAAGCGGGCCCTCGCCCACGGACTCGCATTTAAAAGGGCCTCGCGAGGCCTCTTTAAATGCGATTTCATCAGACTTAAAATCTCCATTTATTTATATATTAAGTAAAAATCTAAAAAAAGCATGTTTGGTAAGATAGATTTTTTAGATAGATCTTGGGAATGATAGAAAAGGGACCTCGCTGATACGACTTCGCCCATGTCTAGATTAGTCCACGCTACGCCAACAAAAACCGCATAATGAAAGCAGCGATTAACACTAAACATTCAAAAAATAAATATCTAATATTGCTTGTTTTGCTTACTGTAGGTAGATGCAGTCGCTGCCCTAATGTAAGTACCGACGTTTCTATGCAAATAGTATGAAACAGTGGATACATGTTGGGTAACCGACCGTACTGAGGCTAAATACCTATTATATTTAGGAATCAGTCGGCATGAACCGAAATCGATTTCGAATAACGCTACAAACCGAATGCACATTTCAATAATTAAGTATTACTTCAGCCATGCATCAAAACATTAGGATAATTTATAAATGATTCCATTTCACGCCCAAACAAATGCATTTATGACGCTCGTTACCTAACGCTCATTAAAAGCGAAGAAAATAATAAACATATCCATTGTCTTTATTCAGGTAATATCGTAGTTATAAAATCTGTAAATATAAACAGCGTAATGCAGCTAATTATCACATTTAACATCGTCGCGTCATAAAACCCTGGCCCTAAATCACCAGGCAAGACTCGTAACCGGCACTCCTAAAAAGCTGAAGCTAATTGCAGTAAGATACCGTCCTTTGCTAATACGATGTGTGTTACACGGGCGCGGCCGAACTGTAACAAACGCCAAAGCGCCGCTCGGCCTCCAAAAGCCCGACTCTTCTCTTAACAAATTAGAGTTGAAATTTGGATACTAATCCAAATATTTGGGACGTTCCTGCGACGGGAAGCCTTAATGGAAATTGTGAGCCGCGCCCGTGTCGTTACGCGCTGCAAATGTACATAATGTGTCGTCAAAAGGGTGAAATATACTTTAGTAGGCCGTGATTTCATTCGTTCCGAGCGGGGCTTACCGGCTTTTAAAAGTTCCGGGTGTTGATGAGATTTACATTATTCGGTTGGGCAGGCTTGCAGCAACGTGCCACGCAACCCTTGAGCCTGCTGATTGTTATCTGGTACTTGTTGAAATCATCTGGCAAATTAAACTTTGGAAGCAAAAACGCAATGAACTGCCCGCGACGCATGCTGATTCAAAATGTCGACAACTCCAAACGACAGGTATACGTAGTCAATGGCTAAAATAATTAGGTATGCTTCAGTCGTTCTAAGTTTTGCCGATTAAGTACAGACCATCTTACTATTGTATCAGATAAGGTATCGCCAAAATTACTTCAAAATATTTCAGTCAGGGGCACCCTTGTAAAAGTTTATTTATTATGTAAAGAATATTTAATGAAACAGTTGATAGGGACATCGTTAGAAGGGGTTAGTGACGTGAGGTTCGTTTGACGTTGCAATCTTGCTTGTGATTAGCTCATTTAGTTATTTAACCAATCAGAAACATGACATAAACGTCAAAGTTGACAAACGGACCTCACGATATTAGCGCACTAACCTGTCACAAAAAACCCTCATTAAGGTTAGCAAATCACACATTTAGCCGTTTTTCGTTATAACTCGTCAAAGACATCATCTTAAATGAAATTTTCCACAGATTTTTATTCATTTAGATTTGCTCAACCACCGGACGAATTATTTTTGTCCCACTTTGTGATGTTTTTTTTATATAATGGACACCTGTCAACACGAGGGGTATAACAGGTGCGTTGCCGGCCGTTTGAGAGACTGATAGGCTCGTTTTTTAAAGGTCCCTAAGTTGTACCGCTCTGGCATGTCCTGACTAAAAAGTCCTGGATAACTAACTAAGTACATTAAAGTTTTGCCTGAATTCTTAGGCGTATAATATTGTACAAAGGTGTCCTTTATGATTTAGATTAGAAATTAGGTAGGATTTCATATCTCCCTGAGGATCTGTCTGCAACGTGGGCGAAGCCGTGGGCGCAAGTTACTAATAATAATTGATCCATAATATTCCCTAACCGACTGTGGAACGTCACGTACGTAATTTCATTGAAGTAGGACTGAGATACGCATTGTGGGCATCTCGCTCTGCACCCGTTGTAATGTGTTTATGCAATTGGTGGATTCTGTACGAACTATGGTAAACCAAATTTTGAAGAAAAGGTCCGTCACATCGGCCACGTAAAGTGCCACTTGACTATTTTAATCCGGCATTTATTAGCTAAAAAAGTACTTAAGAAACAGAAAAAATCATGAACTAAAAGAATTTCCTTGCTCACCCGCGATCTTACGATAGCTAAGCTTATGCAAAATATGCGTGTTCATGCAGTTCATCCACCTTCACACTGTAAGAACACACACAAATTACACAAACCCATCTATCACCACCACCACATCACACTGACGCGTTTCGAACTCAACCAGAGCTCATATTCAGAGCAACACAACCTTACACCATGATACCAGTTGTTACACTAACAAACCACAACCACCGTTTAATTTGTCACTACAACTCCCCAAGTACCCACATATATTTTTCAAACAAAACAAAAACTACCCGCATAAAAATAATAAATTTTAACCGTCCTACAAAACTACAAATTTTGCCTCGGAGCCCCAAGAACCGGTCGGTCGTCTCCACCGCCAGTGGGACGAAAAATAGTTTGCGAGCGCCGAGTATTTCTCGCGTTTTTTATGGCTGCCATCTCAGCAATTATCTAGCTGATTTAAGTAGCTTTAGGTTTTTGATCACACGTCAGTCAGTCAGTGAATAATAAAAACAAAGATAAACCAAAAAAAAAAAATAGTGTCGAATAAAGGTTGACATAATTGTCTGTACGTAATATAAGATTATTTTTAATCCTAGCTTAAATTAAACCATTTTAACGATATAAAATTTGAAATAAAGTTCCTACGTAACAGCGTAGCGCTACGACATTTTCGTAGCGCGCTCTGTAGAAGCGGCGTCTTTAAAGCGAATAAAATGGTGTTCAAGGTTTGAAGTTTAATAAAACATACCTTACCAGTTGTACGAGTCATTTAAAAACAAAATATTTTATGTAAAAAAAGCGAAGTTCTTATTAAATTCTTTGTGCATTTATTAACACAGACTAACAGCGTTCAACTTGCTCCAAGGAGGCCAAGAGCAAAAAACTTTCACGCTTCTTCACTAAGGAATTTTATTAATGTTGCTTCAGTATTTCTTATAAAAGAAACATAATTTTAGTTACAATAACCCAAGCGGAGAGACTTTCTTCTGCCTAATTTTCGGTCTGAACATTAAATAGAAATAATGTAAAGAGCAGACTTTTCGTCTTAAGAAATTTTCCTTTACACTTTTTTACAGAGTTCCAAAGTTTTCTGATCCATGTGAGATGGAAGCTATGGAGAGAGGGAGAGAGAGAGAAAAAGAGTGAAAGGTATGATCTGCGTAATATAAATATATATTTTTGCATTGAAAACAAATTAATTTTTGCTCTACGTTATAAATTATAAAACCACGTTCCAAAATATTAATGAATCCTTTAAAATCAATATAAATTTTACTTTCCTTTTAAATTATACACTTTTAAGACGATCGGTGGTAATGAACGCTTTAATGTAGCTTTAGGAAGTATAATCACATCATTATTTTGCATACGTCACATTTTATCCATTCAACAATACGCTTGACAATTTGATCACCAAATAGGTACTTCTTTGCCTACAGGTACAATCTATCATTGTAAACTGTCAATTCGTACACTCTCGCAAAATTTACCTTTTGATTAGTTTGATTAAGCTTATTACCTAACTTATTTAGTTAATTTTGAGTATCTTACCGAACAATCGAGAGCTCTGGCTTGCACTAGCGCCGGTTCGCGACCTGGTAATGTTCCAAAAAGCCTATTAAGGCAGCCCGGTGTTCACTATAATATGATAAATGTCAAAAAACCAGCCGCATTGCAGATTATAGCGACAGTAAAATGTAAACGCAACAGCGCAAAAAAGTTAATGTCCGCGAAATGACGTTAAAATCGCTGCAATTTACGTGTACAGATATTTTAAACATTTTCGTATACATACGATGTAATTTTGACTCTGTTATAATAATTGGCTCGTCAGCTATTCTACAAATATTATAAATGGTAAAATTTGTGTGTCTGTCTGCATGTTAGATACTATTTTGTTGTTTTTTTTCACAAAATTGAGATATATCTTCTTCTTCTAGTGCCTCTTTACTCCGTCAGTTTTTTATACAGTCGTGGAGCGGAAAAGTTCTTCAGTTTTCAAATATTTCAATTTAATACTTCGCAACCACAATATGGCGTTTTAAGTACATATACCTTTCGAAATTATATGTACTTAACACGCCATATTGTTGCAAAGAAAATTATGCTTAACTTTTTGACAACAGGGTTAAAACGTAATCGAACCAATGTTTCATAATACTTATTTTTGACATATATGACTTAGCAACGATTTGCTAAAATGTGTCGTGTGTTATGTTGTGTTGAATATAGAGGCACAGGATTTTATACCAGCCTTTGCATTTAAAATAAAAGGTTGACGCAAGCAAAGGCTTCGACGTACAAAAGGACAAACAATTATACATAGTAGCCCTTACGCGTGCCCATTGTCCGACAGAAACACTACAGTTAGCAAATGTACTGGTTTTTATTAGTAGAAATAGTCTAACAACAATTACTTCTATCATTTACTAGACCTATTTAAAGATATATGAAATTAGAAAATGAAATAGTCGTAAGTATTTGTAAGATTCTTCGGTTTGTTATTTTAAGTTTGTTTTTTACGATTGGCGCACAATTTAAATCAAATATTGTAGTAAAATATTAGTAGTATATTACCTACTACATATAAGTTTCAAATACTTAGTATTGTAATGCCATGTGCAAACATGAACAAAAAGAGTTTTTTTTTTAATACGGTGTAAACTTTTTGAATAACGAAAATCAGGTCTCAGGTCAATACTTAAGCATTGTAAACAGATAAGTTGTGAATTAAAGAAAATTTATGCGAAACTAAAATATAATACATTAATTCATAAATGCTCTGACGACGATGGTGCATTAATGCATAATAGATAATCACTTTTTCATACCTAAAATAAAATGAAAAACGTTAAAGTGTCTTTATAATTATCCCTTTGGCCTTTTGACATTTGCGACTCATGCGCGGGACTTATGGAAAGAGCTACACCTACGGACAATCGAGTTGACACACTTTGCGCTACTAAATTATGCAAAAATGCAAGGCTACGGTAATTGTGTACAAGGCGAGCCCGATGTAAAGTGCAACTGGAAAAAAATGTGAATTAAAATACCGACCTACCTACCGTAAATATAAGGTATAGTGAGTAGTAGATATAGTTTTTAATCGCGCTATGAAACTTACAAAAAAAAGTGGTCAAAGCATGTCGGGCCATGGTCAGTGTAGGGTTCCGTAGTTTCCGACTATCACAATTGGCGGACTTGAAATACGACTTTTTTAGTTACATAGGTACTGACTATTACAGTTTAATTTACAAAAACTTACAAAACTGCTCAACTGATTAAGTAGAAATTAGTTTTCCTATAAAGTTTTTATTAAATTTAAATTCCGTAATTTTTTATGCAAAATACGTCTCGATCGCGTTCGCGTTAAAATCTCAATTTGTATGGAAACACGAACAGCACCTCTAGCGGAACGTTTGCGATGAGCGTGTTTCCATTCAAATTGAGATTTTAACACGAACGCGATCGAGACGTATTTTGAAACCGAAAACTTACACTAAGGATACAGTTTAAAACTTTATAATTTGTTATTTAGATATAAACACTAAGTAAGTAATGGTCGAACATTATATAAGTGTCCATATTTACTTAAACTGCTAAAATCTTAATATTTACTCTTAGCCTAGCCGTAGTCGGGTGAAAACCATCCCTTACTTTATACTATGCTCTGAAGGAGCTACACATGGCATTTGACTTCTAGAACCACAAAAAAACATTTATTTGCTGTTTGTAGTGATTACACACTAAGTAATTAGTAATTTCCACAATATTAAGTTTATGCAAAATACGTGTCAAAATCCTGAAAGCTTTAAATACGCTTAAATAGAGGCACCAGGCTTTTGTTTCCCACACTCATCTGTAATTATTTTTATTTATTTATTTAGTATTTTATTTATTCATATTCAGTTTTGAACGTATTATATTCAGTGGTCCAAAGTGTACGCGTCACACAAGCACCTGAAGCTTCCCAAAGAATGAGGAGTCGTTTTCATAACACCAAGTACGTCGAGGACTAGACAAGAATTTAGTGATGTGCCACCGGTGCCATTCAGGTGAACAGTCTCGTTTGAAAGGTAGAAAAAACAAAGTTATCAAACTTTTGCCATTATTTTTCTCTTTTAGGGTCTTGTACTATTGCTAAGTCTTCGCTGTCTATCCATGTGGCACAGGGCTTGTAACTTTTGAACCGTTATACGAGTAAGACGCTATAACATAAAAATAGGGTAAAGTAAGATATTCAAAAATGTTTCCCTACAATAGTAAAGGTTTGGCCGCGTTTTCACTCGACTTAAATAAAGTACGGTGGAACGGAACCCCTTACATGTGAGCCCGATTTACGCTTAGTCGATTTTTTATAATTTTTACTGAAATTCCTAATCACTTTTATTAGTGGTCACGGATTGACTCTCAATTTGGGACTTATGTGTGAATTTATGTACATCGGACAACAAAACGATTAAATAAATAAAAAAGAAAGTCGACCAAAAAAAAATCATTTATTTTGCGCAAACTTTTTGAAGACTGACGTTTATTATTATTATTTTCTTAAAGAACTGAAATACATGAAAAATAAAGTAAAACTAAACTTTTTATTTGTTTCAGCTTGTTTCTAAACTTCTTATTAAATCACACCTAAGCCTGACAAAAAACAAAAACTTTTTCATTCAATAAAATAACAAAACAAAATAGCATCGAGTAAATACGCCAATACAGTGTATAAACTATAATAAAGTAGGGTAACTAGAAGGCTATCAAATGTGCAGGTAGAGCCCAATCAATACTGACAGATGTCAGATTACGCACCATTAAAAGCAATAGCAGCTTACTTGATAACGCTCTATGCACCCTAATGTATCACCTAGCCGTCCGATCGGCCGTTGATCCCGTCATAGCTCGTTTATCGTGAAAACAAACGTCATAGACTGTCGCAAGAGCTATACAAGTCCTGTTAAAGTAAGCTTCTGCACGGGCAATTTTTTAGCCATTACTAGTGACTTAAAGTCTGAGCATAACGTAGTGGGACGTGGGACGTTCACATTTGACAACAGTAACATAAAAATGAAAATGTAATTATTTATTTTATTTGTATCATCAATCATAAGTCCTTCCATTGTTAAGAGTTCTCATTAAGAGTTTAGGTAGTAGTTAATTTTATTTTACTTTATAATATCTTTCCATCGGAGGACTACTTAATTTTCCAGTCTCTAGCGGGTTTTGTCGTTGTATGTACGGTAAAAAATTCTGGAAAAGCAAAATATGAGAGGTAATGTTAGATAACCATCAAGTATAGTTAAGGTATACAATAAGTATTATGTGCACAACCTACCCCAAATTCAATCTAAAAATGACAACGACATAATTCATTAACGAACTACCTTTTTGCCAAACCTTAAACTTGGCAAAAACGCAAACTTTAAACCTGGCAATGACAGTGTGGCTCGTCACTAACTGAGGGTCGCCGGGTCAGTGGTGGGGGCGGGGTGGTTGCCATGGCAACCGCGCCCCACAACACGCCGCCACGGCGCCACTGCCTATACGTACCCACATGGTACTGTACGACTATTGTTTGCTTGTAACTTCGATTGAAATACTCGTCGTCAAAAGATGTTGCTTTTGCTTTTTGCTATTTGATGGTATTAGTTTGAAACGGACAAAATCCGTTTGATGCTATCTACGCAACTCTGAAATTACTCTTCATATCTTATAGTCGTAATTTAAAATTTTGTTTTATCGTTATGTGACACAGTTCATAACTGTAGCTTTTCGAAACTTCTCTTAAGCGGAAATCGAATTTGTTTCCTAATTCGGAACAAATTGAAGTAGTATACGAAATACGTATCTAACTTAGAGGGTTAAAATGTAGGCGAGTTCGAAATACAAATACATTAATCATCCATTTATAACGATATCCAACGTTTCAGTTTATAAATTTAAAAATAATCATAAAATTACTAAAGTTCTCGATATTTAGTAGGTAATACAATACAATATTAATAAAGTAAAAAGAAATAGAAAGGACTTACAAAACTTTTAAAATAAACCCGACTCGAGTCCAGTTGCAAAAATATAGCACAATTACATCGAGATTTGAGATTTGGTAGTTTTATATAAATTTCATAATTTTTCCCTGACACGATGTAAAGCTAGTGAGAACAGGGTGACCATGCGTAGGGATTTGTTCAGATTTGTTTTTTTTTTGTATAATTAATCTTTATAATTAGAGGAGAGTTTTTGTGGCAAGTATGGCAAAGATTGCTTACAATCACCTGCATTAATATCTGCTACAGTGGAGTGTGCAAAAATATCTGACACGTCCTAGTGACACGGCTCTAGAAATGGAGTCGTATCAAATATTTGTGCATGCTTTGTTGTGTCAGATATATTATTATTACGGGTGATTGTTCTAACTGCAACGGGTTGGATCGGAAAACATAACAAACCTAACCTAACCTAACCTAACATCCCTAGCGGAAGTATTCACTCCAAACTACTGATCACTACCCTTTTCGAACTATAATATAGTCCAGTTACAAGCACCGCTCTTCCACGTTCAAATTTCTCACAAAAACTATGGTAACCCTAACCTTAATTCACATTTTCATCTCGCGCCTTGCATTTCCGCGCTTTCACAACAACGAGCTTTGCGTTTTGCTAGTTCATCTCGCTTATCACGATTTGCAAACAAAGTTGGCATCCTCGTTAAAGCATTTTTCTTCCCTTTTTTACCATACATACATTTATTTAATGAGATGGAGGTGATACGAGGTGGAGGAACACGAAAGGGAAACAAGGACGACGCGTGGTGACATCATGTCAAAACTGTGAAACAAACAAAGGCTGAGATGATGAAATCGGTGTTGATGATACAATAGGAATAGTTGATTCTTAATTACTAGATTGGAAATTGTAAAAACAACTTTATCTAAATGTAGAGTGGCATATTAAAAGTATAATAATTAACTAGAACCTATGAAAATAAAAAAGTGGGCTTAATAATAACAAGATAGGCGAAGAAGTGGCAACGACTGGTCACATGATATTTTAGTGTTTGGTGTGTTATTGTTTAAATAATTGTATTCAGAATTAATTACGTTCATTTAAACTGTAATAAAATTAAATTTTCACTAAATCCACAAGCACATTTTGATTATTTTCAAGCGATTTCTCATATTGACAAAATAAAATTGCAGCTTATTCTCTAGGCTATAATATATCTCTATCATAGAGACTCTTGTACCTTGGGGGGAAACTAGGCCTCCAACAAGATGGAGCGACGACCTGGTTAAGATCGCGGGATCACGGTGGGTGATCGCGGTGGGTCCACCGAACCGCGCGCGCCTGAGTCGGACGTGTAAACAACACCAGCCGCTTTAAAATATTATTTAAAAGAATATTAAAACAAGTGCGAGTGATATTAGACCTTAGTAATCAGCAGTGAAAGTGTAAACTCGTGAGTTACGATTGCAATTGCACCCGCCACTACGCAGGCGACTTGCAATCTCTATCTACCTGAGAACGCGAACACATCGCTTAGTACCCTGCAACATGATTCGCTCACCCAAAAATGCATACTCTTCTCAGCCAGATCTGTCAATTATACGTGATGATGCCGATGCCTTTGTGACCATGCGTAGGCGTAAAAAGCCTGAAGAAGAAGATACCGTTACTAAGGCACTTGATGTGTTTACAAAACAGATACAGCAGACCCTTGCAGACTTCAAGATCGGTGTTGACTCATCAATTGCCGAAATTAGAAAAGACATAAATAATGACATTATGTCTAATCTGAGCAATTTATCCTCCATCACGTCGGACATAAGAGCGGACGTCAATTCTTTACGATCTGAGTACATTGACGTCAAAAATACACTAGCAGCAATGAATAGTAAGCAAGAAGAATTTACCGTTGCTTTTGCCGAAGTGAATGTTGGAATGAATTTTGCCTCCGACCGTCAAGATAAATTCGATAAAAGGTTAGAAATTGTCGAAAAATACACTAAAAGTCAAAAGGATTATGAAACAGAGATTCTGGATTTAAAAAAGAACTCACTTGATCTTCAGTTTCAACTGAATTTATTGCAACAGCGTGAAAGGATGCTCAATCTAGAAATCACGGGGTTACCCGAACTTAAGGGAGAGATCTTACCCGAAATAATGATAGCCATCGCTAAACACAGTGGCGTTAATTTAAATATTGACGATATAGATCACGCCAACAGAGTTCAACCACGACAGACGGTGGTGGGTCGCCCGCGGGCCGTCGTGATTAAACTCAAAAAACGTATTTTGAAAGATAACATCCTGGCTGGCATTCGACGAGCTCGTGGAATTACAACTCTAAACATTAACATGCCAGGAGACCCCCAACCTCTGTATGTGAACGATCATTTGACGGTATTTAACAAAGCTCTTCTTAAAAATGCCCGGGCCGCAGCTTCATCAAAGCAGTACGAATATATTTGGACAAAAAACTGTCAAATTTATGTCCGCAAAAATCACGAGGCCAAGGGAATCAACATACGCACGGAAGAAGACTTGAAAAAGATTCGTTAAACACCATAAAATCGATGTTCTTATTATTATTATTTTTCTTACTCGCTTTCTCATTTTATAACATTTATTTGTTTGATAGTCTTTTAAGTCTTTTATATGTACTCATATTGTCTTTAGAGATAAGTAAAAATAAGACAAACACTGAATATCTCTCACACAAATATACAACACACAGCCACACTTTACACTCAACCTTTGTACACACATTTACAAAAACACACAATAAAAAAAGTCATCCTGTATATGTAAAGGTACACATAAACATCACTTTTGTTAACACAGTCAAACCATTACTAACATGGAGGGATCCGTACCTACCAAGTCCGATCATGTATATTAGAATTAACGATAAAACATACTACTCAACATTTATTCATTACTACATGTTAAATAATTTAAGTTCACACTTGTCTTCGACCTGTTTATACTTTAATAATATTATATCATACCCACTCGTTTTATTCGAGCAACTAGTTCTCACATCGACATGCACGAACATTAGTCTGATATTATTGTGTTGTGTTGGTGCAAATCTGCTATACTCACTGCTCACAAACCTACAAAATAACCTACCTTCACGTCATTTTATTAAACTCCTTGCACCCGCGCACAAGGAAATTGGACACTTATTACTATGGTACTTGGATCCACTATCGTATGAGGTTGTCTATTTTTACCGTGTCGTAAAATTACTATTGTTTACTTGTATCGCCATAATATTTTTTTATACTCCTAATCAGTTCATAATCGTTACACTCCTTCAATTTATCTCCAAATTAGTACAAAATCTTGGTTTCTTATACAAACTACAATTATGACCTTACAGATTTATTACCAAAACGTCCGGGGTGTACGTACAAAGTGCCACACTTTATTAAGTAACATTCTGAACAACGAGTATGACGTAATTGTACTGACGGAGACTTGGCTTTGTGACGGGATTTTCGACTCCGAATTTTGTGACGATCGCTATGACGTGTTTCGATTGGACCGTAATTGTAAATTACTCGGTAAAAAAACGGGCGGCGGCGTCGCTATTTTAGTAAAACGTACGTTGAATGCCTATGATCGCGTAGAATGGGGAAGACCCTTAACAGAGTTTATATGGGTCACAATACCTGCCCAAAATTTTACCGCAAGTTCTGACTTACACATAGCATGTGCATACATACCCGGCACCCCAAAAACACAGATAGGCAACATTGAAGCCTTTATTTCCTCCTTAGAGATGGCGGTCGCTGATAAAAACCATTATTTAGTACTCGGAGATTTTAATTTGCCTTGTATATCATGGGGAACTGGTGCCCCGATAACTCTAAACAGAGGCGCTGCAGAGGTTCAAAGTGTAGGTCTCAAGCTAATCGATAAACTTAGTATGCAGGGATTTTCACAGCACAATAGATTAAAGAATTCTCATGGTAACACTCTTGACTTAGCATTTAGTAATTTCCCGTTAAATATCTTTAAATCAGATTTTCCACTCTTGCCTGAGGATAGTTTTCATCCTGCATTTTCTATTGATGCTTCGGACTTGTTAGTAAAACCTTTGTTAGCTAACTCATCTACGCGTTACATGTACAATAAAGGTAATTATGATGAAATATCGAAATACTTGAATAGCATAGACTGGAATAATGAGTTGAGAGTAGAAAGCATCGACGACGCAGTTAATATTTTTTACAATCATCTACATATTTGTGTAGATAAGTACATACCAAAGGCCGTACGTCATCCCCGGAATAAGTATCCCATTTGGTACACTAAAAGTCTTATTCGAATAATCCGCGAAAAAAATAAAGCTCACGCACGGTGGAAAAAGTATAGCAACAACCTAGATTATGCGGAATTCTCTCTGTTAAGATCCAGACAGAAAAAAGTTCAAGCTGAATGCTATGACAAATATATTCAGGGAGTAGAAATGGGTATAAAGGAGAGTCCTAAGCAATTTTGGTCTTTCGTTAAGTCAAAGCGTAATACTTCCAATTGTCCAAAGTATGTAACTTATCAGGGGATCAAGTATTCAACTGGCCCTGAAATTTGTTCCGCTTTCAATAATTTCTTCCACAGCATGTTCGTCTCTCCTGCGCCGAATTACCCTAAAGACCCACTGGCTCCCCCTCAGTCAGGTACCACTCATCACACACATAGTATAACATTATCATTAGATGAAATTGCCGAAGCTTTTAAGAACCTTGACATAAACAAGGGTGCTGGAAGTGATGGAATTCCGTCAGTATTTATCACTCGTTGCCATTTAGCTCTGGCAAGGCCTCTTTACATAATATATAACCGTTCGCTGTCGGAAGGAGTGTACCCTCAGCTATGGAAAGAAGCCCATATAGTCCCTGTTCACAAGAAAAGCTCTAAACTGAATGTCGAACACTACAGACCGATATCAATATTAAATATATTTAGTAAGACCTTCGAAAAGTTGGTGTACGATATCTTCTACTCCACTATTTATAATTCCATCCCAAAAGAGCAGCACGGTTTTCTAAGAAATAGATCGACTGTATCAAACCTTGTTATATATTCTGATTTTTTGCTCACTAATATGGAGGCCTGCGGTCAGGTCGACGCAATATACACAGACTTTGAAAAAGCGTTCGATCGGGTGGACCACGCCATTCTGTTGCGTAAACTAGAGCACTTGGGTATACAAGGAGACTTGCTACGCTGGGTTAAATCTTACCTATCCAATCGATCTCAAGCAGTTGTTATAGGTGGATTTCGGTCCGATTTCGTAGATGTACCATCAGGTGTCCCTCAGGGCTCTCACCTTGGTCCTCTCCTGTATAACGTCTATTTATACGATATTTACACATGTTTTGAGCACTCCCAATATTTAATGTATGCGGACGACACAAAAATTTTCTTAAATATACGTAGTGAAAAAGATTGTCTAAACCTTCAAGAGGATTTGGACCGGTTATCAAACTATTACATCTCAAATAAAATTAATGTAAACGTTTCTAAATGTCAACTTATTACTTTCAGTCGCAAACGAATCAATATAACATTTCCATATATTATCCAAGGATCTGCAATAGATAGGGTGCAGTCAGTACGGGACCTTGGCGTACACTTTGACGAAAGGCTCACAATGAGCGAGCACATAGACATCATTGCCAATAAGGCATACAAAAGTCTCGGATTCGTGATGAGAGTCTGCCAACCTATCAAGAATCTTGCGTGTATAAAGACCGTTTATTGTGCATACGTCCGTAGCATACTCGAATACGGCAGTTCTGTCTGGTCCCCCCAGTACATAACCTACGCACAGCGACTTGAACGGATACAAAAAAAGTTCATCAAATATCTTAATTACAAAGGTCGCACACATTTCGACACATACGAGGAGGGTTGTAAATTTCATAAACTCAATCCTTTGAACCACCGACGAACCGTGTCCGATATGATGCTGCTACACGACGTAGCGCGCAGTCGCCTCGACTGCCCCGTCTTGCTCGCGCAGCTGGAGCTCTGCGCGCCCGCTCGTCGGACCCGCCACACCCCTCTGTTTAAGGTTCCCTTCCATCGTACCAATTATGGCCAGAATTCTGCACTGACTAGGATTGTTCGCTCCTACAATAAAAACTTTCAAGCAGTTGACCCCTTTGTTACCTCCAGAAACACATTTAAACTCTTAGTCACAAAAGAACTGTTAAAACATTAATATATAAACCGGGTACCCTTGACTTCACACACTCATACACGCACACACACACCACACGCACACACACACACGCACACACGCATACACACACGAGCACACACACAAGCGCGCACACACACACACACGCACGCACACGTGAACTTATTTTTTTTTCTTTCTTAGATTAAGTTTTATATTATTAAGTTTAATAACAAGTTAATTTGCACATTCCGGCTCATTCAGCCGATGCTAACAATTGTATAATTATAGGGAGTAACTGTTATTGGCCTTATGTATCAGTTCCAAATTAGAATAAGATGGATTGTAACGCTGTTGTTCTCCTAAATAAAATAAAATAAAAAAAATAAAAAGCACAAGCGTTCTGAGTGGAGAGACTTGGGGGAGGCCTATGTCCAGCAGTGGACGTCTTTCGGCTGACATGATGATGATGATGATAATAGAGACTCTATGCCAAAAATCACGTCGATTCCTCGCTCCGTTGCAACGTGAAAGACGGACAAACATACATACAACATTAGTATGGATAGCTCAAGAGAGTGATAAACCAGCACTCTATTCTATTATTCCCGCGCTATCAAACAGCACTTCTCGCGAGTAGGTATAATTATATCCTAAGAAATTACAGAAGGTAGCCGAATGTAGTATTTGCTAGTTTACCCCGGACGGTCATTACAGTAACGAATATAGTGAAGGTAACTGCTGGGCTCACGCACGCGGGACCTGAATACTTTATAACGTGCGACTACTTTTTATTACTAATAATTAATAGGTTTTTGTTTTAGGGTTCCGTACACAAAGGTCGCTAACGGAACTACAGATTACAAATATGTAACACATTGGCGATATCTGACTTCAAATAGCGCATCTACCTAGGTAGGGTAAATCCTCAATTACCTTTCAATAACTGGCCACCTTATACGAAAAATTAAATTTATAGGTGAATACACCAAATACTAAAAATTAAACCTGTTTATATGTGACTACAATTCGCACCTTTGAAACTGAAATAATTAGTTTATTTTTTTCATTTTAAAATCAATCAAACTGTGTTTTATTTAAAGTTTATTTTGGAAATGTGAATATATAATGGTTTCAGTTTAATTTTAAAGTTGTGAATTCATTTTTTTTTTAGTGTAAAGTAGCCAGTAATTGACGTTTTACCCTACGAAGTATGTTAAAATAATTTCTGTGTTAAATTAAATACTTGTGATGTAAGATGTAAAATATTTTTATGAAAAATACCCCACGTTTAGATTATTGCTGTATACTTTCAACTTTTTTCTGAACCGGTGGCAAATTTTTGCGGGTCTTTAATTATTAAGTCAGTTCTAGAATTAAATAACAAAAAGAAATTAAAAATTAAAGAAATTCTCAATTCTAATTTATATTCATAATAGCAACTGAACGATTGTATGGAACCCTTCGAGATCCTAGGTACTCGCGCTTCTGCTTTTCCGTGTTAAGAGAAGTCTCTCCGTTCCATTCTCCATACAAACGTAGTCCCGGTCTCATTTGAAAACTAGGCAACAGAAGTAGATGAATTTTGTAAGTATAGACTAGACGTAATTATCTATGCCTGTGGTTTTTCAGATTTTCATATATAGGTATGTGTAATATCAGAATTACAGGAGCTCAAAAGTCGACAAAAAAAAGATGTCAACTTTGCTCGAGAATTACATACTATTAAAGCATTTTTATAAAAATCGAAAAACCACAGGCATAGAAAATATCTTGATTGTAAAATATCATTGATTTCTGTGCTATATACTTTTTGTATAATATGAGGACAATGAAACCCAAAATTCAACCGCCCAAATCTGGAAAAGCCATCTCGATATACATTAGCGGGAAGCGGAGAAGCGGGATGGGATGTGCATGGGGGGGACGGCTGCGAGCGCTTATGAGTCACGAGCGATAAAGACAGCGATATCCTAAACGAATACCTAAAGCGGCCGGCAAGGAATCTTCTCTTAAGGTCTTAGAGCTACTTACAAACTTAGCAAGAGGAGGAAGAAGTTTACATGCAATAAAGATCTTATACAATGTAAAACAGGCGTCGTAACAGTTGGGAGAAAACGGCAATATTTTTCTGATATACATAGGTACTTACGCCACAGAATATATAATAGTACTGACTTATTTACGCCTAAGAAGTTGCAATTTTTTTTATAAAACCGATATTAAGTATTGCAGAATCTAAACATTCCAATATAGCCTAGCAAAAATTGATCGACAGCAGTTTTTATTTCGCTATTTACAAGTAATATGGTTGCTCGAATCGTTTATTTCTTAGTAGCAATTTTGATGTTTTATTTCTATTCTGTTCAGCCAGCGATATGCTGGAAAATCATGAAAATGCGTGCAACACGCATGCTGCCTGACATTCCACGCGACAAAGTGATACATTTGAAAAAACATGCCGCTCCATTAAGGGAAAACGAACAGTTATACGTACAGCTCATGCTGTACAGTCATCAACAAAGATATGAATACAGCCAAGGCGCAAAAAATATGTTTACACGATCTTAAATATTAGGCAATAAAGTCATATACATATTTTTGGCACTTTGGCTGTATTCAAATCTTTGTTGCTTACTGTACCTACCTAACCTATGTATCTGCTTTTTGTAATTAAAAAGGAGAAATAAAAATATCACGCGAAGCCAGGGCGCGTGTGGCGCCGTTAATAGTTGCGCATCTGTTTACCTTTACGAAAGAGGAAAACATCGTGAGGAAACCTAGACACGCCTTTAAAGAAATTCAATCACGTGTGTGAATTTCCCAATCCAATAGTTTACCTATAATATTATTATAACGACTATTAAGAGTTCATAATTCATTTGAAAACTGGAAAATTAATAGTTTGTGGAAAAACCAATATGATCTAGCATAATAAATTGTGTTCGGCTTAGGTTGGAAGTCGATCCTACGCAAGTTTTTTTTTTCTTTTTAAGATAGAGTTTGACGATAATAATTATATGCTTGATATACAGTCGAACAAACTGATCCATGTACAGTCAGCTGCAGAGAAAGGGTACCTTGTAATGGCGGTAGTATGGATACCGCCGTTACAGGGGGGTTACCTTTTCTCTGCAGCTGACTGGACCAGGTTTTTACGTACCATTTTAATAGGTAATCAATTTCAGTATGGTTTCCTTGAGAAAAGTACGTGATTTCAACGTGACATTAGTAGCACAAAGGTTCCATCCTGGTACTCTTACATGACTCAATTTGTTTGACTGTCCATATAATTCCATTAACATACACTCCCTAAATTAAGAATATGTATACCTCAACGTATAAATCATAGAACTATGACCTCAATTCAATAGTAGATGAGCAACAATACGAAACTCCGGAAATTGGTGCACGGGTCGGCGCTTGCGCACAGGAAATGAAATCGCGTCCGACATGCTTATTGATCTATTGTGCTCTGTGTTGCCAGATCACATTTACAGAGGAAAAAAAACATAATTTATACTTTCCCTATTTCTACTCATAATAAGTGATGGGTGGCGGTACAAAATCAAGATCAATGCATGTAGTTCAAAAACTTCTCACCGCTAAACGAATATGAAATCCCATATTTACACCTATGCTACGGCTGTTTCTAAACATCCGATTGTCTATAGTAATTATTTTATTAAGTAATTAAAACCCGCGATGAGAGCGAAGCGAATTTAACACAGTAAAAATAGAAATATTTATTCGCTCTTCGCACAGTACGTAGAACATAAAAATACATTTAAAATAAATGCAATTTAAACACTACAAAATTCGAAATCTGAAGTTCGAATCATACCGTCCCTCTCACTCTCGTATTAAATAATATTAGCGTCAATAATCAACGGTAATAAAAATAAATAATAATATCAAAACTCTTTTTTCTTTCGATTTTTGTAAAACATTGTATCTAATATTGTGCTGCAAATTATTCAATGAATTATTTTTATTAATATAAACAATAATGAAAAACAATTTTGACCACAGGCTTTCTTAGTTTTACGGCTGTTTTGTTGATCTGGCAATGTTGTACTGCGCAAGCACCGCTGCGCAAGCAGCCAATTTATTTATTATGGCCATAAGTGTATCTACTGTACATAAATTTTATGTAGTAACAAGCGGGACCAACCCATTTTAATAGTAAACGATTGAATAGTTTTGTGTTCTATTGTTGTGAACAGTTAAACACACAGGCGGGATTTTTATAAAAGTTCATTAATCCCTCCAATGACAACATTAGAAATCAGGTCTCACGAACTTTTACAGAACCCGCATATAGCTAGTAAGTTAACTTAAGTTTTAAAGTAGGTACCCTTCTTGTACAATATCTATTATATACCTTCCTAATTGTTGGCAATAAACGCATTTTCATTCTTTCTTTCTTTCTTTCTTTCATTGGTTGTATGAGCCACATCAGAACTGCGTCGATCGATCTGAAAACTCCATGGAGCATTTTCATAGTAAAGGTCATGATTTTAAATAGAGTCTAATAATAAATTCCCGTTAAAATATCATTTTTTACATAAGAATTTTTGCTCACTGTACTTCTTGCTGACTGTACTTGCATTGTCATCCAACTTACAAAATTATACAGAATTTCAAGTCAATCCTACCACTGGGACTGAATCAAAAAGAACTTGCTAGATTTCACCCAACAAAAACAACAACACCAATATCAAACAGGGCAAATAAAATAAATGCTTGTAAAAAAGCGGCCAAGTACTTAGAATATAACAATATTTTGCAGATTGGAGCACTAACTCCCATTATTCATGTTCACAAATAAATTAATTAAGTACGCTATCCTCACGGATATTTCCCTCAGGATAAAAGTGGGCAAACAATGTGGTTTTAAATATAAAAGAAAATTTTAATTTGATAAAATACCCTTAGTACAGTCAAGTGCAAAGACACGGCCAAATTTACAGAAATACGGTACGGGTACGGAAAATACGGGTACGGAAACCCTAAGAATAGTCAAATCAGTCTCGTGGAGAAAACATTTTCGTTAAGTAATCGGGAGTGAGAGAGAGAGAGAGAGAGAGAGCGGGAGTTCGTTTGTGTGCTGATGCAATAGGTATTTCGCAGTACTAAATGCGAAGTATTGAAGTATTGCATCCCTATGTTTAGGCCTCTACCCTTTCACCAGCACAAACATCTGACACGATAAAGCGTGGATAAATATTTGGTACGACCCTATTTCTACGGCCGATAAGACATGTCAGAGATATTATTGCACACTCCGCTGTGGAAGATATTAATGCAGTGACCACTGTAGCGCTATTTCACCACCTATAGATTAATTTTATTTAACGGATAGATGTGATGCTGACTTCGTCTATCCGTACAAGACAAACAGAGACGGCATCACATTTATCTGTGAAATAAATTTAATCATCATATTTGTCATCACAAACATCACATTAAAAAATTAGGCAACCTGGTGGGAATTGGGCAATATTGGGCATGTCCTTCACACCAGCTTCACACCACTGGATAGGTAAATACTCAGTTCTCAGTTAATATAAAATTAGGTTCATGCAAGAGTACTTACAGGTATTCTTTACATGAAAGGTATTAGCAACCTTTAGCAACATTGTTTGGTAAGTTAGGTAAAAAAACCAGTAAGTGTAACATTGGTTGATTAATAAACCTTTTTTGAGCTGTCACAGTATTGCACATCGAACGGAAACCTATTTGCAACAAAATGGATCAATCAAAACTCATTACGTTATATCTAGGTATTTTCCTAACACTTTTGAACTTTTAAATATTAAGTAAACCCTGGTACAGTAGACATACGACTGATTTTCTATAATTCGTTGCATTGGACGATATTACAATTATACCTACTTCTACTTACTAATGTAGAGTATATAACGATGTGCGAGTGCATCCTTCCGCTGACGAAATGAAGCTATTTAATTTTAAATAGTTGCATACAATACCACACGGAGTGGTTGAAATACCTATTAAGTAGAACGCGTATGTTACGGTTCGATGGGTTTAATACGCAGTAAGCATTTTCTATAAATTTAGAATATGAGTCGGATACGCACACAAGGATTCCGTACAAATATTTGGGTATTTGTGAATGTCCCGTGTAAGCAGATCCCTGCTCCAACGCAATATGTACGCAATATAGGTTAATTTTAGATTGGGTACTCACATAGACAGTCTTATAGTGAAAATATTAAGTATTACACTTGTAAAAAAATTAGAAATGGTAAAAAACTTTGCCCATCAAATCACATTAGTCTAAGTAAAAACCGGCCAAGAGCGTGTCGGACATGCCCAAAATAGGGTTCCGTAGCCATTACGAAAAAATTAAGAAATATTTTTCTAAGAATTTCGTATTTTGTACGTAATAAGTATAAGTATACGTATAGTACGTAACAAGTATAGTACGTAGTAAGTTTAGGTATATATTTTATACCTTAGGCTGCTATTTATTTACTCTTAAACTACTAATAATTCTCAAGAAAACTTAACTGTTATAGTTTTCCTTGTAAGTTTGATATACTTACTATCATCCTGATTTTTTTCAAATTTTTCCACCCACCGGCTTAGATTTTAGAGGCGGGGGGGGGGGGGGGGGGGGACGCTCGGTTTTAGTAAAAATTTGCACTTTAAAGTTGAATATTTTGCAAACAAATCACTGAATCGAAAAATCGCTTTAGCAACCCCCTAATAGTACAAGACATATATGTACGTAAGAAAGATAGTAGTCTCTTATAGTGCACGCTAAAATTGCAGTATGCATGGACTCCAACACCTCGCAGGTAAATTTCCATATAATTTATTACTGCTATCTAACTTTCATGGTCTAACTTTTCATTTAGCTAGAATGAAAATCCAGCGTGAGATATGTTACTAAATGTATATTCCTAAGGGATTTTCTTGTCAACTTGCTACGAGTTAGCATGCAGATTTTACTAGAATACCGCAGCTGTCTGCGTTGTTTAATTAACCAGTTTTAAGAAGTTAGTAATTGTCCATTCGATTTTGTTCTGGGCACAAAAATATCTTGTATAAGTCAGTCCAATTTTTTAGCAATCCTAATTTGATAGTAGATTCTAATCTGTCCACGCATTTATCAAAATAGCTGGACAGATTGGAATCAGCAATGAATTGTCAAACAGATTTTAAACATTATCAATTTTATTTAACTTCACTGGAGCTGAGTATTGTCTAACCGATCAGTTTGATTCCTAAGCCATCATAGAACCTTTTGTTATCGTGAAATCTACGTCATTAAAGAAGCATTGTTATGAACAGACATAATTATTTATCATGACAAGATTTCCCGATGTCTTAGGAACTAAATTGGCTACGTGCAGTATGTTTTGGGACGAATCTTTTCAGGCGGCATTTTATTAATTTCCTTTCTAAAGCACTCTACTTTGGTAAGTAAGGGTAATAAATCGCTTATCCGTGTTCAAAATAAATAGTACTTGGAAGAAAGGCTAATACCATTATGCTTATCTGACATAGTAGAGAAACATTGGAAAATATAGGCAAATATTGGACGGGACATGCAAAGACTGAGCACGCGAGCCGCGCCCACTCCGCTCGCAACGTTGCCGAGTATTGACACGATGTCATTTAGGTTTTGTCTAAGTATATTATTTTACCCTATTTTAGGTTAACATTTTATGCTTAGAGATTACTGAATGATTATGTACACTAATTTAATAACTGATAGATTAGATGACCGTTGGGGGCGAAGGTTTTCGAATGGTGACCACGAATCAAAATACGAGGCGTTGTTAAGGCTTCCTATTTAAAGAGTAGGTAGACTGACGACATCGTAAGAGTTGCAGGCGGGTAGATTCATGTAGCGAGTTGTCATTCATTGTGGCGTTCTAAGGCGGAACCCATAGACTTATAATACACTACGTTTATAGACTGCGGCCCAGCGTGCCGCTGAAAGGGACAGGAGACAAGAGTACATGCATAATTAGGGTTACCCTCTCAAAAGTAATTTACCCCACGTCACATGCGATCTTTGTCTAAGTTTTCAATTTTTATAGACAACTAATACAGGAAGGTACATATTTATAATTCAAGCTAAAGTTAACTAGGTAGATAAAAAAAATGATGAAATAATAGGCATTTTATGATTTAATATGTACATTTAAGAAGAAGTACCGTTTTTGGCACTGTACCGTTTCATCTCAGCCTATATACGTCCCACTGCTGGGCACAGGCCTCTTCTCGGAATGAGAGGGCTTGGGCCATAGTTACCACGCGGGCCCAGTGCGTATTGGGAACTTCACACTCACCATTGAATTGCTTCGCAGGTTTCCTCACGATGTTTTCCTTCACCGCGAAGCTCGTGGTAAATTGCGCACATGAATTTCGAAAAACTCAAAGGTGCGAGCCGGGATTTGAACCCACGACCCTCAGCTTGAGAGGCGATAGGTCAAACCACTAGGCCACCACGGCTTTTGATTTGTTCGGTGTCAACTATTAACTCTGGTTTCCCTTCAAAAGGAATAAATCTTTCGCCTTTTACTGCATCGTTTATAGCCATTTATTGTTTATAGTTATAATAAATGTATAGTTATAAATCACTACAAACTTTATTCGTTTCAGAATTAACTTTTGAAAACTCACTATAAATAATATTTTTATATGACTCCAAATGTCAACTGGCTAAAAACGGGCTTAAGGTGGCCAAAACCGGTACTTTTGCCTATCTAAGAAACGGATTCATTCATAAATCCAAATTTCACAGACTGAATTCTATAACGGATACCGATAAATGAATTCTTGGCACACGCGGGCAAAGGCTAGTAAACGATAAAAATAAAACATGCATATAAACCATATTTTTATTATATAAAAAAAGCGCCACAGTGGTCGGTCCTGCGTCCCCCGCATCCAACGGATACTGTTATCGTTAAAGTCGGAGTGACGTAGTGGCTCTTATGTTCAAACACCCCCTTTCCCCTGGCTGCAATCCACTTCTGGTGTAAATTAGGATTTTCCGGGAAACTGTAATGGAATTAAAATGTTACTTAATACTTAAAAATATTTAATGATATTTATTAGATGCACAACAGAAAATAATACCCATAAATTGTGGGAAAACAAATATTGAAAAATTGGCAACACCGGACAAAATTTACTCTTAGGTTATGATTATTAATATTTTGTTTTTGATTATTTTATTGATCGAATTATGTACTTAATTTACTTTATTTTAATTGACATTCTTTAGAATACTATCTAGCACATAATAAAAAGGCCTAATAACTGTTAAAAACGTGTTATACTTACGAATGAAAAGATATGTCGGGCAGTTTCATTTCACTATCACTTTTACACTCTAAAATACTACACCGCACCATATTTTCTTCAATATTGTTTAGAATATTGAACCACAAACTTATTAAAGCAATATTGTGAATATTTTATCACGTTTATGAGTATTTTCCTAGCTTTTTTCTAAGAGCGCGAACAAAATCAGCTGAGCATCTGTCAAGTTTGTTTAGCAAACTACTTTGCTAAACAAACCTGACCTTGAAAAAACCGGCACGCGTGGCGAAACAAAAAATCGAATCATTGTATCTCATTTCTTTACACACATTTGGCATAAGTTACTCTTTTTCTTGTGCGAATGCGACGGAAGCTATCAATTCGTCTAGGGATTCTCTGTCTACGGCGGAACCTTTTGTTAAAAAGTGGTCATCTTCCGGCTGATGATGATGGTAATTAAATTAAGTGTTTGCTTAATGTAATTTTTTTTAATAAAATATTTTATTGACGTACGTACGAATGTATACACCAGAAAAAAAAACCTTTTTGGAAGGGACTGAAGCTTCCGTTGCACAGTTGTTAACTTAAACTGCACACACTGTTTACAAAAATATATTTTTTTTGTATTTAGGTACTTATAATTCTTAACTAAACCCAATTATATTCGGTGTAACATTTCTTACATTTCAGACGGGAACATTTTACAAACACTATTTTATTAGGCATTTTTTTTAATATATAGTTTTTGCTGAGAATACAAAAGGATGCTATGATACTCGAACGACTAAGTGCGTACATGCGTCCAATAGTTCCTTTATCCAACTTGCCAGAACGCCGTACAAACTACCTTGAGAAACCATAAAAAAATCAGGGGGTTTTCTTTTAACGATTACCGTCGTAATCCGAAACTCAATTTGGTCGGGCTATCTCGACACACCTTTATTTATTTCTACGTCAATTTGGCCGTTCTCCCTTTGTGGGGTAAATGCGTGGGCAAATACATGCTAATGTGTTTCTTATTTGCCAAAGTAGCGGCGCTTTTAACAGATTGCGTTTTGATACGTACCCGATATTATGACAAGGGCGCGTGGAGCGTAAACCCTTCGCTTTCGGGTATTTGGAGCAACGGGGCGAATGTGCCCAGGCAATGTTGCTACAGCAAATCAAACCTTAACACTGTCCAATATACTAATTAATTACAATCATGATCACATGAGATTAATCCCGTGATCCACAGAATGATACTGGGGCAAGGAACCGATCAATACAACAACATTGCCCGCCCTTCTTTTATTTTCTTTTTAATGGATTGTCCTAAAACTAAGACACATTTAAAAACCTGAACACTATATCTGAGGTTGTGAATCGAATCCAGTTTAATCATCGTGTCGTGATGCGTCCTTCACAGTAGGTAAACACCAACTCTAGCGTTGGCATATTAAGGTGAAATATGTTCTTGGAATGCTATTTTTGTCACCAAGCGTCGTCTTACTTATCTACATGCAAATATATTTTGTAGTTAGACAAGAAAATGCTTTAATATTTTTACAAGATTCTTAGGAGCTCAAATAATATGTATATATTTTTAAATCGCTCTCTATATCATTAGTTTATGATAGAGAGTGACGTAAATGACTGCGAAAATCAGAGCTCTGTCTGAATGTCAGTATAATTCAACATGATCAAAAAGGTCTACCTACCAATCCTTGTTTCACGCCGTAAACCGTCAAGTTCGCCAAAAAAATTAATTTTTGGTGAACTTTAACTGTCTATTTCCAAAATTGAAAATACAAACCGAAACATAAATGCACAGAAAAACCAGAAAAATAAGACCAACACTGGGAATCGAACCCAGGTCCATCAGATACCTAGCCTAACCTAGCGCCATCTATATTGTCTAACTCTCAACGAGAAGCCTTCAATATCTCCTTCGGAATTAACCGTTCACCCGGACAAGAGATGTCGCTATTAAGCAATCAAATTATGATTGTGTCTATTTCCACCTACAGGAGCGAGGAAATAAGTGTCTATCAATTTTTAAATAAGTTTCTATAAAATTAATAGAGAGCGGAAAGTAGCGATTACAAGTTAAATGGGGATAAGACTAATACAAGTTAGTATTTATTATTGTCAAAAAGGTGCGTAATAAATAGGATCTCTTATGTTTGAATATTTTACTTAAGTTTGTTGCAAGAATAACATTTATTGAATTTAATTATCTATAAGGTTGCATTGCGGTAAATAAACAAGTATTAAGTAATAAGATAACTGTAAGACAATGAAACAACATGATATCTAATGAATAAATCTATATATCTCCGTGCCGGCTCGGGTGGCTATATGAACGTCTTGGGTAAAATGGCTCTTGTTGTACAATCTACTTTTTTTTTGTTGATATGGCATTTGCTGCGAGGCACTTTGCCAATGTCACTTCAGATTGCGTGATTTTGACTATCTCATATTTGTGTCAAGCAATGCGATATTACTATGATTTTTTCTACGAAAAGGTTCCACAGTGGGTCACGATTCAGTTGGTTCTGGTATAGGTACAGTTAACGTCCCGCACCACTACCATGAGTTTACAGTGACCGTACTCGATAGCGACGGCGTAAATTATTTGTAGAGGCGCACAATTCTCCATAGAAATAATTTACGCCGTTGCTATCGAGTACAATTACCACACAATTACTGTAAACTCATGGTAGTAGTACCCGGATAAACCTGAGTTTTCACCAGATATGTGCGAGGATGTCTTGCGAGCTCATCTCATAGTAGAAACGGCTAGACGGAGCGAGGATAGGTAAATGACGCATTTCTATTGGTTCATGACAAACTCATTCTACGCAACACAATCCTCGCTCATCTCTGGTGGAAATGCAGCCTAAGGAGCTGCCAGTGTACGTGTTAAACTTGTGTATGTAAATATTCATAATACTACTAAAATAACTCACCGGTTAATGAAGATACGGCGATAACAAGTATTACAATCCCAAAAGTCACGATCCAGAATTCTTGTACATCAAATACGAATAGTCTTTTCCGTATAAATTCAAAATGTATAATTGCCAATATTTATGAAAAAATTGTCAAAATATTTTTATAGGTATTATATTATGTAAATATTTTATGGGTTTTTTTATCATACAGGCACATAAATGATATGTTTTTTTATTTAGTTTTGATAATTTAGTTTTACAACATAGTATGTTTGGTTGGTTTCACGGTCCCTTCACATAAGTTGACGGCATCTCGTAGCTTCAATTAACACTAGTCTATTAATCCATTACTGTTATCTTCTTGCAGTTCATTTCATAGTGACTGAACTCACTGTCCACTCCTGTTATTACCACATCGTTTCACAGTTATTTCATCGAGTTATGGCGGCTTACGATGTTTGTAATGGTTTTCTTATAAAACTGCATCGAAACCAAGCAAAAGGATTAGAAAGAAAAGGATCACTGAGTATGAAACTAATCACTATTGTATTTTTAAACGTTCCAATGCGTAATTTAGGTGTATTTTTATAGAATTAAGTCAAAGTATTGCTATGTTTTTGGGGTTTATTGCTCCATGTTCTAAGCGTGCCTTACTGGATGCGTAGGGTGTCAGTGTTGTCAAATGCCACGCACATGCGCAGTAGGGGAAGTTTTGACAGAATGCTATGTCGATAAAACAGGGTTGTACTACGAAAAAGGTCTCGTAAAAAGTTGGGTAGGGCGAAGGTAAGGCGGTAAGGCACGTAAACAGTACGGTTATCAGGAGTAAAAAGGGTGGACTGAGGGGTGGTAAGCATTTAAGTGAAGGTATCCGATCTGGGGTACCTTAGCGTGAACACAATCATTTCTGGATCTATCTAGCTTTTTTGAGATAAACTGATCGTTATTTCAATATCTTTTTGAATCATTATATTCTGAAAATATATCCAGGAAATATAAATTCCCTGACTAAAATCGAAGGAAAAAGTTTTTTGCCCTACCTACCCAAAAGTAATTTGAACTTCTTGATGCCATTCACGTTTCATGCTTACAATAGGTATTAAAAAATTCTGAAACCGAAAAACATTTTCCTTTTAACATGTTGTTTGAAAACATTCACTGGTTGAAGGAATGCAGTGCTATTAATAAACATTGTTTGGCTCTTTTTAATTTATTGTATATAAATAATGCCCGTAAAAATATGGCAACTGCGGCTAAATAATGTTATAATTAACGACTCTGCGTGCGATAAAAATCACGCATGTTGATAAACCACGTTATCAGGCTTTCTAAAAAATAAAAATAATGAACAATAAACAGCGAAAGTATTTTTTTATGAGTTGAATGTAGCTCATTAGTGGGCCACGCAATAAAATCAAATCCAATCGGCTGGTGAAACAAGCAAGTTAAATTGTTAGGTCCCCGAGACCAGAGAGTTATACCTTGACAAGTTCGTATGTGACACTATGTAGAAACAACAACGCTCCGGGGGATGACGAAATCACGACAGAACTTCTGAGAGCGGGTGGTAAACCGGTACTTTTAGTCCTCCAGAGGTTATTTAATTCCGTCATACCGAGGGTACTACGCCGGAAGCATGGCGCAGGAGTGTGGTGGTGCTCTTCTTCAAAAAAGGCGACAGTACCTTATTGAAGAACTATAGACCCATCTCACTCCTGAGTCATGTATACAAGTTGTTTTCGAGGGTCATTACGAATCGTCTCGAGCGGCGGTTTGATGATTTCCAGCCTCCCGAACAAGCTAGATTCCGTAAAGGCTTTAGCACCATAGACCACATTCACACGCTCCGCCAGATTATACAGAAGACCGAGGAGTATAATCGGCCACTATGTTTAGCGTTTGTGGACTATGAAAAAGCTTTCGACTCAATCGAGACCTGGGCTGTATTGCAGTCCCTTCAGCGATGCCATATTGACTATAGATACATCGAGGTGTTAAAGAGTTTGTACAGCAGCGCCACCATGTCGATCCGGTTGCAGGACGAGAGTACACAACCAATCCAGCTGCAGCGAGGTGTGAGACAGGGAGACGTTATTTCTCCGAAACTGTTCACAAATGCGTTGGAGGACGTTTTCAAGCTCTTGGACTGGAACAGGTTCGGCATCAATATCAACGGCGAGTACATTACCCATCTTCGTTTTGCCGATGATATAGTTATAATGGCAGAGTCGCTGGAGGAGCTCAATACTATGCTCAGTGACCTCAGTATCGTCTCCCAACAGGTGGGTCTTAAGATGAACATGGACAAGACTAAAATCATGTCAAATGTCCATGTCACACCCGTGCCGGTTATCGTTGGGAACGATGCACTCGAAGTTGTTGACCACTATGTTTACCTTGGACAAGTTGTCCAATTGGGTAGGTCCAACTTCGAAAAAGAGGTCGCCCGAAGAATCCAACTCGGATGGGCGGCGTTCGGGAAGCTTCGTGATGTCTTCTCGTCCAATATTCCGCAGTGCCTGAAGACTAGAGTCTTTGATCAGTGTGTGTTGCCAGTGATGACTTATGGCGCTGAGACGTGGTCCTTGACTGTTGGCCTCTTAGAGAAGCTCAGAGTCACGCAACGAGCTATGGAGAGAGCTATGCTTGGAGTTTCTTTGCGCGATAGAATACGGAAATTCGTCGAAGAACTAAAGTCACTGACATAGCTGGAAAAATATGCAGGTTGAAGTGGCAATGGGCGGGCCACATCGCTCGAAGAACAGATAACCGTTGGGGGAGAAAAGTTCTCGAGTGGCGACCACGAACCGGAAGACGAAGTGTTGGCAGACCTCCCACCAGGTGGACTGACGATATCGTGAGAGTTGCGGGAAACCGGTGGATGCAAGTGGCGAGTTGTCGTTCATTATGGCGTTCTAAGGGGGAGGCCTTTGTCCAGCAGTGGACGTCTTCCGGCTGATGATGATGATGATGATGATGACTAAGTAGAACCCTGTCGCAGGGAGACTCTGCTGCCTTTATCAAGTTTTTCTTATAAGTGCAGCAAAAGTTGACTGCGACAGGGTCTGGCCGAATGTCACGCATAAGCCTGTAAAGGTACAATATAGTCATGCGTCACGCTATTTGTAGAAAATTGATGTGGAAACTTTTGGCTTTAGCTCATATTTTGGGGTAGCATAATAGCTAGAAAGCCATGCACAGCGCGACTTTGTGGCGCTTTTGTTGTTCCCCCGTCCACTTGTTATATTTCTTGATCTCACAGGATGCAACGCTTTAAAATTATGGTGATGATGTCCTTCCAAGTCAAGATGAATTTGTCTGGGCTCATGCTAGGGCGCGAGCATGACTAGCAAATCTAAACTTGGTTTTTAAAATCTGCTTGCAAGACCCGGAGAGCTTTAAAATACCCAGTTTAGGAATGAGAATTTAGCTCTATTAGGAATCAGCTGACCTCGCAACCACACAAACGTGCCGTCCCACAATATCCGTTCAACCCAAAAATTTAACCGCGTGATGGTTGGACTCAATTAGTATAACCACCGTGAAAACATCGTCAGGCCCCGTAAAAACAGACAGTGTCCGCGCCGGCCGAATTCCATTTCATCTTGAACATTACGAACATGCTTATTCTTCAATATTTAAATAAATGTAAATTGTGCCGGGGCCCTGGGTCGCTTTGTTAATATAACGTCGGAGGCATGTTTTTTCATATGAAAATAACGTGCCCCTTTGAGGATTCTTTCTCGCGATATGCTTAACTTTTAATGCTCTTTGCATTATCTCAGAGAATCGCAAGTTTTCGCAGGACACAGAAAGTTCATTATAAGTTCTGCTGCAAATTCGTTTGGTACCATTTAGATGCCAATAGGTACATGCTTGCATTATCATATATTTCTATTCAAGTCTAATTTCAAAACAAGATTTTTGGGTATGCACGTTTTTTTTTCATCAAACAGCTGGCAAACGAGCACGTGATCACCTGATGGTAAGTGATCACCGCCGCCCATGGACACCTACAGCATTATTAAGACTGCGGGTGCGTTGCCGGCCTTGCAATAGGCGATACACTTGCCGTTTGAAGGTACCCAAATCATAGCTAAATGGAAAAATCCAAGCAATGTGTCCATTCCGTATTTTATACATACGAGGTAGAAAGGAACGTTTTTTAAACCGCACAGTGAAAAAGCACCAATTATTGAAATGGTGCGGGTGAAAACCACTCTTATGCCGAGTATATGTAGAGGATAATCTCTGTGACTACATAACCAATTCTAACAAAATCTTTCTAATAGGCTATAGGTACAGTCACCAGCTAATAATATCTGTCACAGCGGAGCGTGCAAAAATATCTGAGATGTCCTTCCGGCCCTGGAAATAGAGTCATATCAGGTATTTATGCACGCTTGTTGTGTCAGATATTGGTGCTGGTGACTGTACTATCATAAGCTATTGTGAATCCTAATAAACTGTTTTCCCGCATGACACACACAAAGTTCCAAGTAAAACAGCTAGTAACGATACTGGAGAAATTTACAAATTTATTAGGTTTCAGTCATACTTACTCGTACTAAAGTAAAGAACAATATTAGTTTTCAATTCGACAGCCTTTCCACTCTTTTCGTGGTAATCCGTAGGTACAAATATTAAAAATGCGAAAGTGTGTTAGTATTGTTTGTGTGTTTGTCCGTCTTTCACGCCGTAACGGAGCGACGGATCGACGTGATTTTTGGCATAGAGATAGTTTATGGGCCCGAGAGTGATATAGGCTACTTTTTATCCCGAAAAAATGCGCAGTCTTAATGTGGGTCAGTGGCCCAGTGTTTGTGAACGAGTGGTCACCCCCTAGTTGTAGAGCCCCTATAAACGGTTTGCGAGGGTCGCTTGTGATCGCGAAGCCTTAGAGCCCGTTGTTTGTCGGGTGTCGGATCCGTTTTGTGTCGGATGTCGGTCAATTCTGTAGAAAATCGGTCGGGTAAGTATAAAATTTTCTACCTCTGGAACATCCGTTTAAAACCCGGGTTCGACATCCGACAAGCTTTTAGGTGGGATTCTGATTTAGTGCCGACGACACAAGACCACGACCGGACATCGTAATGCCTAACGTTTCTGACGCTCGCGATCGCAATCAAATGACAGTTTTCGGTCTGAGGCCGTATTGTTTAACCTCTTGCCTTAGTGCTTAACGGTTTCTGATGCTCGCGATCGCAATCAAAAGACAGATTTCGCATATAAACTGTCACTTGATTGCGATAGCGAGCATCAGAAACGTTATAGGCAATACGGCCTCTGGTCGCGCGACCCCCTTAGCATGAACTCAGTCGCGTGATACGGTCGCGTGCCGCAGCCGCCGTCGCGGTCGGCAACATCTGAATGCTTTACTACCCTTAAGTATTAAAGAAAAGAAAATATTAAACTATGAAATTTTAAATGAAGACATAAACATAAATCAACAAAAATAAAAGATGGTGTATCTTGATGTTGAGACATTCACATGAATGACAAATATTTTATAATTTTTTACTGTAAAGAATAAAAACCGCGAAAGGCACGGCTCGCGAAATAATTTAACATACTAAGGGCCTCATGGAAAAGGTAAAAAAATGCTGCCCTGGACAAAGGTTGTTCATACCCATGCAATCAGACTTCGGACTCGCATGATAATAATTAATAATTAGAAACCTGGCTCGAACGCCTTTGCGTGTTACCGAAATCAATTAGAACCATTATGATCTGGGTTGGTAGGCCGGCTGGCAATTAGGAGAATTACTAGGAATTACTCGAATACCACTGTGAAAAGCTGGCAGCAAATGCCGCATTTATGCCGTATGCCGTAAGAGTTGTGTGCCAAGATAACCATAGAGAATCTAACTAACCATACATTTATTTATAAAAAATACAGTTAAAACACTAATGTGCTGCAAAATTCAAATAATACAAAAAATAATAAGGCTATCTATCGCCGTTCAACGCGGCAACGCGGCAAGCGTGTTGGGCACCTTTGTGTCAGGAACGATTCGAGGCGGTCTTTTTTAATTATATAAAAATGTTATTTAAGTTAGTTAGTAGTATTTAGTTCATTTATTAATTATTTTGTATTGTGTGTTATTTAATAAAGTATATATTTAGGACATTATTGTACTGGCGCAAATTTAATAAATTTAAATCATCTAAAAATAATAGGTACACAAAAAGACATAAAATACACAAAAATTACATAAAAAAATCTAATTAGGGATTTTTGAAAGTCGTCTTCATCGCTACCCTAAAACGACGGAACCGCTCCACCACACCCTCCTGCCACAAGTCGGCGTAAATGGCGATCTTCGATGGGCCTATAGCCATAGGTAGATACTGAGTTGACGACAATGGTTCGATTTATTGTAACAGTTAAATAAATAGGTATGTAGAAAGTAGCGCCGTAATTTAATTTCTACTTACTATTTTATACGTTCTATTTTAGTGACTCTGACCTCGTGAGTGGCTGAAATACTTATCTTTTTACGTTTTAAACCTCCGCGTCTACGCTGCTGAGAAAAAAAAATTGAATTATCAAAAAAAAAACATGGAATTATTGAAGCTGCTTACGAAATTTCACAACTATCGACTGAAAGTGACTTGTGGGTGAATCGCAACAAGCTTACTTTTTTGCCAATTTTGGTGGTAATTTTGAAATTAAGACTTTTGAATAAAGTTAAGTTCTCAAATGAAACTAATAGGTATATTAAACAAGTTTACTAAATGGTCCAGTATTACACCAAGTAGTTTAGGAGAAATTTAAATTTAAAAATTTTACAATACACCAAAATTTGCAAATGTCCACCATAATTTGAAAAAGCGTCACCGAAATTAGGTACTGGCCACCATAATTAAGAACCAGTGTGACTAGTGGCATTTCAAATTGAAAATGACAAGATAAGGGTAAAAATGTGTATAAAAAATGATTATTACAAAAATCTTATTCAAATAAAAGCGCCAATTAAATAGTAGGTACGTACTTCAATACCTGGTATTAAAATTAAAGATCACAATGAAGGAATTAGCCCTTCAATACAATTTCATCGTCTTTTTGGTTTATCATAACATATGTATATGTTTTTTTTTGCTTATTGAGAGGTTTTTACGTATCCTTCGGCTTTTTCAATTCTTCGCCTTAAATCAGATTGCTTTAATTTTATTTTTTCTTTCCCTTTCAGCTATCTGTTCTTTTTTTCTAGACTTTCTTTTTGAGACATTATTTTACTTTGTTCGCTAGATAAAAAAGGAGGACTGTTTATAATAATATTTGTCAAGCGTTGGAAATTCAAACTATCAAAAAAAAAACATCCTTGTGTGTGCCAGACATAACCACACGGTAGAGTTTTGTAACCGTTAAAACAATTCAAAATTAATTGACCTACAGAGGCCGTTATATTTTTAATTAAAATTATTCTTTAACAGGTATATTGTAGATCTGTTTCGAATTTTTAACAGTGATAGTTTAAAAGTTAAGGGGGTGGGCACTGGGCTCTTCAAAAATGACTTTGACAGTTAATATCTAGCGGCTGGGGTTCTGAAGGTATATAGTTTATATGACATTTTTTACTGCATTTTAATAGCTCTATCAAATGATACCTCATTCAATAGAATATGGCAAAAATAAAATCTTTATATTTCCTGGTATGGGAGGGGTTGCAAAAAAAATATTTTTTATTATTTTACTACATTTTTGTATGCGGGTAACAAGTATACGTCTTCACTCAAAATTCCGTTAAAAGCGATCCATAAATGAGCGAGAAAAGGGCTGCAAAATGCCAAACACAACCACCAAAAACACCAAAATTTGACCACCAAAACTGAAACGAGGAAGAAAATAAATCCTAAAAAAAATGCGGTTACATTTATAACCAAATACGATCAATTCAGTTAAAAATAAACTCAAAACACTCAAAATGCTTTTAAAAGACATGTTATAATCATACTCCTTACTATTTTTTGAAAAGCCACCATTATTAGATTTTTTTTGACGCCCTTTGCACCAAAATTGGGTATTTACGTGATTGGCGGGAAATGAAGCGAGGAATAACACCAACGTTACCATTGGCTGCAGCAGCGTAACCGGCAGGTACGCGGAGGCGCTATCTGATACTTTATGTATCGTTTAGAAACGAGTAAGATTGAACTAAACTTTGACCACCAAAGTTTGGTTGCGCGCTCGGACGTTTGTTTATGGGATGATTCGGGGCACAATAATTGTACTTACAACGATGATATTTGGTTTTTGCACGCATTAACTAATTAAGAACATGCCTTGACTAAAATTAACCAGAGTTACCAAATGGTTTTTTTACAATTTGAGGATTTCAAAGTAAAAACGGATTCCGGACAGCCCACCAAGTATTGGAAAACGAGTTTTAAAATTTTGCTTCTGCCAAAGGAAGAGGAATATCAATAAATTATTAGGTGCTACAAATGGAGAATTATATAAACTATAGTATAAAAAATATAACAATGCTTAAAAACAAGTTATCAGTGGCATTATCCTATCCGCCGCGTCAAAATCGAGCCTGGAATATTCACCCTTGTAGAGAACCACACAATATTATAGTATTTTTGCTCTAGCTGAAACGGAGACACTTTTCGGTCAATAGATAAACTAGTAAAGTTAACAAAGTATAAAGGGGTAATCCCTGGATCTACAGAATCGATTCATTAATGAAAAGTTACACTATCCCAGATTAACGTAGACTACTTTTTCCTGGCACAGAACGAAAATTCCGCCGGACGCAAACCAAGTTGCAAACAAAAGCCAGTTTCTTAATGTATCCGCAAATATTTCTGTCTATGAAACTGCTACGTTGCTGCACCGGTAAGAGATAAGTACAGTTAATGAATGAGGACCTAAAAACTGATCTCGCTGCGCAAAGGCAACCCAATCTGCGCATTCAAGATGGCGCGTGCATAGAGCACGGCGCACACGCCATGTCGGTCACGCATGGCCGGTCAAGCGCGAACCGTTTTTTTCTACATAAACATTGTTCGCAGTAGAGAAATCGACGGGCGTATCCGCAGCCATTGTTGTAGGTACGTTTAAAACCGAGGATATTAGAGCGTGATACTGTATTAAATATTGTACAGCTATGGTTATAGTCGTTACGAATAAGGATCGTTGACGTGTTTAGCCTCAACAAGAAAGGTACTATTATTAGTATATGTGATTTCGACATTCGTATGCTGTATTCTAAGTTGAATGGAATTGGTTAGTTGTTACGATGAAACAATAATTCCGAGACGCGACTAATAAAAAAGGCTTTATTTTAGAGCTTAAAACCCTCAATTAGCTTCAAAATAAGATTTTTGAAACTTCGAATAAGTAATAAGCATTCATTATCATTATTTAGCTCCCACAACTGGGCAAGGGCCCCCTCATGTCCTCCATTCCTCCCGATCCAAAGCAATCGAGGCTAGTCGTCAGGGAATACAGTCAGGGCCTGCTATCTCCGTCTGGGCCTCCGTTGCCAACCATCCTGTAGCACCCACTCTGTGGCATTTATAGCCCACCGCAATGGATGCATTCGGCTGACGTGGCTGGCCCAATCTTACTTCAACCTGGCTTTCCACCAACAATGACAATCCGTGTTTTAGAGCACAGCACCGTGTTCCAGAATAGATAATTATAATTGTTTTATTTATTTATGATAACGCAAAAGACGCTGCGGTTGAAATTCTTCGTGGCTCCACCTATATGTATTGAATTTCAGTAGGTAATAATAATCTAGTTACCCCAAGTACACTTACGTTAGTTATCGTTTCAATAATTGCTCTTAAATGCTTGTTCATAGCGAACGTCTCATCGTTAAACTGGTATAGTTATCACTTCCTGTTGATTAGTTTCTTTGTTCGACGCTGGTGGAGCGCGTCGATTCAAATTACATTATCTGTATGCGCATACGCATACGCAATGAACCCGCATGCTTCGAAGGCATCGTGTATGAGCGTATGTTACTTACCATATAGGTAGTGCCATGAGTGAGAGCTGAAGTGAATCATTCACTAGTGGTGTAACGAATATTAGTATTCGCATTCGCGAATAATCGCATATTTTTGCATATGCGCATTCGCAAAATTTCTGCGAATGTTTTGCGAATATGAATATCCGAAAAAAATACAATTATTAGATAAAAGTAGGTTAGTAAAATCAAAATACATTAATTTCTTGTTTTTTATACAAAAACTAACTGAACCTCGTAATCACATAATCAGTCTTCACTTAATCATTTGGTATTATTTATTTATTTACTTTGCAATGCGTTCGCACAAACTCGGTAATTCTCGGAACAAAATATAAACGAAATGCACTTGGTTAGAACGAAACTACCATAGGCGATTTGGCGCCAGAACGAAAAACTGAATATTCGCATTCGCATTCGCGAATGTCGGTAGCACATATTCGCATTCCCATTCGCGAATGTTCAAAAAATTACATTCGTTACATCACTATTACACACACAGCTACAAAAAGAACTGATTGCACAAAAGGAGAATGAATAGAATGAATGAGTAAATGTCAAAATCCTGCTGTCATTACACAACCTGTTGTAGCTGTGTGTAGTCGTTCACTTCAGCTCTCGTAACACTATTAGGTACAGTTAAGGGCAAAAATATGTAAACAATTTAGTACCTTGTCTATTTTCGTCGTAGTTATTTGAACTGCCATATATGAACTGTCACAGCGGTTAAAGTGTCAAGGTACTAAAGTGTATACATATTTTTGCCCTTGACTGTACCTAACATTATACCTCTGCGTCTCGGGTATTCAAACTTTATTCCTAACTTGTTGCTGCAGGGGATTCACTAATATCTATCCAAAACATTTTTTTTACAATTTATTCGTTTCACAAATGTTTGCCCAGATGCTTTTTATTCTGTAGCTGAAAATGTTTCAGGATTTTATACAACTAACCTAACCTTACTTATAAGGTTCTACATACTCATGAAAAGTTCGAGTAAGTCATTTTCTTTATCTTTAGTATTGAATTATTTAAATGAAGTTCAAAAGGACACTGACACTTTTGTAAGGCATACTGTACCATCAGCAAAATGTGGTCACCGCCCTAAAGTTGATTATCGTTTGGATGTCAACTTATCTCTATTATCTTATCAACTTCAAAAGTACTTGATGACTTGAAAGTGTGTTTTTTTTTTACCTGGTAGTTACTTTTATTATTTTAATTAATCACAAATTCATACAACTACAGAATGTAAATAAACAAAATAAAATAAACTTAAAACTATAGTAAACGTACAAACCAACTAAAACCTAACCTAAAACCCACCATTCCCCGTCGTTTACAAATTGATAAACCACTTTATTTTACTGACCGTACCTACACCTCTCATGTCTGCGTAGCACAGCGTGACTTAAGCTTGAGTGACACACACCACTGGCAACAGCGACAAACGATCTACAGTTAGTCGGAAACGTCAACCGGAACAGTTTATTCAACGTTGTGTAATAGACTTTGATACAAATTACCCGATGTCCGTACAAAACCGTGTAAAAATTTCAAAAGTGCATGAGACCATATAGATCCCCAGCGGCCAATTATTTAAAAAACCATATTAAAACAGCTACATAGACTGAGATAACATAGTATATTGTGTCTTTAGGGCGGTAAATAAGGAATTACGAACGAGAGTCTATTAGAAGCCCGAAGTCAAGATTGAGGGATGGTGCATGGTGCCGGAGGTGCGTGAAGCCGGCGTGCTCCTGCTTAGCGCTCAGCAGCAGCAGGGCTACTACGAAACTTAAAACTCGAAGTTCGTATCGTACCGTCCCTCTCGCTCTCGTATTAAATAGCATAAGTGTCAGAGGGACCGCACGACACGAACTTCGAATTTCGAGTTTCGTAGTAGCCCTGCAGTACACCCAACAACTCATAACAACTAAGCGTTTAAACGCAAAAAAGACCCTTGGTTTTTAATTAGGGCGTTGCAACAAAGGTATGCATGCAGTTGCCTGCATTTACGACTATAATAGTCAATTAATGATTCTAGGTTTGGGCTAGTTTTTATGACGATTCATGTTGCGAATGAATTTAGTGTAGGTAATGAAAGCTTTAAACATTTTAAATAGTTTAGATGTTTATGTTTTAGTTTGTAATTACCTATAGATTTTGATGTTTTTACGGTGTAAATGGTATAAATAGTTATGTAGCCAATATTTAGCCTCAAATATATGCATACAATACATGGTTCTTATGGTTAGTGGCATAAAAAGTACCTTTAAATATATTTGGCGTCTTGGTAACGAACCTATACATAAATTTATGTCTTTGACTGAATGTGTGTAACCATGTGTAACATAAATATGTCAGTTCATAGAAAATTTACATTTCATGCTTTTTAAGTGTTAAATAGTAAGACCGCTGCGTTCCTACTAAGGAAAGGAACTTTAGTAATTTATTTGAAAGAAAGAAAATAAAATTATTTAACGCCATAAAAACAGACATAAAACAAATAAAGACTTACCTACATGGCGCTAAAAAATAAATTATTAAATTATTGACGAATATATTTATATTTACGAATGTAGCAATAACTTTTAAACAAACTTTTTAACTTGGTCATAGCATTGCTACGTCATAAGTTATGCTTAGCTTTTTAGGGTTCCGGAGCCAAAATGGCAAAAACGGAACCCTTATAGTTTCGCCATGTCTGTCTGTCTGTCTGTCTGTCTGTCTGTCTGTCTGTCCGTCCGCGGCTTTGCTCAGAGACTATCAATGCTAGAAAGCTGTAATTTTGCACGGATATATAAGTAAACTATGCGGACAAAATAGTACAATTAAAAATTCAAAAACAATTTTTTTTAGGGTACCTCCCATAGACGTAAAGTGGCGGTGATTTTTTTTTTCTCATCCAACCCTATAGTGTGGGGTATCGTTGGATAGGTATTTGAAAACCATTAGGGGTTTCCTAAAACGATTTTTCGATTCAGTAATTTGTTTGCGAAATATTCAACTTTAAAGTGCAAATTTTCATTAAAATCGAGCGTCCCCCCCCCTCTAAAATCTAAACTGGTGGGTGGAAAAATTTGAAAAAATTCAGGATGGTAGTCAGTATATCAAACTTCCAAGGAAAACTATAACGGCTAAGTTTACTTGAGAATTATTAGTAGTTTATGAGTAAATAGCAGCGTAAGGTATAAAATATACCTAAACTTGGAAGATTCCGTATAAAATACGAAATCTCTAGAAAAATATTACTTAATTTTTTCGTAATGGCTTCGGAACCCTATTTTGGGCGTGTCCGACACGCTCTTGGCCGGTTTTTTACGTAAATACTGAGTAATTGTATGCATACCTACCCACTCAAAGTATTATTTATATTTTGTCAGAATGATGTGTAGGTACAGTCAACGTCACATTATATAAGTGATTACTTTTGAACCTTGTCGCTTTCAGTCGGTAGGTAGTACACAATTTCGTAGGTTTGGCTTTTCAAACATGACGTTAAAATGACAAGGTAAAAATGTCATCACTTTTTATGACGTTGACTGTACTTAAAAAGTTAGTAAAAATTACGTTTCTACTATTTTTTTATTAAGATTCAAAATGAATAACCAACATTTCCTTTTCATATTTATGGGCTATAATTACGACAAACTTCGATCTATATTCAGCCAAAGTGGATGAGAACGAACATCTTTTATTAAACTCAAGGCATCGACAGCTGTGGTTATTCTCAGGGCCTAATAGTTTAATCAATAAGTAATCTAGTCCGACTGTCTGTCATTATCGATGTTCAAGTACTTAATCTTGTGCTATGTTCCGTTAGAAACGACATGGCCTTTCATGTGTTAGAAGCGCCGGCGGTATGTACCGTCACGGCACCCTTAATGACTTAGTACGTCGGTCCCTTGCCACTGCGTCAGTGCCTGGGTTTTGAGCCAGCTGGGTGGGCAAGCAACGATGGCATATTCTGGGGACCCAAGAGCTGGCTCGTACTTAAGTATCCCAGGGGATGGCACTTGTAGTTAAAATGGGTGATGCGGCCAGCATTATTGGGAACTCTGTCACAGGCGGATCTTTTAGTTAAACGGTGTTTTCTTTTTATATTCTTTACTAGCTTTTACCCGCGGCTTCGCACGCGTAAACTAATCGGTCTGGTAGTTGCACTTGAAATTTTCAGGATTTTAAAAAATTCCCCTGGCAATTTCCAAAATTTATATCGTGGTCTTCCTTCATTGAGGTTGTGTTGTGAATAGCTGTACAAAATTCAAGACTCTAAACCCAGTGCTGAAATTTCAAAAATGTTGCCTATCCAAATTCAAATCATTTATTCAGTAAATAGGCCGCAATGGGCACTTTTATACGTCATTTTCCTACCATTAAACTACCAGCGCTTTCGGAAAGACCATCATTGCCAAGAAGAATGCGCCGCATGATAGGTACTTGGCAGAAAGTCATTTGTTTTCAAAATAGTTCAAAACTGTTGGAATGATACAAAAAACTCAAGTCCATTCACTCACTATATAATGTAATCATTCGTTCATTCAATCAATGTTCATTCGAATCTTTTCTTCGTTACCCTTCATTCTAATACAGAGCGCTGTGCTGTACACATGTTTTTCATTACAATATCCCAAACCTCCAATAGGTTATGGGCCCAGGCACGTAATTCAAAAATTTTCCGTTAAAATTTTCATCGAGTGAAACTTTAACAACATGGAATCGCGAAGCAAAAGGAACATTCAACAATTTAATGGCGACCGTTACAGTACGTGGAAGTTTCGTATAAAATCGTTATTAGAAGAACTTCAAGTATCTTGTGTGATCGAAGAACTTCCGCCAGAAAAGCCTGACGCCGAATGGACCAAGAAAAACCTCATCGCTAAAGGTACGATAGTTGAATATTTGGGCGACGCATTTTTGAATTTTGCTCAAAATACCGCTACGGCGAAATCTATTATTGAAAATCTTGATAAAATATATGAGAGACGAAGCTTGGCCACGCAATTAGCGTTACGCAAGCAACTGTTAAATTTAAAATTGCAGCCTGATGTGAACCTTGTCCAGCATTTTACAAATTTTGATATTTTAATCACGGAATTGATTTCCGCTGGCGCCAAACTCGACGAGATGGATAAGATCTCCCACCTCTTACTTACATTACCTACTTCATATGATGGCGTTATTACTGCTCTGGAGACGCTTAGTGAAGATAATTTGAATCTAGCTTTCGTAAAAACCCGCCTTCTAGACCAGGAAGTTAAAATTAAGAGTGAGACAGTCACCGGGTTGAAAGTACTTCATGCTGCAAAAGATAATTTTTCGACTTATGTACCTGATCACAAAAGGAAGAGGACCATGGATAAAACTTCAAGTTACGTTCCTGATTTTAAAAAGAAGAAACCTAATAATTATCATCAACAGCCTAGAACAAGTTTCAGACCGAAAAATTCGTTCCACAAGACATCCAACATGTATTGTGATTTCTGTGGACGGCGAAACCACTTCAAACAAGATTGCCGTTATTACAAGAAGTCGCAAGCGAACGATGGCGGCACCGAAAAGCGCCAAGCCGCCGCTCATGGCGCCGCTGTTCAACCTACCCGCACCAACACCAGCAAGGACGGTTTCGCTTTCATGTTCTCACAATGTAAGTCATCCAACTCAGATCATAATAATAATCAAATTACTTTCATTTTAGATTCGGGAGCAACGGACCACATTGTAAATACGCAGGACATTTTTTCTACATACGTTCAACTACCTTCTCCATTAAAAATAAATGTAGCAAAAAATGGAGCATTCATACAGGCACTAGGACGAGGTACAATTGATGTGACTTCCAACTTAGGAGTGCAGGGCTCCATCGACGAAGTTTTGTATTCGCCTGAGGTGCCGTATAATTTACTATCAGTAAATAGAATTCAACAAGCAGGTATGTCGGTTATTTTTAAAAATGAAGGTGTTGATATTTGCAAAAATAATGAGTGTATCATCTCAGGTAATGTTAATAATGGTCTATTTAAAATAGCATTCCAAGTTAATTTACAAAACGCTTTAAATCTAAGTAAAAGTTTAAATACATATGAATTGTGGCACAAGCGACTTGGCCATCTAAATAAACAAAAATTTACCCACCTTAAAAAATTAATTGATGATTATGCCATACTTGATAAAATAATCACACCCACTAATGAGTTATGTGAATCATGTATTATGGGTAAACAATCTCGACTTCCCTTTGCAAAATCAAAACAAGCACGAATTAACAACAGACCACTTTTTATAGTACACACTGATGTGTGTGGGCCGATAACTCCCTCTACAATTGATGATAAAAACTACTTTGTAAATTTTATAGATGACTACACTCACTATACCGTTACCTACTTGATGTATTCTAAAACTGAGGTATTAAAGTGTTTTCAGGATTACGTAGCTAAAAGCGAAAATCTGTTTAATTGTAAGGTAGTCAGTTTATATTGCGACAACGGCCGCGAGTATCTGTCAAATGATTTCAAAGACTATTGTGTCAGCAAGGGAATAACGTACCACCTAACAGTGCCCTATACACCCCAACAAAATGCGGTCTCCGAACGCATGAATCGCTCATTGACCGAAATGGCTCGAACCATGGTCGCAAGTGCGAAATTAAATAAACAATTTTGGGGAGAAGCCATTTTGACAGCTGCTTATTTAATAAATAGGCTTCCCACTAAGGCGCTTGTAAATAAAACGCCGTACGAAATGTGGCACGGTACGAAACCGAAAATCGACCACTTGGGTATTCGGTTCCACTGCATACGTCCATGACAAAACTAGAAAGACCAAATTTGACAACAAGTCGTTTAAGTCCATATTAGTTGGGTATGCACCCAACGGGTACAAATTATTTAATACTGAGACTAATGAGTTCTTTATAGCTCGGGATGTATTATTTGATGAGTCAAATTTTGGTCAATCTAGACCGACATGCGGCAGTGATGAAATTCCCGCCAAAATCAGCAAGCCAGACAATGAGTCGGTGGAGTTGATAGGCAATGACTTATTAAATGAGTCACCTGACACAGAGTCTGACTGTTTACGACGCAGCGATAGAATTCGTAATCTACCCCCAAAGAATTATAAACAAATGAACGACCCTGGTTTTTCAATTCTATCGATGTGTTCTGAACAACCGTTACCATTACCAATTCATTTTAATGATATTTTTAACCGGCCAGATACAAACAAATGGTTGGACGCAATTAAAAGCGAGATTGACTCATTACGTAGCAACCAAACTTGGTGTCTTGTAGAAAAACCAAGCGACGTGAATGTCGTAAGTTGCAAATGGGTTTTTCAGATTAAAAATAATGAATTAGGTGACCCAATACGATACAAGGCCCGATTAGTCGCGCGAGGTTTTAGCCAGCAATATTTACAAGACTACGACGAAACGTTTGCACCAGTAGCAAGGATTACTACATTTAGATTAATGTTAGCATTCGCGAATCAAAATGATTTACTTATACATCACATGGACGTTAAGACCGCCTTTTTAAATGGTATTCTAAAAGAAGATATTTACATGCAAGTACCTGAAGGCATTTTATCTAAATCTAATGAAGTATGTAAATTAAATAAAACACTTTACGGCTTAAAACAATCATCACGATGCTGGTACGAACGTTTCGATCAGGCAATCAAAGATTTGGGTTTTGAAAGTTCAAAAGTGGACCCATGTTTGTACATATTAAATAACGATTCTATTAATGATAATGTATATATAGTTTTATATGTCGATGACCTAATTATAATAACAAAATGTATCGATAAAATGAACCACTTTAAAAGATGTTTGATGCAAAAATTTGAGATGACTGATTTGCTAGACATCAAATTGTTTTTAGGCATAAGAATAGAAAGAACCAAAGACAAAATAACTTTGGACCAATCAACATATCTACAAAATGTTTTAAACAAATTTTCAATGAGTGATTGCAATAATTCAAAATCACCTTTTCCAAGTAAAATCAATTATGAAGCATTAAATAGTGACATACACTATAACGCTCCATGCAGGAACGTCATTGGCTGCCTAATGTATGCAATGCTTTGTACTCGGCCAGACTTGTGCGCCGCTATTAGTATACTCAGTAGATATCAAAGCAAAAACAATGAAGAGCTATGGAAATGTTTAAAACATCTTTTAAGATATGTTAAAGGGACTGTCAATTTAAAATTAACTTATACCAAATGTGATAATGGGCAATTAATATCTGGTTTTGCGGACTCTGATTGGGGAGGCGACGAAATAGACAGAAAAAGTACCACAGGGTATTTATTTCAAATGTTTGACAACTGTACAATTTCGTGGAACACACGGAAACAGAATACAGTCGCCGTCTCTTCAACAGAGGCCGAATACATGGCTTTATTTGAGGCTGTAAGAGAGGCTATTTGGATAAGGTCATTACTTAATAGTATATACATCAATTTAACTAAGCCTATCATCATATATGAAGACAACAATAGTTGCATTAGCATTGCTAATAATCCCACAAATCACAAAAAGTCTAAACATATAGACATTAAATATCATTTTATACGTGAGCAAATTAGTAACAATGTGATAATGCTAGAACATATTTCCACAGGAAACCAACTAGCAGACATGTTCACGAAGGTGATACCTGTGACCAAGTTCCATGATTTACGGTTTAGATTGAATTTAATATGACCCTTTCATGATTGCATAACAAGAATAATCAAATTATGTACATTTGTGTTGTATTAATTAAAATAATTAATTATGTACATTTAATTAATATTATACTTGTGTTATAGGAATACTATACTTGTTTTTTTGAGGGGGACTGTTGGAATGATACAAAAAACTCAAGTCCATTCACTCACTATATAATGTAATCATTCGTTCATTCAATCAATGTTCATTCGAATCTTTTCTTCGTTACCCTTCATTCTAATACAGAGCGCTGTGCTGTACACATGTTTTTCATTACAATATCCCAAACCTCCAATAAAAACTATCCCGTGAGAATATCCGGATAAAAAGTAGCGTATGTGTTATTCTAGACATCGAGTTACCTTCATACCAAATTTCATGACTCTTAGCCCAGCGGTTATTATTTCAAGATTTTATCCCTATCCCGTGGAATATCGAGATAAAAAGTAGCCTATCTATTATTCCAGAGGTCCAGCTACCTACATACTAAATTTCATGGCTCTAAGCACAGCGGTTGTTATTTCTAGATTTTATCCCTAGGTATCCCGTGGGAATATTGGGCCAAAAAGTGGCCTATGTGTTATTCTAGACGGCCAACTACCTATATACCAAATTTCATGACGCTAAGCGTAGCGGTTATTATTTCAAGATTTTATCCCTATCCCGTGGGAATATCGGGTTAAAAAATAGCATATGTATTATTTCATTGGTCGAGCTACCTACATACCGAATTTCATGGCTCTAGTCCCAGTGGTTGTTATTTCGAGATTTCATCCCTAGGTATCCCGTGGGAATATCGGGTCAAAAAGTCGCCTATGAGTAATTCCAGACGTCCACCTACCTACATACCAAATTTAATGACTCCAAGCCCAGCGGTTGTTATTTCAAGATTTTATCCCTATCCCGTGGGAATATTGGGATAAAAAGTATCCTATGTCCGTCTCCTGGCTCTAAGCTACCTCCCTACCAATTTTCAGCCAAATCTGTTCTGCCGTTCTTGAGTTATAAGTGGTGTAACTAACACGACTTTCTTTTATATATATAGATTGTATACATGCATATATTTAAGGTATCTTAGGTTTTTTTGTTTTCTATTAACCGTTAATTTACAATAAAATTGCTTCACTGCAGGATTAGCGAGCAAGATGGTTATAATCTTGCTCGCTAATCCTGTAGAAGCAGCAGTGCTTGCACTGCTGTGTTTCGGCGTGGAGAGTAAGACAGCCGGTGAAATTACTGACACTTGAGGTATCCCATCTTAGGCCTCTAGGTTGGCAACGCATCTGCCATACCTACATGGTGTTGCAGATATTTATGGGCGGTGGTGATCTCTTACCATCAGGAGACCCACTTGCTTGTTTTCCATCCAGTCGATAAAAAAAAAATAAGTTTTTCCAAATATAACAGGAACAGAATATAACAGAACAGGTAGTGTTAGCAGAACCTTTTCTCAAGCATTAAAAGCACCTATAATTCAAAGTTTTATAGAGCCATAAAACTTAAAGCTAGCTAAACTTATCTCGCTGCTATGTTCTAACGGTATTTATGAACGTGAAAGAAAACTTTCCTGTAAACATTCATTTTTTAATCGCCGACGCAAAAATAGCGGTGTTTGACCGCTATCTGTGTCTGTGTGACTGTCTGTGGCACCGTAGCTCTTAAACGGGTGATCCGATTTGAATGCAGTTCTTTTTATTTAAAAGCAGGTTTTCTAGCGATGGTTCTTAGAAACGTTTCATCACAATCGATTCAGCCGATTTCGAAATATTGAACTTTAGAGTGACAATGTCGGGGTTTTCCCAACTTTTTGTTGGTTAAGTTAGTTTTGTTTCAGGGTATATTTTTAATACAAGCAAAAGTAGTAAAGTAAACATACTTTCACATGTTTTAGTAAAAAACAGGACATAACAGGACAGGATATTTTTGTTTTAAAATAAATTAGCATGCAATGTACCTATCACTACATGACCACTACTTGATTTTTAACCCCCGATGCAAAAAGAGAGGTGTTATAAGTTTGAACGCTATTTGTGTCTGTCTGTGTGTCTGTCTTTGGCACCGTAGCTCTTAAACGGGTGGACCGATTTTAATGCGTGTTTTTTTTTATTTGATAGCAGGTGTTCTAGCGATGGTTCTTATACATGTTTCATTAAAATTTGTTCAGCCGTTTTTGAGATATTGAGCTTAAAACTGACAAAGTCGGGGGTTTTCCGACATTTTGTTTGTTAGGTTAGGTTAATAGTTATTCTAAACGTCGCGCTTGCCGCGCTGCTGTCACAGAACATTGTTCGCTGCGCGGTCGCTTCGCTTTCAACTCGCCCGCAAATCGTTAGTGTGATAAGGCCCTTACTTGAGCGCGTAACTCATTGGCTCAAAAAAGACTATTGTAAATAGCTATTGGCTATTTGGTGTGGTCATCAATTACCTACCATTCGATTTTGGAAGTAGTTAGTTACTCACCTACTCAAGTTTATTTTTTATTTATTAATAATATAACTATTTCCTAGGTAGGTACAAAGAAAAACTTAATAATAAAACGCAAAAGTGACATCCGCAGTGACATTTTCAAGCCCAATTAATTTTTCCGGCAAACTTCGACAAAGAAAGGGAAATACGTAGGTAGTAGTAGGCCGGATACTTAGTCGATAGCTGTTTAAGGTTAATCATCCACCAGAGCTTGTACTTCCAGATTTGTGTTGGTTCCCTCACAATGTTGTCCTTCGTAGTTTACTCGTGGTAAATTTAAAATTTCACACGTAAATTTCAAAAACTAAGAAAGATGAACTTAAGAGATGTGAGCCCATTGCAGGTGTTATGAACCATGATCATCGAGAGATCATAGATCAAACCACTAGGCCACCAGGGCTTCCAAATTACGAAAGTTAATGGCAACTTTATAACAAAAATTTACTAAGGCGAAAAAAGTGAAGATAACTACAAAAAACTTATAGTCTTGATTTAAAATAACTACTCAGAAAACTAAATTATTTAGGTATACTTACCATACTTACCTACTACGCGTAATTACCTGGTTATATACGGATCCCTCCGTAAGCGAGGTCAATTCACACTTTTGCAATTTTCCCCGCGACTGCAATAAAATAACTCTCCAAAAAGAAAAGCGTGTATGTCACGCATGTTCTATTACATCGCGTACATATACGTCTCAGCACGCATTATAATTTCGCCATCAGAGTAACAGCCCCGAAACCGCCGTTTCATTTTTCTTCCCCCTTTGAGAACTGTTATAATAAAATTAATGTAGCGTTTCCCGCCAAAAAATAGTATTTCCGCGACAAAATGGCTGACGAAAGTCGATAGCTTTGAATGTTTGATACGCCTGGCGCCGCTGCGACAGTGGCAGGCGTGCGACCAAACATACGCTTCCAACTAATCGTGACCTCTAGAAATTAAATGGGTAACCCCTCTGCGGTCCAGTCTTTGGTAAGCCAGAGGGGTTAAGCAGGTCTTACTAAACTGGCAACGGCATCCACGCGTACGTAGCATTAAATATTTAACTTTAGCCTAGTTTTCATAATGTCCCCTTTGAATACAACGTTTAATTCCGTCTAATTGCGGGGTTAATGTTGGACCTATTTCTTTTTCTCCGAAATGGGAGCATTAAAATTACACCCATTATTAGTGTTTTTGTAAAGGATGGTTTTGTGGGGGCTTATGAAATTATACCTTACTTTGTGACGTGTATAATTCGCATATTTTTATTTATGAGTTAGGTCATGATAGGCTTCATGCAATGTCTCAGCTGAAACTTTGTATACTGATACTACAATACGATAAGTATGATACGGTAAAAAAAGGAAAAGAGAAGTAAAGCAGGCATTACGTGGAGAAGGAAAGTATGTACGAGTACATGATCGTACTCTATGGAAAGCCTTGAGGGAGGCCTATGTTAGGGAAGCAACATAATCTCCTCGGAACCGGTATCCGGTGAAACTTAATATTTATGTAAGAAGGTGTTTAGGGTAAGATTAATGAATAAAGGCTTTTATTGTGTCGCTTTTAGAGTCAACGAGCAAGAATGAGAATAAACAGAGCTGGGTCTATACTTAGGTACAGCATTAACAAATGACGGCGCTAGGTGTAGGTGACGCCAACGTGAACCACGACCCCGGCCTCGGGGTCTAAGGCATCTCGTGCCTCGAAAATTCCTCGTTTTTAGCGCATTAAAAATTTCGTGATCTAATGTGGTTGCCATCTTAAGACCTCGAAAAACTTAACTTGCTCACGCCAAATTTAAGTCCTGTGCCGCCGCTGCCTGGCTTGTGGCGTATCGTAACGGCAAGTGCCACATTCCGGCGCCGCGAAGTTTCACGTTGTCATGCAGTGCTGTGATGATGTGGTCAGGCCCAAAGAGACCGCGAGCCACATCTATATAGTATTACATACTAGTTGTAACCCCCGACTCCGTCCTCATGAATTCTTTCATAGCTATACCACGGAAACTAAGCAATTATCCGGGATAAGAACTATCCTATGTCCTTCCCCGGGATTCAAACTATCTTTAAGAATACCGAATTTCATCTAAATTGGTTCAATGGTTTAGACGTGATGAAGTAGGTACCTAAGAAACAGACAAACGGACTTACAAACTTCCGCATTTATAATATTAGTGGGATATTGTTAGTGGAAATTGGGATTATATATACAGGGTGTTTGGTAGCTACGTACAAAGGTTTAAGAGGGTATATGGCTAAAAATGTTCAAAAACACCTCGGCTATCAACCCCTTAGAGCTTTGCACGTAGCTACCAAACACCCTGTATATTTGATTACCCTGAATAAGATGCTGCTTGGTCTGAGCCTGCTTAAGTAAAGATTGGGTTAACACTGAGCTCCGACCCACGCAGGCTTGGCTAAGGCAACTAACCTGAACTATATCAAATCATATTGCAGCCAATTTAAAATTTCAATAATGGATAAGCAAACATTACCGTAATTGTAACCTGTACAATGTAATGCAATTCATCGAACAATATCGTATTAACACTGGGGCCTACGCTTGCCTTCCATTAATTTTGATCTTACGAGTAAAGTACTTAACAACAAGCAATGCAATAAGGCAATAACTGAATCGCATGTGGTACAGGTATATGTAGGTAGATCCAGTGCCAAAGGCACGCGATTTTGCTATTTCGGTGCACCTAAATCACTTGGAAGGTCTGAAGTCTCTTCGAAATTTCATTAAGTACCTACTTATCATTACATTCGAGGAGTAGGTATCCTATTTCACTTTTAGCGTCCAATTTTGAGCCAACATGGTTGAATGTGGATAAAAATGCACAAAACATAGATAATAATTTATTAATATCTAAAATTGCACAAACAAAGTTAATAAACAATTCGACCAAATGCACTAAAAATTAATATGGAACACAACACAGATCGGCCTGGGGAGCAATTTTCAAAATTACTCTTGTGAAAATATCATTATAAATGCGAATCTAAGGAGCGAATGTTTATTTAAATGTGATTTTTTTTTAATTTTACGCCATTTCTCGCTGCTACGATTCACTGGTACTAAATATCACAATTGGAACATTGGAGTTGTTAAAAAACGCTACTAACCTCTCTGTATACAAAATTATCTTTATCTCAGTATCAATCGCAACGAGATAAAATCATCATCAAAACCTGATGACAATCTTAATCTACATTAATAACATCACAAAATATGGACTTGAAATGGCAATGCCTACGTAGACATCAGAAATTCAGCAATTCCATAGGTAGATCCACAAAGTTGGCACGAATTAATGAAGTAACGTCACTTTTCACGGGATGACTCTCATTCTTAAATAGCGTCTACTAACATTTTGTAAACAAGGACATAATATTTCTTACAGCACTATTATTACTATTTTAATTCATTTTGTGATGCACACATAGACTATCATTCACTCTTTCAATTAATTCGAGCCAACTTTTGTAAATCGACCAGAGGCCGTATTGTCTAACGCGCCGGGTCGTAATCGCATTCACCGTCTCTCTCTACCTTCGTTTCATACCATGTTACAGAAAGCAGTGGTAAAAACGATTGTGATTCCGAGTACGTTAGACACTAAAACCTCTAGAGGGCAGAAGTACCGGTTTTGGCCACCTTAAGCCCGTTTTTGGCCAGTTGACGTTTTAAGTCATATAAAAAGTTACAGTATTCAAATAATAACTTTTAGTTAGTTTTCAAAAGTTTAAACTGAAACGAATAAAGTTTGTAATGATTTATTTCGAACTTATATTTAAACAATAAATGGCCATTAACGGTACAGTGGCCACAAACGGTACTTCTGCCCTTCACCCACCTTTTCAACGCCACACGGTCGGGAAAAGACGACAAAAAAAATCTGAAAACGCCACGAAATGCCGACATGGCGCCTATGGCCCGATTTTCAGCTGTCGTGTTTTGCCGACTGTGGCGTTCAAAAGATTAAATGCTATTTGTTTTTTTGCCCCCTCCTTCAAAAAAGTTCCCAATCTCTAATGATTGATTAGGTACAATAAAATCACATTTAGTAGACACTAAACGTTTAATTCTTTGAGCTTATGAAGAAGGGGTCTGTTATGTGTATCATATCATATCATAAAGTAATTAAAAACCACACAGCCACCACCTTCACACTTTTAGGCCACCATACGTGAACATACCATAAAACATGTGACAATTTAATGCATTTGTACGACAGTTGCTTACATGCATAAACAACGGAAATCAGGACTAACAATTAGAAAAACAAATCTCTAGCTAAGTTTATTGCAAATAATATCAATTATTGACTAGCAGTCTCATAAAAATCTAACATAATTATTAATGTCTTTTACAGGAAACAATAACATTTGTATATACCACAAGTAGCATAAACAACCCTGGTATCATTGGTGTCTTAAATAAGAGTCTTTGTCAGATTAAATACAAGTCAAACATAACTGAATTAAGTACACTTAAACTAGTTTGCTAATGTCGTTCGGCACAAGAAACAAAAGATAGTTTTTTTTTCTTTCTCATTTGGAAAACTAAGAAAACCGAAGTAACGCGAGCAACATTGACATTCTTGGTTGGTTGTACTGTAGTACTAGATTCACTTATGTGATAGGTATCTTTTAAAAATGTACTTACTAATAACAAGCAGTCAATAAACGAAAAACCACGATTTCAGTTCGGGAATAATATATACAATGACAACCAAAACTGGTTTGAGACTCTTTGTCACTAAATAATTAATGAACAACAAAAAACAAAACACGCACCAATAAAAAGTCTGTCATTATAATGTTACCATTACCAATAAAATATTGCAGTCATGTCATCCATAATGTCAAATAATAAATATATTTACAGACTTCTTTTTTGCGGAGTTTATAAATTCGACTGTACTGTCACACTCGTATATCACTAAAATCTCTTTTAAATCTTTCTTGGTTAATTTAATAAATAGAAATAAATAAACTGGCAACATATCACTGGGTTAAATTTTATCCTTTTTACCACGCGATCCAAGGAGGTTGATTCATTTTGCTAATAGGTACATGAGTCATGTTGACTGGTAGATTGACTAATGCATATTTCTTTTGCATCTTCCGAAGAGTTCGGATGATGGTGGCGCCGCTACGGCCGAGTAGGAAAGCTGCGGGTATGTTAACTTCCGTCTCCATTCTGGAATCAATAACAAATGCTTGATATTACTGAAGAGCAAATAATCTTATATAAAAAAAAAAAAATCGTAATCCGCTAAGAAGTTCACTGTTGAAAGGCCTCCCCATTACAACGCCACAATGAACGACAACTCGCCATTTGCATCCACCGGTTGCCCGCAATTCTCACGATGTCGTCAGTCTACCCAAAGGGAGGCCTGCCCACGCATCGTCTTCCGCTTCCTGGTCGCCACTCGAGGAATTTCTCCCCCAATCAATGGTACAGAGAAATAAGAACAGTAAATTGAAGAGTAAATAAGCACTCTTTATTGCCAACTATGAACTCTGGACACCAGCACTGAAAGGCAATGGGAAACATCCACACATTTTCCCATGAAAGTTGTCATGAAGGTTCACTACTAATCCTGAACCGACACCCACGACTATTCTGTCAAGAGTGTAGCTAATTAGAAGAGAAATATAAATTACTAGCTCTTGCCCGCGGCTTCGCCCGTGTGGAATTCGGCTATCGCGCGCTGTTCCCTCGGGAACTGTGCATTTTTTCGGGACAAAAAGTAGCCTTTGTCACTCTCTGGCCCATAAACTATCTCTATGCCATAAATCACGCCGATCCGTCGCTTTATTTCGACGTAAAAACCGGCAAACATACAAACACACAAACACGCACACTTTCGCATTTATAATATTAGTACGGATTCATTAAATGCAGGAATTAAATCATATACTTATTATTTATTATTAGAGATGATTATTGATGCAGTAAAAAATATTGTATGCAATCAATCAATCATCCTACCCTGGCAAGCTCAATTTTAAACACTTAATTTGAACATCTATTTTTATTTATAAGACCGAGACCGAGGAGATGGCGGGAGGATCTGGACACGTACGCAAAGGACTGATCTGACATTGCGTCAGAACGAGAGTTGTGTAGGTCATGAGGGGAGGCCTTTGCTCAGCAGTGGAACACTATACATACAGGCTATTAAAAAAAAAAATCGATCAAACTCAAACCTTCTTATAAAACTAAATCTAAATTGTTTAGCCAGTCTATAGCCTCCCCAGAGCATCTGTTAAGGACCCTGAAGCCGCCAGCAACAAATCGGTTAGTGCACTCTTCCACAATGTAGTAGGCTGTTTGTCTTCTATGTCTAACCTGACATTTTGTCACTTGTCATGTATAACAGCGCCTAAGGCATGACTCGCTTAGGGCGTCTAGATGGCTAAGGCTGGCCCTGTTCGTTAGTAACAAGGCCTGTAGACCATAAAATGATAAATTAAGCTGATATATATACCTGTCATCCACCATTTCAATGAGATGATCCAATGATTCATCCCACTTGTCTATGGATTCAGTAATGATCATGGCCCTGGCACCAGCTTGTTGAGCTTTCATTGTCTTGAACACAAATGAACATTCCCTGTAATCGATAATAATAGACACTTAATAAAATATAATCACATATTCAGACTAGCAGCACAGTCTAGATTTTGATATTGTGATTGATTATCACATTTTAGATACTAGTCTGAATAATTAAGGTAATTGTTAAATATACCTGTAGCCTCCTGGAACAAAATTAGTTTTTTCAGACAATAATTGGATCTTTGATCATAATAGGGATTATGCAAGCATTTGTCTTATATATCTTTAATAATTTACTGAATCAGGCGTTACTTTGCGGAGGTCCATATCAATGAAAATAATGATATTTATTGATTGATGATGATAATTTGCGTAGACTTAGCTATCTTAAGGTCGCGGGTGAGCAAAGAAATTCTTTTAGTTCATTTATATCTTTAATGTTTGACAAACTAAATTGTGGAAGAATTTTTTAAATATCTTAGAAAAACACGAGTATTTAGACAGTTAAATTTTTCAAATAAGTGATCTTGTAAGAACAATGACAACAACATCCATACTAATATTATAAATGCGAAAGTGTGTTTGTATGTTTGTGTGTTTGTATGTTTGTCCCTCTTTCACGCCGAAACGGAACGACGGATCGAAGTGATTTTTGGTATAGAGATAGTTTATGGGCCCGAGAGTGACATAGGCTGCTTTTTATCCCGGAAAAATGCATAGTTCCCGAGGGAACAGCGCGCGATAACCGAATTCCACGCGGGCGGAGCCGCGGGCAAAAGCTAGTAATATACTAAGCTTAATCTGGACGACCGGATGGCCGAGTGGTTAGAGAACCTGACTACGAAGCTTGAGGTCCCGGGTTCGAATCCCGGCCGGGGCAGATATTTTGTATGAATAATACGAATGTTTGTTCTCGGGTCTTGGATGTTTAATATGTATTTAAGTATGTATTTATCTATATAAGTATGTTTATCCGTTACCTAGTGTCCATAGCACAAGCTTTGCTTAGTTTGGGACTAGGTCAATTGGTGTCAAGTGTCCCATGTTAAAAAAAAAAAAAAAAAAAAAAAAAAACATTTTGGAAAGAGATGGTATACAAATGTCATCCCCGTATATCCTACTTATTTTTTAAAAGTTAGAACTAAGCTTTATTTGTTTTATTTTGTGGTTTTGTACGAGTATCATGTTAATTTTTTTTCCTAGTATAATCTACAATCAGTTGATAGACTGTAATTAAATGTTTTGTAAACAATGGATCATTACGAGAGGGACTGGCCCACTACCCTGTCTTCTTTCATAGAGAGAGAGAGAGAAGAAGAAGAACTTGTCGAAGACAGGTCAAGGATCAATGATCCTACGTTTATTATTCACAATGTAATAAAGCACCAAATTTTTCAGTCATTTATGACGAAAATGTAAGTTTTAAAGTCGTGCAACATCAATTCTTATAGCACAGTATTTTACAATCTGTGGGTTGTGATGTGACCCCCAGGGTCGCGAATATAACAGTCTGGGGTCTCAGTATCTTTAAAATACTCTCACCATTATTGTGTATGATTACTTAATGTTTGTATTACCAACGTAAGACAATACAACTATCTGTAAGTGAAGGTAAGCAAGGGGTAACCAATTGGGACCGTGACATGAAATAGTTAATAGTTATAACAGATCCCTGAACCCTTAATAAGGCCCCATTTAGTGAAGCATACTACCACAGAATCAAATCTGCAGTAGGTACTTTAAAAAAATCTCATATCTCAAATCAATATGTCAACAAAATTTACTCTTAAAATAATGTCCATAGAGTTCACTCAGTAAAATTATCAATTTTAAGATATGGGCTTTTTTCAAAGTAGTGACAAAATGCAGCTATTGAATACATACCTGACAAAGAATACTTTTAAACTAGTCATATTTTCAATAATTACAACGCAAATTGTAGCATATTGTTAAATTAATAAGGTTCAGGTTCCAACTCAATGCAAGTACTCACTAAATCGCCTCTACCTTATTAAGGATTAATAAACTCACATTAAAGATGGACTATCTGATTAAAAATAAAACATATTTTTACATACCCTCTCTCTGACAATGCAATATGGCCAACAATATCATCTACATTTAAAATATCTGAACAGCTGTGTATTGGTACAGTTGGTACCAAGCGAGCTTTTTCAAAATGAAGACTTTGGTTCTGAAAACATAAAAACACTGTAATTAGCCAAAGCATTGACAGCTATCATTAATAAACAACTGAAGAAACTGGAGTGAATGTGAAAATTTTAGGTTTAATACTACTTCTGTTAAGGTAGCAACTTAATTAGGAGTTTATTTTAAATTTTAAGTGTGTGTTGTTTCAAGTTAAATGGACCAATGTAAGAGCAAAAAGTTGAGTTGAAAGATTTACATGGTTATTGTTAATATGATTCTTACATACAGATGGACAGCAACAATTTGTTATCATCATCATCATCATCATATCAGATGTAGGACATTTCGCTGTTGGACCTAGGCCTGCCCCATAGACCTTAACAACTGCGAAGAGGCTTTTCTGTTTTATCTTCTTTTTTTATTTTTTGGAATTTAAATTTACATCAAGCATTGCTTTACTCGAGCCTTAAAGCAAGCGATTGGTCCCAAATAGTACAAAATTTACAGGCAACAATAAAACAGAAGGATTGCACAAAATAGGCTCTATGGCCCAAGCCCTCTCATAGGCCTGTGCCCAGCAGTGCGACACATATAGGCTGGGATGATGACGATAGGCTCTTAGGATTAAAAAATATTCATAAAATTCACTCTTTTATGATAAGTATTACCAACTTGTTTAGTTTGAGCAATGATGTTATATGTCACTAGATTGGCAGATTACGGCACTGACGTGGAGCCACTTCGAATATGCCTGCAGGCATATCTGACTTCAGTTGCCTGCTTGACATTAAGCGAGCGTGACGTCTCCGATAGTTTTTCAAAATGGTGAAATGTGCCGTTAAAAATTGTGTTTCACGGTCCGAAAAGCATAGTAAAGCCACTGGCATTACTTTTCACACCTAAGTTTGCATAATTTTGATCATATTGACTAAAATTACATCAGAAAATAAAATAAATACATCTTGCATTATTTTTGCCATCAGTGTTACCAGTAAAACGATTTTAATTTTCCCACTTTTTTGGGGTTTAGTTAATGAAAGAATGAATGACGGAAGTGTGCGCCAGTAATACCTGTGTGTTTCAGTAATAAAATTTCGGCAGACTGTAATATGCTCAATCATTTCGAGAAGTAGATTTTATTATACTAATTAACTTTATTTCATCATCGTAATGTGTCATCATCTTAAAATAGTATTAAGTTAACTTAGAATGATCTTTTAAGGGTTCCGGAGCCAAAATGGCAAAACGGAACCCTTTTAGTTTCGCCATGTCTCACTGTCTGTCTGTCAGTCTGTCTGTCCGTCCGTCCGCGGCTTTGCTCAGGGACTATCAATGCTAGAAAGCTTTTTTATTTCTATCTTCATACCTTTTTAATATCTTAGATATTTATTATTTACTAGCTTTTTAAATAAAAAACTAGCCAAGAGCGTGTCAGACACGCCCAAGATAGGGTTAGCAATTACGAAAAAAATCAAGTAACATTATGTACCTTATAACGCAATTAAAACACTTACTCGTACTACAGTCTTAAAATCTATTGCTAGAAAAAGAGCGTATCTTCACGGCACTTATTGTTGAGAAGCGCAGTTTTCGGAAATAACTCGAAAACGGTATATCCGATCATGTTGAAACCAATTTCCGTTGAAAGTATTTGTTAAGCGTTACCTTCCCATATTTTTTGCATATTTTGGGACACAATTTTTGCTCAAAAAAGTTTTTGAGAAATCTTACTATCTTTTCTAAAGAGCTGTCGAAATACGTGCCACACGTTGATGCGAGTTAATTTTTTTTTTCATCTGTTATGTGTATGGAGGGCACCCCTGTAAATATTTATTTTTGTAATTTAACTACAAAACTAAATAGCGGCTTTGACAAGACATTTGTACTCCAAATTTCATTGATATACTCTTGTAGTTTTTGAGTAAAATGCCTGTGACATTCGAACGGACGGACAGACAGACAGACGGACTTGACGAAACTACAAGGGTTCCGCCTCCGCCATTTTGGCTCCGGAACCCTAAAAACTGGAAATTATTCATATCAAAATCCGTTTACTTTTTCTAAATATTTTCAATATACCGTGTATGTGTACCTTCCGTTACAGTTTTACAATAGTAGACTGAAAATTTATTAAATTCTGTTCACAATATACAACATTAATCACACCAAAACTATTACATACATTTATTCATTTTGGGGGAATTATTTCTCACCACTGGCAACTCTGTCCATTTTCACGTCAGCAGTATTATTGTCTCACTTCAACGGAGATTAGTTGATTATTGGAAGAAACGAGACAAATATAGTTTACTTTGGCATAATGTATCGGTTTCAAAGCTACGTCTTTCACACTATCAAGTGGCGACACATATCTGAGAATCGTTTGTAAGACGTTGCTGCTCTAGTATGTAGAAGCTCATTGAGTTTGAGTAAAGCTAAGAAACTTACAAATGGAGCACCAAAATCCTTGGCAGGTCTGATGCGATAGGAATAACTAAGCTCTGGAGGGTCCAGGATTTCGAAGAAAACATCTCCAGCAATCACATCGGCGGTCGAAGCGCCATCATAGAAGTGTAAATCATTTGCTGCAAGTAATAAAAATATGTGAGAAAAATTCCCTTGTGCACCTATGTATACAGATAGATATGAAAGTTAAATGGTCACGGCTACATTAGTGACACTATTTTAAAAGCCTGTAAACAAATGAAGCAATATTTTCATAGTCGTTCACACTTACCGCCTGGTGAAACAATTGATGTACATAGAATCATCAATAATCCAATATGTATCACAAAAAAAGGTTTTCCCCCAGCCATAATGATTAACAAGCAGCTTGGAAACTCATTAATTTGAGCTCATTACAAACTAATTCATTAAAATTTACTAAAATAACCCCTTCAGTCAGTTGGCATCCACTGCTATTCTGCTATCATCATGCACACAGCGGTCCAAACGATGAGTCAATAAAATTAATTTAATGTTATCAACAACTGAACTTTTACTTTTTCTCTTTAAACTACACTAAGTATAAAACAAATTTTAAATAAATTTAAGATATGGTGAATTATTGAAATTATACTCAAAAAAAATTAGTTATAATTTACATCATACTGCGGTTCACTAATTCGGTAAATAATCGTGCTCAAGTTGGACTACCGACTTCCATCAATTTTGACAGTTTGTGAAGTGGGGTGGCTGACAATTCAAACGTGTATTTTTCCTATGAGAACACCAAAAATAATTCGAGTCCAAATTAAACCTAAAAACTTAAAAACAAACAAAATAAAAACTTTAGTCTGCTGTCGAAAATACAAACTGAAATATAGATGCACAGAAAAACCAGAAATATAAGACCAGCTCTGGAAATCAAACCAAGATCCTCGGCATTCCGTGCCGCGTGCTATACCGCTACACCACCGCTGAACAGTGGTACAATAGTATAAGTGATCACTTTCACTATGGGGGTACAGTGGTACAGACACGAATTTCTCCTATGCGCCACATATCTCAGCTTGTTTGTTTCTTATTTAGATACTTAAGGTTCCAAAAACCAATCTTAATTTAGTTTGCTGCTTAGCTCACATAGTACATCTTAATGCTAGACTTTATTTGCCTTAGAAAAAATCATCATAATCTCGAACATGTGAGAATCTCAAGAATGAGGAGGCTCGAGTCGTAGTTCCATGCGGAATTGGAACTTCACTTCACATGCCATCGAATATCACCACTGTGCATGTGCATGTCGATTTTGAAAACCTAATAAGGTGAAACAAAATGTTTGTTGGTTAGTTTCGGTAGGGCTAGGGAATATAAAAACATAACCCTCCTTCAGACAGTCGGGTAAAAACTTCTTTTCTGTTTTGTGGGCAGGTACTTACCTCCCTACACGTTAAGTAGCAATGGTTTTTTCTCTTTTAAATAGGTACATAATGTAGCTACTATTAGCGCCATCTAGTGAGCATGTATAGAAACTCCAAACATGTTCTACATCGCGCTATCGAAGTTTCACAACTCGGACGCGAATATATGTACAAGTATCGACGCTCGTCCTTCGGAATTCGGTCCCCTGGCATAAACCTGCCTGGAGAGATCTCTCTATTTTAGCCTCCCTCCCCCCCTCCCCCCACAATAAGTAATAATATGGCTGCTCTAACATACAACGACCGGTTGCCAAAAACATAAAAAGTTGAAGTCATTTATATATAATGTATTAGATTAGTGTAAAGTAGCTGTTGACGTTTAGTTAGTATTTGTAAGTAGACACGCGAAATTAAATAAAAACAACAAAAAATAATTGCAAGCTATTACATCACTTTATCTATCAATATAAGTCTACGTGCGCGCTCTAGTCTAGTCCTCTCCTGTCCGTTCCGGTATCTAATCCTCAATGTTGTGAAATCGATTGCATATTGCTTGCATTATCTGAGTGCAGCTTGTTTCATTCGTACACGTAGCACTTATGGATTGGATACACGTGTTCTTGTCTTTGGTCTGGGAATAACCATCATCATCAAGTAAAAACCTTTTCGTTTTGTGCACTTTACAATCCATTTTACGTTTTTTTTTTAGTTTTAGCACTGTTGGTTTTTATTATATAAATAAGTATTTTACTTTATAATTTGCTACTTTTATATACTTTTTAGTTTCTTTTAAATAATTTCATCTTCAATATCTTTTTACTTCCTGTTAAAAATTAAAAATTATAATTTTATCTTTTCTCTGAGTTGAGATTACTTTGCGTAAAATGGAACCAAAATTTACAAGAATTGAATAATATTACCAACAGATGAAACTTACCCGAAATTTGGGGGAATCGGAAGTAGGTCTAGGTAAGTAGTGTCATTTTATTTTACTTTATTTTTTTGTTTTTCCTAAGTATCTATTATTTGTGTGTCCCGAATAAACTTTTATATTATCATGTTTTCTTTTCATTTTCATCTTTTGATGACTTCGAAGAAAGAATTTTACCTAGCAAGTTGAAAAACACACAGCAAGGAGTAAAAAATACATACTCTTATAAACGATATTACATTTATAATTCACCACGAGTTTTCGGTCAGTAAAAAATCGAGACTAAACCTGTAGGAACCTACGAAGCAATCCAATGATGTGTGTGAAGTTTCTAATTCGTACTAGGCTCTCTTGTGACTATTATAGCCGGAATCTTCTCGTTCCGCGGAGGAAGTAGAGGAAGGCTTGTACTTGGCAGTCAGTAGAATAGAACGTACATTGGCCGAAAATGATGAAGATATGTACTGTTGTTTTTAAGACCAAGCCTTTGCTTCCTAAAGAATATTCGTAAGTTTTCATACATGTGTAAGTTAAATTAATATTGATTTTTTTATGTTAATATACTATTGACTGCTTTGTTTGTTGAATTTTACTTTAGATTAGAGCAACACAGGCTTTCGTAGCGTAAAGTAGGTACACTTACGTTTCGGTACAGCATGGCTACTACGAAACTCGTAACTCGAAGTTCATGTCGTGCGGTCCCTATGACACTTGTTCTATTTAATACGAGAGCGAGAGGGACGGTATGATATGAACTTCGAGTTTCGAGTTTCGTACTAGCCCTGCAGAAACACGTGTTGCTTTAAGGGTTTCACGGTTTTTAGGGAACTTTCTTGTTTAGGCTGGTAGCCCGACCTGATGCAGCTGTCAAATCTTACTGTCAAAGTGCCCTTGCCGGCCAACAAATGCGAATTGCGACGGCGAAACGGTCATTCACGTCTATTCTTTTACCGAATTTAAACGTTCTTTAGGTTTATGCAACCTATTATACATAGTTAATGATCGCGTGAAATAAATTTCATTCAATATGGAGGAGGAGCAGTTAATTTCGCGGCCGTATCAGGCCCAACTCGAAGAAATTGCGATTAAGAAGAATACCATCATTCATTTGCCAACAGGTTTGTACTGGTTGTTTCTTTATTTTCTGGGTGATCGTTCGTAAATCTAATTCACTGCCGCTACGGTTCTTATACTACCCTTTCTATATAAGATTACAGCCTTTGTGCTGTTTCGACTTTAGACGCCTAAATTATAAATAAACAAAGACACTTCCGCATATTTTTTTGTTATTATTTACCCACAACATGGTGCAATAATCTAAAAATTATTCGATGTCACTGATTTTGTATAATATGTCTTATTTCTAGTTTAATCTATCATTTTATCATGTTATTTTCATGCAAATATCCCTTTGTTTTGGCCATATTTCTGCCTTCTTGATTCTGAAGTACATGAACAAGATTTCTTTCTTTTACAGTTAATTCAAACTTGATTCTTACCCCCATTTAATGCTCAATTAAGTACCTATTTAATGTTAACGATTGCATCATCATTATTTGCTAAGCAAATTTTGCTTACATTAATTGCCCATCAAATTAGGGTTAAATTTAGCTTTCTGTTGCCAAATCAGAATTTTTTTTTTCCTAATTTTTTTTTCACAATATAACTTCTGAAATATAAATTTACTGTAAAATAGGTACCTTATAAGAACATTGATTTCTAAATTACACTATTCAAAAATATATAAAAACATAGGTGGAAGTAAGCTGCCTTCTTTTATAACCTACTTCAAAAAAGGATAGTTATTAATTAATATAAGTTTATTGAAGACCTGTTCTCATTCACATCTCTGGCGTGCTAACCACAATGCTACGAGACAGTGATATATTTTTTTGTAGACCCTTTATTGAACCAGGATTTGATTGTTTTAGGATCAGGCAAAACTTTCATTGCCATCAGACTGATCACTCGGTTCCGAGAAGCTCTGAAAAAGCCATGGGGCTCTGGAGGCAAGCGCACCTTCTTTCTGGTGAACACCGTCCCGTTAGTGAACCAACAGGTACTGTATTTTACGAATGAATATGATTCTTATGACCAGTTTGTTGCGTATCATTGTCACATTTTCCAACTACCTATGACACTGTTCTTATGATGAAGTTAATTTTTTAAATAGTTCTACTAGGGATGATACATAAAAAGGGTTTATTATATTATAAAGATAAGCTATTTGTATATTTAACTATGTGGGTAGTTAATAATATTTTACTACAACACAACAATACAAATATGTTCTTATACTGGTGTACAGTTATTTGATTTGCTTCTATCTCAGCTACACAGCTGAAGTATTAAGAAATTTGAATATGTAGTTGTTTAATTTTTATTTAATTGAATTTAATTTTGGAGGTAGTTGCAACTTTATGGTTAACTGCCACTTTTTAAATTTTAAGAGGTTGTTTCACCATTACATTGATTAGTGTTAACTGATGATTAAATGTGATGCCGTCTCCATCTATTCAAACAAAAAAAATAGAGATGGCATCACATTTAACTGTCAGTTAACACTTATCAATCGATGGTGAAACAGCCCCTAAGTATTCGAAGTGTTATTTTTACATTTTACATATTTATTTACTAGCTTTTGCCCGCGTGGTATTCGGTTATCGCGCGCTGTTCCCTCGGGAACTGTGCATTTTTCCGGGATAAAAGTAGCCTATGTCACTCTCGGACCCATAAACTATCTCTATGCCAAAAATCACGTCGATTCGTCGCTCCGTTACGGCGTGAAAAACGGACAAACATACAAACACACACACTTTTGCATTTATAATATTAGTATGGGTATGGATTTATTTATTTATTAAGGATCATTTACAGATAATACATCATGCTAAAACATAAATATCAAGTAGAAGACATTCCAGGTAGATGTTTATTCTAATTATAGGTAACCAAACCACAGCTAACTTGGTGAGTCAATAATGCCATTAAAAGAACCAATGTCTGCTTACTAATAAAACTGGTCTGTGATGTTTTTCAACAAAAAAAAATTCACAGATGCAGTTTCTATTTTTTGAAAAACCATAAGAGCAACTTTATTTGCCAAAATATCATCTTTTTAAAAGGGGGTAATTGTGTTTGTTAATTTTTAATTTAAGTACCTACATTGTTATAATTCTAGACTTTATTATGTGTATGTGAACAATAGCCTTATTGTGTTATTATGAGGGTGCTCACAAAAGTATTCACCATTTCATGCAGACAATAGCATGGTTTTAAAAACAAATGCCATCAAACAAAGTTAGCCAAAACAAGGTAAAAAAGAATTTTTCACTTCTTATGCTCGTAAAGTTCGTGTTTATGGTGTATCTAGGCGACATAAAATGACTTTTTATGCACTAGTGCATAAAATAAAATCTTCGTCTAAGACCAACTAAAGACCAAGGTAATCAGGTATCAACAGCCACAAACAAAAAAGTTTCTATATATTTTTTAAATAATTTTTAATTGATATAAAACTAAAAATCAATCATAATAAATCAGTAAAATTAAAAAATGGAATTATTATAATAATGCATAAAAAATTAAAGGTACATAGAAAGTGAATCATGGCTTCCACTGTTGCTATTTCACTTCCTCGCCATCGGAGTGAAAAGCAGTGTAAAACTCGAGCATTAAACCCATTTTCCCCTCGACGTGTCTATCCACCCTCGCCGTACCGGCTCGGGTGGCTATATGAACGTCTCAGGTAAAATGGCTCGTTTTATGCTCTTGTTGTACAATCTACTATATTTTTCTCCACCATAATATAAACAGTAACATGTAATACCTAATTAGATAAATTACATTAAATCATCAGAGGTAGATAGCTACATCCATGGTTTTGTTTGACCTATTGCCTTTCAAGCAGAGGATCGCGGGTCAGGAGCGAGAAACTCAGGCTCTGACTGAGTTTTTCAGAATTTATGTACGATTACGTTTGTAATTTACTATGAGTGTTAAGAGAAGAAAAAATAGCCAGGAAACCTACATACACCGGCGCACAAATTGAATGGTGTGTGTGAAGGTCTCATTTCGCACTGGGTCTACAATAGAATTACGGCCCAAGCTCTTTGATACTGAGGCATGGCCCATGCCCTGCAGTGGGGCATAGTCTGAGATGATGACGATCATAAGATAGGTATAGGAACTGTGTGCACAATATTTTAGACTATTGCAATATTTTTTTAAATACATACAAATTGCTGTGAGGACACCTGTGCCCAGCAGTGGGACATATAACCTGAGATGATGATGATGACTCTACAGGAGGAGTCTTCAAACTTTTTGACTCAAGGGCCACACTGCACTTAATGTAGATTCGTGCGGGCCAAGAGTTTGGCTGGTCATGGGGGTATACATTAGTCAAGTAAACTTAGCGTTCAGGGGGTACCTAACTAGATACGAGTAACGCATAAGTAACACACTTGGTGTTGATTATGTTCATGATTATGACCAATTACAGTCAGTGGTGGGTCTTATAAAACTAACTAGCTTTTGCCCGCGGCTTCGCCCGCGCTAAAATTGGGGTAACACAAATTTACTTTCTACGATAATCGAATATATAAATCCCGATTTTTTCCGTTCCCGTGGGAATTTTCAAAAATCCTTTCTTAGCGGATGCCTACGTCATAACATCTACCTGCATGCCAAATTTCAGCCCGATCCGTCCAGTGGTTTGGGCTGTGTGTTGATAGATCACTATGTCAGTCAGTCAGTCACCTTTGAGTTTTATATATTTAGATAACTAGTTACGTGTAGCCTTATAAAATCGGACCCTATTGCAGAACGGACCGTGGGCTCTCCCGTTTTCTTTCCGCGGGCCGGATTAGAGGTAGTTTGGCGACCCCTGCTCTACAGGGTGTAACATTTAGATTGGTCAGTGTAGGAAAGTATTAAAAAACAACAAGACATATGAAGATCAGTTCATAGGAACCATGCCATCAATTTGAGTAACAAGAAAAAAGAATGAATGAATGCATTCATACATTTAAAAAAAACCTTTACTCAGTTCGGGAATCAAACCAAAAAAGGTTGACTGGAAGAGATCCCTAAAAGGGATAAGTTCGCCTTTGTACATATTTGTTTTTTGTCAATTGTGTTTTACTTATTTTGTAAAATAAAGAATTTACATACATACATACATACAAACCAGTCGCTTTGAAAAATAAAACTTTATTTGTACAATAACTCGGAAGTTGACCAATAAATTGTCTTTTCAGAAAAAAGTTATAGAGAAACTCTGCCCTGTTGATGGTGTGGGGGGATACAGCAGTGAGGATAAAGTGGACTACTGGAATAAGAACAAATGGGATGAGGAACTGTCTGTGAATCAGGTTTGGATTGGATGATTTTTTTCTGCTTATTTATTTTATTTTTTACCCGACTGCCCATAGGAAGGTTATGTTTCTCGAGCGAGTGTAGTCTGGTGATAGATGGGTTTGTGTGATTTGTGTGTGTTCTTACAGTGGTGGAGGAACTGCTTGAACACGCATATTTTGCATAAACTTAACTATCATAACGCCCCCTTACTGCTAAAAGCGACTAACTGCATCAATTCATCATCATCAATTCATTGATATGGACCTCCGCAAAGTAACGCCTAATTCAATAAATTATTTACAATAAAGTATTTACAGGGGGCAAAAAATGGTCAAATATTGGTGTGACGCTATGGGTGGCCCCAAACGCTCATGTTCTGCTATCTCCTCCGAGTATGCCCCAGCTCTGGTGCACGTCGTATTAAACCCGCACACACCTGTCACCGGCAACGGGGTTGGCAACTTGGGGCGTGCAATGAGGGTAGGCAGCGCTAGTATTGCAGACGTCCAGCTAGCCATATACCAAGTTTCATTCAAATCCGTCCAGTCGTTTTAGTGTGAAGGAGTAACAAACAAAAAATCCCATGGCAATTTCTAAAAAATCACCATGGTCTTCATTGACAACCGTGCTGAATTTCATGACCCTAAATCCAGCGTTTGAGGCTTCAAGCTTGTATGCCGGTCTCGTGGGAAAATTGAGATAAAAAGTAGCCTATGTGTTATTCTGGTGTACATGACATATACATAACATGTCATGTAGCTATATCACTGTAAATTTTAATTGAAATCCATTTAGTACTTTTTGTTTGAAAGAGTAACAAACATCCATACTTTCATACTTCGTGTTTATAATATTAGTGGGATGTGACTATTCTAACTATTTGTTTGTCCCACTACATAAATATTTAACTTATCTAACTAAACATGAAGTTTCAACGGAAGTGATTAAGGACCTACTTTGTAAACTGCCGTTGTTTCTTCTGCTATAATGTTGGTATTATGAAGCACGTACAAATCTAAAGTAATTGAGTCTTGACTTGAAACAAAGTCACTCACAAATAAGCTCCAGTTACAACAACACTGTACAATAGCAGTTACAATAGGTACTGTAGGTTTGCTCTCGGTACTGAGTTTGTATGACGAGAACCGGGACTACTGTATAAATGCGTGTAAGGTCAACCGGGGCTAATGCGTCACAATACTTTAAACAGCATATTTATCAGATTATAACAAACACATTATGTGTCCTTAAAAGCTATAACTTATGATACAAGCTAGCATATTTGAGCTAATTTCATATTTTAGTGCCATTTTATGGCATTTTTAATTACTTCTACGTGTAAATTACGTTTCTGTAAAAGCTGGGATTTATAGACGCTATAACCCCAGGTGGGGTGAAAGCGTCTTTTACTGATATTGTGATCGGATTCGGATCGGATTGTGATAATTTTATAAAAGCACACATGGTAAAGTTAAATATTATGTTGTACGCTAAATTCTAGCCTTAGTTTAGAGGGTTTAAAAATATTCGGGGCTATAGCGTCTAATTGACCTCGTTGGCGGATTACTTTAAAAAACAGCTCTGCCACGACATTTAGTGATCATTTTTTGTACTTTTAGCGCCAAAGCCTTTAAAAAAATGGTGTGAGTAGTCCTAAAGGATATTTTTCTTATGCCCGTATATATTAGCCCCGTAGACGTTGTCAATGGCTATGTAGCCCCGGTTGACTTTATACGTGTTTTGAGATATTTCTATTTATAACTATTTAGTTAGGATCACACCGTTCCGGCTGAAATGTACCGTCGAACAAACTGAATCATGTACAGTCAGCTGCAGAGAAAGGGTACCCCCCTGTAATGGCAGTAGTATGGATACCGCCGTTACAGGGGGGTACCTTTTCTCTGCAGCTGACTGTACCAGGGTGGAACCTCTGTGTTACTAATGTGATACTTATTATTATTAACATCTCATAGTTTTGTCAAGGAAATCATAGTGAATTATTAAAAGGTTCCCGACTCTGTTTGGTTTGGTACATGACTCAGTTTGTTGGACTGTACTTATAAAAAAAATTAGTAGCATTTTCCACTCACTAAATTAGGGTCTCATGATCATTATAACTAGTTAAGTAGTTTACTTAAGAATATTATTTATGTCTCAGTCAATACTATTATTTAATTAATTATAACAACATTTAATTGGCGTCATTAAATGCGGCTATCAAACCTTTCATGGCCTCTCATTCCGAGAGGAGGCCTGTGCCCAGCAGTGGGACGTATATAGGCTGAGATGATGATGGTCAAACCTTTTGAATTTTCCCTCAGGTCATCGTAATGACGTGCCAGATTCTAAGTGACATGCTCACTCATCAATACATAGCCATAGAAGACATTAACCTGATTATATTTGACGAGTGCCACCATGCGGTGGACGATCACCCGATGAGACTAGTGATGAAACACTTCGTGAATTGCCCGACGAGCAAGCATCCTAGAGTACTTGGTAATTATAATTAAATTTAAAGCCGTGTGAACAGCTTAGGCCGTAAACTGGCTCTACACTAGATGTGGACGTTATTTTACGTCATCGTATACAGTAACTGGTGACGTGCTACCACACCATTACCATGAGTTTACAGTGACCGTACTCGATAGTGATGCGACGGCGTAAATTATTTGTAGGGGCGCTGTACAATTCTCCATACAAATAATTTACGTCGTCGTTATCGAGTACGGTCACTGTAAACTCATGGTAGTGATATACCTAACAAAATCACTGGTTTCACGTCAAGAGACAGGTGGTGATGTTTGTAACGAGCTATTTTTGTGGTGATGCGATTTTCGCCTCAACGTTACAGATGTCACGAGTAGTATAGAGTAAAAATTGTTACCTTAACTGTTAAACAAACGATTCTTAGATTATGAAATTATCGACATTACACGGGAAAACGAAGTTTGTGATAAATAACGTTAAATACTAGTTTCTACTAGGTACTACTAAAATCACTGGTTTTAGTAACCAGTGATATGATTCTTGTCACCAGTTCGTTTCGTTTCGCTCAAATAACGTAACGACCGACACCTACCCTTATACTACTAAGTGCAAAATTCGAACTTCGTATCTTGCCGTGCCACTGACGCTTAATTTAATACGAGAGAGAGGGACGGTACGATATGAACTTCGATTTTCAAATAGGATAGTTAGTGGCCTACAATTTTATTTCACTTATTTAATATGCATTCTCGTTCCCTTCAAGGTTTGACAGCAACGCTGCTCAATTCAAATGTGGCGGTAGCAAAAATCAAAGATTCTCTAAGAGAACTGGAGACCACATTCCATGCCACAATAGCAACAGTAAATGAACTAGGAGAAGTGTTGAAGTAAGTACTAATAGTAAATACTAATCTATGTACTTAGCAGTGTTGGGCAAAATTTAGTTTGACTAATGATTGATGACTAATGATTAGATACGTCAATCATGGTTGATGACTAATGATTAGATACGTCAATCATGATTGATGATTAGTTAGTTTAGTCATGTTATGGTGATTGATGATTGATTAGCTTCAATCTTAGTCACGTAATCATGATTGATCGTTTATGATTGATTACCGTTATTGAATATCGTCAAAATGTCGCCAGTCACTGAGGAAGTATGGACAAAAAAAATCGTCAAGTGCGAGTCGGACTCGTAAATGAAGGGTTCCGTAAACAGTTCAGTAAAAGTTTTTCTTAAAATGATTCTAATATGTTTCTTTTTGCTGACTGTACTTTATGCCCCTGGTTACCCAAATTACTCGTCAAGACAAATCAAACGAGTCCAAACTCGATGCGGTCGTGTCGTTTATCACAGTTCCTATCGTCACCTGCTAGCTTTATCATCAGATCAACTCCAGGATATAATAATATTGCATTGTCATCGGATTTATACATGCGTGAATGTTTTCAGCTCAATGGGTTGAAGATATCCACTTCAAATTTGAGTTGAAAGATTCCACCCGAGCAAACATAGTTACATTACACTGCAAATAAATATAATGCTTGTTATAAGTTTTTGTTAAAAATATTTTTTAATACAAGCTGTTTTGCCGAATGTACTTTTTGCTGACTGTACTAGCATTGTCATCTAAACTACATATCTGTACCAAATTTCAAGTCTGTACTATTAACTCTGGAGGATCAATCAATCATATTCATGTTTGTGATTAAAACTAACGATTGAAGACTAATAATTTGTGGCGTTAGTCATGATTAGTTCAATCATGATTAAATCAATCATGATTACATTAGTCATGATTAAATTAGTCATGATTGATTAGTTGATTGACGAAATTAGTTGATTTGCCCCACACTGGTACTTAGCATTAAGTTTGGAGTTTTTTTGTTATTAAGTACAAAACAAAGCCGTTTTAGAGACTCACATACTAGCGTCTTTCGAGCGTCGTCGCCGTGCCAGCGTCCGCGCAGTGTCGACGCGACATCAACGCCGGCTGCCCCGCGTCACAAGCGCAACGTTTTTTTTTGCGAACAAGTACACTTTCGACGCGACGCTAGCGCTGCGTAAGCCCAGCGTTCGGCAGCCGGCCAGCGTAGACGTCGCGTCAACGCTGGCACGACGACAACGCTCGAAAAACTCTAATGTGGGAGTCTCTTAACGTGAAAGAGTAACAAACATGCGCACGCACACACATATACATGCACACACTCACAAACTAATAATGTTCTTGTCTATTCTAGTTATTCTACTAATCCGAGAGAGTTAGTTGAGACTTATCATTTGCCGCGAGTTACGCCTGCTGCGGCCGAAGCCATAAAACATCTGCTAGCTTTGTGCAACTATGTTGTAGCAGTGGAATTGCCTCAACTAAACTTGACGCAAGACATCAAACTTAAACATTACCAGCAGGACATCACATCGGATCCTAAAAAGGTAGATACAATTTAATACAATACAATAGCTTTTTATTGGACACCTATAAAGTAAGCAGTACAAAAAACACAGGTATATACATAGATATTTTCTAAGGTAAGCAATAGGCGGCCTTATCGCTTCAGAGCGATAGATATAGGGATAAGTTATTAATTTTTCTTAGGAATCTTGTTGTATTAACTAGCTTACCCCCAAGGCTTTGCCCAGAAAGGCAGGCTGCTGTCCCGTACTAATTTAGGAAAATCCCTAAAATGTGAACCTCAATGATCTTAAGAATAAGGTTTACTAATGTTTCGGCGAAAAACGTTTGGCAACCTGTATCATTTCGCAACTCTTCATTTCCCAACTATTAAATATTTCAAGATTTTTATAAAAGTAACCTAACCTAACCTAAAGCGTTCTACACGATGGCCCTGAAATAAATCCTGAAATATTTACAGTTTTAGAGTTTGCGAAATGAAAGGTTGCGAAATAAAACAGGTTGCCAAACGTTACGTTGCGAAAAGGCAGTACTCGTAAGAATAATCTGTCAAATTTCAAATCTTTAGCTACAGAGGTTTAGCCCGTGCAGTTCATTATCTGTCAATCAGTCAGTCAGTCTCGTTATTCTCATATATAGGTGAAAGACGGTTAACAGTAACAGTAAGTCTATTAAGTTTCTAGACACTGTAGTTATCTATAGTTATATAGAAAACAACAATACACAATTGTTTAAGTTTCTGTTAACCATATCAACAGTCGAGCATTGTTATCGCAATACAGTAAAAACATTCAAATAGTTTTTAGGTCACTTCTTAAATTTATACTAACAACATCAAAAACTTAATGGAACGTAAACAAAAACCACATTCTTTTTAGGAACGAATTTGCACATTACTAAATTCTGATTTTGTGATGTTTATAACATGATTTATTTGTAAATTACATAATGGTCACAGGTTCAAGCGAAGTTATTCAAAATATAAAACAACTAGCTTTTGCCCTAGGCTCCGTCCGCGTGGTATTCGGTTATCGCGCGCTGTTCCCTCGGGAACTGTGCATTTGTCCAGGATAAAAAGTAGCTATGTTACTCTCGGGATCATAAACTATCTCTATGCTAAAAATCACGTCGATACGTCGCTCCGTTACGGCGTGAAAGACGGACAAACACACTTTCGCATTTATAATATTAGTATGGATTATTTAGTTATTTGAACAGAAACAATTTACCAAATTGTTTTTGAGAGTAGTGTGGCAAGCAATAAGTTGCAGATAATGGAATTGGAAAAAAAAACAATGTAGGTAATAATAACTACACTTCGTACATGTATTTTAATTATTTTAAGATGAAGTTTAAGTGATCGCATTGTCTTAAGATTATAGAACGTGTCGGTAGTTCCGTTAACAGTGTAATAATTGTGGAGAACCAAATAAAAAGGCTCTTTTTGCACATGAGAAAATTTTATTTTTTTAATGTATTAACGGATTACATGTCTGCACTCGCTAATGAACAAACGACGTAAGCGACCGTCATCGAGCTGTCAGCTGTCAAATTAAAAGTAAACTAATTTTGTATGTACCTGTTTTGTACATAAACTGCGGCCCAGGCCAAGGATATAAACCACTATTCTGACGCTGGCAAAATTGTCCCATTGGACAGACGCCATTTAAAAAAAAAACCACTATTCTAAACAGCACTTAAACTAACATGCATCAAGTATGTATACTCAGACCAAGCTAGAAAGGTTAGCTAGTATATGTAAATAATCTTGAAATATTCTTCACTGAGTATACCTATCCGGCTCCGGCTCGAAGGACCATTTCATGTGGAGAACCAAATAAAAAGGCTCTTTTTGCACATGAGAAAATTTTATTTTTTTTATGTATTAACGGATTACATGTCTGCACTCGCTAATGAACAAACGACGTAAGCGACCGTCATCGAGCTGTCAGCTGTCAAATTAAAAGTAAACTAATTTTGTATGTACCTGTTTTGTACAATAATAAATATTAGCAACAATCTTACGTGTTACTTTTTATAAATTTTTTTTCAGGTGACTAAAGCAGTGAAAAACATGATTACGGCAACAATTCAGTACATTCAAGAGCTAGGAGTGTACGGAGGCGCCCTAAGTATAACTGCGTACGTCATCCTCTTGGAACGACTTAAGAGGAAGGCACTGAGTAAAGAGCAAGAACTTCTTTACGAATTTGTTATTACTCATGTAACGAAGTAAGTTTATAATATATAAGATAAGTAATCTTATCATACCACCTGGATATTATTTAAAGTCGTAGTTTAATTAATATTCGGCAATTTTATTAATTTTCATGGGAATTCCCAGAAATTACGTTGTGGTATCACGTACTCATGTACATTCTTATACGTTACAAACAATATTTTAACGTGAAATAGTAAGTCATACAATAGATACACAACTTTCGCATTAACAAAATTAGTAGAACTACATAAAATGAATATGTATAACATTATTCGTTGTGCGTGTTTGAATGAAGAGGTACTATCAAGAATTATTAAATAATTAAATATGTTTCTTTAACAGGGCAAGGATGATCTTACTGCTTTCAATGAAAAATGAAACAGGATATGAAAAAATACTGAAACATTCTTCTGATCAGATTATAAAACTCCTGAATATACTTAAGGAATTCAATCCCGAGTTGAGTAATAAGCCCGGAGGTAAGCTTCCTTCGTATTATATTTTTAAATTATTGATCTAAGTACCTATAGTCTTTTCGCTGACAGTTTTTAAAAACTTCTTAACTCGTTATTGGCAGTATGGCGGCCGCGTCTGTTGGCTCGACGGGCCGCGATTTTGACAAGAACTAACTAATCCTTGTGCACCGAAACTCAGTTGGCGCGCTGACAAGCGATGGCCCTCATAAAGTTTGCGATAGTTAAGCCATAGTCGTTATACCGAGACGATGTCATAATACCTGTCAGGTCTCGACGAATAGACTACGCTTACGTTTTAAGTTGTTCGAAATTATGTTTCCTTTAATAAATAAACCGTTTCCTTTAAAAAATAAGCCGTGGTGGCCTAGTGGAGACGCCGTGGTGGCCTAGTGGTTTGACCTATCGCCTCTCAAGCAGAGGGTTGTGGGTTAAAACCCCGGCTCGTACCTCTGAGTTTTTCGAAATTCATGTGCGGAATTACATTTAAAATTTACCACGAGCTTTGCGGTGAAGTAAAACATCCAGAGGAAACCTGCACAAACCTGCGAAGCAATTCAATGGTGCGTGTGAAGTTCCCAATCCGCACTGGGCCCGCGTGGGAACTACGGCCCAAAGCCCTCTCATTCTGAGAGGAGGCCTGTGCCCAGCAGTGGGCCGAATATGGGCTGGGATGATGATGGATGATGAATAAATAAACTGCCAATTCTATTAACCCTGGTATATGTATTGTAGATGTTAAGTGATATAAAACTAGATAGCTTTAGTTATTCTTAGTGCAAGAACGGTTAAGCGGTTTTAGCGTACCGTCCCTCTTCATACTATAGCTAGAGAAAGAGACGGTGCGCTAAAACTGCGCGGCTAACCGCTTATTGCGTACGTTGCCATCCTTCCGCGGCCCAAGTTAGTTTTTTTATTTTGTACATAAAACTTTGTAGTTTATGAGAGAGTTCGATGTTAAATTATGTACAAGAAGTCCTAAACATAAAGAACACTGGGCCGTGGTTAATTAAAATAACTGTTAGATTAAGCTATGTATTTTATTTTCAGTACTAAGAAGAATAAACCAATCCAACGAACCTCTGTCTGCAATTATCTTCACACAGCAAAGGTTCACGGCGAAGATCCTTTACAACATTTTGAAGGATGTAAAAGAAGCAAACCCGGAAGAGTTTAGTTTTCTCAAACACGATTTTATTGTTGGCTTCAACATAGACCCGTTCAAATGTACCAGAGAACAATCTTATCTGAAGAAGGCTAGTCAAAAAGCTCTCCTCAAATTCAGGAACAAGTAAGTTTCTCTTACATTGGCAACTTACCTTTTCTTATTTCTATACTTAATTTTTTTTAGCATTGGAAAAAGGAAATAATTTATTTGAAATATAACAAAATTACAATTCAGTACAAAAAACTAAACTAAAACTGATTCTTTTTATTGAAAAACGTTTTTAAAAAATTAGTAAATGTTTCTTATGATTATGATACTAAAAGCATGTAAATAATCATATTAGTACTCGTAGAAGTATAATCCATACTAAAATTATAAATGCGAAAATATGTTTGTGTGTTTGTATGTTTATCTGTCTTTCACGCCGTAACTAACGTATTTTATGGGCCCGAAAGTGACATAGGCTACTTTTTATCCCGGAAAAATGCACAGTTCCCGAGGGAACAGTGCGCGATAACTGAATACCACGCGGGCGGCGCCGCGGGCAAAAGCTAGTATTAGTATAAACAAATTTATGAATATTGGCGTTATGAATTAGAATGATTAGGAGTTTCGATCGTTAGTAGAAGAAAATATATGAAAACAAATATTAGTATGAATGAGTTGTGATTAGTGATATTATGAATTCTGATGATTATGAGCTCTATCGTTTAGTATTAACAAAAAATATGAAGAGTGATCTAATGATCTAAAATTATATGAGAAAAAAATTCGAACTTCAAATAATAGGATTTTAAAAGTTATGTGAAAAAATGCGCACCCATACTTAGAAACCTAAAATTTGCTATTAAAATGGGTAGAAAAATAGATCTTATAGGTAGCACAACAAAAAAAAAGTAATTTGTCTGTCCATTTTTGTCAGTAACCAATTTAAAACGTCCCTATACTGGGTATATTTTACTTAAGAGCAGAGCTTTCCTAACGCTGGATATTCGTAGATATTAAGAGACCCCCAAGATACTAAATGTGAGGGGGGGGTCTCTAAGCTCTAAATATGTAAGCAACCCTCGGTGTGCGAGTCCGATTAGCATTTGACCGGTTTTTTTATTCACACTGTATCATTTGTAATGTACCTACTTTATTTCAGAGAACTCAATTGTTTGATAGCAACGAGCGTCATTGAAGAAGGTGTTGATATTCCACAGTGCTTGTTAGTGATGCGATTTGATCCGCCGTTGGAATATCGCTCTTATATCCAGAGCAAAGGTAGATTTTACTTTTTGTTATCAATGTGTACATATCACTCTTCACTCACTCACTTAACCCATTCTTTAACTCGTTCTTTGTCGGTCCCCAACTGATTGTTCCTCTTATCACCTCAAACGTTGACAGTTTACAACATATCAGTAAAGTATGCATTACCCGTAGTAAAATACCCTGGTATTATGTAAACTGTGGAAGCTCGATTTGAAGTAGAACCTTTTCACAATAAATTTCATAGAGGCTTCCTGGATGAAAACAATGATGGGTCAGTGAGACAAGGTTGTACTGCAGGATGTGCTTATGGCTTTTACAAATATCCTGTCCATGATACTCGTATAATCAGTAACTTTATTATACGCCTTAGATATTAATGTCTTCTTGACAATATAAGTAGATCTGAATTTTGTATCCTTACAGCCTTCCTTCCTGTATTATAATTTTTATATTGTTTTTAGGACGGGCAAGAAACGCTGAATCCAGTTACGTTCTATTAATCGATGCGGCTGAGCGTAGCAAGTTTATGGGAAAATATATTAGTTTCCAGAAAACTGAAAGCTACATACAAGAGGTAAATATACGTATTTCTCAAGTTCTACATCCTTCAGCTATTCCTGTTAATACTCATTTAACAACAATATACCTACCCAATAAGATTTCGTTAAAAATTAAACTTTTTAATTGTATTTAAGATTACGTGTACATGCCAAATGTCACTGGAAGTAGAAATAGTTTATCTTGCTTTGGACCCGAACATACAAACACTGCTTCAAAATCCATCCATACTAATATTATAAATGCGAAAGACGTATATAGGCTGGGACGAAACTGAAGTCGGTGCCTCAGCACGAGACAGCAGGAGTGATTGAAGTCTAATATATAAAGTAGGTATGTAGGTGAAGTAGACGACTATACTGCTGGCTGCTGGCTCGTGCTGAGGCACCGACTTCAGTTTCGTCCCAGCCTATATACGTCCCACTGCTGGGCACAGGCCTCCACTCATAATGAGAGGGCTTGGGCCATAGTTACCACTTTAGACTGGTAGAAAATTATTTCAGGGTTTTTGTAGTCGATTCCATTTTTTGTTATAAAATTTTTTGTTACAGTTATTGGTAGGATCAACTGATTCTCGATTAGCACCGTCGGAAACTACCATCCAAGCGAACCTATACGACGAAGATGAAATACCGCCGTACAACAATCCCTATGGGGGTAAGTTAATTTTTTTAAGATGTTATTTTGCTTGTCCTGTAAGTGCCTCTCAGCAAAAAACGATTGTTGCCATTTTACGTCCAAAATGTTTCAGGTATGTGTATAGCACTTTAATTTAATTTCTAATCTTTATTTTTAGTCTAATTCTATTTAGATAAAACCAAGAGTTCTCTATTGATTGATCGAATTTTATATGCTCTAAGTGATCTAATATAATAATCGTTTCGTTTGCTCTGCCTACCCCATTTGGGAATACAGGCGTGATGTTTGTGTTTATGATTTAATATAAATGGACTGAAATATATACTTTGCTCAACCGCGACCTTATTGTTAGCTACGTTTATGCAAGAAATGCGTGTTCATGCAGTTCTTCCATCTCCACGCTGTACGAACACACACAAATCACCATCATCACACTACACTGACGCGTTTCGAACTCAACCAGAGCTCATATTCAGAGCAATACAACCGTCAACCATGCTAGTCCAAATTGTCAGTGTAGTGTAGCGGTGGCGATAGATGGGTGTGTGTGATTTGTATGTGTTCTTACAGTGTAGAGATACTGCATAAACACATTTCTTGCATAAACATAGGTATCATAAGGTCGCGGGTGAGCAAGTAATAGGGATGGTGACACCACCAATCAACTGACGTACTTTTTATGAGCTGTCAAAACACAATTCTCCCATAGAGTCAATGGCAATAGCGAATTATGATTATGACGTCATTATCCGGCAATTCAATCAACCAACTATTTATTTGTTTTAAAGCAACAAAAACTATTTTTATAGTAAATCGAACATTAATCTGGTTTTCAGGGCTAAAATAAAGCGTTTTTTACTGGAGTTGTGCTTTCGAATTATTTATTAATGGCGTCATCATCCCTATTCTTTCAGTTCATTGATATGGGCCTCCGCAAAGTAACGCCTGATTCAATAAACTATCTAATACAAAGTTCTTCTCCTAGGTACTCTATCGGCAGTGTCAGCCATAAGCTTACTAAACCGCTACTGCTCATGCTTACCCGCCGATCAGTTCACGACTATAACACCGATGTGGATCAAGGAAACAGTACCGGAAACAAATGAAAGCGCTAAAATAATTGTGACGATCATAATGCCTATCGCTTGCCCCGTCAAAGATCCTATAAAGGTAACAATACAATACAAATATTCTTTATTGCACACCATAAAGCAGTACAGAAAACTTATAATATAAAGGCTAACACAACACACACAACATAACAACACAACACACACTAACACACACATAACATTTAACATTTTACTTTACTTTATTTTGCTTTTTTTTATTTAACATTTTTCTTTGAGACAATTTGTTTCGAATAAAGAACAGTATGCTGATGTAGTGAATGTTTCGCCATTGTGTTTTTCCTAGAAATTTGTTCGTATTTATCATGCTTTCTCAAGTAGCTTACTGAAGTTTACTGAAGCGAATTGAGACAGCAAGACAAATAAGAACTTATCCGATAAAATACGATGGAAAAACATTATTAATTAGATCTGTATAACATACTATGGACTATAGAATGGATAGTTCTGCGAGCGTTTCGACCGCTATCAGTTTCCTGACGCATACCTGGTGTGACTTGTAATAAACCCCCTTGAAAAAAAACGGGCACCTATGGTTTTTCTATTTTATGTGCATGAAAGCTTACTTTCTCAACTTCAATGCCTAAAAATCTTGAAAAACCATAGGTGCCCTATTTTTTTCCACTGGGGTTGGTGAGCAAATAATTAAAACATAGATCGTACTCGTCAAACTGAACGTCATTAGTTAAATACTGTAATCAATATACGCCACCCAACTGATGTCGCCTGTCACGCTACGAACATCAAGCATTTTACTTAATGCCCACTTGCTCGTTTGCCTTCCAGTCGAATAAAAAAAGAGTTGTAATTGTACCGCATCCGCACCATATAGTTTAATAAGTTCCTTCTATTTTACTTGACTCATTTCTTCAGTATACTCGTAAGTGACGGAAAACTGATAGCGGTTGAAGCGCTCGTAGAACTACCCGAATGAGAAATTTTTTGTTCCTTTACGTGTCATTTAATGTGACTTTTATTCAGTTTCACTGAACTGGAACCTATTATTTGTAACCTTTTTTTTTCAGAGCGACCCTTACGGCAACCTTAAAACAGCGAAGCGATCAGCCGCACTCAATGCTTGCATAGAGCTACACAAAAGCGGAGAGTTGGACCAGATAACACTGCTACCGCGGCAATATGGGTATGTTGCATACAATTAACCCGTCGAATGCCCTGCGCACCACAGTGGCGCGTATCTAAGTACTCGTGATTAGTCAATTCTTGTTACTAGTTTCGATCACCCTTTAACATAGGGTACTAGTCCAAAATTACCCAAAAAAGACGTTGGTCGCGCGACGGTTTAAACTAGTTTGCTAATGTCGTTCCGAGCTTGAAACAGAAAATCGGTTTTCTTTTCCTTTCTTACATGACTCTTTAGAAAAACGAATAAACCGCCCAAGAGCCTGTCGGGCACGCCCTAGACAGGGTTCCGTAGCCATTACGAAAAAGTCAAGTAATATTTTTAGAAGGATTTCGTATTGTGTATGGAATCTTCTAAGTTTAGGCATATTTTGTACTTTAGGTTGCTAAGACTACTAATCATTCTCAAGCAATCTTAGCCGTTATAATTTTCCTTGTAATTTTGTTATATTTAGTGCCATTCTGAATTACCCGAATATTTTAGATTTTAGAGGGGGGGACGGGACTCTGGATATAAATGAAAATTTGCAGTTTAAAGTTGAATATTTGGCAAACAAGTCACTCGATCGAAATATCGACTTGGCAACCCCCAATGTTTTTCAACCATACCCCACACTATAGGGTCAGTCGAGAAATAGATGCTGATAAAAAAAAAACTGTAAATCCACTTGCATAAAACTATAACTTTATTCTTTGTTTTGTACAGCAAAGTTGACTTTGAAATGCCAGATATCAAAGAATGTTTCCCAAACTGGCCTTGGGGGAATGAGAACGAGGACGAGGAAGACAACTTGCCAAAAGCAGGCACCAAGAAGAGGATGCGGAAACATCAAAAAGTAGTAAGTTACCACATAATAAATACATACTCGGCCAAATAGAGACATTTGCCTAAGGGTCTCCCCACATCTGTCGACGCAAATTGCCGATAGAAACAACTTTTTAGAAGCTAAAAAGCCATGGTTCGGTTCGGCCGACGCCTGTATTCAATGTACAGCTCGTTCTATCAAAAACTAATATCCCGATAGAAACGATACTTAGTGCAAGGAATTCGGCCAATATATATACGAACAATAGATATTCGAACAAAGTTTCATTAGCAAATTTTTTTTCAGTTCCCGAAATACCTTGTTGGAGGAAACGGCAATGGTATTCACTACCTGCATATAATTCATCTGACTATTAAGTTCGATAAGCCGGCGGAGCCTCGTGAGAAGGCTCTTTACGACTTGCTCCAAAGACCCGAGGGCTTCGGCTTTCTGACATCGGAGGCGATTCCTAAAATATGCGCCTTCCCGATGTACTTAACAGTGGGCGAAGTACAGATCAACATCGAAATGAACTACGCGTGTATTCAACTGGATAATGCAATGTTGGAACTCATAAAACGGTAAGTGAGCGGGCTGTTTTTTTAGGGTATTTATTTATTAGCTATAAATCCACATTCAGGGTCCCAAGCCACGAGATTGCGTCAGGTTTCAGATTGTATAGATCTCCAGGGGAGCCCGAGTGTGAGTGTAGAGGGCAGCGCTGCACAATGTGCTCCATAGTTTGAACCTCCTCGCCGGATTCGCAGAGGGCCGAGTCCCGCCAACCCCACTTGTGTCGAAAGTAGTGACAGCGTCCGTGTCCTGTTCTCAGTCTGTTTAAGCGGCACCAGAGCTTGCGTGGTAGACTAAAACCATCCGGTTTAACCGTGGGGTCTATAGTTTGGGTATTGTAATCCTACAAGGGACATTTGTGGTTTCGCCATGTCCGTCCGTCTGTATTTTTCCATGAGTATGTACCTGGGTATGTTAACCGCACCTAAAAAGTGGTAAATATTTCAGGTACAGTCGCGATCTTTAATTTGGATTCTCACTCGTCTCGCTTTGTGAAATAATAAAGATAAATTGGAACAAACAAAAAAGGCCTGCAAACTCCCGATTGAAAAATTCAAAGCTACTAATATCGTAAAATTAGTCTGGTTTTCCGGGTTCAAATGAAATCCATACTAATATTATAAATGCTAAGGTGTGTGTGTTTGTCCGTCTTTCACGCCGTAACGGAGCGACGGATCGACGTGATTTTTGGCATAGAGATAGTTTATGAGCCCGAGAGTGACATAGGCTACTTTTTATCCCGGATAAATGCGCAGTTCCCGAGGGAACAGCGCGCGATAACCGAATACCACGCGGGCGGAGCCATGGGCAAAAGCTAGTATATTATATTGATATGGCTGTAAATAATTATGAATGACCTCCCACTGATGACGTTTTTGATTTGTTTCCTAGATTCCACTTCTTCCTGTTCGACCAAGTGCTAGAAGTCGCGAAGAAGTTCCTCACCTTCGATGGCACTCAGAACCGCATGTTTGTGGTCCCGGTGAAGGAAAACGGTGGCTACGACATTGACTGGGCAACGATGCAGCGATACCAGGAGGTCCCGCCTCTTGCCCCTCCTTCTTTTGAAGTAAGTTAACCTTAGGCAACTTTGCCTTGGAGTGATCTCTAAAGCCCTTTCCATGCCTTGAACATAACTACTAAAATACTGGGATCACACGCGAGTAATAATCACTGCGACGTTTCAGCCACATTGCAGTGGCCGTGGTCTACTGGTGACGACGGCCACTGCAATGTGGTCTACTCATGGTCATAGCCACTGCAATGGTTTCTACTCGTGGCCACAGCCACTGCAGTGTGGTCTACTCGTGGCCATAGCCACTGTAATGTGGTCTACTCGTGGCCACAGCCGCTTCAATGTGGTCTACTCTTGGCCACAGCCACTGCAATGTGGTCTACTGGTGACCACGGCCACTGCAATGTGGTCTACTCATGGTCATATCCACTGCAATGGTTTCTACTCGTGGCCACAGCCACTGCAGTGTGGTCTACTCGTGGCCATAGCCACTGTAATGTGGTCTACTCGTGGCCACAGCCGCTTCAATGTGGTCTACTCTTGGCCACAGCCACTGCAATGTGGTCTACTGGTGACCACGGCCACTGCAATGTGGTCTACTCATGGTCATAGCCACTGCAATGGTTTCTACTCGTGGCCACAGCCACTGCAGTGTGGTCTACTCGTGGCCACAGCCACTACAATGTGGTCTACTCGTGGCCACAGCCACTGCAGTGTGGTCTACTCGTAGCCAGGCACTGTAATGTGGTCTAATCGTGGCCACAGTCCATGCAATGTGGTCTACTCTTGGCCAGGCACTGTAATGTGGTCTAATCGTGGCCACAGTCCATGCAATGTGGTCTACTCTTGGCCAGGCACTGTAATGTGGTCTAATCGTGGCCACAGTCCATACAATGTGGTCTACTCTTGGCCAGGCACTGTAATGTGGTCTAATCGTGGCCACAGTCCATACAATGTGGTCTACTCTTGGCCAGGCACTGTAATGTGGTCTAATCGTGGCCACAGTCCATGCAATGTGGTCTACTCTTGGCCAGGCACTGTAATGTGGTCTAATCGTGGCCACAGTCCATGCAATGTGGTCTACTCTTGGCCAGGCACTGTAATGTGGTCTAATCGTGGCCACAGTCCATGCAATGTGATCTACTCTTGGCCAGGCACTGTAATGTGGTCTAATCGTGGCCACAGTCCATGCAATGTGGTCTACTCTTGGCCAGGCACTGTAATGTGGTCTAATCGTGGCCACAGTCCATACAATGTGGTCTACTCTTGGCCAGGCACTGTAATGTGGTCTAATCGTGGCCACAGTCCATACAATGTGGTCTACTCTTGGCCATTACTCATCAAGCGTGATAAGGGTGTTGTAACTAGTTACGAGGGTCATGCTAAAAGAAATTAGATACTCCATGCTCATATGATTGATACTGGAAAGTTATACACCACCGTGAAGGCTGATTAAATAGCTATTAATTAAAAAATGGAATATTCCGAAAATCTGCGTAGTATTATTTTAAATATTTTTTTTCTGATTGAATCTGGCGGGAATTTGCGGTTAAAATGGAACTTAGTCGACGAGATTTTCGAGTTATGATTTATTATGACTTTAAAAAAGGTTTAAAGCCCGAAGAATGTTCTGAACTTTTAACGACGACTTTTTGTGAGTCTGCTTGTTCTTGTGCAACTGTCTTTAATTGGTTTGCTGAATTTAAAAGAAGGTGGAAGAGCTTTGAAGATGAGGCGAAGTAGGGGCGACCGCCAAACGCAGTTACTCAAGAAAATGTGCAAGCCGTGGAAAAAAATATCGGTGAGAACCGACAAATTACATACGTAGAGCTTGAGCAAGATCTAGGCATTGGATCAGCAGCACTGCAAACCATAATTCATGGACAACTGTCTCTCCATAAGCGTTGTTCGAGATGGCTGCCGCATAAACTCAACGATTTGCAGAAAGAACGCCGCGTGGATTGGTGTAAATTTATGATAAATAAATTCGATGCTGGCGAGAAGAAAACTGTGTATGATATACTGACAAGTGATGAAACATGGTTGTATAACTACGATCCTGATACAAAGCGGCAGTCAACGGTATGGTGCTTTGAAGATGAACCGACTCCAACAAAATGTCGCCGAGCACGAAGCACACAGAAACAAATGACTGCCTCATTTCTCTGGAAGACAGAGCATATTGCGGCTGTGGTGCTAGAGGATCAAAGAACTGTCAACCCAGAATGGTATGTGACAGTTTGTGGTCTACAAGTGTTGTCAGCTTGGTGTGACAAGCAGCCAAAGTCAGGAACCCAGCACCTGCTCTGGCACCACGGCAACGCCGCCCCGGACACTTCTGCCAGAACCCTCGACTATTTTGGTTCGAAAAATATCACTATTCTGCCTCACCCGCCAATTTTCCTGATCTGACACCCTGTGATTTTTACCTGTTTCTAAAAATTAAAGAAAAATTAAAGGGAAGGCGATTTGAAACCAAAGAAGATGCCCTGGCTGCCTATAATTATGAAATTTCTGAGGGACCCAAAGAAGAATGGTCATTGACATTTTCCAAGTGGTTTAGCCGGATGAAAAAGTATATACGTGTTCACGGTGAATACTTCGAAAAAATAGATAGAAATAATAAATCATAAACCTTGTAGTTTTTGAATATCTAATTTCTTTTGGCATGACCCTCGTATGTATGAGTGAAAATCGCGAAAGTTTAAAAAATTAGCTTTACAGTCTGCACCAAAGATATGAATACAGCTAAAGTGTCAAAAAATTGTATACAGGACTTTATTGCCAGAACATTATGGTCACATACATTTTTAGCACTTTGGCTGTATTCATATCTTCGTTGCTGACTGTACCATCGCAAACCGTGATTGTTGAGCTATTTACTAGCCACTATTCATATACTCCAATTCAATAGAATCTAACAATCCTGTAGACACTTCCAGCCTTCTAATATGAACACCGGGCTGCCTAAGGCTTTGAAATGTGACTATTATTCTTTTTTGATTCCTTTTAGATGATAATTGCAACAACAGGGACATATATAATCAAGCATGCCTACGTCAGGGTGTGTTAAATGTGTAGAAAATTGTTAGATTCTATTGAATTGTACTTTATTTTACCCAGGATATACATACTCATAATAAATAAAGAGTGGATGCTTGCTTATAATTTATATCCGTAGCGGCACATTTTTTTGCCGCTCGGTACATTATAATAATAAAATACTAATATAAATTCATACTAATATTACAAATGCGAAAGTGTGTTTGTGTGTTTATGTTTTTGTGTGTTTGTGTTTCTTTCACGCCGCAATGGAGCGACGGATCGACGTGATTTTTGGCATAGAGATAGTTTATGGTCTCGATAGTGACATGGGCTACTTTTTATTCCGGAAAAATACCATATATACGCGATAACCGAATACCATATATAATATAATAAACATGCCATATTTACCTTGCTCTCAGGAAAGAAAATCGCTGAATGTCACAAAAGAAGATTACCAATATGCCGTGGTGACTCCATGGTACAGAGGAAACATTTTGCCAAGTCGGTGAGTAAAACATTGTTTATGTTTATTTTTAAATTATATGTAGGTTGTATGGTGAATAATCTTTTCCCATCGTATTTTCTCTGAATAGTTCGTATTCGTCATGCTCCTTCAGTCAGCCTTAGTGCCCATCAAGACAGCGTAGAGGAATCGAATCGAGGGATTAATAATCGACATAAAGTAGTTACGATTTTTATTCGAATTTTGTTTACATTTACATTCTATGTATATCATGAATTGTTAAGGCGAAGAACACACGGAGCGGTGCGGCGCGCGGTCGAGCGGTTAGTAAATTTATATCACGATGTAGGTAGATAATCAGCCGAGAGCGAGTATACATATGTATGTACTGGCTTTTCCGAAATCATAGAAATGGATGAACCCAATATTCTCGTCGTTTCGTGGTTGGTATAGAATGGTTTATTAACCAAATTGACGCTATCGATGCTCTTTAGCATCAATTTTGGCCCCGGAATCAATTTTGGAAAATAACTCGTTTCGACTCCGCTTTACATACAAGACTCGGCATCGCGCGGTTTCGCGGCGTATCCACCTCTCCGAGCGGTCTGCTAACTGCTGCCGTAGGCAGCGCATATCTCCGCTCCGTGTGTTCCTAGCCTAAATGACCGTATCAGTATATAAGTTTTATTTATTTATCCGTTTGATTGTTTTAGGTACATAGTATCGAATGTGCTGGAATACATGACGCCCCAGTCTAATTTCGACAGCGATTCCTACGAAACCTACGAGCAATACTACTCATCTAAATACCACTTGGATATAGTTGGCAAGAAGGATCAGCCGCTGTTAGAGGTTTGTACTGTTTCATTATTAATTTAAGTAAAAAACTGGCTAAGTACGAGTTGGACTTGCGCTCCGAGGGTTCCGTACAAATTTTTAGGTATGTCAAAATACATATATTAAAAGTGAACGACAATGGCCATAAATGTTCAGGTTTAGCTAAGCTCTGCTTTTAAACCAAAAGTAAAGTGTAAGATTATTTTAAGATACTAAAAAAATCTTAATCCGTATATCGGTGTTATTAAATTCACGTGATATTAAATATTATCACCTAATTTCAAAATCGTAGTTCAATTGGTGTGATATGTGGGATACATCTTGCCTCATCTGCAATTTTCATCAGGTGAGATAAGGGTCAATCACAAGTCATCTTGTGTAAAAACAAAACCCGGCAGATACAAATTATGCCTGTATAGCGTCGTGTTACCGCTGAGACATACGAGACTTTAAATAAATACTTTCATACTGAATCCTTTCCTGTCCGAGGCCAAATCATTTTGGCCGGTATTTTTAGAGGGACCGCACGACACGAACTTCGAGTTTCAGAGTAGCCCTACAGGTTTGCCGCGGTCGCAGAATGCTCGCGCGGCGGCCGCGCGAAGTCGATAAGCAGCTTAACAGTCTCATTTTTTTCTAGGTCCGAAACATCAGCACGCGAATGAACTGCCTTTTGCCCAGAGCTGCTACTATAAAAGCTTTGACAGACAAACAGAGAAAGCTTATATCTGCGTCTCAGGGGGATGATAGACCCAAGAATTTCGCTGAAATCTTCATACCGGAGTTTTGTATCAAATACGATTTCCCGGGCTGCCTGTGGTACAAAGCTACTATGCTTCCTAGTCTCATACACAGGTAACTTGGAATTGGAATATTATTTCACATTTTTGTAGATATCGAATTTGGGTTTGAGTTCAAAAAGATCGTAACAGGGCGAATATTCAGCCTTTTGGCAGCGTTTTTTTTTTCCATTGGTGTCTTCGCAGGCGTTATTAAAAGGGTTGATGCCCACGTTGCTTTTTTATGAAAAATTAAAACAACACTGATACTGAATTTAGGGTGATTAAAATTCTTGTAACTTGTCTTTCCTTTGTGCTATATAAACGTAGGACGCTAATGATGTTTGACCGCGCGGTCAAAACGCTCGAATATTTGCCCAACAACGTTACAACAACCGTGCAGTCAGCTGCATTAATATCTGCCACAGCGGAGCGTGCAAAAATATCTGCATGTCTTACCGGCACTGGAAATAGAGTCGTATCAGATATTTATGCACGCGTTGTCGTGTCTAATATGGGTACTGGAGGTACAAGTGGAGTGGAAAACATTAAGAAAAATGTTGACGTTCATTCGCCGAGTTCATAGATATTATGATAAGGTCTTAGAATAGCGACTGTCGCTTAATTATAACAACATTTTTATGAGCGTCGCTTGTCACTGCGCGTACTGAGTTCCGTCGTTTTTGTCAACTGCGTGGCCAGACGGGTTATATTTTTTGTATTAAATCTCGGCGAACAGACTTCATAGCCTTTTAAACGTTCATTCATGTTTGTGCATAAAAGTTAATTTTTTAATTTCAGAGTTCAGATGCTTTTGATTGCGTACGATCTCCGCGCTGAAATCGTGAAGTCGACGGGATATGGCCGGACACATTTGTCTACAGGTATTTATTTTTATTTTTAGTATCCTCTAGGCTAACGACATCTCTTGTCTGGTTGATCAGTTAGTTCCAATGGAAGTGCTGAAAGTTTCTCAATGAGGGCTACAGCATAGATGTCGCTAGTGTCGCTGCTAAGTGACTAAATAAGAAACAAACAAGCTGAGATATGTGGTGCATTGAAGAAATTCGTGTCTGTACTCCTGTCCAGTGCTGGTGTAGCGGTATAGCAAGCGGCACGGAATGCCGAAGACCTGGGTTCGATTCCCAGTGCCGGTCTTATTTTCTGGTTTTTCTGTGCATAAATATTTCAGTTTGTATTTTCGATATGGGTTTTACTGGATGACCCCAAAAGTAACAAAAACTTGGAGTTGAAATAAAAAAATACAAAAAAAACACCAAAAACCAATCCTACTAATATTATAAATGTGAAAGTTTGTGAGTGAGTGAGTGAGTATGTTTGTTACTTCTTCACGCCGAAACGGCTGGACGGATTTGGATGAAATTTGATAAAAAGCTAGTCTTTAATAAGTATTATTGTTTCCGATACGAGTTCCTCATCACATGTGACATAGTATTATTTCCTTGGATTTATTTGTGAAACACTCGGCTGGCAATCCCCTATTTCGCGGTCTCTGCAGTAATGAACTGTTTGGTCCAGGTGAAGAGTGGTTGCCGATTGAAGCTGACCCTCAGGTCGTCATGAAGTCACTACTAACCCAGGTAGAAGAACCCACGGCAGTCAACAGTATTGACAGGTAACAATTTTCATATTTCACCACTTTAATTGAGCTTGGATTAGTCTAAGGGCAGAAGGCAGATGATTTGAAAATTTCTGTTTCACAAATTTCGCATAAAGCTTGAAATGCGCTGACAGCGATAGAATAATGCGCCACGCTTATTTCCGGATCGGTATTCTATGCGGACTCCTTCATGTTAGCTCGAATATTACAACCGATACCGCCTCTGCACCGATCCACCACCTCTGTCAGTGCGTTTCAAGCTAGACAATATAGCCGTAAGTGGCGTGGATTGAGCATTGAGCAGTCGGTTCCCACTTGTCGGATTGAAAATTGAAAAAGTATTTATGGATGTCGGGCGCGGATTTTAATCGGATGTTTCAGTGGCAGAACAGTTTTAAATGAAACTATTACTCGCTCGTTTTGCACACTTGCTCGACACCGATTCTCTATAGAAGTTAAATGACCAACATCCGAAACGAAACCCGATACCCGACAAGTGAGAACGGGCTTTTAGGCAACCCGGAGAATGAGAGGGCGGTGAGTTACGTATATCTTCGGTTGTAACGCCTCGGAGTTTTTGGGATCGAGTCGCTGGAAGGCCAAGGTTGCTAGGTTCTTGCTTATTTCGAATAGTTTTATTGCAGGTTCTTTGATAGCGTGCAGTCGGGAAATATCTGTTATGGTATGGACGTCTGGGAAAGGAGAACCCAGACTAGACTGTGCTAGACTCCCACCGGCTAAAAAACTCAGCTTCATGTCTAAACCGTCCTCTTCGGATCGACCTTCAAACTAACTCGTTCATCTATTGCTTACTTTCCAGCCTCTACAACAATGGACTAATTTTTTAACCAGGGAACTACTACCCAATTATTTTGCATCTTTTACTTTTTATAATAAAGTTTCCTTTGCGCACAGAATCAACAACCCGATAGACCGAGAAAATGCGCCTCGCCGGCCAATCGTGTCAATGAAAGATAGCCTTTATCAACTCCAACAAAAGAAAATAAACAAGGAATACCCCTGGGATGTAAGTATTCGCGACATGTGATTGTACCTATTTCAAAGATTAAGTAATTATGCATGTGTGTGTGTGTGTGTGTGTGTGTGTGTGCGCGTGCGTGCGTGCGTGCGTACGTGTGTGCGCGAGTTTCCAAAGCGCGCTTTATCGAAACGTCCAATGTGTCCCTGTTACGTTCTCATTCAAGTTATAAAATTATGTAACAAAATCCTTGTTAATATTCTCAGGAAAAAATGGAGCCGATAGACATCGAGCGAAACATCTCTACGACAACCTTGATGGATATAGAGTGTTATGACGAGTTCGTGTCGACGCCGATAGATGGCAGCAAAGATTTGAGCGTACTTCGGTCTCCTCCGCGCACTTACACTCCTCCTACGCTGACACTATCGGCCATCTTGGCTCCACCACTCAAGTAAGTGTTAATAAATTATTATTTTTCTTTCAATGGAATGATTAATATCAATTGTATTTTAAATATTTGACATGTAATTTTTTTAATTTTTGAATAAACTAGCTTTTGCCCGCGGGACCGCCCGCGTGGTATTCGGTTGTCGCGCGCTGTTCCCTCGGGAACTGTTCATTTTTCCGGCATAAAAAGTAGCCTATGTCACTCTCGGGCCCATAAACTATCTACTATGCCAAAAATCACGTCGATCCGTCGCTCCGTTACGGCGTGAAAGACGGACAAACATACAAACACATTTTCGCATTTATAATATTACTAGCTTTTGCCCGCGGCTCCGCCCGCGTGGTATTCGGTTGTCGCGCGCTGTTCCCTCGGGAACTGTTCATTTTTCCGGCATAAAAAGTAGCCTATGTCACTCTCGGGCCCATAAACTATCTCTATGCCAAAAATTACGTCGATCCGTCGCTCCGTTACGGCGTGAAAGACGGACAAACATACAAACACATTTTCGCATTTATAATATTAGTACGGAAGTATGGATGAATATGAAGTTGAATATGAATAAATGGAGCCAATAGCGACTCATCTAGACGGCAACACTGATAGAAATAGTTTATGTACTCGTATAATGTATAGAGATGGGCATAAGGGTACGTAAAGTACAATTCAATAGAATCTGACAATTTTCTACACATTTAACACACCCTAACGTGGGCACGCTTGATTATATATGTCCCTGTTGTTGCAATTATTATCTAAAAGGAATCAAAAAAGAATAATAGTCACATCACAAAGCCTTAGGCAGCCCGGTATTCATATTAGTAGGCTGGAAGTGTCTACAGGATTGTCAGATTCTATTGAATTGTAGTATATACATCTCATTTTATTTTTCACAGATACAACGACAAAATAAATATGCTCTCCCTCAAACCAACTGGCCGTGGTCCGGAACTGCGCGACATTCTCGCCGCCATCACAACGATAAACTCGCACGACATATTCAATCTAGAACGGCCAGAGACGCTGGGGGATTCCTTCCTGAAGTTCGCTGCAAGTCTGTACTTGTACCACAAGTTCCCGCAACTGAATGAAGGACAGCTAACCAATATAAAAGGACGATTGATTGGTAACAAGTAAGTTTTTTTTTTACTTTGTGTACTGGACTTGCCTCCTTATTACGTGCCTGTTTCCATTAAGTGGACGCAATTTGGCTATTTTTCGGCCTCTCCCCTCACTCCTCTTGGTGAGATGTCGTAAGATTTTGCTCCACCCCATCCCCTTATTTCTAATTTCACTTGAGAATTTTCAAAAATCATTTTTAGTATAAATTTATAGAAGAAACATTTTTTACTTAATTTAACTCTGTTTTCTCACAATATTACACTGTTGCGAAAAAAAATAGTACGTGATATTTATCGAGACCTAAAACTCATAATGACTGATCGATTCTAAATCACACTCCTCCTATAAAGTTCATTCATAAAAAGGTTTCCGTTAAAATAAAAAATTGTAATCTCACTTTAATATGACTTGAAGTACAGGTAACTAAGAGCCTGTTTCACCACTCGTCGACTAACTTTAAGTGTCAGATAAAAATGCCGTCTGTTTATTCGGATAAAACAAACAGAGACGGCATCACTGATATCCGTCACTAAAAGTTAGTCGACAAGTGGTGAAACAGGTCCTAAATTGAAGTATACTAAATTTCAAGTCAATCCGACGACTGGAAATAGATCAAAATTAACTTGCAAGATTAGACCCAAAAAAAAAGACCAACAACAATAAACAGGGAAAGAAATTGTGAAAAATATACATGATTCGGTGTGTCCTTTCACAGGAACCTATACTACGCGGGAGAGAAGATGAAACTAGGCGGCCGAATGAAGGTGGAACAGTTGGCACCGAGGAAAGACTTCCTCGTACCCGGCTTCTTCGCTCCCATGATGGTGCAGAATTTCATGGAGACCCATTGCGTGAGTTTTTTTTATTACTAGTTTACTCTCGAATTATTAGGCAGTTCAAAAATAAATTATTATTATTATATTTAGCCTATAACTGTGTCCCACTTCTGGGCAAAGGCCTCTCCTCTTGACTGCCACATGTACCTATCCAGAGCTATATCTGGCCGCTCACTCAGTTCCGCGTCCAGGTTATCTCGCCATCTCCGCCTGGGCCTGCCTTGGCGTCGACAAAAATAAATAAATAAATATCCCTATAGACTTTGTTCTCCTCTCTGTGTATTTTTATTTGCAATAAAGAGTTTACATACATACATAAATATCCAGGGACAATTTACACTAATTGGCGTAGTTCGAAACTAAACAAAGCTTAATTGCATTGGTTGCCTAGTAACCATACTAGGTTAGACTAGTATTCCGTAAGCAAGCTTATAAAATGCTCAACTAAAATATTAACGTACCTATTTGTTGTACAGATAACTAATTTCAAGTAAATGAAAACATTTTATACCAAAAGTAATTTATTTCTTGATAAATCATAATACTAAATATTCATTACACAACACATGACTCTGAATTAAGTATTTTCCCTCAGTCTTGTTCCCTTTAAAATTATCACAAACTCTACTAGGAGATTATGCCTACACTAATGTCAAACACTCATTACCCGTGGTGCCATGTCATCATTGATTTAGCTAGGGGCAGGCGCGTGCGGTGTATTATTATCGATAATATTTTACCGATTCCTAAAGTAACGAAAAATGCACACAGCACTAGCGCATAGTTTTTTTTTTTTAATAATATGGGTAGTTTTATAATTATGTACTTCGTCTACTGCTCCACGGGCTACAAGTTTTCGACAATAGCATAGTTTAAAAATTGTTATAAAAAATTCAGTCTGTTTTTATTTTAACAATTATCACCGACAAAGTATTCGTCACAAACCCCACCTTTGGGAACTGGTCACCTAAAAGGAGGCAATAAAAGCTTAAATGTCCTACACAATGCTTTGAAAAAAAAAACCGCAGTAATTACAGTCTTACCCATTGGGGCTTTTGTCTTCTGCCGATTGCTCGAGAAAGCCTAATAATACCTAACCTACTTGTCATCTTCAGTTATGCACATAATAAATGCATTAAGTAAGTACTCGAAATATAAATTACTGTGCCTAAATTGACAGTAACCTTACTCTAAATGTGATAAAAAATCGCTTGTTTTAAGAGATCTCTTACAAAATGTAACTGGCAACGTTGTGAGCGACTGCGAAATATTGGCAGGTGAAATCAAATTTAATTAGAGTTTAACTGATGTTTAAAACCGAGCCCGCAGTAAATATACGCGACTAAATATACGTTATTTAGAAATTGTCTCTAGAACCAAAAATGTTTTATTCATTGATAAAGGCACTCCATGCCCGGCTTTAACCACCGCTTTGCTATTTTTATTAAAAATAAAAATTTGAACTTGTCACCTGCGCAATATTTCGCCAAATCGCTCATGACCAATATGACTGAATTTTATCATAATTATTTACTTGTTTCTGCGTGAAACAATCTGAATGCAACAGCGGACTCCCATATATCATCAGCGAATACTTCAGGAGTTTGTAGAGCTGCGAAGTGTCCCCCGAAGTCCAGTGTAGTCGACCGTACCAGATTTGGGAACTTGTCCCTTATAATCCAATCGGGTTGGTACACTACTTCGTGCAGGAACTTGATGGCTGCCATCGGCACCTTAGCGGGTATTCTGTGAAAGTTTTTGAACATGAATTAGTAGGAGTAGTCTTAGTTAAGAAATTATTTTGATTCTGTGATAGTAATTTTGATCCAGCGATAATGTTTTTTCCTACATTGTTTTTTTTACATCTATTTTTGCTGCCGATGCCAATTTGTCCTTTATTGTCCCGTGTTCCTTGTCTGCATTCTACATTAATAAATTTATATCACGGGACAATTCACACAAATTAACTTAGTCCTAAAGTAAGCTTATCAAAGCTTGTGTTATGGGTAGGTACTAAGGAACGGATAAATATAATTATATAGATAGATACATACTTAAATGCATGACCAATGCAAGATGCAACAATGCAAGACCCGAGAGCAAACATTCGTATTTTTCATACAAATATCTGCCCCGACACGGGAATCGAACCCGGGACCTCAAGCTTCGTGGTCAGGTTTTCTAAACACTAGGTCGTCAAACATCATAAAGGAAATAGTGAAGGGAAAGGGATTTCGCCTGGACATTGATGAGTTAGTACTCTTTGTATTTACTTGTCTTTTTTATATGTATCTTTATAGATCATCTGATCTGATTGTGTAGACATACCTAAGTTTCAGTACATGCCAATTTTACTTACGAAGAATAAAATAAAAAGGTGTTTCTAAAGATCAATGATAAATTCTCGTACTTGTGCATAACGACGATTTCCGGCCACTTCAAACTGTAGCCTTCGGCATATATTCTCATGGATGTGACGATACAGTTATTGACCCATGTAATAGTGATCGTGTCAAGTACGTCATCCAGATCCAAGTTCTCCAAGCCGCCGTGAGGCGTGTCTAGTTGCTCCTTATGACTACACATAGCCATCTTCTCCATTATGTAGGCGGCCAGTCCCGATGGCGAGTCCGTTAGTGGTACGCCTAAAAAAAAGTAACTATTAGTTTCAGCCTTCTTTATATAAAATAATCTTACGGTTAAAAAATATTGTTACTGCAAGCTTTTTTGCCGATTGTACTTTTTATTAACTGTTCGTGTTTGTTACACCAAATTTAGAGTCAATTCGATCAGTAGAAATGGATCGAACTTTCATGAAACTCGAAAGTTTGAATTGAAAAAAAAAATCAAAGAAATCATTCACATGGTTCAGCTACTGCCCTCTGCATTTAATATATTAGTTTCTACATCCATATCATGAACTAAATTAAATGTGGCCGATATTGCTACCAGGGAGGTATTTGTCTACAACTTATTTTTAAATGACTGGTTTAAGGGTCCTCAATTTTTAGGGTTCCGGAGCCAAAATGGCAAAAACGGAACCCTTATAGTTTCGCCATGTCTGTCTGTCTGTCTGTCTGTCTGTCTGTCCGTCTGTCTGTCTGTCTGTCTGTCTGTCCGTCCGCGGCTTTGCTCAGGGACTATCAATGCTAGAAAGCTGTAATTTTGCACGGATATAAAGGTAAACTATGCCGACAAAATAGTACAATTAAAAATTCAAAAACATTTTTTTTTAGGGTACCTCCCATAGACGTAAAGTGGCGGTGATTTTTTTTTTCTCATCCAACCCTATAGTGTGGGGTATCGTTGGATAGGTATTTTAAAACCATTAGGGGTTTGCTAAAACAATTTTTCGATTCAGTAAAGCGTTTGCGAAATATTCAACTTTAAAGTGAAAACTTTCATTAAAATCGAGCGTCCCCCCCCCTCTAAAATCTAAAACGGTGGGTGGAAAATTTAAAAAAAAATCAGGATGGTAGTCAGTATATCAAACTTTTAAGGAAAACTATAACGGCTATGTTTGCTTGAGAATTATTAGTAGTTTATGAGTAAATAGCAGCGTAAGGTATAAAATATACCTAAACTTGGAAGATTCCGTATAAAATACGAAATCCTTAGAAAAATATTACTTAATTTTTTCGTAATGCCTACGGAACCCTATTTTGGGCGTGTCCGACACGCTCTTGGCCGGTTTTTATATTCAGATGAACGCTATTTGGCCAGTAAATTTCTTAGAGCCCGTAAGTAAGTAGGTATTTTCTGGGTATGTAAATACAATTGAATTAAAGGGGTCAGCCATCTAGGAAGACAAGATGTTAATCTGAAATGTAATACGCATATACCGAGCGGTAAAAAATCTGGTCCTCAAATATATGCACTAATAGGTAATACTGTATGTAGAGTAGGCCAAATTGTGTATGCCGCTGAGTGTATTATTTTAAAACTTTAGCTTACCGATGGTATCTGGTTTCGTGGCCTGCATGTGGAAGTATCCGCTCTCCCTGATCATATGTAGAAACTGTTTCTTCAAAGGGTACATTCTCTCTGTATATTTTGGTTCCGTGAAAGTAGGAAACAGCGATCCAAGTAAAAATTTAATGTTACTCAACGACATTGCGGATATCGGCATGTTGGAGTGGAAGCTGTAGACAAAATGTTTATATATAGGTAAATTTTATCATGTTTGTATAGATAGTTTTTTATTACAAACACTTGTGTTAGCTCATGAGATATTATCATATTATATAAATTATTTAAAATTAAACGGAAATATTCCGGTTACGGCAGATTATTGCATTAGTTCGAATAAACAAACCCCTTTGGAAATGTTTTTCCATCGAAAATTTTTGATTCGAAATATTATAGTCACACCTTTGAATATCAAGCAATGCACGGATACATTGGTCATCTACAATAAAAAATCCTGAAACACATTTATGTTTGAGACACATCGCTTTAGTTGGATACTGTCACAACTTAATTTTTTTTTTCAGTAGGCCTTAGCAAAAGACATACTTTAGAAGTGTTTCTTTTTGCGGCTTCCATTTTTTTTTATTGTGGCACTATCTAACTAAAGCAGAAACATAGTACTCAGTCACTGCCAAATTAACCACTTAACAATATTCCGAATTAATTTCACATCATACTACTCTTACCCTAATACTTCTTCTGGAAACATAGTAGCTATATGGGAAGCGCATTGTGAACCCCAGTCACCAGCCTGAATGTAATATTTATCGAATCCAAGCCTCTTCATGAGATTTCTCATTACTATACCCATCTTTACTGGATTTAAACCAGGTTTGTTCGTACCCTAGAACAAAGAATTAAATGTTAGTACCCATTAACATAGTAGCTTAACTTCCGTAAACTAAAATTAAAAAAAAAAACGGAACCGACTTTAAAAACTCAACACGAGCCAGCTGGAGTGATTGAAGCCCAATATATAGTACTAGCTTTTGCCCGCGACTTCGTCCGCGTGTACTTTAGTTATCAGGCTATATGTTTTATTTAATTAACCTCCATATTGTATGAAAAACCCCCTCCCCTATTGAAGTCGTCAACACCATACGGATAATTTTAAATGGTGACCAGCCATATTTTTAGTGTAGGAAGTCTCATAAAAACTCCCCCCTAATAAGTCGAAAGCTACTTCTTCTTTCTTTATCTTTGCCTACGGAGATAATTTTTATTTGTTATCAGGACCCTTAATACCAATAGGTATATGTATACTTACCTAATAGCAATTTTCATACTGCTAAGTCCAGAAATCAGAAAATTTCAATACACCCTTCACCCCTTTTAGGGGTAATTTTATCCATTTCACCTACATAGATAGTTTTTAATTGTAATCGAAAACTTGTATATCTATATTTTTCATATATCTAAATCCAGAAATGAGACAATTGCCATATAATCTTTACCCCCCCATTTTACACCTTTAGGGGATAATTTTATCTATTTCACCTACACAGATAATTTTAAATTGTAATCGAGAACTTGTATACCTATTTTCATACTTCTAAGTCCAGAAATGAGAAAATTTCCATATAATCTTTACCTTCCATTTTATCCCTTTAGGGGGGGAATTTTATCCATTTCATCTGGACAGATAATTTTTAATTGTAATCGAGAACTTAAACACCTATTTTCATAGTTCTAAGTCCAGAAATGGGAAAATTTCCATACAAACTTAACCCCCCCCCCCATTTTACCCCATTAGGGGGGAATTTTATCCATTTCATATACTCAGATAATTTTTGATTGTAATCGAGAAGCTATATACTTATTTTCATAGATCTAATTCCAGAAATGAGAAAATTTCCATACAAACTTTACCCCCCCATTTTACACTTTTAGGGGGAATTTTATCCATTTCGCTTATACAGATAATTTTTAATTGTAATCGAGAACTTATATACCTATTTTCATACTTCTAAGTTCAGAAATGAGAAAATTTCCATACAAACTTTACCCCCCCTTTTACCCTTTCAGGGGGGGATTTTATCCATCTCACCTAGACAGATCATTTTTAATTGTAATCAAGAACTTATACACCCATTTTCATACTTGTAAGTCCAAAAATGTCAAAATTGCATATAAGCTTCACCCCCCCATTTCACCCCCTTAGGGGATGAAATTCCAAAAATCCTTTCTTAGTGCTCACTTACATCATAAAAGGAACCTCTATACCAAATTTCAAGTTTCTAGGCCCAGTGGTTTGGGCTGTGCGTTGATATATAACCCAGTGAGTCAGGTTTGCCTTTTATATATATAGACAAAAATGTCAAAATTGCATATAAGCTTCACCCCCCCATTTCACCCCCTTAGGGGATGAAATTCCAAAAATCCTTTCTTAGTGCTCACTTACATCATAAAAGGAACCTCTATACCAAATTTCAAGTTTCTAGGCCCAGTGGTTTGGGCTGTGCGTTGATATATAACCCAGTGAGTCAGGTTTGCCTTTTATATATATAGATGTAGGTGAGGTAGACTACTATAGTTCCACTCCTGCTGGCTCGTGCTGAGGCACAGACTTCAAAGTAGTAGAAAATTATTTGCAAGGTTTTTGAAGTCGGTTCCATTTTTTATAAAAAAAAAATATATTTATATTTTTTAGTGATTTGTAGTCAAAATGCATCTCACAACGATTCCATTAAGCTCAAACACAACATTGTTATATCATTTTATAACAGAGTACCGGTACCTACGGTCTTCTTTACCAGGGTCAAGTTCACCAAATAATACTTTCTGAATGTAGAACAAAAAAATAATTTTGAAATTCGGCCCACAATTGGCTGAGTTATCACGCAACCAACATACAAAAAAAAACATACACTCGAATTCAGAACCTCCTCCTTTTTGAAGTCTGTTAAAAAACTAGTAAACAAAAGCAAAGGACCAACCTAAAAAAAAACATCGCGGTGGTAAGCTACCAGCCAGTACTTAGACTCTCACATGCTGTAGTATAATGTTAGCGTGTCACTAACGTAATATTTCGTAAATAACGCAGCAATATTGATTGATGCATTGATTAATTGATTGACTAAGCGTTTCCTTGCGGAGGTCAATATTAATTTAACTACATTATACCTTGCTCCTCTGCTGGTCCGTTTTGTGATGGTGGTGAAGCGAGGAGTACCTAGTTCAATGCTATAATTTATATTAAAACTTTTTGTTATGGACTTTGGGTTACACTGCTTGTTCCAGTACCTCATGCAAATTCCTCTTACACATTATACCTTGCTTATGTATACTCTAAGCATTATACCTATAGATTACCATTTAGACTGGTATTAAGTAGACTTCTCGTTATTTTTATCAATCCACTTTTTGTTAGACTATTTTTGTTGCAAGTCAAATTTCTTGTACATGCTTCTTTTTTGTGACAAATGATTTGACGTAACACAAAATTGGTATCATGCCTATTTAAACTGCTACATCCGTAAAATGGACATAGTTTTAAACCAGAGTAGTTGCTAAACATTTAGTTTTTAGTACAATGTTTTTGTTGACTACTTGCATTGTCATCCAAACTATATAACTACATATCCGTACCGAAAATTCTCCTTGCAAGGTTTGAAGACATCTTACATACTTACATTCGAATATGCTTAAAAGCTTTTATTTTTTTATCTATTCTTTGAAAAAAAAAACATTTCTTTTTACTTGGATCATAAAATCCTACCTAACTAGTCTAAGATAGTGTCAATTTAAAACGTTGATGTTTGTTAGTCATTGCTTCACGAGTAGGGTGCATTTTTGTTACTCCTACAAAAAAGCAGAAAATGGATGAAAGTGGAACTAAATACATATTTCCATATTTTTTTACCATATTTAAGCATTTCACAACACAAATGAATTAGTAACATAAAAAGTGGAGTCTTCATTTAATGTAAACTCTTTCACTTAGCGCGGGCAACAGCTAGTATGTTATAAATGTGTAGTCCACTCACCTCAGAAAATCCAAATCCAGGCAAATCAGCAGCGATGACTTCAAATACGAAATCATATCCGTCTCTAGGCGTTGTTAGCATCGGGATAACTTTGTCAAACTCCTTGGACGAGCTCGGCCATCCGTGCAACATGAGCAGAGGCAAAACCTTCAGACCGTTCACTTGGGGTTTCACTCTTATAAAATGTAGGTCCAACCCCTGTACCCTGGTCTTGTAATGAGGGAACTTGTTCAGAAGTGCCGCCCGCTGATTGAAGTCGTAGCTTTCGGACCAGTAAGTCAATACTTTTTCTAGGTAAAAAGTATTCATACCGTACTCTGATTGGATGCCTTCTAATGGAGGTGTGAGGGGACGCCTATTCTTGATCCTTTGCTTGAGGTCTGCGATCGTCTGCAAGTTTAAGTTTCAGTGACAATCTGCCGTTCTAATAGGTCCATTGGGATAATCATAAGGTCACAGGCCTCTCAGAATGAGAGAGCTTGGGCCGTAGTTCCCACGTGGGCCCGGTGCGTGATAACTTCACATACACACCATTGAAAAGGTTTCCTCACGATGTTTATCTTCGTTCGTTAAGCTAGTGTTAAATTTCAAATGTAATTTCGCACATGAATTCCGAAAAACTCTGTGCGAGCCCGGTTTTGAACCCGCGATATTCAGCTTGAAAGGCCTGGGTCAAACTACTAGCCCACCATGGCTTTTTCATTCAGTGGTGCATCTGTATAATGTGCTAGATTAATGATTTCTAAGTTTTATTTTTTATTATTGATTGTCTACCTATCGCCTTTTATCTGAAATAAATTTTATTTATTTTTTTCTAAACGACACATTGCAAAGAAAGCGCGTTATTCATTACATATAAGGTATCTCTCTAATCAATATAATCACCGATAAAATTTCGAGATAAATAATTTGATATGCTGTTTCTACGGCAGGCGAAAAAACGTACAATTGGCAACCTTTCACATGTATAGCTAGTGCCACCAGAGTCGAGGTGATACACAAAAGAACATGTCATGTAATGACGGCAACATTTTGACATTCACTCTTTCATTTCATTCGTTCTCCTTTTGTGCAATCAGTTCACTAACAGTCCGCACTTTGGAAATTGGTACTTATAAGAATGATAAAGTGCGTCGGAGAAAATACCGGGTGTGGCCTGTAATACGAGCGAATAATTAAAACATAGATCATACTCGTCCAACTAAAAAACTTTATAATGAAATACCGTACGTAGGTTAGGTAGTTTGTTCGTCGAAATTTTTAACTGCTATAATTTTCTTAAAACTCGATGGCTTGCCACAGTTCTGTGTCATGACTACCGAACCAACCAATAACGAATAACCACCAACCCAATAACGAAACCAATACGAAAACCAATACGAAACCAATAGAAAGAAAGAAAGAAAGAAAAATGATTTATTGACGGTCCCAACAGTACCACCACCAAACCCAAATAGTGTATTTTTCAGCGTCGAAATTTGCGGAACCATTGCTATCGATGATATCGAGCTATACAAAAAAAAAAAAGATTGTTATATCGACTTCCTTATCACACTTATCTTCAAATACTTACTTGCACAAAAATACCTACAAAGTTGCAATTTCTTGCACGGGATTTTGAGAATGTAACTTCAAAGATTGAAATTCTATATTGTACCTACCTACATCTGCCCGTATGTACGGTCAGCTGCAGAGAAAAGGTACCCCCCTGTAACGGCGGTATCCATACTACCGCCATTACAGGGGGGTACCCTTTCTCTGCAGCTGACTGTACCATCAGCCAAATAAGTGTTCTATCAATTTTTAAAAAAGTTCCTATCAAATTAATAATTCGCTAAACTCGAACTTTCAAGTTGACAGACACATCTATTGACATTATTGTTTTATGACCTGCAAACCTTTAGGGTGGTAGACCAAATATGTATTTGGCTGATGGTACATTACCATCTTATCAATTGAAAAAAATGCATGCAAAGAAAGCATTACCTAAAGGTAGTGCCACCAGAGTTGAGGTCATGCACACAAGAACATGTCATGTAATGAAATGACAGCATGGATTTTGATATTAAGTCATTAATTTCATTATTTCTTCTTTATGCAATCAGCTCTTTTAGTAGCAGTGCTTCAACCCTTGTAGCACTTGTATTGTAGGTATACCTACCTACATTATACACTAAGTTAGATTTATATTCAGAAATCTTCCATCAGTTTGTTCAAATGTTTGTTTATGTCTGGTGCCAATATATTTACCGAAGATAGATAGGTGCTAATTACAGTTCTAAGTACGAAGGCAGTATAATGTTCACCTACCGTATCATTGAAATCAATCTTAAACGTTCTTATGGTAGTATCTTGTTTGGTATCCTTTGGTCCTTTGCCCCACCATTCCTCATAGTCGAATTTTGGCATGTCAGGCACTTTGTGGAGATTGTAGGTTATTAGTGCACCGTAAACTATTGCTATTAGGGCCACCGCCCACGATAAATATTTAAACATCTGGAAATGCAAAACGTAATTAGAAAAATATCGTCACTACTTTGAAAAGATCGCGTATCTCAAATCAATGCATCAACAAATTTGACCCTTAAAACAATGTTCATTAAGTTCACTGGGAAATATCATCGATTTTGAGATACCAGCTTTTTTTTTTTTTTTTTCGCGGGTTTACGGTGGATGCAGGCCGCTGCCAATCGAAGCAACTGGAGGTCTATGGGGAAGGCCTATGTCCAACAGTGGACGTCCTACGGCTGAGATGATGATGAGCTTTTTTCAAAGTAGTAACGATTATCTTTGTTGGGTACATTACAGGTACGCTAAACTGGCCGTTAATTATAATAGCCAAATGTGAATAACACACGTTACAAAAACGCCAAAAAGACGTGATTTTTTTCAAGAAATTACACATTACCTACATGTGCGAAATATAAAAAAAAACCTACAAAAATATATGTAATCAAATGATCAAATCTGATTTACTGTCATCGTTCTATAGCAGGCGATTGTTGGACATATTCTCCCTTTAAACGCGCGATTTTACCATGTCTTCAGCCCGTCTCATCCAGCTTTCCGCAGCTACCTTTACCAAATCTTCACTCAACCCTGCTGGAGGACGTGCTGAATACACTTGCCGATTCTGATTGAAATTAGTAGTTTTTGTTCAAGATGAGAAACTAGTCCAATTTTCTGCTACCCCCTGAATTATTTAAATAACAAAACTTTTGCTATCTTTTACCACAAACACGTATTTTATATATAAAATTTAATGTAAATTATTATTTTAAAATCATGTATGATTGAATAGTTATTTTTTACTAATCATAAATCTATATCAAGTATTTGTAAGCACTCTCAAAATTGCACAAAACTAACCTTTACCACCGGTTATTTACATAAAACAGTATGCACTAATTATCAAATATATTTTTACGAGGTACACTACGCGACAATATTAGCGTCCTTCCTTGGCTCGCAACACGTGCGCGCGCGAACCCGGCGCTCGCCAAAATCAGACTCCGCGAGTTCGTCGTAACACTTTAATTGGCCTCGACCTTAACTCGTAATCTACCGACTTACTACTAGTTAATTAAAACGCCTACTTAAGATTCGATTTGAAGGTCAGCTTGTACAATTTTATTAATGTCTAAGTAGACTGAGATTAACAGTACTATAGCTTCTTGCGATAGTATTTGTCTCTTCGTATGTGCGTGCTAACATTTTTTTCGTGTGTCCTTCGCCTATTATACTTTTTAGCTACGCTTGTGTCGTCATTTCTAGTTAAATCTATGATAGTTATTTGACACTTTTACAAGTTTGTATGTTTATTATTTTATTATCATTTATTCTACAACTTTACTACCTTTCCTCTGGTGTACTTACTACACGTTTACTTGTTTAATATACATTTTTTAATCAGTTTGTAGTGTGTCCCACTGCTGGGCAAAGCCTTCCCTTTTCTCTTACTAGAATTATTATATAAATTAAGAAGTATACTTATGGTCAGCTGATTAAAAAAATCTAGTACTACTATGATTAACTAGGAGTTTGAAAGTTTGCACAGGTCTTATAATTTGTACGCGAGCAGAGTACCCACTAGGAACGGGTTCTCCGAAATTCCCATAGGATAGGAAAGAATCTACACAGGCGATACCGCGGGCGTGAGCTAGTATAAAATAGTTTAAAAAACTGATCCGACGACGCTCGTTATTTTTTTCTTTGTAGGTAATAAGAGTCTTTGTAAATCTTTTGCTGTGAAATAAGAGTATGAGGAGTTGTGTTACTTGGCAAAAATGTCTTAGCTCAATATTATGTTGTTATAACCAATCCGGATATTTCGTCAATGAATTCTTTGATATTATTATGATAACAGGATACTGCCCTAAAATGTCGACGTCTTTGAAATCAATCTAGCGAATTGTTTGTTGTAAATATTTCCACATAAAGAAATATATACAAAATGCTCCTTTTGAACTATTAGACAAGTATTTAAATATGTATTTTGCATTGTTCTTTTTTTTAAACTCAAAACGTTCTTGTTTATGTAGAGGTTTAAAAATAAATTTTGCTAATATTTTTTCGATCACTTCTTGTTATCCGATTGAGCTGATTGGCACATTTGTTTAAATCTGGTAATAATTAAATAATCTGGTAGTGAAATCCTAATGACTCGGCCAAGACTGTTAATGGCATCGACTTGAAACTTGTACGGACATCTACGGATATGTAGATTGGATGACAATGCACTTGCATTACCTACCCACAGTTAGCAAAAAGTTTGAGTTAAAACGATATCTTCAACAAAAACTTATTTATAAAACTTATTTTACAATAACTAAGTACTTATACATCATCGAACTTGTTTTCGCAGCGCATTCATAATCTTTTTTTTCCGGCTGCGGCTACCCGGCTACCCACAATCTTCAAAAAAGAAAATTCGACTAATTAGTCATGAATAGTTATTTTGTGTGTTTACAAAAGTATTCAATGACGATTGTTGCAACAGGAATGGATATTTTGGTCACCTTACATGTTAAAAAGTAGCACGGTATCGGCGTAGAGGAAGTTTATATTTTAATACTAAAAAGAGGAAGCTTTTAAGTACCTGTTGGGCAAAGTCATCATCCCTTATCTAATTTTCTCAGTAGTTCTTAGATATGGGTTATACGCTCATTCTGGTATCAGTTCAGTCCATTATCCTAGTTAGAATGTGTGTGTAACCCTCTAAGACTGACGGACTAATAGTCCCGACTGATGAAAAAAATTTTTTTTTAACCCGAATGATGGACTGAACTGACACCAGAATGAGCACGTAATCGAAGTCTTACCATCTCCGTCGTTCAACTTTCTTTTATGTGAGAGGGTAGACTACGAGCAATTTGGCCGCCGAACATAATTGATAGCTGCTGTTCAAAAGACATTCATATGTTATCGGAGTTGGCTACACTTCTGCAAGCCAAAGTGTTCTCCACTTACACCTGTATTACAGAATAGTTTCAGTTTTTAATGATTTACGGTATTATAAATGCGAAAGTAGCTCCATATGTCAGTCTGCCTGCTACCTCTTCACGCTTAAACCGTTGATGGATTGAGATGAAATTAAAATATTTCTGCGATTTTCTTATTTTATAATAAATAAGTTTCAATGCTTTATTTGCGATAAAATAAATAGAATGTACCATGTAAAAACCCTGGCTATAAAGTTGGCTGCCCTGGCTAGTCACTTTCGTAGAAGTGATACTTCAGTTAAACAAAAAAATGTCTAATTGTTGGCACAATCAAATAATTAACACAATTGCAAGCCATCGGGCTTACTCCTTGCAACATAACAATTTTAGGTAAACATTACCTTTGCCTATTGCGAAATCGTTTTATAGATGTTATCATTTACACGCGCTTAATTTTATAAGAGGTCATCATATTGATAAGATTAAAGTCGAAACCGATAAAAAAAGGATTCATGTATTACTTTGATATTTGTGGTAGGTAGGTAAGAAAGGTGAAAGGTTTATTTTCAAGGTTGCAAAGGGCTTCTTTTACATAATCTTTTCTATTTAACATTGTATTCTAATCAGTTATTCATTTTTATGTGTCCGTTTTCTGATAAGCCATTATGTAAACTACCAAAAATTTACACAATACCTACGAATAAAAATAACTAGGAACATGTTTTATCTTTGTAGAAATTTAGTTGATGTGTTTGTTTATTTGTTAAAGTAAAATTATTTATACAAACCCACTTCTGTGCTGCGATTATTTTATACAAAGAAAGTAAGCGATCTTGACGCGTCGTTTTGTTGAAAAATGCAAATGAAAAATAAATCATAGCAAATATGAAACAATTATATAGCTAGAGCATATTCTTTTGGTTTCATAAGTAATGCAATTGTACCATGTGTGTCATTGTGTGTACCATCTTAGGTCTCATCTTCGCCTTCCATCAAGCGAGATTGAGGCCAAACGTAAGCCTATTTTTCAATGATCTATTTTTTATAAAAAAAAAAAAAAAAAAAAACTTCAGGATTGTTTACATTTTTTGTAATGCTAAAATAAACAGAGTATAGTGATCATAAGTACCTATTGACTTGAAATTTAGTGTGGACATGTAAGCCTTCTCGCAGATCAGGATGATGTAAGTAGGCAGTGTCAAAAAAGCTTGTTTTTTTTTTTTCAAATATATTAACGGGAATGATATACGATACTGTTTAAATGTTGATTGATTGACTTGTCTTCCAGTTCAATAAACCTTAATGGGGCAGGCCAGCAGGATACTGTATCGGGACCGACGAGCTTGTATGTCGCGGTTGTTTTTATGAACAATCAGATTTAACCTAAAAAATAAATGTCTCTTAATTAATTTTTATTTTATGCTCCAAACCAAAATAATTCCGAGCTTATGATCCGAATGTAGAAGTTTATTGCTACCAGAGTGTCCCAGAAAGTAGCAGAGTATAACTTTTTTGCATTCGTCTCTTCGGCTGTTTCAAAGTAGGCTAACAACTCAATGAGTTGTGTATGATGATCGATACTTAGGTATTGTTAGATACGTTTTCAACGCTGAAGTGTTATAGTTTATCATATCCATACTAAAATTATAAATGCGAAAGTAACTAGCTCTGTCTGTTTGTTACCTCTTCATGCTTAAACTACTGAATTTATTTTAGACCTTGATTTTAGACCTATTTTAGACCTTGGGTTTGGGCCCCATGCACAATGGCCAGGTCAATTGTTGGCTCTATCTGACAAAGCCTTTGCGTAAGGAAAATGAGCGAGCACCCATGAATATGAAGAAAATCTGCACAAATCTGAGCAGCAATTCAATGGTGTGTGTGAAATACCTAATCTGCACAGGGTCCACGTGGGAACTACGGCCCAAGCCCTCTCGTTGTGAGAGGAGGCCTTTACCCATCATTCCCTCAATGTGTCGTTTTCTAAGCCCAGATGATAATGAAAATCCTAATAGATACTTAGAATAACTTGTTAACATTTGTTTCAGCTAAGGCCAACCTTCCTGATCGGTATGCAGTTTCCTCTGGAAGAGGCTCTGAGTGGCGAGTTGTCCGAAGAAAGCATGGCGAAGGTTGTCCAGCGGTTCACCGAAGAAATCGTCGCTGAGAAGGAGCCGCCAGGCGGCGCTCAGTTAGATCTGCAGTGCTACGTGCGAGCGCAAGTTGTTTCTGACAAGGTACGAGTAAGTCTTAAATCAAAGATGAGGAGATACGTAGAACGAAAGTAATCGACATAGCCAAGTGATTTAGCTCGTTGAAGTGGCAATAGGTAGGCTAATGACGCCTAACGGCACGAAAAGTTCCCGAATGGTGATCGCGAATCGGTAAGCGCATTGTAGGACGTCCACAAACAAGATGGACAGATGACCTTATAGTTAAAGCCAAGAATCCAAGCCAAAGAAGCCAAAAAAGATTATAGATTTCAGGCCAATACGTGGTCCTTTCTCAAGGTGTGCTCAAACACCTACACACCTCGACTTTTGCAGTAAACCTTTGATTATCCCTGGGATTAACATGATTGAGGACAATGTTTCTATTTTAATATTTTTTGCAGAGCGTAGCGGATTGCGTCGAAGCACTGATTGGGACATACTTGCTGCATGGCGGTGTTTTGGGCGCTGTCAAAGTTCTGGAGTGGCTGCAAGTGATCCCGGCAAAGGTCTACATTTAATTAATTACTAACTGAAGCTATTTTAAAAAAGTTGGCATGTTTTTTTTAATAGTTATCAATGATTTAATCAAGTCCTTAATGAGGGTTGCGTTGGTTTCGTGTGGTCCGTTTGATATTTTGTGCAACTTTTGTGATAGGTTTAATTTTATACTGATCAAACCAATCGCAAGCAAGACAATGTCAAATTGACCACATGATACTAACGCCATCTAGTGATAGTTCACCTGTGAGAAAGAAAACCCTCCACAAAAAATATTACACAACATACTTATCGAAAGTCCGAATGTAATTTTTGTCAGAACGATCGTTTGTCATAACTCTTTTTTTCTCTGAATCCAATGATTGTTTAGAATTCTTATAAAATAAACCTAACCTAACCTATAGTTTTCTATAGGATGACCATTTAAAATTTTTACAAAAATATAAGATTTCAGTGGGAAAAGGATTCGGACAAACGATAATTCGGGCCAAAATTGCGGTATGACTAGCGACCGCGAAACTGTTGGTACTGCAGTCTTCAAATTTTCACAAAACATATCTTGTTGACCCAAAACCATATAAACTGTAAAAAAATTGTTTTGTATGTTTTTAAGGGAAGCTCCCATACAACTAAAAGAGGGGGCGAATAAAATTTCGACTAACCTCATCGGGTTTCAATGGACGCTGAAAACTCGATCATAATCAATGTAATGTTTTCTCGCAGTTTCTTTATCTAAGCGATGATCTTTCCAGGACAACTTCGCGTCATTCTTGACGAAGCGTGTGCCAACAGTGCTGACCGAGGGGCTCTGCACTGCTAAAGAAATGGACTTCCTACTGAACAATAGCCAGGCAGACATAGAGAAGATAATAAACTACCAGTTTAAAGACGCTTCCTTTTTGTTAGAGGTAAATACGAGTACAGGTGTACTGAATATTTTGGCATCGTAATTTGTAGGAAAAGTTCATTTTTTTTGTTTAACTGGATGGCAAACGAGCAAGTGGGTCTCCTGATGGTAAGAGATCACCACCGCCCATAAACATCTACAACACCAGGCGTATTGCAGTTGCGTTGCCAACCTAGAGGCCTAAGATGGAATACCTCAAGTGCCAGTAATTTCAACGGCTGGCTTACCGGTTGGCTTTGCTTAGTTCGTATTTATGTCGCTTTCTCAACTAGCTTACTTAATTTTACTGAAGCTAATAGGGATGTTGACACCGCCAATCAACTGACGTACTTTTTATGAGCTGTCAAAACAATTCTCCCATAGTGTTTCAATGGCAATAGCGAATTATGACGTCACTATCCGGCAACTCAATCAACTAACTATTTATTTGTCTTAAAGCAACAAAAAAAGTTAATTTTACAGTAAATCGAAAATTAATCTGGTTTTCAAGGCTAAAATAAAGCGCCTTCGAATTATTTTTTAATGGCGTCATCATCCCTATTGAGAAAGCAAGATAAATAAGAACTTATCCGACAAAATACGGTGGGAAAAACACTTAATTCCCTGCTCATAACTATCTTACATAACAAGCACTGTGAGGCTCCTATTTAAAATACCCACTTCTTATTACGGTATTGAGACGAATCTTGGCAACTATGCGTAGTTCTGATGTCAATATAGTAATATGGTGCCATCGAGCTGATCTGATGATGGAGCCGGGAGCTCGGCACTGAAAGAACAACGTAATCTAGCCGTATTTAGACTGGTTAAAATCGTTTTGAAGAGTACCTTGATCAAGAATGGTATCCATAATGATGGAGCAATCAGGCAGTTTACCATGGAAACTTATTTTTTAGTATTTCAAACTATTATAACTATTTAAATACAATTGCAGGCACTGTCTCACCCATCGTACATCCGCAACCGCGTGACCCGATCGTACGAACGGCTAGAGTTCCTCGGCGACGCCATCTTGGATTTCCTGATTACGTCACACATATTCGAGTACTGCGACAATCTGAAGCCGGGCGATCTGACAGATCTGCGCTCGGCCTTGGTCAACAATGTGACCTTCGCTTCCTATGTCGTGAAGCTGGGTCTGCATAAGTATGTTTACAAGTTCTTATTCTTCATCATGACATCATCATGTCAGCCGAAAGACGTCCACTGCTGGACATAGGCCTCCCCCAAGGCTCTGCACTCAGACCGGTCTTGTGCTTTTCGCATCCACCGCGATCACCAGATCGATAACCAGAGTCTTATAGAGTTACTTATACGGAATGACCATCTAACAATTTTTGAAAAAAATTCGGATTGACGGAAAAATTACGAGCAAAAGTTCTGTCAAGTTACATTCTGACTTTAATAACTTTAATAACCAAGTGTTCGTTTTGAAAAACCGTCGATTACGTTCGAGGGGTTAAATGCGCTTTTTTCTTGCAGATTCCTCTGCTCCCAACTGAACCCGACTTTGGATAAGGCGATAATGATGTTCGTCGAGCACCAGGAGCAGAGGGACCACGAAATAATCGAGGACGTGCTTTACCTGATCGATGAAGAAGACTGCCAGATTGCTGACTACGTTGAAGTTCCCAAGGTATGTGCTTACACACGCGCGCTCGCACACACAAACACGTACACCTACTTCTAGCGCCATCTAGTGAGCAAGTATATAAACTCTTTTTTTTTGTTTGTTATTTTTCCTAACCTGCTGTATGTACATTGCTATAAATAAATTATTTTCTTTCTTTCTTTCTATCTTCAAAATACAAAACCAATACAAATATGTTTATTTTGCATCAAATGTCAGAATACTACAACTCGAACTAATTACCAAACATACGCTTGCCAGCGTTTAACTCAAAAAACAACCACGCGCTTTATTCTTGTAGGTTGATTCCGTTCATATAGTTCATATAGTATATCGATATCATTTATAAATCTTGTGAATCTGTTTTAAAAAAAAAATACCTCGTTGAGTTTCTTGCCGGATTCTTCTCAACGGAGGTTTTTTCCGAACCGGTGGTAGATTTATTGACGTTCATAAGTGCTTGTTGTAGCCTAAATTGAATAAAGAGATTTTGACTTTGACTTTTCACGTCTTTTCTTCAAATCTTTTCAATCATTATGTATAACCTAACCTCTAGTATATCTAAAAATCACCTCTAATATATTTAAAAACCATAAACACTTATACAGGTGCTAAGCGACATATTCGAGTCGCTCATCGGAGCGATATTCCTGGACAGCGGCGGCGATCTGGCCAAAGTGTGGGCCGTAGTGTACCGCATAATGCATCGCGAGATCGAGTCGTTCTCGACTCGGATCCCCCAGCAGCCAGTCAGGATCCTGTATGAGAGGATCCACGCGTGCCCGTCGTTTGGGTAAGTCTTTGACGACCTCTGAATAACCTGCCAGCCTTTTTTTTTAGGTTACGTCGCCTAAACGGCCAAAGGCACTATGTCCTTGCTTTTTAGGGTTCCGTACCCAAAGGGTGCCAACGGGACCCTATTACTGAGACTCTGCTGTCTGTCTGTCTGTCTGTCTGTCCGTCCGTCCGTCTGTCACAGGGCTCTATCTCTTGAGCCGTAATAGTTAGGCACTTGAAATTTTTTCAGGATATGTATTACAGTGGCCGCTACAACAACAAATACTAAAAATAAAATAAAGCTACAAATTAAAGGGGGTCCTCATACAAGAAACATGTTTCATTCAGCGGGATTTGGTTGAAAGACTGCCAAGATGACGGCCGTCAGTTGCTAGGGGCAACGCGAGCGACCCTTTTAACTACTTATTAATTTGCGATTTTCTTAGTGCTATTTTAAAAAACCTTCGATATATAATAATAATCTCTAAGACCGTGGTTTATTTTTTTGTGCAGCATTAAGAATTTGAGACTAAATAACAATTTATGATCCACCAACCTCCGACACACACTTCACAAAATCCGACTTCCAATAAAGCACTCACAGCCCCTGTGTTAATTGTTTTTTACACTAAAAAATGTTCGTTTTAATTCATTACTAAGTAAAACTATTTAATTACAAGGTCAAAATTTAAAATCAGGTTATGTTTTATTCACTAACAATAATAATAAGTCGCACCGTCGACCGAAATTACCGCGTAGAGCAACTTTTTTTTCTTTTTTTTTTTTGGAATTTTATAGCCTGGTTACTAGACCTTTAAGCCAACTTTTTTTTCTAGCGCAGTGGCGGGGTTGCCAAGGCAAGACTCTAAAACGCTATTCAGCCGGGCGACAGCCAAAGAGGATGAGAATTAAAAATTATTATTTATTCAAAATACTTGCACCTAGTGTTTACATTTTGGTGATGTTTTTATTAACTTGTAATGTAACTAGTTACGTTTGTTCGGGTGGAATTAATATTTCAACTTAAGGTGGTTTGTCACGGTCAGCTAGGCACTACAGCGTCAGTAGATGACGTTAGTGTGCAAATTCCACGTATTTTATTTTTTTAGGAATGAAATTGTGGATATTTTTATAAAATAATGTACCTAGCGCCCGTAGAGTGAAATTTGTAATATATCCTACCAAGTTTCAGATGTATTTTAATTCAGAAAATACTTTCATTTGGGAACGCTGCAGTTTCGACTGATATTTTCGCACACATGCTTGCAATTTGATGTAAACAAAAGTCTTTGTTAATTTCGCTGGCATAATCAAAGAGCAGAATGGCCTAGTTGTATAAGGCTCGAGTTTACCCTAAGAATAGCTTAGGAAGTTCGGGTTCAAACCCGTTGAACAATTAAGCTTTTTTGTTTTTTTTTTTATAGTTCTCTGTTAATGACGTTAATGTTTATTGAAATGTGTAGCAAAAAATTTATAAGACCTAATTCAGGCACATTTTTTTTTAAATTTTAAGCGAATCTATCTATGAATATGCACAACTACAATACCTACTATGAGACTTATTCCTCACATCTACACAAGGGTTGCTTGGTGGAGATCCCTTCGAGGGATAAGTTCCTCTTTACGCACGGAATGCTGCGGACCTGGGTTCGATTCCCAGCGCTGGTCTATTTTTTTGGTTTTTCTGTGCATTCATGTTTCGGCTTGTGTTTTCGTGTGAAATATTAAACTTTCACGGGATAACCGTATAAGAAACAAAAAATTTGGAGTTGAAATAAAAAATACAAAAAGACTCCAAATCGTAATCTTGATTCTTCCTCTTTACAAAGTCAAGGAAACCGAATCACGTACCAGGGTGGAACCTTTTCATATTCAATTACGCTGTGATTTCTTTGGCAGACGTATGGGATGTCAACAATACATTAGTAGCACATAGGTGGCACCCTGGTATGTGACTCAGTTTCCATGACCGTAACTCAACTTTTTTTTATATATATTTTTTACAATACAGTTTACTATAGGAAAATTAGTCATAATCATTATCATTATCCCTATACATACATACAGGCCTCCTCTCACACAATGAGAGCTTGGGCTGGGCGTTGTTTTCAACGCAGGCCCAGTGTGAATTGAAATATAGCACACACCATTAATTATTTTGCAGGGGGTTGCACGTTTCTTCACGATATTTTCCTTCTACGAAAAACGTGACCATATGAAATTAGACTTGTTTATTTTTATTTCAAATTTAATTGGTCGGGTAGTAATCGAAGGCTCTATTGAACAACAAATTAAAAAAATCCATCACTAAGTCAGTTTTTATTTGTTTATTTACATCAATCAATCAAATTAGCCCACATACAACCACTGCTGAGTGCCTCTTGCTTTGCATCTTGTGCCTTTTCACGCCACTTTTCCAGTCTTGTGCCAGTCTCATACACAGCTTACCAGTCGACGATGTATGTTTTAACAGTGTTTTTCACTCTGTAATTAAATATTTTTTTATGAAAACAAAACATAAGTATTTTGAAGAAGCATATTTTGTCACATGAACTTTTCTCTGAACTCCAAAATTACCGAGATATGAAGCTCAAAATTTAATCCGCTACCAAGGGGCTGGGGTTCCGGAACTGTGCATTTTTCCGGAAAAACGGACAAACATGTAAACAAACACATACACTTTCGCATTTATAATATTAGTATGGAAGTACGGATATGGTTTTCAACATTATCATCACCGTCATCATCTTCATATTAGCCTCAGGACGTTCACCGGTGGACTTTAGGCCTCTTCCATACATATTTTCCCGAGTTGCCAATACTTAGGTACTCGCCACGCTTGATAAGCGGGTTGGCCAGCGCAGCATATGTATGTTGTATTCAGTCTCTACAGTACTTACTTTTCAATTTCCTTATAATGCGTCTTTTCCGAGACTAGAGTATTGATGCTTTATATGTATTTTATTCGCAAAATTCGTGGCTTCATAGTTTCCAATGTGAATTATAATTCAGGTCAATACTTGAAAATATAACTTCATTCACATTATAGATAATTATAATTCCGCCAATTTCGAGGACAAATTACGATAATTTAATTTAGGAAAAAATTACTCTAGTTTTTACAATGTCATGACAACAAACGAACAAAAAATTGTGACTTGACATTTGACAATTGAGATGTTTTTTTATTTTTATTTTTTGGAAAAAGCTAAATCCACAAGCCATGCAGCTTTTGTCTGATTTTATCACTTCTAATTTATAGTCCGTTAATGCAATTTTCCGTACTTATTTATTAATTCGTTCATGTTATGTCATTTTCTTCCTAATTTCTGTCGAAAATCCAAAGAATTGGCAATGCAATTTGTTCGTTGCGCTTCAGTCTTTCGACTGATGGACTTTGTACCTATGGCCAGCAAAAATATTAAAAAAAATAGGGAAACGCGCTTCAAAATGGTAATTATGTAATTTTGATCAGACAAATCGAACGAAATCTGGCAACGCCGCTTATCATCGAATTGTCGGCGAGTTGACAACGTGGCTGAAACGCACACTACTAACCAAGCCGTTGGTGTACGATACTGTCGGCTGTTCACTCACATATTGACAAAAATGAACCAAAATAATCATTTAGATTAAGCTATTAATCAAAAGCTTTCTTAAGGTAAATAAAAAATGACGCAACTAGATAACGAAATAAACGTCAAGAGATGTGGTTTTAGTTTCAAATAATCTTTCAAGCGCAAATGGTTGGGAAAATTAATTAGTATGAAAGTCGTGCCACCTTAAATTTGAAGTGGATATCTTTAACTGATTGAGTTGAAATTTTGCATGCATGTATAAATTCGATGACAATGCAATATTATTATGACGTAGAGCTGATCTGATGATGAAGTTAGATGTTGGCCATAGGAACTCTGTAATAAAACGACATGACCGCACCGATTTTGGTCTCATTTGGTTTATCTCGACGACTACCTACGGGACAAAAAGTACCGCCAATAAAAAAGCTTGTATTAGATTTTTTTACAAAAAATCATCATCATCATCCCAGCTTATATACGTCCCACTGCCGTCCCACAGGCCTCCTCTCAGAATGAGAGGGCTTGGGCCATAGTTCGCACGCGAGCCCAGTGCGGATTGGGAACTTCACACGCACCATTGAATTGCTTCTCAGGTTTGTGCAGGTTTCCTCACGATGTTTTCCTTCACCGCAAAGCTCGTGGTAAATTTCAAATGTAATTCCGCACATGAATTTCGAAAAACTCAGAGGTGCGAGCCGGGGTTCGAACCCACGACCCTCGACGACTTAGAAAAAATATTACTGAACTATTTGTTTTTAAAACATTGTACGGACTCTGGTGCGGAACCCTTCATGCGCGAGTCGCTCGTACTCGCACTTGACCGATTTTTTAATTTTATTAAATGTTTTTTTTTAGTTTTTGTTGTATTTGTGTGTCTTTGTGAATGTGAATAAATGTCTTTCTTTCTTTATATTATTTTATGCTTTATATTAGGCTTTATAGTCTCATGGCTGGGGCCTAGCGTACTATACATATGTCGTAATGAAAATTAAATGCTAACTTTACTTGATTGACATTCGGTTGAAAATGTGAACATAGAAATTTGATATGGAGACTCATTAGCATAAGGAAAGGGAGGGGGCGTGCAGTCCGGGAAAAGCCGAGTAACAGAGTACATAGGCTAGGCGGACTTATCTTCCTGAGCTGCGGGCTACCATACAAATATTTAAAAAGAATGTCAAAGCTATTTGACTCTAATTGTTTCGGTAAAAAAATTGCCGTGGTGTGAAACAATCAGAAACAAAGGAAATTTTACTAACATTGTCATAGGCCCGTAATTCGCTTGAACTTATTGTTTAGGTGTACCTAAACAAATGAATGTTTGAATGGATGTATTCTGTTGCACATTTGGACGGCAGGAAGTTATCCCTAAAAGGATCTCTGCCAGTCAACCTTAACATCAAATTTAATCACGTTATCCTGTTTATTTTACAGGAACGCTGAAGTCGTGGACTGTGGTACACCCCGAGTGATGGTACCAGTGAAGTTCACCAAACTCGGCCACTGCCACACCGCGCATGGCTTCGGCGGCAACAAGTTCCAAGCGAAACGAGCCGCTGCCAAAGTGGCGCTCAAAATACTTGACTCATAAAACCAAGTATCGCGACCAATTTCTGTATTAAAACTTTACGCCTAACATTCGCATTAGTGCAAAGAGCGCATTGCGTTTCGACTGAAAAAATGAAAGTTCTCGTTTAAATAGTTATCGTTATAGAGTTGACGAGTTAGGGTATTTTTTTATGGAGCGATGTACAATTATGTACTATAGATATATGCATGTTTAGATATTGAACGGTGAGATTAGACGTGAAGCTTTGATAGTTAATATTTAGGTTAAAAACTTGTTCTTCCTCCACAATGAATTAGTTATCTTATGAATATAAATTTAATTTTAGAGCCATTTATTAATTTATTATTGTTTAATTCTGTAGTCGGATTATTATGTTTAAACTTAAGGGATTTTATTCAATTATGACTTGGACTTCTTCATTAGCATTTTTAATTATCTTTTGAAATGTAATAAAAAATATCACAATTATTATTTACAATTTTAATAAACTATAACGATATTTATTTTATTACAGTGGCAAATGATGTAAATATCCCTCAAGTTTGAAATATCAGTTTAATTTTAAACTGTTTCGTATTCGGACTTTCAGGGTTCTATGTTGTATTGTATAATGCAATATTATTATGAAAAATTTTGAAATTATTTTATTATGCATATGATTACTTCTATATTTTAAATGGTGTAATTTTTAAGTTTTTAACTATTGGTGGTTATCTACATTAGATTATATAGAACTAATATGTCTACTGTTATTTTTTCGCAAAGAAAATTTTGACAACTGAATTTTAAATTTTAATATTGTGTTACTAGATACTATACGTAGTTATTTGCGTCCTTGTGTGTATTTTTTTAATTTTAAACATAAAAGTAAAGTTCAATGTGAAACTAAGTCTGTCTTCTACTTGATCGATTTTAATTTTTATACGTTATCGACTTACTTTTGTATTGAATATAAGGAAACTATTTTCGATGTAGGAATTATATAAGAATTGCCAAATAAAATGTAAGATAGAGAAACTTTCAAATGAAAGCCGTCGTTATGGCCGTAACGCAGATAGTTTATATAAGGTATAGCAAATTTTGTTTAAATTCTATTTTACACAAGATTTCCCATCACTATTTCAATATAGCGTGGTATCAATATTCTTATTTTCTTTATTTCCTTAGTAATCTTCTTTGTTATATTATTGTTCTTGCTTATTTCGTTTCTTGTCTAAGTGTAATTAGACGTAGATAACTAAAATGAATTATTTTCTGTATGTTGAAATATTAATGCGACGTAAACAATTGTTTTAATTTCAATTTATAACGTTTTAGGCCAACGATTAGGAAGACTTGTCAATTTTTATTGTTGCCGTATAAGGCTATTTAATGAATGGATGAGAGCTAAAAGATAGGCGAAATTTCGCTAGATGGCGTTCATTATCATGAGGTTTTTGTAATTGGCTAATAAGTAATAATTAAATGACCGTAACACCATCTAGCGATATTTCGTCAATCTTTTAGCCCTTATTGTCAATGTATGTGGAATGGTAAAAAGACTGATTTGTGGTTTGTTTATTTGATTGGCGATGGATGTCTGTCGGTGGATATACTTGGTAATTCTCTATCATAAAATTTATGATAGTCGAGAAGTACCAAAATATTCTTGTCAAAAGCATTTTATATCACTTCCACCGTATTCTCGAAACGATCGAAGATTATTGTGAAGTGAAGTGAAACATTGCCGGGTCACGCCAGTCACACGCGTGGCTGTGACACGGCATAAGTCAGTAGAATACAAATATTTGTGATGCATTGAATAACTATTTTGAGTATTTTATAACTGTCGGACACCAGAAGAGGGCAAAGTTGACACATCAAATATATAAAATAAATAAATATTGCAGTAATTAAAATAGATGTTACAATAAATATATTTATTCTAAAATAATATGGTTTTAATTTAATTGCTCCTTTCAATAGGGAATATTACTGCAATTTTCTGCCGTCAGAGTGCAGCACTAGCGTAACCATGAACAGGTTTTTGACAGTGTTGCCAACTTAGTGGATTATCCACTAAATCTGGTGGTTTTGGCTTGCCTTTTAGCGGACAAATATTGGTTTTAGTGGCTAGTGGATTTGTCTAGTGGAATTCAAGACTAGTTTTTTTTTTCTTAAACATTGCAACGATGACTATAAAGTCCACTCGTATCGTTTTTGGAGTTTAATTTCATCGTGTATGTACGTGAGTAAGAGTACGCTGCGGAATGAAGATAGTGGGAAAATGCTGCAACAAATATGAAATCCCAAACAATATTGTGAAATTAATTGGCACCAAAGTGTCGTACCAATCGGAGACTAACGATGATGGTACGGACGGAAACGACTCATCTGAGGATGACTTAATAATATAATTTCATTGTTTTTCTTACATAATGTGTAATTTTAATGTTATTTCTCCAATAAATGTATCATTAAAACATTGTTTTCCTTCGCGATGAACCAGTTGGTGGAAAATTTAGCGATTTTTTAAGCTGATGCGATTTTTGTTAGTGGATTTCTGGTGGTTTTAGAGGTCGATTCTGGTGGGTAGCTTGATACTTCGTTGGCAACACTGGTTTTTGAAAAATGTCTGTGGGATGCCTTATCGTTGTTATCGACGTAAATATGTTATTTTTTTACTATTAAATATGTCATGATTCAGTCAAGTCAAAAGCACAAATGTATATACGTTCCCAAAACGTCTAAATTATCTATACACCTTTATGCCCTACTTATTTTGACACTGGTTGTTTGTATATTTTTGCATTCGACTGTTACTTTGACTCTTTGGTCATGATCCGTCATGGCGACAAAATATAAAGAGAACTGACTGACATTGTCATAACGGTTTGCGCTAGTGTCGCCCCCTGCGCAGAGCTTTGCGTATAGTGTGGCCCGCCCACTAAAATGTTCGAATCTAGTTGACCGTTTTATCTTTTCCCTAAAACAGCTCAGGGATTTGATCAAATTGCTAAGGGAAATGAACTCCATCGGCCATTGCTATAATTCTATCATTCCCCTAAAACGGCTCGGAGACTAGATCAAATCACTGAATTCCGCAAGGGAAATGATACCACGCGATGTTTTTTTATCATCTCACGGGACTTCATTATATCCTTGAGGAATTTGATAAAATCCTTATTTTTATCTGCGACATATATATATTTCGAGGATCTCGGAAATGGTTCCAACGATTTTGATGACATTAGGTAGGTTTTCGGGGATGAAAAATTGATTTAGCTTGATCTTATCTCTGGGAGGGTGCGAAGTACTACTGGGCTGGGCTCCACAGAAAACCAGCGTTGCTGCACATAATGTGCGGCAACACATGCTGAGTGGAGGCCCTTTTTGGTGTCCTGTCGTGTCACGATGTATTTAATATAGTTATAGTGCTAGTTTTAATCTTAGGCGGCCCCTAGACCAACAATAACATTGTACAATAAGATTGAAAGGCGCTCTGAATCCAAACGAGCAATTGTATTGCACAATAATACGAACTGCACAATGTTTTCGTGTTCAGTATAGTATGTAAATATTGTGCAATACTGACCCTACACGATGCAATATAAAAATACGGTGCAATAAAAATTAAACTCGCTCAAACTTTTGGTCAATCATTGTGCAATCTTCAATATTAACCCTAAACGGTTAATAATATTGCACAATTCGCGATATTGCACAATATAATTGACCGTTTAGGGGCCGCCTTAGTCTTAGGTGGTACTTATGGAGCCAAAATAAATTTTTCTTTTCTTTACTAGGTGGGGGTAATGAAATCTATCGCAGCGCTCATAGTGGCCAAAAGTAGAAATAATGTATGACTAAACATGAAGTAAACAAACCCTAAGCTGACATAACCAAAACACACTTTTTGAATAAATTTTACTTGCCTCATTTAATTTTAACTACCAAAAATGAATTCACAGCCCTTTGTCCACCCAAATCACAGTAATTTTGTATTATAAATGAATACGTGATAGGTTTGATTTTAGTCACAATGTCGCAATGAAATTTCAAACCTCAGAGCCGCCAAACTTGCGGACGCTAGGACGCGCTAATGTCGTGCACAGAGCCAATAGATTTATAGCCCCAGCAAAGCTCTGTCACCCAGGTATACTTTTATTAAGTTAGGAAATAATTTGGCTCCTAAGTGCTCATGTGTAGGAATAAGAGGAAACTTCACCTTGTATGTATGGTTGTATAGCAACTTGAGGTTCAAATAAAACACAAAGCTCCACGTCAAGTGGTTTTAATTATAACCGCGTATAAATTACAGGAAATAGGTGCTGGGCCTCTTGTACGCGAACTTGTTGAGTCTCTTGTGGTGATGCACGCGCTTGGGCAGCGGGAACTTGATCGTGCTGTTGTGGAACTGCTTCACTTGCGGCCGGCGGCATGCAGAAGCCTTGATTACCTCCACTTTGATGATCTGCGGACGAATAAACGATATCATCATCATCCCAGCCTCATTCAGCATCATTCCGCACATGAATTTCGAAAAACTCAGGTGCGAGCTGGGGTTTGAACCGACGACCCTCTGCTTGAGATGCGATAGGTCAAACCACTAGGCTACCACATAAACGATAATTTCAAATTTGTTAATAAATTATTCTGGTGACAGTGAGACATGTTGAAAATTGGGGGCTATCTTAAAAGTTGATTCACCTGCATGTCAATTATCTATAACTTTTGCCTAACTCCTCCCCTGCCAACAAATTGAGCATAAATAGATATAAAATCTCATCATATCTCTCAGTCGTAGGAAATCGACTGTTGGACATGTATAGGCATTGACATGCATTGGGTCAATAGGGATGATGACGCCATTAAAAAATAATTCGAAGGCACAACTCCAGTAAAAAAACGCGTTATTTTAGCCCTGAAAACCAGATTAATTTTCGATTTACTGTAAAATTAAATTTTTTGTTGCTTTAAAACAAATGAATAGTTAGTTGATCGAGTTGCCGGATAATGACGTCATAAGTCGCTATTGCCATTGACAATCAATGGGAGAAGAGAATTGTTTTGACAAATAATAAAAAGTATGTCAGTTGATTGGTGGTGTGTCAACATCCCTATTCCAGAATAAGCAGCTGGTAGTTTGCGTCTGCAGCAGCACGCCACCCTGCCGCCTCAATGCACACTGTAGAACCAGTCGCTTTTGGTTGCTATTAAGCAAAAAAGTTGAGTTGAGTTCACACAGGCCTCCTCTAAATGCCACATTACCTGGATGGAATGAGCGCGAGCCCTGTGCCGAGCCCCCATGTCGCGGTAGCACTGGGTGACGGCGCCACCGACGCTCAGGTCGCGGTACTCGCGGTACATGTTGTGCACGCCTGACCGAGACTCGTAGCGCAGCCAGATACCAAAGTTCTTGATCTTGATGGGGCTCCTCTCTGCAATTTCCTGTTGAAGATTAAAGTATATAAGTTTTTTTTTAATTTATTTATACAAAATAAAAATAAAAGTCCACAATAGCTTAGGAAGCCAACAAAAACCGAACATGGTCGAAATCGCAATATAAGTAATCATAATTATGCCATAAGAAAAGCCAGGAATACATTACTCTCTGATTTTTTCTGCTTGTAAAAATAAAGTTTTTAGGTTTTTACATTTATGGAGATTTTCACAAGCATATAAGTAAGGACGTAAATAGTAGTATAGTATTGTTTTTTTCTTTCTTTAATAATGTGAGAATTGCAGCATCATATACTGAACAAACAAAAGTGGAAAGAGATGGAGGAGGCTTTTACCCAATAGGGGCCATAACAGTAAACTACTTGTCACTAAAATAATTTATATATAAACTTATTGTACTGTATGGATATATAAAGCTTTAATAATAATAATAATAATAATATTGAACTACCATGAGACTAACAAGGTTGCTCTAAACTATACTCTGTAACTTGGCATTATTCCTTAGCAAGTTGTATAGGGATCAGAGGCCCAATTGTCTGAAAAAATTCAGGATCTTAGTAAATAATTAAGTATATCAAACTTGCAAGGAAAACTATAACGGTTAAGTTTTCTTGAGAATTATGAGTAGTTTAAGAGTATAGATAGCAGCCTATTTAAAATATACCTAAACTTGGAATATTCCGTACAAAATCCTTAGAAAAATATTACTTAATTTTTACGTAATGGCTACGGAACTCTATTTCGGGCGTGTCCGACACGCTCTTAGCCAGTTTTTTTTTTTATATTTCGGTATTGTGTTTAAAATGTATGTAAATATAAACTCGTTTTGAATTTTATAATTCGAATATTACGATATGAGAGTAGATAATTGTTTTTTTTTCAATATTTTAACAAGGAACAAACTACCAAAACATGTAGTCTCAGCACTGAATGTGAATCAATTTAAAAACTGGCTAGACCACTGTTTTTTAATCTGTGTCATGACCCCGGGGGTCATTAAAATACTCTCACGTTATTGTGTATGATTTGATTACTCAATGTTTGTAAAATAATACAACTAACTGTACTGGAGGTAAGCACGGGGTCACCGAATATTTTTTATACCAAGGGGGGTTGCATAAAATACTATATTAAAAAAAAGTTTGAAATACACTGGCTAGACCAACACATTAGCAGTACAACGAATACATGACCAAGGAACAGTTGGATACAAACATCTATTAGTTTCGTTCAAAAGCCTGTCTGTTTTATAATTTAAATAATAAAAATATTTTTTAGTTTCATTATAGTAAATCTTTAAGCTTTTGATCCATTAGTGACCTGTTTACTTCAATAACTACTGACTAAATTTACTATGTCAATGTCAAACATAAACTAGGTAGTCCCACAAGAATTCAAGTGAATGATTACACACACAGATAAAATGTCATATAAAAGACAGCAGGATTTTGCCATTCATTCTCCTTTTGTGCAATCTGTTCTATTCATAGTTCATTTATAATTAGGTATAATGCATGGACAGCTTATAGCTCGTGCATTTCATTGTTCACATGTATAATTGCAGCCAATACCGCACTACGGGGCTGTTTCACCATCCATTGAATGTGATGCAGTCTGTCTATACAAACAAAACAAATAGAGACGGCATCACATTTAACCAACAGTTAACACTAATCAATGGATGGTGAAACAGCCCCTAAGGCTCAATTCCAGGCATTAGTCAGCTCCTAGCGGGCACCTGCCTGACATGTCTGCCCTGGTTGTTTCATGCATTGTACCAGTTTTAATTTATCAACGAATATCGTCACCAATTAAAATAAGAAGCATATTTTGCAAATAGATCACAGAGCTCCTTTTTTTTTTACTATGAGACAACATGTTATAAAATGTTTCAATTTTATGAAACTTACTGGTACTGAAATAGCATACCTTAATAGAGACAATTTCTCCAGTAGTCTTCTTGAACTTCTTCAGTTGACGGAGGAAATACCAGAAACGAGACTTGGCCACAATGGGATCTGGGGAGAAGATCCTCATTTTGTAAAGTGGAGTCTTGGGCTCCGCCTCCGAGGGCAACTTGCGCCCAATAACTTCATATTCCTTCAACTGGAAGAAAGAGTGTTCTAAATTAACATTTTTGATCAGGTAATCATCATTATCAGAGTAATCTTACGGCATGAATATTCATGATCATAATTATTGTAAATAAACAAATTCTTTTTTTATGAACTCTCCTAAGGATAATGCGAACCAAATTACTCAAAAGTAATTTAAAACTGCAGTTTATGCCAAGCATTGAAGCACCACAATCACAACATGACATAACCTCAAAGTCTCTAATTTTAACAATTAACTTCACTGAACAAAGCCGATCTGAACTTTTAAAACTAAATTTAATAACATTGTGATTTATTACATACCACAATTGATTCCCAAAAGACCCAAATATATGAGAATTCGTCGCTTGAGTATAGCGGCAACGTGTAAGCACACGCTAATTTGAGACACTTCGAAATATGTTAAACTTTTCAATGCATAAGTCTTAGTTGAACCTTTATATCATCAATAAGAGGTTGAGCACTTTATTAACGTCGTAAAATATATTTATTCACAATTCTTACCTCTCCTTTCGCCTTCATTTTGGGAGAATTTTACCTAGAAAGAATCTGTCAACGGAAGCGGACAGACGCAAAAGAAAGATGGCGCTTGCTCGGTGGTCAGAAAGAAACAATGAGTAACGAAACATATGGATATGGAGTGGAGGATGTACTTGTACTAATATGAAGTCATTGCAAAACGAGTGGCATATTTCTAGATAACATTTATTGTATTTTATTAATTGTAATCCAAAAACATTTATTAACTTAATTTTGAAATATTTTTTTCTTTCAATTCGCCTAATCATTTGATTTAATTTTCGTTCACATGTAATTTTGATACAAAACTTAACAATTTTGTGTAGTTCTGACTGTATATTCACGTGTATCACGGTTTGTAACTGTTTATTAAATAAAAATTGATTCTTTACCATTTTTTTAAAATGATATTATTCAATTCATATTTGGATAAACCTTCTTATTCTTGCTCTGAGCATGTTGTAAAACCAACACCACGTCATATCATACGAGGGTGGTTTGATAAGTAACTTGGTTTGATATGATAAAAAAATAATATAAGTGTTTTATATATTTTATTTTTCTACGTAATCTCCCCGAAGTTCAACGCACTTATCCCAACGCTTCTGCAACTTCTCGATGCCTTCACGAAAATGGGCTTCTTCCAGGTCCTCAAAATATGCGTTTACTTCCAGTATCACCTCTTCATTAGACTGAAACTTATGGCCTGACAGATTTTTTTTGAGTTTTGGGAATAGATGGTAGTCCGAAGGAGCTAAATCTGGCGAATAAGCAGGGTGCGGAAGCATTTCAAACCGTAATTCCGCCAATTTTTGTTCCACGAGACGACATGAGTGCACCGGAGCATTGTCATGGTGAAACATGACCTTTTTTTTCGCCAACCCTGGGCGTTTTTCAGCTATCGCTGCCTTTAATTGGTCCAAAAGGGACGCATAATATGCCTCGGAGATAGTTTTTCCCTTTTCAAGGTAGTCTATTAAAATAATCCCTTTTGCATCCCAAAATACAGACGCCATCACTTTTCCAGCTGATGGAACGCACTTCGCCTTCTTTGGAGCCGACTCACCATGGCTAATCCATTGTCTCGACTGTTGTTTCGTCTCTGGAATATAGTGATGAATCCAAGTTTCGTCCATGGTCACAAAACGTCGAATAAATTCCACGGGATTTTTATTAAACACCTGCAAGTTTCCAGCAGATGTTTGCATGCGAATACGCTTTTGTTCTGCAGTGAGTAGCCGCGGCACCCATCTTGCACAAATGTGCAATTCATTATGCAAAATAAAATGTACCCACTCAGTCGAGATGTTGAAGACTTCAGCTAACTCACGTATTTTTAATCGTCGGTCAGCTAAAACTAGATCGTGGATTTTATCGATGATTTCTGGTAAAACAGCCGATTTCGGAGCACCTGGTCGAGGTGCATCTTCAATGCTAGTCCTGCCACGCTTAAACTCATTTACCCACAGTCGAACTGTTTCGTACGAAGGACACGAGTCGCCCAACGTCGGGGAAATCCTTTCATGAATTTCTTTCGCCGTTTTACCTTCCAAAAAAAAGAATTGAATCACACCACGAATTCCAATTTTCTCCATTGTATCGATTTACTACAACTTTTTTTCCGATAGCTGTCAAATCTAAAATTCCCGCCGAGAATTACTTGATGCCACAGATTAACAATTATAAGTTATCAAACTTTATGAATCAACAGAGTGTTACCACTAACGCCATCTATTAGTGCCCGAAACAAGTTACTTATCAAACCGCCCTCGTAACCGTCATATCAATACTATGTACATAATATTTTAAATGCAATCTTTACTCGTATGTTTTATTTGTGGGGTTATTCAAGTATTAATTTGCTTAAGCAGAATATTAGTCATTTTGACCCTCCCCCACTTATCAGCGAAAGTCAGCAAAACCTTAAACCCGCCCACCCATGGTTACGTAAACATTGGTATAAGTATATTTAAATATGTCAAGTTTCTTTATTGTTATTTATGTGAATTTGTTGCAAATAGGTAGCCACATTTGCATAAATTAAAACCTACTACATTTTGTAAAAAAAAACAAGATATAACAAAAAATATTGCTGGTGTAAGCATCATCTAGATCCCTCCGGCCCCCATGTCATGAAAATTAAGCAAAGCAAAGACGCCCCACGCCACTTCAGTGCTTAAGAAATACTATAATACTATAGAATGACCCCTGTTGACTATTATGTTTAAAGTTGAAATAAACCCCCTTGCAAAAAAAACGGGCACCTATGGTTTTTCAGATTTTTGGGTATTAAAGCTTAGAAAGTAAGCTTTCATGCACATAAAATACAAAAACCATGGGTGCCCGTTTTTTTTGCAAGGGGATTTATTTTTAACATAGGTATAGCTGATATTGCTCTTGATGTGATATTTATGTTTATTTCGTACAATGAATTATAATCTTGGTCGCCTAAGTATCTATTTCTGCCAAGAAATTGGAGATTCAGACTAAGTACATAATTTTAAGATCATCGATGTGTATTACCCATTTGTATTAATTTCAGTTCTCATAAAAAATTGTCATACCCAGGGGCTTAATTGAAAACCAATCTTGAAAGAATAAACTGTAATATGTAAATGATAAACCTGTCCCAATCAAATTTTGCAACATGAAATGAATGCTCTTTACATAATAATAAATATTATTGATGTGTATTGTGTACAAGTCGTCTCCATGAATGTTTATACTCATTGGACAGACATGTACAAAATGTTGCAAGAGCAAATAAATTTTACCCTCGATTTTTTTTAAATTGAACAAAAAGTATAGTAAGTGTTTTAATTGTGTTATAACGCACATAATATTACTTCATTTCTTTCGTAATGGCTACGGAACCCTATCTTAGGCATTTCCGACACACTCTTGGCCAGTTTTTTTATTTGATGTAAGTAAGTTCGAATTTGCACTTAACGGTAAAGGGCCAGTAGGGCTACTATGAAACTTGAAACTCGAAGTTCGTATCGTATCATCTCTCTCGCTCTCGTATTAAATAGTTTGTGTCAAAGAGACCGCACGACACGAACTTCAAGTTTCGAGTTTCGTAGTAGCCCTGCTGTGTGTACTATGAATAAAAATGAAAATTGAAATTCGTATCGTACCGTCTCTCTCCATCTCGTATAATATATAAGCGTCAGCTGGATGGTGGTACGATACGAACTTAGATTTTAGAATTTTGTAGTAGCCTTGCAGCCCTGTCTGTCAATGTCAAATTGTCGAATGAAATCTTGATTTTGATTTACAAATTGCAATTTCTATAAATAAACAAAGAATAATGCTTAAATACAAACAATCGCAAAGTTGAAGTGCAAAAATACAAATGAAGTTTATTTAGATTATTTTGATGGGGCTGGAAAAAGCCTCTTAGTAGATTATACAAAGAATAATGTTCATACAGCTTTAAAAATGATGAGAATTATTTATTGCGCCTTATTGGCGTTTATTTTACACCAAGCACTTGGAGATGAGTACAATCTATTCGGAGATGCAGGGCAGGCATATTCAGTTGAGGTCAACATAGGACACCCACCACAAAAGGTAAACTAAGTACCTAAGCCTTTGTAATTAGATGAATGTAAACAATACTATTATTTTTTGATTCCGTTATGTATGCCATCGTTTCTTATAGTGAGGTGTAATAAGGTGTACCAAGGGTAGCAGCCCAGATAAATATTGATGTAATTTTATTAAATATATCTATATACAAATGTTTGTTCTCGGGTCTTGGATGTTTAATATGTATTTAAGTATGTATTTATCTATATAAGTATGTTTATCCGTTGCCTAGTGTCCATAATACAAGCTTTGCTTAGTTTGGGACTAGGTCTATTGGTGTCAAGTGTCCCATGATATTATTATATTATTATTATTATTATTAAAATACCTAATCTTACACTGGGTTAATTTAGAATATGATTTGTGACTGCAAAAAGTTTTGCATCGTAAGTGTTGACTTTTTACCCACTGCCTGAAGGAGGGTTAGGTATGTTTTTCCAGTATTTAAGTATGTCTATTTCTTTATACTCTCTCTGTGTAGCCTAAACGGTGTCCACAGAAAAAAAATAAGGAGGGGGGATAATTTTTTTTTAATATGACAATGAAATGGAAACTAACAATATTATATGCATACTTATATTACATTTAGTTAATAAATTATATAAAAAATTTCAGTTTTACCTACTAGTTGATACTGGCAGCACTACATTGGTGGTAGCTTCCCATGCTCGTCAGGGTGGCAAGAGATACTTTAAAGCAAATCAATCTAGCTCAATCCTGGATAGTCACAGACAGGTATGTTTATTGTTTCATCACTATTTAGATAGTGTTCTGTAACCAGTGGTGGACTCGGTAGCGGCGTTAGAGTAGGATGCGGTGGGGTGACCGCCCAGGGCGCCAGACTTAAAGGGGTGTCTGCAGCCTATACCTTCTAGAAAATTCCCAAAAGTTGCGAGCGCCTTGGAAATCACGCCCAGAGCGCTGGAAGAGCTAAAACCGGCACTAGGTGGACTAGCAAAAGGGAGAAGGAACGGTTCTCTGCAGGCACCCTGTTCGGACTTCAAAATGTACACAAGTTCTCTTAGTCATGGTTAAAAATGTGTTTAATACATTAATTTCTATGACTCAGGCGCTTGCTTAGCTTTGCCAACCCAGACCCCTGGTGGGCTTAGTCCGTCACAGCAAGTACTACTGCTTGTTAATATGCTGCATGCAGTGTATAGCTAAGCCCAGGGTCTCAGACTATTTCCATACCATATTAATCTAAATTGGTTTAGCGGTTTTACTGCGAACAGGTAAACTAAGAGACAGGTGCTTTTGCATTTATGATGTTAATATTGATATGATTTTATTTTAGAAATACATAATCATTCATAAAAAAAAAAATTTTGTTTAACAAAGTAGGTAAAAAATAATAAACTAAATAGAAGAGAAACTTTCAATTTCATGATAGCAAATTTAAGTTATAATATTATATTTATCTTTTCTTTGATAGCCATTGTATAAGCTTCACTTTGGTCTGGGACTAGGTCAATGGGTATCATTTGTTCTATGATATTAATTGTTACAGGTACAAGCGAAATATTCTCAAGGCATGTGGATTGGGCAGTTAGCAACAGACTTTGTTCAGTTCCCATCCCTGGCTAACGTCCCTGAAGTGAGGTCCAACCTGGCCCTCATCACAGAGAGCCATAAGTTCTTTATGAATGGTTCTGGATGGCAGGTATGTTATATCGTATCTAAAATCAATATGTCAGCAAAATTGAACCTTGATAAAATGTTCATAAAGTTCACCAAGAAAAATTTACTATTTGTGCGATACGAGTTTTTTTTAAAGTACCTAGTGACGTTTTGTCAATCTTGTTTGGAGCTAAGTACGAAAAATGATATTGTAACGGATAACTCACGTCTTAAATCGAGTTACGCTCGACTGTTTCTGGCTATTTCGAAGCCCCACGCGCCACCGCTCTGCTCTGCTCTGCTCGCGAACTCGATTTAAGACGTGAGTTATCCGTTACAAAATAATTTAATATGAGTGAGTCTCACGGTAGTTTCATGTTCAAAATTGCGCTAAGTACGTGGCTGTAAAACGACAAAGTACAAAAGTAACCAGCTACTTTTGATGCTGACTATACGTGTATATATTTTTAACATTCACTTTTTAGGGTCTTCTTGGTCTGGCATACTTACCAGTAGGGGCGTGGGGTGAAAATATTGTAGTTGAATCGTGGATGGATTCAGTTGACCGTTCGCTTCCGGTACCTAAGTCTTTCCAGCTGAAGCTTTGTGGGGTAAAAAGTACCACTAACGCGACACATTATGGCAGCTTTCAAATGATTGGTGAGTTTTTACAGTGTAATATTATGTAATAATAACTTTTTATAAAAAAATCATTTTTAAACAGTTTTATTTTTGAGGAAGGTGGCGCAAGATAATAAATATAATTGGCGCCCCACTTTTTTGGTACAGCTGATTATTTGAATTAAAATCGTTTAATTGACTTTTTTTACTATTCTTTTTAAAACAAGCATTTTTACCAATTTTTGTTTTTGCTGAATACTTACAATGTCATCCAAACGACATATGAAGGGTCCACGGAAAGAACATGTCTAGACACCTTTTTTTTTAAATTGAGATTTTAATCTCAAAATGTAGAGCTCATAAAGTGCTATGACTTACCATTGAATTCAATCATCTGAAAACATATATATATTTTTTTTAACTTTAAAGAAATGGTGACCATAGTAATTGCTCGTGATAACTAACTTTCAAACCGCTATAACTCAAAAAGTTGCTTAGGTGACTAGACATGTTCTTTCCGTGGACCCTTCATATCCATACCAAGTCGATCTGATCGCTAAAATAAATTAACCTTGTAGGACTTGACTATTTCGAGTCATTAGGGGCTGTTTCACCATACATTGATTAGTGTTAACTGATGGTTAAATGTGATGCTATCTCCGTCTATTCGAATAAAAGACATATAGACGGCATCACATTTAATCGCCAGTTAACACTAATCAATGGACGATAAAACAGCCCCTTACCTACCTATATTTACTGACAAATATCGCAGCTTGTGAACAAAACGCATCGCTTTTTCACATAGGTTATTTGTAATAATATTATGTGAAAAAAATCTCAAAACATTGTAGGTAGGTAAATTGGTTCGCCTTAAAATTTTTACATGTGATATTTTTTTAGCTGATATGATTATAATATCGAGAGATGTTTTTGTATTCCACTTTTACTTTCCAGACGACCAGAATCCAAACAGAAACAGCAATCGTTCATACCGCACACCAGTATTAAGAAAACGTTGGTACGAAGTTGGTGTGATTTCAGTCAGAGCCCTTACTGACTTAGTGCCAATCAATGCTTCATTCAATAGTACCAATGAAACCATTGTAGAAGTCAAAGAGTTCAATGACGAGATGTGTCTTAAACTAAATGAAGAAAAGAGTATTGTGGACAGTGGAACTACTAATATTAGGTTGCCTGAAATCGTGTTTGGAGAGGTAACTTACTTTACTAATTACAGGTAACTTACTTTACTAACGTAATTGGGTCGATCAACTTTTTCTTACCACTCGTTGCTGTAGTTACGGTCTCCTGAGTCACTCTTTAAACCGTAAGTTTATAGGGTTAAAAATTGCCAAACATGCATTTTTGTGGTTGTATCAAGCCCCTTTTATTACTGGTCATCTAATAAGCATGTTAGTATAATGTGACACGACATTTCTTCTATTAAACTGTACTACTTTTGTCCCTGGCTGACGGGACAGAATAACAGCGAGAATTGGTTGATTCACCCAATTACAAATCTCGTTAACAGTTTGACTATTCACAATTAATTTAGACAATACGATTTATCTATATTTCTATCCGTTGCCGTTATTTACCCATAACACTCACAACAACACCATCTAACACTGGGGTCACTAAATGGGATCCGGATCAGGACCGCAAGCCTATTTTGTGCGGACCTCAAGTAACTTGTATTATTGAGTAAATATTTAATAACTTCACATTGACATGTTATAAAAATCGTTGTTATTTTTTATAAATAATTTTTATAATGAAGTGGGGCGCCGTCTTCGTGAGAGAGGTCTTGACCACCGCTCTGGGTCGTTTCTGGTGCAAAGGTTGTCTATTGCGGTTCAACGCGGCAACGCGGTGAGTGTGGGCACCAGATATGACGCGGGGCGGTTTATTCGACTGATTGTGTTTTGTCTGACCTGTGTCTATTTGTCTTAATTTTAATAACTTGACATGTTTTATAAATAACATTTGCTTATTCAATAAACTCAAGTAGAAATGGACCGCGATGGTATTTTTACTTTAAAAACCGGACCCTCGAAGAATTCATATTGCTGTTATAAATAAATGTTTTATCTTTCTTTCTCTCTTCTCACATACTTATGAACTACCGCATTTATAATATTGGCATTAGTATTTATTCTATGTTTACATTTTCAGATTGTTGGTGAAATAAGAAACGCCGCGCGCATGAAAAATGTACTAATTTCAGACGAATTTTGGTATCATGGAGAGGTCAGAATTCTTTTTTTTGTGATAACTTTAGAAATATTATAGCATAAGTACATGGGCCAATCAACTATTTTACCTACACTTTGGTCGTCTCCTGCGTTACCAAAATTGTCTCTGACGTTACCAAAAAATTGTACTTCCAACAAGATATTTCACGGTTTAATAGGTTGAACTTACGTAGGATGGCATGTATTCATGTAAGTATACCATCTCTTAAATTACAGAAAAGACATGTTTACTTACCACAATCTGCAATTGTTTGAAAAATGTCGCGGATAGTGTGGGTAAAAAAGTTGATTGGTCCACATACCTACATTTAGATTTCACATCACACCAACATCATTTTCAATAATAAGAATAAGGTAGGTAGCCTGTTTGGTTTTTCCACTCACTCAAAACGCTGCAAATCGTTTTTTGGGTTTACAATACAATACAATACAATACAAATACTCTTTATTGTACACCAGAAATAATAAGTGATACAGAAAAACAGGTACACAGATAAAATTACAAGGTAAGCAATAGGCGGCCTAGTAAAACTTATCTTTATAATGAATCTGCTAAAACTTCCTCATGTTTTTCAGGCTGGTTGCTGGCCCGAGCCGCAAATGTGGTCGCTTCCATCTATCGCTATAGATTTGCTTAGCGCTGATGCTGATGATCAGTACTTCACGCTGGAAATACCGGCCCAGGTAATCCTACTAATATTATAAATGCAAAAGTTTGTGAGTGTGTGTTTGTATGTATGTTACTCCTTCACGCTGATCGGCTAGACATTAAAATTCCGAGTTGCATAAATATCCGTGAGAATTTTCAAAAAATCCAAAAGTGAGGAAGTCTAGCATTTGAAATGACATTCCTTGATTTTGATTCCCGTGGAAATTCTTACAAATCCATCCCAGAAATTACACTGGGTTCAATTCAATTCATGAAAGAATAGCTCCATCGATACTATCCATGATTCCGCCAATGTCGAGGTTGGAAAACACAGTTTAGCCGTTGTGGTGGATTCAGTGTGCGGTACGGTCTTTAAAATTGCACAACAGCACGTGCAAAAATTGCATGTCTGAAATTAACAGTCGTGATAAATAGTTTATATAGTATACCTATGTTTTATTCCAGCTACACGTCTATCATAACGTCTACCAGACTCTATCTACACATTAATCTTTTTTCTAAATTTCTAATCCGGCCCTTTTAAAAGAGTAACAGTTTAGTAATATCCCGAAATTTCATTCCAATTGTCAATCTATATATGTATAAGTGAGTATAAAGTCTAGTATTTAATATTTGTTGACAGAACTATATGCGAGTGGTGACTGCGTCGACGGAGGTCGGGGCTATTTCAGAGTTTTGCTACAAGTTGGGGCTCGAAGCGGGGCCCGAGACTGTGCTTGGGTACACCGCGATGGAAGGATTAGAGGTAAAAAAAAAACAGTTAACATTTCGTACGCTGAAGGAAAAAAGCCTGCATTCTAACTGCCTTTGTCTCAAATAATTATCAATAACGCGGATAAAAAAGAAAGAAAACGATAGCCTTGAATTTTGCACTGATGAGTACGACCAAGCTAGTAATTATCTGCAACTGAAACAGAAACTTAATTCGATTGCCAGTCTAGTATTCATACTATCCATACTAATATTATAAATGCGAAAGTGTGTTTGTATGTTTGTGTGTTTGTCCGTCTTTCACGCCGTAACTGAGCGACGGATCGACGTGATTTTTGGCATAGAGATAGTTTATGTGCCCGATAGTGACATAGGCTACTTTTTATCCCGGAAAAATGCACAGTTCCCGAGGGCGATACACAACAGCGCGCGATAACCGAATACCACGCGGGCGGAGCCGCGGGCAAAAGCTAGTAATTTATAAATTACATTTTAGTTTTTGTAAACTATTCGCATCAAGGAAAAGTACTCTCAATACTGGATATAGAAAATAATCAGTGGAAAAGTTCTATTATTTTAAAGAAAAGACGTTTAGTTAAAATAAAATTAAAGTTTATATTTAATGGTTTTCTTTTCATTTTATTTACTATGTTTGTTAGAGTGATATGATCCTTATGATGAACCCAATCGGTTGATGTTATAAAAATATGGGTGTGATTTATTTGAATCGGCTTAATCCCCGGGTGTAGCAAGTGTTTTTTTTTCAATCTTTGAACGCAATTTTGTTTCTTTTTAAAAGTCATACAATGTTTTAATTTAGTATATTTTCCTATTTTTAACGTTTAGAGTACTTCAGAATCAACTTCAGAAAGCCAGACTTTACCAACACTCGTTAAAATTCCAGGTACTGTTCAATAGATCAGCCGGCTGGATCGGCTGGCAGACCTCAAACTGTGGCTCCAACGCTCGAATCACAGGGCCTTACAACGCCTCAAAGTCTCTAGTAGACACCTGCCATTTAAGAAGACCCGTCTCAGAGACCGCTGTCTCTATAAAAGCCGCTCAATGGGCCCTTTGCGGCGTGTCTATAATAGCTGGTGCAGTGCTAGTGTACCTATTGGCCCCTTGTGTTAAAGTGTTATGCAAAAAACCTATAAGAACGCAACAGATTTCATTGTCGCAGGCCGCTTTGGTTGAACAGGAGTCGTGATTATTTTAGTAACCAGTCGCCGTATTGCCTAAACGCCCGAGTGCTCACGACCGCATTCTCTCTCTCTCTACCATCATCCTATACGTTGCATCCTATATGTTGCAGAAAGAACTAGCGAAAACGATTGTGATTTCGAGTACGTTAGACAATAAGGTCTCAGTATTCTGTAATTTATGTTATAGTCGACTAATTTTGTGTGTATGGTTTACTTGTAGTCAGTGGACGAAAAAACATGGACGAACGAGACTAATCCGTGATCGGTTTTGTTCACAGTACAAACAAACTAAGAAGAATGAATATTTCATCCAAAATGTATGGTGTAATTTTTAGATGTTTTAAATAATTCCATGTTTTTTTCGTTTACTAATGATGGTTGTAGAAGTAAATGTCAGAAACTTCGTTATTTGTATGATTATTTTAATGAGTGACCCATAGTTATAGGTGTAAGTGATTTGTGTGAAATAAAGGATTTGAAAGTGTTGATTTATCCATAAAATTATTTCTTGTCTTAACTTATAATTATTTTTAGTTAGTATTTGTGTCGAAAGTAGATAGTAAATAAATAATAATTTTATCGTTTTCATATAGTGACGAAATAGCTCTTAAAGAGTGCATTTTACTCATAAGTCTGATGATGTTAGCTAGTCTTTAATTGTTAGATAACGCAATTTTGCGGCACATTTGGACATAGGAATTGTGAATTTATGAACTAAGTACATACCTAATAGCTTTTGGAGCGGCTAAAGTGCTCAAAAATAGGTAAATGTGAACACGTCTTTATTTGTCAAGGGCGTTACTATCTCACTTCTAAGTAGCTACATTCTCGATAGATTGGTCGTGGTCGTTTTAGACCTGATTCAGAAACATAGACATTTGTATATCTATGTTCAAATATTTTCGGACATATTGACCGCTAGTAGGTACCTCTACTACTTATGCATGAAATGGCAACTATATTTAGAGCATTAGTGTGACAGTGTTTCTAATTGTATACATATAATCTTCTATTTACATCGGCAGTGTTTTTTCTCTCTCTATTTTTGGAAGTAAGACTGTAGTCACAGATTTTTGGGCACCTTCGCCGCGTCCGATAATGTTGAAGAGTGTATTTTTATCAAATTTATTTCTTGACTGAGCTATATCACTTTTAAAAGATAAATAAACACACACAAGAAACAAAATAAATGTTAATATCAGCACACTGAAGAGATACTTAGTATGTACATATTTTAAAAGTGTAAGTTAACATGTAAATAGAAAATATCTAGTTTTCATATCATTCAAAAACTCATGACTTGCCTATTTTAGATATTTATATTACGTTTACGCCGTACTTGGTGTTTATTTAGTATTTTTTAGAGATGACTTGTTTTTTTTTCTATAGAACGAACTACAAGTGGTGAAACACAATTGTGTTTCTACAATGTAGAGTAAATCCTCAAATATCTTACATATGAGTTTCATAACTAAAGTAATGTTAGTAATTATACGGCAAGGGATTAAATTAATGCCACAAATGCGCTAAAACACTGGTGGGCAAACTTTCTTGATAGGGGGCAAAAAAGTGACAGATATTTTGGATTACGGCCAAAATTGAACTAAAAATTATTTGGTTTTAATATTTTTAATCACTACACGGCTAGTCTAGCTGACTTTACCCGTGCATCTATTAGGTACTTATTCTATTTTATATTAAGTACAGGGCGATCAAAATAGTATTATATCGCGGACCATATGGGTACTATTAATTTCGAAGGTACGGCGGCGGGCCACTTTAAATTCTTCGGCGGGCCAACTTGGCCCATGGGTCGTACCTTGCTCATCACAGCGCTAAAAGCTCGGCGCACCCTTAAAACTAAACCATTTTGAAAACTTTAGGTACCAGTATCCCAGCCCCGTTTAAGTATAAAGTGAGTTTGAAAATCTATAGTATTGACAAAAGTATTGTGATATTTGAATTTCTGTTCTCAGTGTTTATTTAATACGCTTTTAGACTTAGATAATTGTGTTAAGTAAGGGTTGCCTGTTCGTTTAGAAAATTTTTTTTTTGTAAAACTGACCAAATATGAGAAAGGGTAAACAGCTAAAATATTGTTTACAATAAATTGATTGATTGAAACTTTATAGTTATTTCTTTTCGTAATTTTATAAATCCTCGAATACCCCAATATCCCATACAAATATCAGGCTAGTTGTCCAATGTATTTATCAAAATATCCACTGTGTAGGTAATTAAATAACTACTGCATCATAACATAATGTACACTGCACCACAACGTCCGCTCGGAATTCTGACTTTATCATGATAGGTGAATATTTCTCAAAAAGTTGTCCATTTTTAGTTGTCCACTTATAAAAAAAACCCTGAAGCTTAGATAATTTTCGTGTTACAATCAAAACCGGCCAAGAGCGTGTTGGACACGCCCAAAATAGGGTTCCGTAGCCATTACGAAAAAAATAAGTAATATTTTTCTAAGGATTTCGTATTTTATACGGAATCTTCCAAGTTTAGGTATATTTTATACCTTATATACGCTGCTATTTACTCATGAACTACTAATAATTCTCAAGCAAACTTAGCCGTTATAGTTTTTCATGGAAGTTTGATATACTGACTACCATCCTGAATTTTTTCAAATTTTTCCACCCACCGGTTTAGATTTTAGAGGGGGGGGACGCTCGATTTTAATGAAAATTTGCACTTTAAAGTTGAATATTTCGCAAACAAATGACTGAATCGAAAAATCGTTTTAGCAAACCCCTAATGGTTTTAAAATACCTATCCAACGATACCCCACACTATAGGGTTGGATGAGAAAAAAAAAACACCGCCACTTTACGTCTATGGGAGGTACCCTAAAAAAAATTGTTTTTGAATTTTTAATTGTACTGTTTTGTCGGCATAGTTTACCTATATATCCTTGCAAAATTACAGCTTTCTAGCATTGATAGTCCCTGAGCAAAGCCGCGGACGGACAGACAGACGGACAGACAGACAGACAGACAGACATGGCGAAACTATAAGGGTTCCGTTTTTGCCATTTTGGCTCCGGAACCCTAAAAAAGTAAATGGAAATTATACATAACTAAGTATCTGCTAATGCAGCTTTAACGTTGTGCAACTTTTTGGTCTTCACCCCTATATGTTCAGAAATTTTTATTTAATTGACAATAGTTAAAATGCGTGTCCGATATTTCTTAAATTCAACTGACGGACTCTAGATACCTATTCTATCGTAGGCAAAAATCATTATTGTTGTCGTGAAACAAATGAAACAGCTAATCCACTGGAGCATATAACTCTACTTAGTTGTTTTCTGTCGCAAAAATTTATGGGCAAAAGTCTCAGTGAATGGAGTACTGTGACCTGAAACTAGCCTGCCCACTTTCGCGTGTCAGCCCGTAAGGTCTGCTTAAGCCAAAGAGCAGCAGGGCTGCTCCGAAACACAAAATTCGAGGTTCGTCTCGTACCATCCCTCTCACTGTCGTATTAAATAACATAAGCGTAGGCGGGACGGTACGATATGAACTTCGATTTTCGAATTTCGTGGTAACCTTGCTGTTGCCTACATAAATTTTTGTTTGCAAGTTAGGGCCAACCGAGTAACTTTCAACGAACTTCGTTGTAGGTTAGGTACTAGTGCAATTTGTTGCTTCTTGCCTTCAAGTCTGTAGGTATTGGGAAGGTTACCTACCGTAGGTATACCATTTATTTGACATTATTTAGGCTATTTATTGCCGGCAAGACATGCCAGTTCGATTAGCGTAAATAGCGCAATCAAAATGTCTTTTCATGATCAAGCATTTCTGATAAAGCACAATGTTTGGCTCACTCTACATACAAAATAACATTTTTTCTGCATACTTTCATTTGAGGGCCAGATTTTTGCCGCTCAGTATAATAATATGTTGTATTATCGTATTTTTTGCTATTTATGTTACGTAGGATTTTCTAGATGCATTGCGAGTCCGTACATAGTTACCTACATTACTATATTCTACTCTTAAACTAAACGTTAACTGCTTCTATGCATTATTACCTGCTACATTATCGAGGTACCTACCTACATGCGCTACTAAGTATAAAATAATAAATATGGTAAGTGGTACACAAATCCAACAAACATGTAACTAGTTTAATCTCCGGAAAATGAAATGATTTCCCTGAAGGTAACCTAAGGCATTCGCTAGATATTTCTTCGATTAATCTGCTAGACCGGATATTACAATACGGATGCCTTCCCCTTGGAAATTATGAATTTCAATCGAAGCCCTATTGATTTTTCAGTAATTAAAACTCACAAGTGCACATATTTTGGCAACATGTGCAAGCTGCGGAAAGTTTCCAAATGGTTGGAAAAGTTTTCGGAAATTTCTGCAAATTTTCAAAAGATAAAATGAACTCGTAAGTAATAGGAAATTTAAATGTAAGAGACGGAAAGTTTTAATCCCCATACAAAGTTGTGAGAAGTTTCAGAAAATTTCCTAAGTACTTATACTTATATGAAAAATTCCGAGAAAAGTTTGATTTGACACATCAATAATTTCGGTAATTAGTTATGTAGTCCCGACAGTCATCTCATCATACTTGTACATACCTTAATTGAAGCTAGTTATAAACTTCTCAAAAACATCTCATATTATCTTGATGTACGCAGGATTAATTTTTTAAAATAAAATAAAAAAATCGATATAATTAAGAATGAGTCGTAAAATGTGTTGCTAAGCGCAAAACTCAGGATCGGCTGGACCGATTTTATTTACTATCTTAATTTGTCGGGATATTTATTTATTTTCATTCTTCCCATCAGTTGGTACATTAAAAAAATTTTATAACAAAAAATAGGACCGACTACAAAAAAACCCTGAAAATAATTTTCTACCAGTCTGAAGTCGGTGCCTCAGCACGAGCCAGCAGGAGTGATTGAAGCCATTTAATCGTATAGTTGTAGGTGAGGTAGACGATTATAGGTCCACTCCTGCTGGCTCGTGCTGAGGCACCGACTTCAGACTGGTAGAAAATTATTTTCAGGGTTTTTTGTAGTCGGTTCTATTTTTTGTTATAAAATTTTTTTTTCACGCTTTTTAGTGTAAATATCTAAGATACAATAGTTTAATGTTAACTGCTCATCACCTTTTACGAAAAATTGCTATTTCCGATGCAGAGATGTTCATTATTGAGGAGTCCTGGTGCTTCACCACCCATTCTATTTCACCATATGTGTTCCGAGGAGCATAAATTGCTTAGCAACTGTGTTAAAGCAATTGAAATTCAACCCATGAAATACTTGTTATTGAGTAGTAACTCCGATGGTCAACTGTGGTCTTCATCATCAGTTCCACTTTACCAAATGATGATTTTCAAGAGCAAATGCACGAGTTACTACTAAATATATCAAAATTACCATAGGTGTCCCTACAACATTTGAAGAGTTCCCTCGATTTCCTTAGGATCCAATCATAAGATCCTGATTTGGTGCTTATGGGACCTAATTGAAAGCATTCCTAGACGAACGCAAAAAAAATTTTTCAAATCGGTTCATAAATGACGGAGTTCTGAGGTAACAAACATAAAAAAAAAAAAAAAAATAAAAAAAAAAAAAAACATACAACCGAATTGATAACCTCCTCCTTTTTTTGAAGTCCCTAAAATATACACCGATTTTATTGTTTTTTTGTTGTGTTCGTTATTGTAAGGAGAAGGTTTTTATGGAATTCCACGGGGCGAAGCCGTGGGCAATAGCTATAGCGGGCGATAATAAAAGGAGTAGATAGGCTTGTCATATTATTGTAAATATTGTATTGTATGTTGAATTGATGCACTCGGTTGCAGTTGCACTTTAAAGTTTCACAGCCAAAATTGCAAGCTCACCCGTGGTGTGGAAATGAGTTTCGTAATTTTAACTTGTCTGGGTCAAAACACACTGAAATCAAGGCTTTATGAGAGTAGACAGTATATAATGGTAGGTATTATGTATGGTATCATAACAGAGGCTGAATTTTATATACTACTACTATTTATATACATTGGCGGGTAGAATTTTATACATTTAGAATTTATATAGGTACTTTACTCAAATTATATCACAGTTACTATAAAGTATGAATAATAAAACACTTTAAATAATAAAAGTGCATTAAATTAGAATACTTATTTAGCTCGTTTTGCATTAAATTGTCTACTGTCCATATCGAAATATATTTGTTTTGTACCTATTATGTGAAAAATCACCTGTACGTAGGTACAGGTAACACCAAAACGTGAAAGTGTGGTTATGAATGTGGTGATTTAATGCATAAATTAGGTACCTAAAGAAAAAAAAAACCTTAATGTTAGGGCCATTATATTTCTGTCGTTTCTTGGGTTGCGTTTTTTCATTATTTTTAATATAGGAATGTAGGTATCATGCGATCGGTTTTAAGCCATGAGCAGATTTTTTGATTGAGATATGGACTTGCGAAGACTGGTGTTCCATTGAGGAATCCGCCTCTAGATATATGATTAGATACTTAATTGACATGCGGTGAGATCCCATAAACATAAATACTGGCGCTTGAGTCTCCTCAACCTAGTGGTTCACTAAGAGTGCCAAGATGTTATAAGTATGTGATTCAATATAATTTTTATAGGATCTTGTTCTTTGCTCAACTTCTTCTTGGACAGTTTTGATTTTGAGATACTCTTGCAGTTCAGCCATCCTGGTGAACGCTGGGGTCGCGTTTATTTCAAATTAACTTTAGGAATAAGTAGCTATCCTATTTTTCGGGTGATTTCGGGGGAGAGAGATATAGTCGTGAACCCCCTCAGAATGCATCCGTGACCAACTAAAATCAAGACTCATTTACACCTTTTCTCTATAATTTTATTTTACCTTAGACATCTTAATTCCATAATGAATCCAAATAAAAGTAAAACAATAAAGATAGCTATTCAAATTGGATCTGAGCGATCGATTATATTATTCAGTCGTTTCGAGCGTTTTGTACCGATTTGCATAGAAACGAGATCAGACAAGGCAGAAGTCACAAGTCGCAACTGAAATGAAATCCCGATTATGCCGAGATTGGTGCCCGTCGTGCCTAATGCCCTGTAGAGAGAAATTTAATTTTCTACACGATGGAACTTTTCATTACACTCGGGTAGGTGCAAGTGGTTTGAAGTGCGAGAGCGAGAGGTTTCTGTTGCAGTTATGATTTTACTTTATTTTCGACCAGTGTAGAGCTATTAGCGAACAGCACTGAAGAATATTTTTGATTTTAACCATCAGTATCTAGTGTTGATCAGAGGAGGTTTGACACAAAAAGCATGGTCAAAAAGTTTAGTCATAAAACCACTATGAACCTACGACCGCGGGCGTGCTTCTTATCGCGCAGTCTACCGAGTGTGGCTTAAGTATGTAATCATCATCATCATGTCAGCCGAAAAACGGTCACTGCTGGACATAGGCCACCCCCAAGGCTCTCCACTCAGACCGCTCAGGCGGCCTATGTAATACGAGCAAATAATTAAAATACTCGTCAAACTGAACAACATTAGTTCAGCGATTTTGAAAATTAATTAGTTTTTTAAATTTTATTACACTTTTAAGTTTATTCGAAGAAGGCATGTAAAGCAAAATGCTTGATGTTTGTAGCGTGACAGGCGACGTCAGTTATGTTCTAGGATGGCGTACATTGATAGAAATATTTAATTTGTATATTTGTATGAAAAAACGAAAATTCAAAGTCTCCATTATTTTTAAAAGTCGCTGAACAGGCCACACCCGGTAGGTTTATGCAAGTTACTCTATTTTACTAACAACCGCAGAAGTTAATACCTACTGAAACTATACTAGACAATAAATTATATAAAAGTTATAAAAAAACCCGACAACTGGAGAATCTCCTTGATTTTTTTGAAGTCAGTTAAAAAAGTTTTATTGCTGAACTAAGTATAACAGATACTCATTAATAGCACAGGAAAGTGAGGTTATTAATAGTGGGAAACTAACCAAACAATCGTCAATTAACATTGAAACTCCCTGACTCAATAAAAAACAAGCCATTACAATAATAATTTAATTACGTATGATATCACATAAACTTAACGTGTTGACTTTTGAGCTAAGGCATATTTCTGATAACGATGAAAAAAAGAAGTAAGTAGGTATAATCACTGCATTTAGCACAAAATATTAGTAATTAAGTACGTACTACGAAATTTACCATAAATGAAACACTGCAGACCTATATTTATTTTGGTAGGTACCTGGTACGGGTACCATCAGGCGTTCCGTTTGCTCCTTGCCCCCTATTACGTAAGAAAACATTTATGATAAAGCATTTTATCTTGTAATCGGTTACCGTGTGTAATAAAGTAATTTAGTACCCATGACTTTAATTGCGACTATACAAACTTACTAAGTGCTAAGTATTGTATTTAAGGCGCGAAGAGTTCGTCGAAAGGAACGTTTTTGTAGAGTTTGTTGATGATTTCGTGAACTTTATCGGCGACGGCTTTGGTGTAAGGGGGTCCGAGCTCCTTTATGAGGTCTCTCCAATTGTCGTTCATGACCTGATTGATCGTATCACCTGGGAACAGAAAGGTTATTGTTAAAAGAGTAAAAATAGTGCATGAACCAAACTGGCAGCATGAAGCCATATTAACACGGCGTATGAAATATCGTGCGAGTTGCAATGGTCAACTGGGGACCAATTTCAAAGCAACATCTGTAAAAACAATACTAGAAAATTTTAAAAATTGTGTTGAACTAGAAATACGAGCAATCAAGTAGTAAATTAGAGTCCTTTCGTGTTGGCAATTAATTGAAAATTATATTTGAACAATCCTTTTTAACAGCACAGATTTTTACTTCTTTCGAATGATATTTTCGAGTGTTGTGATTTTCAAAATTTGCTCCTCTCATCACACAAATCTATAGCCTCGCCCTGCTGCATCATTATGCAATTGTCAGTCGCTCAGTCACAATCACAATATAATGTAAACAAGCATGTTAACAGGGAGTAATCGTTTTGTATTTGAATAAATTCATTCAAGTAAATATCTGAGTAATTCTCTGACTCTGACCTAATAATAGAATACACATATTTTCAAACTTTATTACTGTACCTACTTATTTAAATATATAGATCAATGAAAGAGCACTTGTTCCATGGAGCAAATCTGCTCTACATTGATCTATTATTTAGCTAGGCAATAGATGGTAATACAGCTAAATAAGGTTTGAATATTTTCGTTGGCCAAACCAAAGAGTGAGAGAAGCGTGAGTTTATTATTATTCTCGCAATTTGTGTACATGAGGTGTACATAAGCTTTGACATTCTTGTGCTGACGACAACAGCAAAAAAATAGGCAACCCAATGGAAATCGAGTTATTAGTGCATTATCTTGTCCCGGAATATTATGCCGTTGTGTCAAAAGGCACAATATAGAGTACACGTGTTAAGGATAGGTACTCGGTAATGATAGGAGAAGTGAAGCGAAAGAGACGCACAGGGTGAAGAAGATATCATGGCTGTGTTTCGCAGGAGTGGGCAGGCATTGCTTCCGTCGAAGAGCTGTTCCGAAAGGCTAGCAATAGTGAAATAACGCTATAAGAGCCAGAATGCTAACCTTCAAAATTGAAACAGGCATTAAAGAAGAAGAGTGGGATCGGGTAGGTATGGTAATGATGTCATCCAAAAAACGATCACAGAGACAAATCATGCAACAGGGTAAAGTACACAGTCACGGCCTTGCATAAATGCCACAAGATGGTCACACGTGATAAATATTACTATGCCATCGTATTTGCATTTACGACTATTATACCGAGAACTTGAACAATTAACGCATGTTTTGTGAACTTGGGTAAACTCCTAAGTACCTACCTATATTTTCCACAAATTTGTGCAAACAAATTATCATCATCATCATATCAGCCGCAGGACGTCCACTGTTGGACATAGGTCTCGCCCACATACATCTTGTTGCTTCGGTTGCACCGTGAATTACCAGCTTTAAATTTTGTAATTTTTTGTTTAATTGTTTACTATTTTATTTGTAATAAAAGGGACATTTAATAGATAAATTTGAATTTCATACTTAATAGAATACTAGATAATAGAAACTAATAGTAGAAGAACAAATAATACATTTAGAAATGAATTAAACTATAAAAACTTAATAATATAACTCTAAAAAAGGCCCCTGTGGCATGGTTCCAAAAATTAAATTAAATTTGTAATTATTTTATTTTGAAAAAAAAAAAAAACTTTCTGCCAAGTTTCTTGCGTCGCATTCTTCTTGGCAATGATGGTCTTTCCGAAAGCGCTGGTAGTTTAAAAAATGACGCGTACAAGTGCCCATTGCGGCCTATTTATTGAATAAATGATTTTGATTTTGATTTTTAAACTTTTTTTTTAAATCATAGTCGAGTAGAAAATTATGTCATTTATGTCAGATGGAGTAGTTAAGCTTCTATTGAAACTTGATGGAAACTTACCTAAGGAGTCACCGCCGAGTAGGTTGGTGAGGTGGAACCACACTCTGCCATAGGTTTGACTCTGCTTCAGATCGTAAGTCTCTATGTATTCTACTCCATTTGAGTCGGTGTTCTTCCTGATTTTATACTTAATTAGGATATCGGTGTCGACTGAAAGAGAAAAAGTTTTCTTTGATAAGTTATCCCATTTTTACAAATACCTATTACAATTGTAAAAGTTTGTAATGTGTTTGTTGGTGATTCAGTTATAATTTGCAATGAAATTTTAATTAAATAAACATTTAGGGATAGGTAATTAGCACCAATAAAGTTCCAAACTAAACAAAGCTTGTACACAGACATGGTATATTAATGTTTCGGCGAATAACGGTTGGCAACCTTGTTCATTTCGGAATTTTAATTTCCCAACTGTTTACGCTGAAACTGTAAATATTTCAGGATTTTTATAAAACTAACCTAACCTAACCTAAAGTGTACGATGGCCCTGAAACAAATCTTGAAATATTTACAATTTTAGAGTTTGCGAAATGAAAAGGTGCGAAATTAAAAAGGTTGCCAAATGTTACGTTGCGAAAAGGCAGGACCCGCACAGACATTCTGATGATGATGATGATGATCCTTCCGACCGTTTTTCGGCCATGGCGACCACTTCGACTCCTAATCAGTAGGGAGCTGGTGCACCCGAAGGCGTTGTGCACGGGTGTTCGCTGCGAAAATTGGCTATACAGACATTCTATACATCTACCAAAGAAATTACAGTGAAATTGATTCATTCTGGGACACCTTTTTTTTAGTTTCTTCGACCGTATCTACTATGGATAAACTGTACTATGTATACTAAGTACTATTTGTAACGAAAACACACTAAAAAAGATAATGCAAATGATAAAGATAAGTACATTAAACGTACATTTTGGTAAATTAATGGCTTTCTAACTTTTTATGAATAAGGAGTTAGTTCAGACCTAAATTTCGTGATTAGAGTAATAAATCAGTAATAAGTTCATTCAAATTCAAAATGGCGTTGGATTTCCTCGGCTTTTACGACAGGATTTACATAGGTCCGCAATGTAAATCTTTAATCAAGTATGAACTTTGTTAAAAAAAGTTAGAATTTAATTAGAATGGTATTTTATTGGGAAAGATTTCACGAAATTTTGAACTATCCTTTAACCATAGCTTTGTTCACGATTACCATTAGGTACATTTCATTCATATCTCTAAGTAGAACTGCGGACTCTGAAGACTTAGGCCTCTAAGCGGCTGAGATTTCGGAATGTTACTTGGGATAATATTGGGAATGGGAATACCGGGATAAAAAGTAGCCTTGCAGCTATTCTAAATAGTAAATCAAATGTACATATAATCTACATTCGCCCAGCCGTTTTACCGCGAAAAAGTAGCACAAACATACACACGCACACACACGTATTCTTTTTTTAATTTTGTGTCATTTTTAGTATTTTTGAACCGACTCCGCCAATTTTTTACTAGTTTGAAGTCGGTGCCTCAGCACGAGCCAGCAGGAGTGATTAAAGCCAAATACAGTACCCGTAGGTGACGACTGTAGTTCCACTCTTACTGGCTTGTGCTGAGGCACCGACTTCAAACTAGTAGAAAATTATTATTTTATTTTCAATGTTTTTGAAGTCGGTTAAATTTTTTATTAATTTTTTTAAGAGTTTTTTGTTAGGTACTTTCCAAATTTGACGCGTAATGCAAATTATGGTGTAGGTAATATTATGCTGAATGCTCATTTATTTTAACTAACCTAAGAAGTTCCTATTTTATTTCATTATACGGATTAATATGAAGCATTTATGAATTTATTCAAGTGATAATAAGTATTTATTGTAATACAGCGATTTCCACCATTAAATCACAAGATTGTCAAATAGAGTAATAACTCAAGATTAATGAGGATATTGCGACGCTGTTCTATAATTAAATAATTTGCTGGATTACCATTGTAATTTCAACACGGCGCGCGTCTGTAATTTTCCGTGATTAAATACGGCCCCCTTTGATTATTACAATATTTGCGAAATCAACTCGCTCGCTCTGGGCGAAGGCAAACTTTGTCGTGTTAAGATCCAAGTCTAAATTGATAATTTATGCTTACTAACATAACAAATGAAACAGTCCTAATGAGTGACTGTAACAATAATGTGGCAATTAGAGTTTGTCGAACACCAGTTCGCTTCGCTATTTCGTTTCGCTATTTGAAGTACCTAAAGGACCGCCAATGCGGATCGGAATTATTTCCAAATATCCCCGTCTATTGTAATGAAGGGTCCACGGAAAGAACATGTCTAGTCACTTTTTTTTTATTGAGATTTGAATCTCAAAATGTAGAGCTCGCAAAGTACTATGACTTACTTACCATTGAGGTAAATAATCTGAAAACATTATAAATTGTATTTTTTTTACTTTTAAAGAAATGGTAACCATAGTAATTGTTCGTGATGACTAACTTTCAAACCGCTATAACTCAAAAAGTTGCTTAGGTGACTAGACAATATGTTCTTTCATCATTCACTTTATAATACATACGCGTTACCTAGATATAGTCTTCTTGACAATAGATCTGAATTTCGTATCCGTTTCATTGGTAAATAATAGTTGTTTTATTTTAATGAAGTACTTGTGAAAATCATTGAATCTCGCAGTCGAATTGGAATTCCGGGATGTTATTAATTTTTCACGAGAATTCCGTAAAATAAGATCGCGATCTTCTTATAGGTACGTTGTATGCTGAACACGCCCTAAAAATATACATAACTAGCTTTTGCCCGCGACTTCTTCCGCGTTACTTTTGTTAACTTTATGCTAACTTTACCCCTTTAGGGGAGAATTTTATTAATTTCACCTAGGTACACAAATAATTTTTCATTGTAATCGAGTACTTATATACCTATTTTCATACTTCTAAGTCCATAAATGAGAAAATTGCATATAAACTTCACCCCCTTAGGGGATGAATTTCCAAAAATCCTTTCTTAGTGCTCACTTAAATCATAAAAGAAACCTCTGTACCAAATTTCAAGTTTCTAGGCCCAGCGGTTTGGGCTGTGCGTTGATATATAACCCAGTGAGTCAGGTTTGCCTTATATATATATAGATTTAATTTAAGCAGGAAGTCATTGAACATGACCTGGGCCGTTTTTGCTTAGAAATCATTATTTACGATGAAGCTTCAATAACGGGTTGCTTTGACCTTTCTGCCGCATTCAGAATAATAAATTTTAATAGATACCTAATTAGTATTTTAACTGACGTCACTGCGTATAGGTCAACTTTTTATTATTATTACGAAACGCAACAAAGTTGCGAACAAAAAGTAGTATGTGGTTTTTTATACAGTCGAGTTCGTAAACTTCTGAGCAAAAATTTGTTCAAAAATATTTGAACACGACTCTATTGCTAACGACGTAGAAACGACTGTACAACTATTGCTCAATGAGGGGTGTTCAAGTTGAGTTCAGTCAAAGTCAAAGATATCTTTGTACTTTGGTACTTTGTCACTCAATGCTTTTTGAATTTTGTTTTTTTTTTTATGTTGGAAAGGCCAAACAAACGAACTAGTGGGTCACCTGATGTTAAGTGATGACCACTGTCCATAGACACCCGCAACGCTTTAAGCGATGCCAGTGCGTTGTCGGTTGTTTGTTTGTTTACACTCTTTATTGTACAAATTTTAATTTTTTACACAAAAGTTCAAGCATTGCACGACAGCAACAAGGTAGTAAAGATTAAAGTCGCATTTACATTTATTTATCTGTCGTGTTGTCGTGTCGTCGTGTCGTGACCACGTCTCATCAAATTTGCAATAAAAATTGCGGGGCTACTCCGAAATTCGTAAATCGAAGTTCGTGTCGTTCCGTTCCTCTGACACTTAGTCTTGTACTATTTAATACGAGAGTGGGAGGGACGGTACGATCCCAACTTTGACTGACTCTCGAATTTCGGAGTAGGCCCTCTGTATCGGTTTCTGACATTGGTGTATTATTTTGAGTTGATACGCTTTTGATCTAGGTGTGAAATTTGACAAATAAATATAGTCAAGCGCAAGTTTGAAATACGACATCCTTTAATTGAAACTTTTTTCAGCTGTGCAGACATTAATATTTTTTTCGCAAAATTTTCTAATGCTCTTATTAAACTTACACGAGTAGAAAAAATAAATTGAAATAATGTGTCGTGATAGGTAATGGCTGCGTTTCCACCAAAGATATGTTTCACCGAGGAATGTATTTTTCATGAACCAATAGAAACGCTTCATTTAACTATCCTCACACAGCATCTCTGTTGGAAACAGCTGAGCGGAGCGAAGCAAAGTAATTGAAGTGTTTCTATTGGTTCATGAAAAACAGATTCCTCGCAACACATCCATGCACATCTCTCTGGTGGAAATGGAGCTTTATGATTACGACGTTACACCACAAAGAAGGGTAATGACCGCAAGGTGCTAAATATATGTAGTCAATGTAGAGCTATAAATAAACTAAACTGGAGTACTTAAAAAGCAGCAACTATCTAAATAGCTTCAAGTTACCATTTCGAAAGACATTTTTTTCTAGTCTATAGAATTTCAATCTTCAAATTATCATTCCACAAACAAAATCATAATGGCGTTTGTGCTGAAATAAAAATGTATCGAAAAAAACACGTTAAAGTTCTGTATACATAGAAAACTGAAAATAGCAGTTAGAGTTCCAATGGCTGTCTCACTGCTCGATTATCAGACCTTGGATATCAACCACCCTTAGGGGCTGCTTCACCATCCATTGATTAATGTTAACTGACGGTTAAATGTGATGCCGTCGCCGTCTATTCGAACAAAACCAATAGAGACGGCATCACATTTAACCCTCAGTTAACACTAATCAATGGATGGTGAACCGCCCCTTAGTCAAAAACCCAAACATGGCACTAATTCGATGAACTAAAACGATACTTCGCTCACCCGCGACCTTATGATGGCTACGTTTATGCAAGAAATGTGTGTTCATGCGGTTCCTCCACCACCACACTGTAAGAACACACAAAACTCACACAAAACCATCAATTACCACCACCACACTATAGTGACGCGTTTCGAACCCAACCAGAGTTCATCTTCAAGAGCAACACTACCTAATTACCTACTTATTCGAATTTGATAAGGCACTAACCTATTATCAGTGTAAACTAGCTGTTTTATGTTGTGGGATAGATTAGAATAATCATTAAACAAAACACTCACTAATTTTGACGGTGATTTTCCCATTGCCCTTGAAGGGTATGAGGAGCAGTCTGCCGTCGGTCTCGTAGTCACCCTGGAAGGTCATGTTGCCGAACATCTTCATCAATCCGGAGTTCTTGTCGAAGTTCCACCTAAACAGTAATTATGCGGGCTTAATTGGGCCATTCCACTTTTTTACCAACACTAATCAAACAATTGCGGATTTTTGTAAGTAAACATGTTTTTTCTGTAATTTAATTGATGGTGTACATGAATCCATCCTAGCCTACGTAAGTTCAACCTATTTTTTTGTTATTCCACTGGAAGAAAAACGAGCACGTGGGTCTCCTGGTGGTAAGAGATCACCACCTCCCATAAACATCTGCAACACCAGGGGTATTGCTGATGCGTTGCTAACTTAGAGGCCTGAGATGGAATACCTCAAGTGTCAGTAATTTCACCGGCTGTCTTACTCTCCACGCCGAAACACAACAGTGCAAGCACTGCTGCTTCACGGCAGGATTAGCGAGCAAGATGGTGGTAGCAATCCGGGCGGACCTTGCACAAGGTCCTACCACCTGCAAAACCCTATTAAACCTAATATCTTGTTGGAAAAACGATTTTTTGGTAACGCCAGAGACAATTTTGGTAACGCAGGAGACGGCCAAAGTATCGGTAAAACAGCTGATTCACCCAATTACGCGGTAGGATGGTAATAGGTATAATCTATGGCCTCTCCCACAAATATGGGTTCGCACTTCTGAGTTTTTTTACATAAAACTGACTCGTGTTTGACCCATAATCTCACCTGATGAAAAGCGTAGATTAGGCCAAAGGTGAATCTCATATCAGTAACAGTTAATGGGTGAATCCACGAGCGTCTCAACCGCTGTTAGTCCCTTGCCTGAGATTTTAAGAATTGTTTTTTAATTATGACGTAAATAGCTTCTGTACTCAGGCCAGGATCTATTTCAATACAAAAATCAATGCATATGAATTATTTACTTCTTAATATAAACAGCTAGGGACTGACAGCGGTTGAGACGCTCGTGGATTCATCCTAATTCATTCTAGCCTTGAAAAGCTGTATTTATCCGGAAACACAGACGGCGGGAGTTTTTGAGAATTCACATGTGAAGTTACGTTTGAAATTTATCACAAGCTTACGGTGAAGAAGGAAAAGATCGCGAAACTGCATACTTTTGCTAAACAATTCAATGGTATAAGCATAGTTCGTATTTTTAGTCCGTACTCGGCCCACGTGAGAATTACAATCAATATCTCTCAGAACCATTGCTTAAATATTCACAAGTTCAATGAACGTTTGTCATATTTTTTGAACTTTTATTTCATATTTATGTATGTAAATTACTTGTAATTGGCCGGTTTGCCTTCTGGCGGCCGAATATCGTGCAAAGTAGCATTGCGTTGTGTTGGCCTTAGGAATATTACTGGCCGAATGATTACACACCCGGCTTGCAAGGACTCTTTTTCTTACCTAACACGGCTGCATATGTATAACGTTAATGAAGTAAAAAGTTAAAGACTATAACCATCACCCCCTCCTTATTCACACACGCTTGTTCGATTTCTAAAAAATTACGTTATTTCCCAAATGTCAATGTTTTTACTTTGTCAGTGTTTGCTACCTATTTAACCCTACTTCTTTCCTTTACATAGTATAAAATAAAGTTCCCGCCGTATTTAATTTGAGATTTAAAACTACACAACGGATTTTAGTGCGGTTTTGACCATCGGTTAGAGGTATCTTGAGGGGTCGCTCCAGGAAGTCGTCGGCAACATTAAGGTTCTGCTAGGCTTCCTCCAGGAGCTAGGCTGCCACGAATAGTGCCTGTAGCCAGCTAAGCAAAATAGGCGCACTTAGACGTTGTTAATTTGGCATGCAAATGTAGTTTGTGTGACAATGCAAGTACAGTCAGCAAAAAAGCTTGTATTGAAAATGATTTTTTATGACTAGGTTTTTTATTTCTCACTTTGATATTTCAATTTGACAGAGAAATATAGTACCTATAGGTATTATAAGACATGAATAAAGACAGAAACTCCAGCAACATGTCTAATAAATATACTAAGAGTATAAAGGAATGGATAGTATATGTAAGATTCCGTTGCTTACTAATAATAAAGTGTTATTATGCAAATAGTCATTTACGATTGGACTAAGTAACAGTATTAATTTTCACAATTTTTTTGTACTAAAAATTATACCTACAACTCACTAAAACCTGCGTAAAGTAACTTACAATCATTATAATTTTAATCAGTAAGTTACTAAGTTTTTAATAACATCTAGATAATTAATGGTTATAAATTATATCTATACATATTTTTCTTTGTTTTTGCCTTTAAAATCAAATGTTCACAAAAAACTTCTCATAGATTACCACTTAATTTTTTCGATGTAATATGACAGGTTTTTAAAGATTAAAAACCAAACAGGTTTACATAATTGCCGACAAGTATGAATATTAATCAAATCCACGTATAATTTATCTAATCCACAAAAGCACGAGGGAAGGCAGTGAATTAAACAAAAAAGGGTTTTAAAGTTACTTTTTCAATATTGATACAAATGTATAAAGTAGAGTGTAGAGAAGTGAGAGAATGAGAGAGTGAGTTAAGCGTGCGTTTGTTATGTCTTTGGATGAAATATCTCGCAGTTAGTTCACACAAGCTTCGCAATCCCTGTCACTGACGTCACATAAAAACATACGCAACCCAGAATAGAGTTGCTAAGACCCTCATACACTGACAACACACAGTAGCTTGTTACAATATCTTCGCTTTGACTTTGAAATTGTTAAACCAGTTCACGTACCTGACTTCTTTGATTTCCATTTTCTTCAGACCTTTCAGGAATAAGTTCTTGCTTTTTATATTAAAAGTGCCCGCCTTAGCCGAGATTTCGTCGAGCGCCAATGGATCCAAGGGCTCCATGCCAAACTGAGGGATTCCTTTTGAAAACTCCAACTGGATATTTCTTGCTTGCTGTGTCACGCATTCCGTAAGCTTGTCAGTGGGCAAAGTTCTTGAGCATGGCTTGATGTAAGAAGCTGGAAAGTATAACACGACTGTAACCTACACATATCTCTATTTATCAAAGGGAAAAAATTATATAAAATATAAAACTAATATATAAACAAACTTTTCCTTTTGATTTCAGTTAACGTTAAGGGGAAAAATGGACAATTGTGGCCTTACTTTACTGTTTAATAGATAATCAAGAATTAACATGAATAATTATGAGCAATAAACAATAAACAGTGGCAAAGGTTATAAAATTTACATCTTTATAGGTACTAATATTCTTTGATTTATACACTTGACTAGTGACATTGTTGTGATATATAGGTATGTGTCTCATCAATGTCTCTCTCTTATGAGAGACATCATAAAAACATCCTTTTTTAACCTTCATTTGTTTGCTAAATATGTGTGAATTAAAAACGCTTTAGTTACAGACACTAAAAAACGTCATAAACTTTTGCACTGTGCATAAATAATTATCTTAGTTAACTCTTGATTATCTTCTAAACAGTATTAGTGAAGCTACTACTATGTTGGAGAAATAAACTTTATTTAATAGAGATTTAATTAAAATCAAAAATATTACGGTGTATATTAGCAATATTTTGCTTAATTGAATAAGATTAAACAGCATACTTAGTCGATACAAAGATATACAGTATATATAGTCAGTAGGTACATACATACATATATACATACATACAAGTAGGTAGCGAAACTTATGTACACACACAAAACAGATTCTTTTATGACCCACAATAAATAAATTAATAGCACAAGTTTAGTGTCCTTACCTATTAACTAATCTCTCATAAAACTTTCATTTACTAAAACAATTGGGCAAAAATTAATATAACCCGTTTTCTAAGCAAGTTTATGGATTACAATAAGATCCCGTTGTACAAGTAATACTACGTGCATTGTTATAACGTGCCTTCTATTTTTCGCATTTTTTAGTAAATCATTATTGAGACATCTTGTTTTCACACAAACAAACAACACAAAACACAACTGACTGAACCGGAACTTCGTATTTATAAGCTACCACTCAGCTTTTGCCTTTTAAAATTGTTTACATTTGAAACAAAATTATTTTAACTAAATAAAATTGACTTCAAAAAAACTTTCTTAGGGATGATATTTTTTTTATCAAAATTAAATGGGACCAAACAGGAAGTATACTCTTCTCAACAAAACAAAAAAAAAATCCAAATCGATTCATAATCAATAGTGTTTTCTTATAATGAACATAAAACAAAACAACTGAATTGAGAATATCTTCCATTTTTGAAGTCTGTTAACAAAATGACACTTTCTCCTTTTTCCCATGGCGCTCTAGACATTAGTTAACTACTCAAGAACATGGGACCACGACTCTTCCATGGGTGCTTCAATAAGGGTCGACAAGGGTCACTGGATTAATTTATTTCCTCGCTACAAGGAAGTACTCTGCAAGGGTGCCCTCATTGTCTATAGCCATCAAAGTGATTCCTAAATTGGAGCCAGATAATAGCCCCCAAGGAAGCGAGCCCTCCAGAAGTTAACTCGCGTTATATAAAAGAAACGACACTGGGCCTGTAGAAGATGGTACAAAGTTTTCCTAACCTTTTAAGATAAAAGGACCAAGAACCTATTGATAATGTAGCTAAGGGAATAGCGTAAATATCACACTTTCGACTGCCACACTTCGGGTTTGTGTACGTCGTACACGACAGGCTTCACTAAAAGCGTTTATAGAGCTTTTTCAGTTTAAGTGTGCTGTATACTTTTTTAAATTTAAAGAAATTGGGTTTTTCTTATTCACAATTACGGTTAGGTACTTATTTGATTCGATCACTATAGTATTATTACTCGATTTTATAACGAAAAAGTACCCTTAATTTTCAGATTCAGAGACTTTTTAAAAGACTTTTATCATATAACTTATTTCCATTGTTACATAATGGATTTCGATTTTTTTATGCATCAGGACCCTTCTTATGATCCTGAGTAGGTAAGTAGAACCTAAAATGACCTATTTTTGCAAAGCTTTTACTTTAGTTATGAAAACTTCAAATTGAAAGTGCTTTTGCACTAACTGTTTCAAAGGATCATAAGGGAATATTTTATTTCAAACAAATAAAATAAAACAAATGCTGAAACTTACGTAAATTAGACGCTCTTGAGCCAATTATGGCTATTGCACAAAGAACAATTAATTCTAACTTCATGGTGGAACGTCTTATCGTGGCAAGGAGTTGTTGCACAATGCTTGAAAATGTTAGTGTTCTCCACTTTTATGTTGGCAAACTAACAGTCACAATAATATAAACAAAAACGACGCGTCACATGTCCGGACGGAGATTTAATTTTTTTTTCGTATTTTTTTCTCTACTGATGGGTAAGAGGATAATTATATTGTTGAATCTATAATCATGGCTGTGATTAATTTGATCGGATTGGCAGAAAAACTCTGAATTTGTAAACATGACAATATTGCACTAATTTTAATAGTTATTTGTAATAAATATTAGTTGTTTTTATGTCGGAAAAGCAATAAAGTTGCTAATTTTTGATAACTATTTATCTTAAAGCTTAACTCGTTCGGAACACTTCTTGCGAGGATATCTACACGATGAATAACGTAGACATAATATTTTCGAGTAATTATTTATAAATTGAAAGTAGTTTTTTAATGTCATGGTCTGTGAGTTTTTACTTCCGATTTGTTTTTATTTTTATTCATACTAGGCACCTAGTTGTTGTTTTCATATTATTTTTAACTTATTTGTCACAAAGTTATTTTTAGCATCCTAAAAATATTTAAAACACTCCTACTTCGTTATTTATTTAGGCACTAACTATTTAAGCGTGACATCCGGAACTCGACAGAAAATCTGCGCCTCCTGTGAAAAGTAATATGATTCGGAAAAACTATTTACCAGGAGAGCGATTCTGCATGTGTAAAATTTCTCATTCAACGTAGATGTTTCTACTATCTTAAAAATAATAATGATAAATAAATCTAATATATTATAATATATTTGTACTCCCCTGGACCGGTGATTCTCTAGGTTACTAGTTGTCATGGATACCAATGATCGCATACTATCAAGTGACTAGCTTGATCCTTTGCCCTTTGTCGATTAAAAAAAAAAGATACATCATTTGCCGACACGGGTCGTTAAAAGCACTATCAATTTGCCCATCGATTTGTAGACGTTAATGCGAAAACGTTTGAGTAATTTCTTGCGTCAAAACTAAGGTAAGTAGGTACGTTAAATACTCTGATCGTCAAACTTACATTTTTGAATCATTTTACAATGTCAAAGTGGTAACTAACAGCCCGGATTGACCTATTTAAGAATATTTAAGTTTAGTGAGTCATAACAGATATGATACGATACTTTGAATGTTATAATATAGCAGTAAGTAGAGTAGGTATTTAGTTACTTTGAGGTTTGATGGTTTAATAGGGTTCCATATTAAAAATAATAAGTTTAGGACCCTATACATTGAGCATCACCAAATCTGTCTGTCCGAAGCTTAATACAAAAACAATGCAACAATGCCCTTGGTACAAGAGCATTATTGTTTGGTATGGGTGTGCATAATAACCGCGTCGACAAAGTGGTTCAATAAAGTTATGTGTCCTAATATATGTGAGGTCTCATGAAATAGATTTTATGTAGGTAAAGGTTTTATATACTTATTGTAAAGTGGAGGTGATTTTTTTCCCGTCTACCTACCCTTATAACTACAGTAGATATTGTCAGATACATAGGTATTTTAAAATCGGGGTTGTTAAGACGGTTTTTCGATATAGAGAATCGTTTGCATAATATTCAACTTTAAAGTGTAATTTTTGTTAAAGTCCAGCGTCCCCTCACTCTCAAAGTTTGAAAATTTAAAAAAAAAACATGATGTGAGTAAATTTATCAAATTAGTAAAGAAAAGTATTATAACGGCTCAGTTTACTTGAGAATTATTAGAAGTTAAAATAAAATAGGGTATGCAAAGATTTTTTCGTAATGGTTACGGTACCTACCATATTCTGGGCGTATCTATTACACTCTTGGCCGGTTTTTTCTACACAAAAGTAAGTAAGTTTTTGCCGATATGGTATAGCATTACGAGTATAACATAACATCGGTATTAATTTCCATAGCAAAAAGTTAATTGGGTGCAAATTCCAGAAAACCTCGTACGTCAATCGGAATCGGTGGGTAATGGAAATATCAAATAACTCGTTTGTTTAGATAGTCTAACTTTGTACCAATATTTTCTCTTTATAATGCTAAGAGCTCAAGAGCTACATGAACTAACTGATAAGTAGGTAACTACTATTTAATTAAAGTTTTCAACAGAGCATATCTATTCTATTTAGTAGGTATTTTGACACTGTTTGAAAATGAAAAAAAAAAGAAAATAAAGAGTTTATTCCACACGAAATACACATAAAATTATTACGACTAAAACGATAAAAAAATAGAAATAAGCTTTGAAAAGTATAAAATATAAAAACAACAAAAAACAAGCAAACAAAAAATAAATAAATTGTGTGCGAAAAAGGTCCAGCCCTTAGAGTACAATATAAGCAAGCTTATGTATAGTATTCTTATATATACCCGCCTCAGCATAAATTACAACGAATTTCTTGGTGAACTATATCTACTTACTGTCACATTTTTCACATTAGTTAGGATTATTGCCAAAGAACTGATCGATAATTTCTTCGAAATGATATAGGAAATGAAGTGGTAATAAGAACTCTAAATTTACAAATGGGACCTTAACTAATCTAACCTTAAGTACCATAAAATCCGAAGTAGTTTGTGGTGATATGTTTCCCTAAACGTTATCGCTATACGAATAATTTTAAGCTTAGTAAAAACTAGTTTAGACGCTCGTTCAAAATCACGTGAATATTATTTTATTTAACTATTAGTACCTGTTCGTCCGCGGTTTGGTCACTGTTTACAAAATCAGGTAATTCGCGTTTTTCCAGAAATGACAACCAACTAGATCGGTTTCGTCCCTCAAAAACCTAACAGCACGCAAATGTATATAATTACTAGCTTATGCCCGCGACTTCGTCTGCGCGGATCTAGGTTATCGCGCGGTGGCGCCCTCTGCCGGAATAAAAGGTATCCTATGTTGATCTTTGGAGCTCAAACTCCCTGTATACCAAAATTCATCAAAGTCGGTTCAGTGGTTTCGACGTGAAAGCGTATCAGACAGACACACAGACAGTGTTACTTTCGCCCTTATAATATTAGTAGGGATTGTAAATATAGGTAACAAATGAATCTGGAAATGTCCTTGTTACCTTGATCCGAAAATAACATTTCCGTGAAAATGTTAATTAAACGATGTTTACCAATATTTGCTAAATAAATAAAGCTTAAATTTTCCGCTGGTCCGGTAACGTATGGCTCATGTCGTCAAGAGGCTGTGACTCATTTGACATATGTATTAAGGCTCATTAGCATGTGACGCCATGATCTTGACCTGTTTTCTAAATTATCTAAGCGATATAGACGAAGAGCAAAATGATTCATCACTACTCTTAGCTTGGATACAGTCACAAGCACCAATGTCTGATACAAAAGAGCGTGCATAAATATCTGATACGACTAGATTTTTGGGTCCGTAGGACGTGTCAATATTTTGGCACGCTCCGCTATGGCAGATATAAATGCAGGTGTACAGTGGAGTTCACAAACTTGTAAGCAAAATTTTTGATCATAAATATCTAAACACAACTCTATTGTTAACGGCGTAGAAGCGTGTTCAGATATTTTTGATTAAATTTATGTTCACAAGTTTACGAACTCTATCTTATTTCTTTATGTGACGTCAGTCATGACAAGTATGACAAAGCTTTTGTACACTAGCTGAGAAATTTTGATTCAAGGAAATACTTATTACGCTTTTGCCACTCTGGTTGCCTAACAAAATGTTCATTTCACACCACTGGTAGATAAGGATGACATTTTAGTGTCAGTATGAGAAGCTTTAGAATTATAGATTTTGACTTCACATATTTCCCATGGATTCACTTAAATTTTAAAGGATTTTCTTTTCAGGGATTTTACCTATTCTAAATCCCGATTAAGCTATTTTCCAACTAGGTAAAAAAAAATCGATCAGAAGTAAATGCATGAACTATTTTTTTTACAATCGACGTATAGTTCAGTAGGGATTTTTATTTATTTTTAACCGACGTCAAAAAAAGGAGGAGGTTATCAATTCGGTTGTATATTTTTTTTTTTTTTTTTTTTTTAATGTTTGTTACCTCAGAACTCCGTCATTTATGAACTGATTTGAAAATTTTTTTTTGCGTTCGTCTAGGAATGCTTTCAATTAGGTCCCATAAGCACCAAATCAGGATCTGATGATTGGATCTTAAGGAAATCGAGGGAACTCTTCAAATGTTGTAGGGACACCTATGATAATTTTGATATATTTAGTAGTAACTCATGCATTTGCTCTTGAAAATCATCATTTGGTGAAGTGGAACTGATGATGAAGACCACAGTTGACCATCGGAGTTACTACTCAATAATAAGTATTTCATGGGTTGAATTTCAATTGCTTTAAACACAGTTATGCTCCTCGGAACGGATATGGTGAAATGGAATGGGTGGTGAAGCACCAGGACTCCTCAATAATGAACGTCTCTGCATCGGAAAAATCAATTTTTCGTAAAAGGTGACGAGCAGTTGACATTAAACTATTGTATCTTAGAATTTTTACACTAAAAAGCGTTAAAAAAAAATTTATAACAAAAAATAGAACCGACTACAAAAAAACCGTGAAAATAATTTTCTACCAGCCTGAAGTCGGTGCCTCAGCACGAGCCAGCAGGAGTGGACCTATAATCGTCTACCTCACCTACAACTATATGAGTAAATGGCTTCAATCACTCCTGCTGGCTCGTGCTGAGACACCGACTTCAGGCTGGTAGAAAATTATTTTCACGGTTTTTTTGTAGTCGGTTCTATTTTTTGTTATAATTTTTTTTTGTAAGTACCTATATGTAATAAATAAAGTTACCAACCAACGGACAAACAAGAAGTAATTATGCAAAGTTGGTTTGGCTACTAATTCACACACGTACGCTATCAGAGTAAGTACCTCATTAAAGAAGTTAGTGTACTGCTTATTATTTTTGTCAACTCTTGTTATAACGCACTACCCCGTCCTAAACTGTAGAGATCTGGTGGCATATAATATACACTCGCGGTCAAATAATACGGGTCACTGACGAAAACCTTAAAATTTTGAAAATGAAAAGGTTTATTTATACGAAACTGACTCTATATTAAAGAGAATTTAATATCGTATTAAATACAACCTTCAAATGTTTTACATGGTTGCTGGAAAAAGTTAAAATTAAAAAAAACTCTAATTAGGGGCTAAATTAAAATTGCACTTGTTTTACTTTTGCCTGTTTTCTCACTTTTATTTTCAATCTGTCAAAGCATAATGATAAAAGGCACTCATTGTTGTCTTTCTTGATCATTCTTGATTTACTATCATGTGGCTGACACCAGAAGAATTGTCACGTATCGTCACTATGTTAGAAGAAGGCGGAATTCAGAGAAGAACAGCGAGAACTGTTGGCGTGTCACTTTCTACCGTGCAGAGAGTCGTCCAACGTTTCCGAGAAACTGGGCAGAACATTAGAAGACCAGGAACCAGCAGACCGAGATGTACTGCAGCTCGAGAAGATCAATTTATTGTTACAACCATGCTCCGAAATCGGCACCTCACGGCTGTTGAAGTCCAAAATCAACTTCGAGAGACCCGAAAAGATGACATAAGCGAGTGGACTGTAAGGCGGCGGCTACAAGAAGCTAATTTGACCCCACGAAGACCGGCAAATGGCCCAAAATTTGAAAAGGGGCAGCGAACAGCAAGATTGATTTACGCCCGCGAACACAGATGGTGGGCAGACGAAGAATTGACAAGAAATATGTTTTCTGATGAATCCAGATTTATGCTCTATGCACATGATGGGCGGCGAAGAGCTTACAAACGGCCAGGTGAACGTTTTACTCGAGCTTATTATGAGGAAAAAGTGTCGTTTGACGGTGGGTCTATTGTGGCCTGAGCTGTAATCTCTTCAGAGACTCACATGGAGTAAGTCTTCATTAAAAATGGTACGCTAACTAGTGCAAGATATGAAGAAGAGATTCTTAATGAGCATGACGGTCCATACTTAATTAATATGGGTGAAAATCCCACGTTCATGCATGAAAACGCCAGGCCATACACAGCTCAGATTTTAAATGATTACTTTGACGACGTTGGTATCATTTTTATGAACTGACCCTCGAGAAGTCCGTACTTAAATCCGATCGAGCATGTATGGGACGAGCTTGGAAGGCATGTAAGAAATCGAAACTCCGCTCTAGCTACACTCAGAGACCTGAAACATGCGTTAGTGGAAGGATGAATCAATATCCCGCAAAATCGCATAAGAAACCTAATGAAGAGCATGTCCAATCATCTGGAACCTTTAAAAAGAGCCCGTGAAGGCAATACGAAGAATTAATTTGGTTTAAAGTTAGTTTTTTCTGTTGTAATGTGAGGTACCAAGTGTTAATTTTTCTACGTAAAATTTGTAAATATTTTGTTTTGTACGTAATTAGAATAAACAAATGAATAACTTTCACACCTATCATGTCGTTTAATTAATTATAGAATTATCTACAATATACAGTTTAATTCATGCTCCTAGCTCTATTATTTTAGGAGATATTCTAGTTTTTCGTACCGACCCGTTTTCTTTGACCGCGAGTGTAAAAGGGCGACTGGTTTATCTGTGAAGATTTTAGATTTTACATAATAGAGGCCAAAAAACAATATTTCCTTAATTTACTTACTTATTTAGCATCGTACAATTTTTCGTGACAGTGTCATTGCTATTATAATTGTATTTAACAATTGAAGTAAATATTTAGTTCAGGCGAAACTCTAATCTCTTAAAGGTTTTTTTAATAACCGTAAGTATTTTAAGAGTTGAATTGTTTTTTGTATCCTTTAAAATTATCAAATTTTAAAGACAAATCAAAAGTGCCTGAATATTTACGTAAAGCAAACGTAGAACAAGCTGTTCTACTAGAAATAGGTACACGTATTGTAAGTTTTCGCGATTTTCACTCATATAAATTTTTATAAAAGGTTTTTTTTATCGGGACTTATTGTTAAAATTTCCTTGATATACTTAAGGACCACATTGTAGCGCCCGTAGTCATGAGTAAACAGACGAGTAGAGCACTGTTCCGTAGGAAGTTGTTATTTCTCGACGGCAATTTCGTCGTTGCACCGCTGTGTAACCATCGTCAGGTTTTTGTCAGGCGATTCTACAAGTTTACGGATTGTCTACTAACGATATTATTATGGCTGGGAAAATAGAACTTGTTTGTATTAGCATGATGACACATGATTAGTCGGATTTATATAGAAATCAGATTTTTTTCAAGCGTTAGGTAACCACATGTCTAGGCTATTCCTATTAAAAGAAACGAAACAAAGAGAACAAGTAACAGCTTTCAATTATTAGCTAACGGCTGAGAATGGAGAGGTGTTCCTGGTTAAACTTCAAAGTATCAACTCGCCACTTATACCCACTGTTTTGACTAAGCAGTAATCTAGGAATATGCCCATATTGAAATATTCAAAACTGTCTAGAGATAAAAATATCCCTAGGCACTTTTGGTAAGAACACTTTCGGTTGCGAGCATTTATATTTGGCCGTGACGAGCAAGGGGTTATCATCGCGTTTGTATGGGCGACCAATCATCATCATGTCAGCCGAAAGACGTCCACTGCTAGACATAGGCCTCCCCCAAGGCTCTCCACTCAGACCGGTCTTGTGCTTTTCGTATCCACCGCGACCAATATTTGAGAATTTAAATATGAAGCCGCTTCTGTACCTACTTATGTGCGGTTTATATCGTACATTTTTGCAGGGCGACTATTATAAGTGACTTCACGGAACTCAGAGTTTACGGCGTTCACCTAATTTGGCCTATGAGAGTCACGTTTACATGTGTCTTAAAATTAATTGAGAATATTTGAGTAGCATTTTTAACATAGGCCTCCATAAACATCCAGTTGTATGGGTTGCAAGCGGCATGCATCCATCCACTATGAATCCGTGGCAAACAAAGGAACAAATTATCTATACCTAAAAACGTTTAGAACTGGTGGTCAGTTAAGCTAATCCAACCATTTGCTAAGATTTTCGGGAATAACTGTAAGAAATTTCAATTTACTAATATTTCGAACCTTGTTTCTCACTACATACGAGTATACGCAATTTATATACTCTAACGGAAATCTTAGCTCATCTCGAGACATTGCAATGCCATCTATCAAAACGAAACACATCATACACAAGTTTGTTACATCTCATTATCGGCAAGTGGAATATTTCTACATTACCGACATATTGCAATAAAAACGTAAACATTCTTTTGGATGCATTTAGTAACCGTAGTAGACCTTGACACAGGATAAGCAGCCGAATTGAAATACGATTCGATATCTCAGTGAGATAGCGAGGTGCGATACTACTTTATTTGGCTACGCGTGTTTGAACGCAACCATCATTGTGTTGGGATTTGCGTAAGCTCATTCAAGTATGTACTACCGGTTTTATTATAACCAATTAAATAAATTGACATTGGAGCACTTAAGAGTGCGTACTTTAAGGAGCTTCGTAGACGAAGCTACGTGAAATTTTGTTGGTATCAAACTACTTTTGATGAAGTCATAATAACTATTTTACAATCAATATGCAATCGTAAGTAGTCAAGATAAGCAAGGAGTTAGATAAATACACGCACTTAAGCAGCGACACTAGCGACATCTATGCTGTAGCCCTCATCGAGAATCTTTCAGCACTCTATTAGAACTAACCGCTCACCCGGACAAGAGATGTCGTTATTAAGCAATGTGACTGCACCCCTACAGGCGCCTAGTAAAGAACTGAACTGATGATGATGATGCTTCTTGCTGTTAATACTTATATCTATCTTGTGCTTATAATTAACTAATTATTTAACATACTTATTGATAAACTTAACAATTCTTAATGTAGTATAACTTAGTTCAGGTCAATGCCCTATTACTTATGAAAATTAGTTAAAATGGCCATGTGAATCGTCTAGTGATATATGTAGAACCTACTTTGTGAACACTGAGTAACCCAAAGTAATTTAAGTGAAAAGTAAGAATGGAATAACTATTATATAGCCAAGCAACCTATGTAGAAAAATATTTTACTCGGGAACTTTCTCAAACTTTAGAATATGAATTGTAAGTGTATTACGGACTGATACCGGGGGCGCGATGCCCCCGGGGGTCCCACCTTTATGGTTTAAAGCCATATTCCATCCCCTACGGACCCTCCAGCGCCTCCAAATCTACAATATTTCCCTTTCAGAAGAGGCATATTGTAGATCAGAAATCTACGCACTAACAATGGTGCATACAAAGTCTTTAGTACAGATACAATTCCTATAATAAATATAATACTTAGCTTACAGTAGGTTACCAGTGAACTCGCCTAACCTTATGACTCATTCACAGCAACCCAACTGCAAGATATCGATGGAAAGCCTAACTTTATGACTGTTCCATCGAGTCCCTACTGTTTACAATGAATGGCCTAACCTTATGACTCATTCATTGCCAGCTTACCAGTGAACTTGCCCAATTTTCCGACTCCTTCACCAGTAAACTTTACTGTAGATTGATAATGTATATATATAAGTCCCTATAGTTACCAATAATTGTCTAATCTATTGACTCTTTCAATCAAGTAGTTGAAATACTTCTATTTACTTTAATAACTCAAACAGAAAGCAGTCGATCACAGAGGCCACTCTCTAACGGTAAGTCTTTTATGCTATAGAGGTAACTATCACATCATAGATGATTCATATAGTATGAGCCGTGTCAGTGTCTTCTCCTACAGGCAGTAAGACAACCAACGGGGAGCTTCCCTGGCTGTACCAAATCCTCAATCTATAACTTTCAAGCTAGCTTTATAACATGATAAATTATAGTTTTATTGGAGCACATGGCTGTCTTAAGATAGAGCACTCTTAGGAGTTTCTTATGTATTGAGATTGAGTTTGTCAACAGAATCCACAACTCTAGGAATAAATCAATGATGTGTATGAATTTAATCTGGCCCTAGCTCTGTGATGATTACCAAACTAAGAGAATTGATCTCTACAAATTAAACGTAAGGTGTGTGTGCATAAGGCTCGTCCGGTGTAAGACTCGCCTCGCTAGCTATTCCTTATCCAAATTCCTACCTACATTTCCTACCAACCTATCTTGTAATTTACGCTTGGCTCGAGCCCCCTAGCTCTGTATGAAGTTGGCAATACTAGGGAAATGTCTTTTCCCACATTTACATTTAGTGTAATGTAAGGCCGCACGGTGCAATGCATTGCCTTGCTAGCTGTCCTAATAAAGAAGACGGTGTGTTCCTGCCCTACCACGCAGACCTAAATGTTGCTAACTCCCTGGCAATATAGCCCCTAAGAAGAGGGAGCCAGCGGACTGGATACTTACAGGTGTTCATAAATAAATATATAGATACGGGACCGCAATACTGAATTCCAATTATACAGAGACATGCGCCTAAAACGGCACGGTCTAGATTATAGTCCTACATGCTCGTTATAACGTTAGACAGTATTCCGTATGGGTGACTAGACAGATCGACTTTCATCTCTCTGCCTCTGAAACGCCCACTCATTTCAGGAAGACAGGTGACTTGTATTACCTTACGTTGACACCATGTTAGGTTTCGAGTCATACAAGCTGCCTAACTCACCATATGTTATGATGAGCCAGACGCCACCCGTTTATCAGGGAAGGACACAGAAAATATAAATGGGTTAGTACAATTGCGTAAGAAAATAATTCACTATCTATAGAAAATAGCAAATCAAATTCCCACAGAAAAGTTCCTCTAATAGGAACTAAAACTTAAATATTTCAAATGTAAATAAAGGGATAATAATTTACCACTATAGCAGTAGCAAACTAAAACCCATGTGACTAAATATATCCATTTTATAAGACAATACTCACTCAGCAATTTATATTACCTAATACCCAAATAAACTATGTAAAATTCCCAATAATAAAATGTGAAATAATTAAAATCCCCAATTAAATTTATACTACAAAGAACCCGCGTAAATTTAAATTCGCTTTAAACTGATCCCCAATACTCACAAATAATCTTAAAATAGCTCAATTCTAACGTCGATGCTCTCTCGCGCCCAAGCCCAAATGTTGAATGCCCGGTCCTACAATTCCACCTCTATTTATAGTCTTCAGCTCTTTTCAGCATCTCAAGCATCTCGGTCGTCAACAGCATTTCAAGCATTTCAGTCTTCAACGGCATTTCAAGGATTTCGAGCCTCAACAGCCTCACTGGCCTCACCAGCCTCAGCCATTTTAATCAATACTTTTAACAATTTAACTACTTTTTTTTTTTTTTAATTTAAATAGATGAATAGTTTTTCCAATATTTGCTAAATGAAATCTAAATATATATCCAAAATCAAGTATGTAAACCCCATTTCTTTAATTAATTAATGAATATTTAAGATATTCATTCACTCTTAATAAATGTCCGCTACCCGATCAATAAGTACTAAATAACACCATAACTTTGAAGTTTAATTGTGACTTAACTACTGAACAGAATGAAACGAAACTTGGATAAAAGAAAGCTCATCTCCTATAAAATCTTATTTAATAAGAATTTTCCTTGCGTTTTGGATGTATTTCGTGTAATCATGACAAATATACTAATTTCTGTTTCATGCATTTTCTACCTAAAATAGAATGTTTTTTATAACCAATATTTTGCTGAAATTCATACAACAACCAATGCATTCAATCTGAATGTTTGTTTCCTCTTATTTTTCATGAAATGACTTATAATTTAATGTTAATTAGTTTCCCATACATAACAGCGCCCCCTGACATTTAAAGCTGGAACTACATACGTAAAAAGTATCCTTAATATCTTTGATTAAATTAGCGTCCCAGTAAAGTTACAGTTGTCTGAGATATTTTCGCTAGATAGCGCTTTCTCAAACAATATTTTTATCAATATGATAATAATTGTGATTAAAAATGTATTCGCGCAATGATGGCTTTCAAATGCACTTTGAAACCGTTACAGCAATCAAATTAAGATAAATCAAGATACCAGTTTGAGGTCGAGGTATAATTTTGCATTTCTTCTTGTGTTCAGATTGCTTATAAAACTTTTTATCGCCAGAAGAAAAGAAGTTAAACTAATAATTCCTTTTTTTTTTCAATACAAACAGTATATACCAAGTAAACTTCGGTGGTCGTCAAGGAACTCAAGTTTTGCTAAGTATACGAAAATCTGAGTTAGAACTTCCGGTTTACGTAGTGGTACAAATATAACATGAGCTTTTATAACATGTTTGTATGACAGCAAGTAGCAGTGGCATAGCGCCGTAACAATTCAATCCTTACTGGGTTGTCTACATTTTTTACGTGAAGTCCGTAATGTTAAGTAGATTATGTGTACGGTAACTGCGGGATATTTTGCAGTTTAAATTATAAAACATAGTTTTTTACAATTTTAAGAATATTGTTTTTAAAAATCCAATGAGCTTTGGTTAACAAAATATGGAGGCGGGTTAAGACAGATCGTCGCTTGAAAAGAAAAATATAAAGAAAGAAAATAATTTATTTATAACAGATATATACACAGGTTAGAAAAATACATAACTAGTTGCCGTTTTATAAAAGTCCCGGCACCGAATATCGCTGGTTGAAAACCAGCACTGGTCTTCCGGCGGGCCACATAAATGTGAAATCACGGAAAGCCACACAAAATAGACACAAAAATAATTACTAATAGTAGATTGTTCAAACAAAGGATCATAACAAGTAATAATGACACGAGATGTTCAATTACCCGGGCGAGGCGAGAGCTCGGAAGCGATTTTGTTTTTGAAATGGTTATCCGTAGCCCGAATTTGATAGTATCAAGCTCACGCTTGTCTCTCTTTTAAGGTCTGAAGAAAATGTTCACAGCACGCTATTGACAAGTATTTATAATATGTATACGAAGCACACTTACACTTGGCGAAAGTAGGAGACCAAGTCACTTTAAATTCACACTCCAAAGTACAGTTGAGTGTCTAACGCATTTTTTCTTTTAGTTAGAATTTAAAATTACTCTACTAGAGACAGCAATTAAAATATGACTCAAAGAAGTCATTTAAAGTTAAGCAACTAATAAAACTCATTTAGATTTCGTGACAGTGTGAATTGGGCTACTTCGAATTCAAAGGCGTACTTTGATTGTTATTAAATTTTCTCTTTATTATGACACCTTTAAAAGCAAGAATTTCAAGAGACAATTTCTTTCTTACTGCCACATGCCCGCTGCCTTGCTCTAGCGAAAGATCGAAAAACAAGGTAAATACTTGTAGTTCCCGTCCGGTGTAAATTTCGTAAAACCACTTCTTGGTTCATTTTGATATGTCTCTCCAATTTATAGTATATAGCTTTAGTAGTTCAGGCTGTGCGTTGTGTCAGATAGTCAATCAGTGACGTTACTCTTTTAAAAGTATAAAATAAAAGCTGACGAGTCGACACACTGCTTGCGCGCATAGTCTTTAGTACCTGGGCCACTGACGCTTGGGTTTGAACATGAAAACACGTTTTCCAAAGAAATGAGATAAAGCTAGATCCATTGCTCACCCCTGAGAACCGCGCCACGAAAGTTAAGATAATGATGACACTGAAATAAATTGACGTAAATTAAGAAAACCATTTTGTGTCAAAAATATTCCATCCTTTTTTACTTTTTACAACCGGACTGCAAGTCTCATTCATCATACCCTTGGTAATCTCTTGAGTAACATGGAAGGCAGCAAGCTAAATCAGAAATATTATGTATATTTTTTAACTTACTTACTTTAAAGTAATTTGCGCTCACAACTAAATCATGATGTTTTCACTTCTCATGCTCATAAAATGTTACTTTAGTCTCGGCATATCGCTCCTTTTTATTCTCTAAAGCTCCTTTTTATTCTCTAGTATTTTTTTTTATTTTACGTTGGAAAACCCTAAACAGCCAACACGGTGTTTGTGGATGGAGGATTTTTAGGGCGTGGAAATAACCTCAAAATGACAACTATGCAAAAACATTAAAAAATATATGATTTAATTTCATGAAACACAATTAATTATTATGAATATCAATCTATTCAATTAGGTATATTAAGGATTGATTCATTTTATTATGCATAGTCCAATTAGTTTTAAAATCGTTTTCGATTTTGAAACTGTTGGCTAAATATGCAAGCATTTAAAGCGTCACTTCATAAATAAAAAAAAATAAAAAAAAAACCGCGCAACCATTTTTTTTGCTATTTGGATTTTGAACAGATGGCCTGTCTATTAGTCGAGCGTACGTTTTTAAAAAGTAATTACTATTGTAATTTTGAACAAAAAATTGTTCTTTTTCCTCGCATTCAAAGTGAAAAGTAGAGTGTTTAACGCGAGACTAAACGACCATAATGCCAATCGAACTCGAACATCTCATGGTTTGTTTGAGTCCCTCGTTGAACAATCTATTATTTTGCTATCTATATCCAAATCAACTTAGAAAAATCTAAGCCCCCCCCCCCCGATATTTTCATTTTAAAGTTCAACATCTCAAAAATAGCTCAACGAAAATAAAATCTAATGAAATATAGCTAAAAACCACTGCAAAAAAGACAGAAAAACATTAGCGTTAAACTTATAATACTCCCTTTTCTCCCTCGGGCGTTAAAATCACTATAGCGAGATTGATATCAGTTGCGAGTATAAACCAGAAATAGTCGCTGAACGAAAACTGCTTGGATATTAAAGTATTTTTAATTTTCGTCTAATATTGAGGAAACCAGAGTCATTCGAGCAGCGTGTTACAGTTTAATATAAAACCAAATGGAGCCATTATACATGCACCATGTACCACAGACTTGAAAGGATGAAACTGCATTTTTAACTGCAAATCGAAGATATTACCGAGTCGCGAACTTTATAACTTGAAAGCAGTTCGCAAAGTCGAGCTCTGGGAAACTTAGAACTTCGACCCTTTTATTTACAACTACTTTATAGAATGTTTACATGCGATGTACGTAAAAGATCATGATGGTTTGAGGCGATTGCTTGAATAGTTAGTAGGGTCGCCATTGACGTTGCGATCATTCGGAGTGTTTCTAATGGTTCCTATCAAGCAATAACCTAACCTTAAAAAGTTAGAAAACCCTTCCACTCTGCAATTTCAAAGTTCAATAGATATCTCATAACTTAACCAACAAAAGTTGGAAAACCCCCAACTGTGTCACTTTAAAGTTCAATGTCTCAAAAACGGCTGAACCGATTTTGATGAAACATGTCTAAGAACCATCGCTAGAAAACCTGCTATCAAATAAAAAAAAAACTGAATTCAAATCGGTCCACCTGGTTAAGAGCTACGGTGCCACAGACAGACACACAGACAGACACATATAGCGGTCAAACCTATACACCCCTCTTTTTGCGTCGGGGGTTAAAAAACGGTTGAACCGATTTTAATAACAATTAGCTAAGAATCAACACAAAAAAAACCGTCGATCCCTTTCGAGAACTTCGACGTCACTAACAAACAGACATTGACGTCTTGTAATATTCTTCTTTTTGCGTCGCGGCTTAAAAAAAGATCCTGAGTGGAAGGCCTGAATGCAGGGGCAAGACAGAACAGAATTCACGACAGAATTGAACGAAGAGTAAGAACAAAAATTCGCTTAGGTCATTTGAAAGTAACTATATCGAGACCACAAGATGGAGCGACGACCTGGTTAAGATCGCGGGATTGCGGCGGACGCGAAAAGCACAAGACCGGTCTGAGTGGAGAGCCTTGGGGGAAGCCTATCTCCAGCAATGGACGTCTTTCGGCTGACATGATGATGATCTTGAGAACATATTGTTTTTTTTCCATATGCTGAGAACAGTCGAACAAATTGAATCATAACCCAGGGTGGAGCCTTTGTGCTAGTAATGTCATGTTGACATCTCATGCTTTTGTCTAGGAAATCATAGCTAAATTGATTATTAACAGGTTCCACCCTGGATGATTCAATTTGTTCGCCTGTATTCCAGTCTTAATTTGTAAGTTTTGTAACTTGGTGAAAGCATCATGAATGAAGTGAAACTGAAACTGTTTTGAAGGCAGCTATTAGATAAAATGTAGCTAGTATCGTTAGTGGATATAACTTAGCCATGTAAATTAGAAGTAGGTACAGTCAGCTGCAGAGAAAGGGTACCCCCCTGTAATGGCGGTAGTATGGATACCGCCATTACAGGGGGGTACCTTTTCTCTGCAGCTGACTGTACTATCGTCAGCCAAATATGTGGTCTACACCTAAAAGTTGATAATCGTTTGCATGTCATAAAACAATGATGCCAATAGACGGTTGTAAGTTCGACTTTAGCGACATATGAATTTGATAGGAATTTGTTTGAAAATTGATAGATCACTTATTTGGCTGATGGTACCAGATACCTATTTGATTGTTCATTTTAGCAAATATTTAGCTCATCGACGTAGTTCACAGTTCGCTCATACAAAAACAAATACCAGTTCCGGATACGTTTAACTTGTTTAAATAATATTATTTTAAGGTGATAAATTAGAACAAAAACTGGCAAAAAACGAATAAGGGGCGTCCGGCGAGTTAATTTAGTATCTTATGGTATCTCGTATAGTGTGGGTGACACCACACTAGAGAACTTGTTCCTCCATTTTGAATGTAATGAGCGATATCACACAAAATGTCAAAAACTTAATAGAGAGAAGCGAGCATAACATGTGCAAGGCACGTAACGAAAGTTTTACGATGGAGATACAATTAAAACCATTATAGTTGATTGTAATAAATCCTGCCCTCTATACCACAAAAGTGTTTGTTTCTTAATAAAAAAAAAAAAAAGTTGCAAGCGGTACAAGTTTCTCATTCAATAAAGAGCCTAATCAACTTAGTAGAATTTTAGCTCTTGTGCCTTTTGTGGTATAGGGTGGTATTTTGGTCTTTATTCTATTATCTTATTTGCATAGCTACCTGCGTAAGATAAGTGAGAGTCCGGTTTCACTTGTACCTATAGTAAGTACATGCGGATGCAAGATGGTTAGCGTTCCAACATAAACAATTTTAAAAGCTAATAGCTAATGCATATATAAATCGATTTAGATCCAACGTGTTAAGAACATTATTTGGCTGATATTACGTAATCGATGAATAATATATTTACCTTTAGATACGCACTAAGTAGCCACGATCGCAAATTGTATTTTCGGATCGATCAGAAATGGCTTTTGAACTTTATTTTTTTTTGAGTAGTGTATTAAATAAGTTTTGGTAAAAAAATATTTTTTTATTTATTTGAATGTAAGGTTTTTTTTGCTGTCTGCGCTTGTATTGTCACCCAAACTACATTTGAACACCAAATCCCAATTCGATGCCATTAACGTTGAAGAGTTCTGTCCTGTGGAGACGATCCTGGCCGGACTATCAGGATGTCACTTCTATATTATTGTATTGTCACGCAGGTTACATAGGTCTACGAAATTTCAAGTCAATTCAACTACTGGAAGTTGGTCGAATTTAACTTGCAAGATTTGATTACAAACAGACAGACAACGGGACAGGTGAAACTAAATAAAAGCTTGTAAAAAATGTAAGAGAGACTAAATGGGCATTGTTTAGAAAACGTGTTCTATTCTTTCAAGTAAATCTTTTCGTATTGACAAGCTATTGTTTATAAAATATAATAGAGTCAGCAATAAAAACAATATAAAGACAATATTAAAATGAAATGAATAAACAATTAATAAATTGCCTAAAAAATTAGGCACCAGTTGCCCAGCCTGGCTTCGCACGGGGATGCGCCAATGAAGAAATTGACTAAATCTTCACTGCTAGCGTCCCTGTTTCTCGCTCACTCAACTTTTTTAGCCGACTTCAAAAAAGAGGAGGTTATCAATTCAGTTGTATTTTTTATGTTTGCTACTTCAGAACTCCGTCATTTATGAACCGATTTGAAAATTGAAAATTTTTATTTGCTTTCGTCTAGGAATACCTTCAATTAGGTCCAAGAAGCACCAAATCAGGATCTGATGACCGGATCTTAAGGGGATCTGTAGGGACACCTATGGTATGTTAGATATATTTAGTAGTAACTTGTGCATTTGCTCTTGAAAATCATCATTTGGTGAAGTGGAACTGATGGCGAAGACCACAGTTGACCATCGGAGTTGCTACTCAATAACAAGTATTTCACGGGTTGAATTTCAATTACTTTAACACAGTTCCTAAGCAATTTATGCTCCTCGTAATGCTTATGGTAAAATGGAGCCCCAGAGCTCCTCAATAATGAACGTCTCTGCATCGGAAAAAGCAATCTTTCGTAAAAGGTGACGAGCAGTTGACATTAAACTGTTGTAACTTAGATTAGCTATTTAAAAAAAAATACCGATTACAAAAAAACATGAAAATAATTGTCTACCAGTCTGAAGTAGGTATCTCAGCACGGAGCCAGTAGCAGCAGAATTTTTTGTTATTTTTTTTTTATATGGCGGTTTGCAAATGTTTTCGTTCATACACTACTCTACTTGTCATGAGAATTACAAACATTTCAAAAAATAATTATTTAGCTAAATAAGTACAGCCAGTCTGAAGTGATGCGCTTACATATAAATTCGTCATTTTTTTACATGTTTTTTATTACATTTTAACGTTTATATGTAGGTATGTTTGTATAATCGAAACAAATCTTGCAAGTAAATATAATGAGTTCGGCGTAATACATAATTTGTATGCAAATGCATGTTTTTTAGTTAGGTCCCTTTTGCTCGTACGTATAAAAAATAGGTACATACTTAAATTTGTACCTTTACATATAATCCTAGCAAATAGGACATCGTGATGGATATCATTATAAAAGTTATATAAAAGTACCAAGTAAAATTAATAACCGGTGAAATACGGAAGTTGTTGGAATTGTATGGGGTGTTAAAAGTTTATAATTTATACTTATAGGTATGTTTTAGAATCCACCTCTCACCCACCTCCTTAAGCGTGATAAGAAATTTTGTGATTATATTTACAGAAGATCAAAAAATTATCTGAAATTCAGAATCCTCGTAATATTATGTGTTTATTTTAAAGGAAGAGCAGGTTTATTTGGGTTGGCTTCGGCCTATGACACTGCAAAAATAAACAGAAATTCTAATGCTATAAAACCAAACATTCATTATCCAACACACCCATGATCTGGAAACGTATCATTCGTCTTATTTCCGAGTATTTAGTATTAGTATTCATGGCATAAAAACAACGTAGGTCGTTGCAATGTGTTTCATGTTATACAAGGCCAAGGACATTTTTGTTAATGTCAAATTTGCGTTTTTATTTACCTCAATTACGTACACGTAGTGTGATCTCAATGTTACCTTTATATTATATCAATGTACCTAATGTATTGTATTGTATAAATCTTTATTGTACATAAAACACATAAACATAACAGTTAACAAGAGAAAGAGATGTACAAATGCGAATTTATCCCTTTTTTAAGGGATAAAGAAGAGATCCTTTTGGATCTCTTCTAGTTAATCTTTGAACGATTAAAAGGAGACAACTTAGGGTACGCTCCGAAACATTAAATCACTTTTTGTAAGCATTTATATCAGCTAAAGTGGCTTATTTTTGACAATTCAAGCCTCAAGTAAATAGTTTTAATATTCAATGACTTCCTTGAGTCTTTGTCTTGAGAAATTTTACTTGAATTACGATTTCCTCAGAAAAGAATCTAATAACAACATATAATTGCATTAGAACACATTTAAACATGCTACGTACCTATTCGAAAAAAATCGATTGAGCCCGAAATTATCTGTAAAACAAACCATATTTCGAGCAAAATTGGGTTTAATTGAATGCTAAATCTGCGACTGATACAGCTTAGAGTAAATGCCTGTCGGTGAATAGGAAACTTTAGCGTGGTTTATTAAGTTGCCTTGACACTACGCAATGTCTGCACGAGATTATATATATCAGCTACAAACGGCACTCTGCATTGAACTGTGGGCAAGCTTTGCGCCTGGTGCATACCGACATATAAAAAAATGGGTGCTATCTTTTACTCCCTTTTTGTCTTAATGCAAGTGACCGCTCTACTATCAGCATGTAAGTAAAGTTATTTTGATATTTATGGAACATAAAATGAATAAAAATATACAACGTGTTGTAAAAATAAATTACCCGTAAAGATATAAAAAATTAATAAAGCAAAAAATATCGTCAACTCCGGTGATCGGTCATGATATACAATCGGAGTTAGCATAAGAAATTCGTGTAGTTTACTTTTTAATTTTACTAAATAGGGTTTGCATAGCAATTAAAAATTTAATGATTTTTTTGGCGTTATGAGCCATAGAGTGATACTACAAATAATTCTTCTTTTTTTTCAAATATTAGTAGGGATAGTATAAGGGAACATTTAACCCCTTTTCTACTTTAACCTCGTAAGTTCTCGTGTACTTGAATTTACTTGATGATACACATTTTTCAATGAAAAGTGAACTTTAAATATATTTAAATAATTTTCAAAATCACAAAAATTTTTGTCAAAAGAAAAATAGGCAACTATAAAAAAACAAAATAGTAATTATGTTTTCCTCAAATTCTAGTAACAGTGTTGTTTTTTTTTTAATTACTGACTATGAAACGAGTATGTGTTTTTAAAGTAATTGGCTATTAAATATTAGTGCATTTTTATACCGCAAGAGGTTAAAGTTCAATTTATTATATCTACCTACGATTGAAAACTTAAAAATATTGTTTGCGATTTATTCCTCACTTTTCATGGTTGTTAAAACAAGTGGTCTTGTGATAACGCATGTATGCAGCAATATTAAGATATAAAAATAATAATAATAAGGGTGTCATTTTCGGAGGAGTCAATATCTCGAAAATGGTTCACTTTTTCAGAATGCGCTTAGTGCCCTCAATCTGAAATATAAAATATTATCCACTATGTACCTAAACCCGTCTATGTACAATGTTCACTTGTAAGCCAGAGGATAGCTATCTCTTAGAAAAATATTTTAGTGGAAATAACCATTCCGTAAATTCAGCACCAAAAAAAGCAATTAAAGATATATTTCTTTATTATGAAAAAGGTACCGATATCATCGATACGATAATCATTTATGAAAAAAAGAAATAAAAAACATTAATTCATCGTCAAAAATACATTACATTTAACATAACAATAGAAAAAAGACAGCAACAATAATGACGCTACATCAGTGTTGCCAGACGGGTTTTACGTTCCGTTACGCACAGCTCTTAAAAATAGTACGCAAATTCCAGTTTGAGTACGCAGTACAAAAGGGTATAGCCCTGTAAGGATGGCGAAACTGCCTTTGACGAGAAAGTGCTTTTCCTTTGGCTCGGATAAATGTCTTTACATACGTTGTAATTTGACCAAATTTTAGCCCCGGAATGGCCGTGGTTTTTGAGATTAAAAAAAAGGAAAAACGATTTTATTTTTTATTTACCAAACTAGTGGCCCGATTTTCATGAAATTTTTATATATTATGTAGAAAATTAAGAGCGTTTTTTTTTCTAAAAAAAAATTCAATTAATTTTATATTTAAGTAAAAAAAAACATTTTTTTAATATTCATATTATTTTTTTTTTACTTGCGAGGTGGCGACACCTACCAATATCAGATATATTATGACCCATTTAATACTCTAATACATATATTTTTTTCAAAAACATTCATTTGGATCATCAGGTTAAAACAAGCGAATTTGTAACATCTCATACATAGCTTTCCCTTTACTACGTACCTACGTATTGGTTTCAGTAGCAGTCAGCACATTACGAAGTAACTGATAGAATTCAAGGTTCCAGAAAATTCGAATAACCTCCATAATCTCTTCTTTAGTGGCTCCAAGAAGCTGGAGTCACAGCGGCCACACCCCGGTAAACCACGACAGTGGGCTAAACCCAAAGACGGGGACTACATCTGCGAAAACCAGCAGAGTAGTTAACGGAAGATTCTCTGTAAGATAATAAGTCTTTATTGATAACCTTTTTTTTTTGGCGATATAGCAGGGCAATGCGAGAAACCTTAAGGACGTCTGTCAGAATCCATATAGTGACCTGCAGCCTTCTCGCTGCATCTCAACCTCTGCTGATCGTACCGCTTTGCCGGTCCATTGGGCTACAGAGGTGGGGACGAGTGAAGTGGACTTGCACCAGCGCAACCGCTTGTTCACTATAAATAAACTCACGCGCAGATGACCCTAGCTATTCTTTTAGGATCCGAGCTAGAAAGTCCTGCGGCGATGGGGTGCTGGTGGTGGGGTTAAGGTATCGATGTACCGAGGCCTTAGTTGGCACCCTGCACGTAGGCGGCTAGGAGAGTGGTCGCTCTTGGAATCGACCGAGGTGGGACTCTGAGTTCGGCAGCACGACTGGCGACAAAGCAGCCCTATTTAGGATCGCTCTGCTTTCCTCTGCACGGAGGAGGGGCCTAGAAAAGGTGTCCCAAAAATAGTCCGCTTCATCCATTACCTAAGTGCCTAACCGCGAGCACTTGGGCATCAATAAAAGCGGTCGAAATACACGGAAGGAAAATAAGGGAATAGGGTAGATACTACGTAAAAGAAACGAAATCAGTAAATATAATAATTTGGTTTGTTATAATAACAAAAATACCCTTAGCTCAAACGAAATATCAAGTGTAAACATACGAATGTATGCTGCTGCATACGTTTTAATCAAGTACTTACATTTTCCGCTAGGGAAAGACGATATTCATTGTCCAAATAATGCGTGCAATATTTACGAAACAGTTCGCAAATTAATTTATCACACTGAAAACTTAGTGTCTTTGGAGATTTTAGGAATATTTTCCTTATGAACTCGTATTTATTCATTGATATTTATTAATCCATCAAATTCTGGCAGACTCTGTTTCAATATTTTAACGCTTCGTGAAAAGTACTTGATTTCCCGCCACATTTCTTTTTAATTAACTTTTTTTAAATTATTAAGCCAAACTGCATACAGCCACGGTTATAATCGATAGCGTAGACTAAATTCACATTCGAAATTCGAATTTTCTGGAACCTTGAATTCTATCTGTTACTTCGTAATGCTGACTGCTACTGAAACCTATACTTAGGTACGTAGTAAAGGGAAAGCTATGTATGAGATGTTACAAATTCGCTTGTTTTTACCTGATGATCCGAATGAATGTTTTTGAAAAAAATATATGTATTAGAGTATTAAATGGGTCATAATATATCTGATATTGGTAGGTGTCGCCACCTAGCAAGTAAAAAAAAATTATGAATATTAAAAAAATATATTTTTTAAGTACTTAAATATAAAATTAATTGGATTTTTTTTAGAAGAAAAACGCTCTTAATTTTCTACATAATATATAAAAATTTCATGAAAATCAGGCCACTAGTTTGGTAAATAAAAAATAAAAACGTTTTTCCTATTTTTTATTATCTCAAAAACCACGGCCATTTCGGGGCTAAAATTTGGTCAAATTACAACGTATGTAAAGACAATTATCCGAGCCAAAGGAAAACCACTTTCTCGTCAAAGGCAGTTTTGCCATCCTTACAGGGCTATACCCTTTATTGACAAACTGTGCTTTATGCAGTAGTTACAATCATACAGTACCGTATTATAAGTCTAAGTACAGTTGGTCAAACTAAATCAAACTGTAATTCATCAATTATATGTTCGATTTTGCCTTGACTAATGAATGAATGGTGAATTTGTAAACTAGCTTGGCCATTGTCTGTCAGATTTGTCAGTGTCACTTGCTTGTCAGTGCGACAGCCACAGATAATCTATAGAAGTATTAGTAGATAAAATTTTTTGGGAGCGTTCCAAAATAAAATCGGAAAACCTAAAAAATATATTTCTGTCATGTGGAGTAACAGCTAGGCTGTCAGGTTCTAAAATATAAAAATAGTACGCAAATCGACCGATGAGTACGCGAGTACGCAAGGCCATAAAATAGTACGCATTGCGTACTATTGCGTACCCATCTGGCAACGCTGCGCTACATAGTTAAATGCATTTAAATGTAATTACCTATTTTTACGCATTTTTTTTTGATCGAGAGATGCTTAACATGTACGTGAAATTTTGAACCCAGAACACTTCTTTATATCTTGTTTTACCAGATTAATATATTTTGTAAAAAAAATGCGTGCAGTTTTTTAGCTGCCTGTGTACTTGCAATGTTATCCAACCTATTTATCAAGAAGTACATCAAAAGTAACTTGCTAGATTTGAAGCAGACCAAGAAATATACGACTGGAAGTTAAATAAAAGTTTGCTAAAGATTTGAAAGTAAAAGTGAACTAAAAATTGTTTTATTTAAATGAAAACTCAAATTTTTCAGCACCGCCTCAAAAATGCAAGTCCTCGGATTCAGACTGTCTCACGTCTGCCGCCCAAGCTATGACCGCGGTATTCGCCGACGGCATCCCAGCGCTGGGCACAGACCCTTTGGATGTCATGCACGTGGGCAGTATCAAAGTTGACTTGGCTGGACTCAAATTGAATTTGAGCAACACCGATATAACGGGCTTAAGGCATGCTGTCATTGACAAAGTTAGGTTAGTATTTCATTGATTGTTTAGAAGCCTAACACTAGATAGCGCGGGTGCATTGCACGGAGCGTGCGCACGCCTGCGGGTGCGTACGGGTAGTTCGAAAATCGAAGTTCGTAGGTATCGTACCGTCCCTCTCATTCTCGTATAAAATAATATTAGCGTCAGCGGGACGGTACGATACGAACTTCGATTTCCGAATTTCATAGTAGCCATATACAGGTTAAATCCATCGCACGCGCGTGCAGTTAACGCTCTGCTACCATTTTTTAACTTCCACCAACTTGTTCCACCAGTGGGTCGAGAAGGAATTGTACCACTCAGGCACCCCAACAGCCTTACTTATTTTAAGTTAGTTTATTGCATTTATTTTTACATAACGCGATTCCATGCAATATTATATTTTTGCTAAGTCACTTATTATATCTGATTTCTAACTCTATACTCATAATCTTCATCTTCTCAGTTTTACTGATAGAATCATTCCTAGTTTTAAATTATCTAAATAGTGTGTAACCCCGCTAAGTATTTAAAACACTTAATCGGCGTATGCTGTGTTCGTAAGTTTTAGACTGAGCTCAATTAAAAAGGGACACCTACACACAGAGACACAACCTGCTTCGAAGCATAGTTCATTTGATTTTGCTCTCGATCCTGACCATATTTTTAAGTCTTCAGAAATTTCATTAACACCTTATACATTACGTATGTATTTTTAAGCGCTTTAATGTAGGTACCTATCTAATATGTACGTAATGTGGAAGCGTCATAAATGCCAATGTGACAAATGAAGACGTCACGTTGGTATAATGCTACGTAAAAAGCTTTTGCGAATAGGGGGCCAGAACCTACCCGTGTTAAACGTCCAGTCCATTTTAGTTTTCTTACAAATACTATCCTAGAATGCATTACGGATAATGTAACGAGATGTAATAACGCTGGGATGGCTGGGTACGCATGATAGGCTGCTTTACTAGACTTAGGATCTAATATACTTTCAGCTTAAACGTCTTTATGCGTTAGTTTTCGTAAGACACTTTTGACAGTGATTTTGCCTTGAGTTATATCGACATGATACGAGTCGATGACTACCGAACACTGAAGCTACCATACAGCGGCGTCAGCGGCCAACCTAGTGTCTTTATCAACCTCAACATTGGCGGAATCATCGATAGTATCGATGGAGCAATTATTATTTTTTGAATTCAGTCGATGACTGATGACAGTATCAATGCTTATTCTGTGGTCTTTTTTTCATTTAGTTTATAAGAAGTCCCATTGCTGAGTTAACAACTCTTCGTTCTGCCACTTGTCTTCGTCAAAGCATAATCCTAACTTTCGATTTGATAGCTAGGAACCAATTTTTAAAACTCGAAATTAGCATTCGAAAGTCTTGCAAAGTCAAGAGTCATAACTAGGCTCTTGATGCTGACGCGATGACGATGTCAATATAAGAAAATAGCAGGGTTGTTAAGGAGTCTTTTTATTAGCCAAGTTTGGCCGTTTGGTTGGCCGTTACTCCGTCTGTGTAGAATCCTGTTTTCACTGTCCTGCTGGAATTAAGCAGTTTTCTGGGATAAAAACTATCCTATGTCGTTCAACTAGACGCAAACCTGTATACCCAATTTCATCGAAATCGGCGCGGCGGTTTAGGTTCGCATTTATAATATTAGTGGGATTAGGTAGTTTAACTCTTAATTTGGCAATGTAAAGTATATTCGACAAAATATACTGTAGTTGTGACTTGCTTTTTGTTTTTTTTTATACACAGAATTTTCAGGACTCCAAAATTACGACGAGGCTTTGATCACGAACTTTTTTTATTTTTAAGGGTTAATTAAACAAATTGACTACGAATATTTTCAGGATAGACATGGCGAAGAAGCAGTTGCTGGTTGTATTCCACACTGATGTATCGCTGAAAGGCCAGTACAAAGCATCAGGGAGACTGCTGATCCTGCCAATCAGTGGTGATGGGGACGTCATCGTTGACCTGAGTAAGACAGATACACTATCATAGAGTGCTTGATATTGCATATCGACGCTTGAAAGGAGAAATTGACTAAGCGACATTTTTTTAAGATAGTGTAAAATTTACTGATTCCAAACATGTATATTTATAACTCACTACCTCAAAAAAATGTCGCTTAGTCGATTTAGCGACATTTTTTTAAGACAGTGAGTTATATACATATTTTGAATCAGTAAAATTTACTGATTCCAAACATGTATATTTATAACTCACTACCTCAAAAAAATGTCGCTTAGTCGATTTAGCGACATTTTTTTAAGATAGTGAGTTATATACATATTTTGAATCAGTAAAATTGACTGATTCCAAACATGTATATTTATAACTCACTAATTTCTCCTTTCAAGCGTCGATATATTCTTAGGATTTCGTACCCCAAAGAAAACAATAAACCCCAGGGTCACATTGGTGTCCGTAAATTTGTATTAACCAGGCACAGTATTAGTTGTTGGGAGGTTGATTTAGGTTTTTTTTTTAATAAAATTAGCCTGTTACCCTCGACTCCATCTGCGGAGAATTCGTTTATCGCTATCCCGCGGGAACTATGCAACTATCCCAGGTAAAAACTATCCTATGTCCTTCCCTAGGACTTAACTATCTGTATGTCGATATCATCTAAATCGGTTACATAAACAGACTTACAACTTTCGCATTAAGTATTAGAGGGATTCACCTTTATATGAAAAACGTGTACAGTCACCAGCATTAATATCTGCCACAGCGGAGCGTGCAAAAATATCTGACACGTCCTTCCGGCTCTAAAAATAGAGTCGGATCAGATATTTATGCACGCTTCTTGTGTTAGATATTGGTGCTGGTGACTACTGTACCTACTCTACTCGCATAGTTGCAAAGAGAAAAGAAAAGGTGGAACTATAAATTCGGCATAGCGTTGTATAGTTGGGCTCGCCCACAATTTGTTACTTACTTCTTTATTCTTTAAATTTTAATGAAATACTTGAGGCTATTATATCTTGCAACCGCACAAATTCAGTTTTCAAAAATACATAATCAAAAGAATCTTTTGAAAGCGTATTTTTGTATTAAAACCTTATTTAGCTCCCGGTGATATATAATTATGTAGGTAATTTTACAAAGCGTGAAGCGCTTTTTACCCGACTACGGCAAAACCAAGGAAGGGTAATGATTTTAGCAGTCTATGTATGTTTGTATTTACGTATGTTCCAGCGTAGCGTCTACACTACTTATCCGATTTTAATAAATAAGGTGTCATTAGTTTTAGGACTTTTAATTTGTTGTGTATGTTTTGCCAAACACACATTATAGCCCAGAAACATAGTCCTATACCTTACTAACATTAAAAATACAAAAATGAGTTTGTTTGTTCCGCTTTCACTCCCAAACATCCGAACCCCGATTGCCATAAAATAATAGGATACCTTTTATCAAGAAACAAATAGCCATTTCTGAGGGCGAGCGATATATGAATTCTTCGGAGACGAGGTCGCGGGCGATAGTTAGTAAGTTAATATTATTTTCGTATCTCGCTATAAAAATAACACAAGTACAAATATAAGTTTTTGGTAAAAATTACAAGCTTTTTTTGCTGACTGTACTTTTTGTTGCCTGTAGGTACCTACTTGTATTATCACCCAAATTACAGTTGAGTACCAAATTTTAAGTCGATGCCATTAACCGTTGAAGAGTTCCGTCCTGGTCGGACTACCAGGATGTCACTATCAGTAATCTGATTTACACAAGTTCACCAAATTTCAAGTCGATCGGACGACTCGAAGTGGGTCAAATTTAACACGCAAGATTTGACCCAAATAAATGAACGAACAGGGCAAATTAAATAAAAATCAGTCCAAACTTATAAGTAAACATTTTATATTGTTTGTGTGCACTGCAGTAGTGGAAAAGGGACAAACCACGTGGTCAACATTGTTATATATAAGAGCAAAACACTGATATATTCTGCCACAACCCAATATAATCATTATACAGTGAGAATGATAATTATATTATATCAAATAGATTTGGGTATGTACGTATTTCTCCATCGTCGATTGGTTCACCTTGCAACGTTCTTGAATGCGTTTCAATCCGCTCTTATTTAAAAGCTGACTTCTTTTATCTGGCGAGATTTTCTTCGATGTTTTTTACCAGATTGGTTTAGATGCTTTCAAGAAAATTAGAAATTTAAAGTGATTACTATTCCATGACCGACGATTTTTAGTTTCACTGTTGTGGTAATAGTTTTCTTTGCATGTTAAATCGTGGTGTTATATTGTATTTTGCTTTCAGAAAACTACCAGCTTGAGATGACAATACCGTTTACCATTGCTAAGAATAAGGACGGAAAGGATACCATCGATATGAAGGAGTTTAAGACCACATTCGACGTGAGAGACAATGGTCACTATGAGCTGACTAACCTGTTTAATGGCAATAAAGTTTTAAGTAAGTATTCCAACAATCGTGAGAGTTGCGGGAAACCGGTGGATGCAAGTGGCGAGTTGTCGTTCATTATGGCGTTCTAAGGGGGAGGCCTTTGTCCAGCAGTGGACGTCTTCCGGCTGATGATGATGATGATGATTCCGACAATATCTACTGAAATAACAACTAGACATAGAAAATCATGAGAGCATAAAACTACTATTCCTTGTACATTATAGCGAGGATTGAAACTCTGCCGCTATGGGACCCAAGACCACTCGACGCGCCTTATACATAGATGCTTGACTCAAGGCCTATAATTATATACTTACTTCGCCTAGCGAATCTTCATTGTCAAAATATATAACGTGACAAAAGTTTTTGCATTCGAGGCCTTCCTCGAGTGCAAAAACCTCCTTGTTCGTCGTTCCTCAAGTTCTTACTCTATTCTTTAGATTCAGTTGGCTTTAAAATATAGGCCTAACTAAAACAAAAAAAGTTTAATTTATGGCGACCCAAATGATGATGATCTTTCCTTTGACTGATGCAGAAAATTTCATTCATAAATAATAGTAATGTACAAGTACACTATGGAAAAGTAGCACTTGCAGTGTTAGGCTTCTCAGGTACGAAAGAAACGGACCCTGCGGGTGGAGAGTGTTTACAATTAGTATCATACAAGGATTTCCAATCTTTTTTTATTATGCTACTGCTTTTAGAACACCTTTATAAAAGAAAACAATGGTAGATACGGAAGCAGGCGACCCAAGTGTACCGCTATTCGCGATGATTCAAATAGTGCCGCGACGCGCCGTGGCGATGCAATGTACAGTTTGCGAATCCCTGGTATAAACCATATTTAGACACTGTAATAACAAGTATAATTTACAGGTGACGCCATGTTGAAATTCATGAATGATAACTGGAAGATACTGTCTCAAGAATTCGGAGGAGCACTTCTTGTGAAGCCAAACAAGAAAATATTTAACGCTATCAAAAAGTATTTGCAATCTAAACCGTTAGACGAGATTGTAGAAGTTTAGCTTTAAATACCAAATATTAGGTGATGATAAGATGTATTTTTTTAAGTATGTGATATGATCTATAAATAGTAGGTAAAGTCTTACCGTTACAAACCCTTGGTTCACTAGTTATGTAACAAAACAATGTGTTTAAAAATTAAGACATGTGTTTGTCACTACTGAACCAAGGATTAGTGAAGGTTTTGCAACGTGAGTTGAGGCCATTAATCTCATCGCTCATTTATAATCCACTAATATTATAAATGGAAAAGTTTGGCAATCTGTTTATTTGTTACTTATTCACCGTGTACCGTTTAAGATTACCCGATAAATTGCATAATTCCCGTGGAATAGCGATAAATGAATTCTACGCGGAAGGAGTCACGGGTAATAGCTAGTTTAATATCAATTAAGAACACATTTATGACCTTACCAATCGTAATGAGACTTACGCGGTGATATTTAAAATGAGGAGTTTTTCGACCTATCCACAAAGGGTTACCTAAGTCATTACTAATTAAGCTCATTATTTAGAAAAAATTAAATTACTATTATTTCACCTGATGGGAAAGCTACGCATAGCGCTCTGGTCCAGTAACAGCCTAATCACTCTAGCATTCAAGAGCTTTTTCGTTTTTATCTAGGTATCTGAAAATGCAGATTAATATATTGTGACCCCTTTTAACTTAAACTGTCGCCATAAGGAAGCATTTAGTTATATTTCGAAAATAAAACTGAGAGCAATTATGCAATTACAAACCGTTGTGTGAAGGCTGGATAGAGTTTGATTAATTTTTTATAATGTCAGTCAACATAGTAAGTAGATAGGATTGTATTGTACGCTCCATTTTTCCATTTTGCCATAAAATTTAATTTTATCCCCGTTTTAAAATTGTATAAGTTGTTAATCTCTTATTTCCGTATTAAAAAATTGTTCAGTTAAGTTTAAGTACCTAACTAAATTTCTTTTTGACTGACATGAAATCAAAAATTGGTCAGAATCACTTAATTAAGTACTTACTTAGTTGGTTGTAAACGTCATCACTTTTTTTTCTGCAGAAGCTTGTTTTTGCTACTTCATGATGCTCATAAGGAATTATTTTTGTTAAGACAAGACTCGTCAGTCGGCTTTTGTCATATCAGTTTATTTTTAGTGGCCGGCGTGATGTCGTAAGGCGATTCAGTAAAGTTCGAGCGGTCACGGTCAGCACGCTTGCGTACGCGCCTCAAGGACGACTGCTTTTTCAAGACGACTTTCAAGTAAAAAAAAATGTTTGTAAACTAATCATGAGTTTACATCGAACATAGGGGAGACCGAGGAGAGTTGTGACAGAAGAGAGTAGTGACAACGTCGATTTTTGGAAACTTATTAACTGCTAGTGAGCTCGCTACAGCACGTGCTTGATGGTTTGAGACTTGAACTAAAAATCGCGCGCTGTTGCGAGCCACTAGCAGTTCATAAGCTACAAAAAATCGACGTTGTCACTGCTCTCCTCTGTCACAACTCTCCTCGGTCTGCCCTAATTTTAAGAACTATGAAACTAAGATATCCGATTATTGGAAACGGCGTAATTATTGATTTATTAGCTTAGGTCACACAAGTAGGTAATTGTACCTTGTTGTGATTGGATAAATTAATAGTGAAAGTGTCGAGATATTTCTTTTAAACTACTCGACTGTCAAGAAAACATAGTAATTAAAATGTTTGATAGAAGTGACGAGAAATGGTTAGATACGGATGATCAGTAATTAAAGTAATCTTAAGTATTTTCTAAGTGTTTTAAGATTTAAGAAGGAGAGAGGTGTAACGGTGGCAGGAGTTGTGGTTTTACTAAAAATAACTGTCATTTGTAATTTCCTACACGTTGACTGATTTACATACTCGTGACAATGGTGATTATAGTCATGCGATGCCGTAACAACCTGTTGTCTTCTTATCAATTTGTGATTACAGGTTGTTAACATGAGACTTGTAACTACATAAGTCTATAAAGACAATGTCTTGTTTTTTAATAAACTTCGACGACTTTAGTTGAACTTTATTTCATCATTCTTTATTCCCTGACTTATTTGTCTATGAGTCGAGAGTGAACTAGATGTCAAAATTCATTATATGTACAGACTACTAGCTTTTACCCGCAGTTTCGCCCGAGTGGGATTCGGTTATCGCGCACTGTTTCCTCGGGAACCGTGCACTTTTCCGGGATAAAAGTAGCCTATGTCACTCTCGGGCTCATAAACTATCGCTGTGCCGAAAAATCACTTCAATCCGTCGCACTGTTTTGACGTGAAAGACAAATATACAAACACACACACTTTCGCACTTATAATATTAGTATGGATCTTTTTTTTTAAGCGATGGCTCGAACACTAGGACCAAGTTTTTCTATATTTAGCTATACATATACGTACAAGAAAGGATTTAACTCCCGGTAAGAAACCGTAGTTTTCGCTGTTTAGTTTAATTACAGACTGGCGTTGAGACACTCGCGCTTTTACTATCTATACATTTTCTATTCAGCTTTAATACTTACTTCAGTGACAAGCAACTTTTCGCTTACACACGGTGTGTGTGTTGTATTGGTTTGGTACTTTTTAAATTCTATTTTAATCAATAAAATTCCATTAAATCAAATAAATAAATTGTAATATGATTAAGCATAACAAAACGTTGGCAAAACGTTCATATGTAGAGCCAACTAGGGCTTCCCAATTTTGAACGAATCACTCGGATTTACTGATAAAACAACAAACAAGAAATCATACAAAGTTAATCAAAGATTAAGTTAAGTATTGTGTATCAGGAGTAACGACACGTGTACAAAGAAAAAGCGTTTTTGGGCATTTTTTATCGATATAGTAGATTGTACAACTAGGGCATAAAACGCGTCATTTTCATTTCTTTAACTTTCAAATTCAATATTCGAGGTTGCTGGTGCCCGATTTGTTTTGGGTTGAGCCACCTTAAGAGCCAAAAACATTGCTTTTTAACAAGGAACCCATAGTTTCGCCATGTTTGTCCGTCTGTCTGTCTGTCTGTCTATCCGCGGCTAAGCTCAGAGATCATTATTAGTACTAACTAGAAAGCTGTAATTTGGCATCAATATAGGGGATACATCAAGCCGACAAAGTAGTAAAATAAAAAATTAAACAAAAACATTTTTTAGGGTACCTTCCATAGACATAAAGTAGGGTTACTTTTTTACTCGACTAACCCTTTAGTGTGAGGTACCGTTGGATAGGTCTTTTAAAACCATTGGGGATTTCCATTTTTTAAAATTTTTCGTTTCAGTGATTTGGTATCCAAATCGAATTCTTTTTTACAAATGAAGAGTTGGGAATTGACTGCATACCTACCTACCATCCGTTATATCGTACAAACTTTCACAATGCATTGATAAGGAAATAAATGAATAAATAAACTAAACTAAACTAAACTAATGCATATACCTGCATATATCTACCTAGTTATAAATAGAAAACTACGCAAAATTTGAGTAAATACTCTTTCTGAGCAAGTACAGTAAAAAGTTGTGAAAAAAGTCAAAGTCAAAATCTTTTTATTCAATTTAGGCTATGATAAGCACTTATGAACGTCAAAAAATCTACCACCGGTTCGGAAAAAACCTCTGTTGAGAAGAATCCGGCAAGAAACTGAACGAGGTATTTTTTTTTTAAACAGATTCACAATATTTATAAATGATATCTATATACTATACATTATAAGTATTTAACACAATTTTATGTTTAACACAGTAGGTTCACTATTTGAAGGGATCGCTAATGCGGATCGGAATTATTTCCAAATATCCCTGTCCATGATATAATCACTGACTTTATAATAAGCCTTAGATATTAACGTGTTTTTGACAGTAGATTTAAATTTTGTATCAGTTTCTTTAGTAGTATTTTTTGGAATTTTATTATAAAAACGTATGCAACTTCCCAAAAACGACTTTTTGGTTATTAAAGTTATTATATGCTACTTATATCCAGTGTATATACGAACTTTATGGGCATGAGAAGTGAAAAAAAATAAACATTTTTTTAACTCTTCATGCTACTTGAATGTATTTCGTGCTACTTCAATATATATGAAGTCGGTGTTAATTATAATTATAGGTGTCAGTCAAAAGATAATTAAACAATTAAGTTGGTTATTATCTTTTCTAAGGAAAAACGACAAGGAAAACGTAACATTTTAAATAGACCAATTATGCTCTTTTGATAACCTTAAACGCGATGAAATTAAGTTACCTACTTCGAAGTCAATGTAACAAAGATATACAGTTACGGGGTTCCGTAGCTAAAGGATATATGTAATTATGTAATTCACAATAATTTATTGGTTCCTTTCTCCCTAGGTACTTGATTTTTAAATCAGCCAAAAATCTGTAAAGATAGGTACGTATTTTTTTGTCTGTCTGTCTATGTAAGTAACTATACAAAATGACCCACATTGTGTACATTTTGCCAAGGAAGGGGGCTATACTAACATTGGATTTTTTAGACACCTATAAATTTGAACTCAACTCTCGGTTCGCGAGCGTAATTCACGCTTAGCCGGTTTTTTATTACTAATCAAATCACTTAGCAGTAAATATGCAAAAAAAAAATATTTCGAATATTACACAGACTTTTTTTTAGTAAAGCTTAACTTAGTGACCATTGGCACTACTTAATTTGAAACTAACTCCTACAAAACAGCAAATAGCAAACATGTTCAATATTTCTTATTATAATCGATTGCTATAGGCACCACAGTAAAATGTTTCGATTTGGCAGGTTCTTTGCTAATCTTGCAATGTACTAGTTATAAAAATTAAAGTTAGAGAATGTGAACGTGTGTGTGTTTGTTATTGTTATCACGTAAAATTGTTGGACCGGATCTGGATGAAATTTGGTAAGTACTTAGGTGGATTACTAGAAATCTGGAATAGCAAAGGCTAATTTTTATTCCAATATTCCCAAAAAGTCTAATCGATACTTTCCCACAGGAATTCTCAAGAAATCTACAATGTTCCAATTTTTTACAATTTTCTTCTAGACTTACATGATTTTTTAAGCTATATATTTAAGCGCCTCGCGCTTTTAATTCCCGTGTTATAGGAAATAGATTTTCTCTTATCATCTATACGAGTATATATAACATTCAAAGTCCTGACTGACTGACCGACTGACTGATGGTTATATCAACGCACAGCCCAAACAGCAGAAGCTAAAGGCTTGATATTTGGCACACATAAACCTTAAGTGACGTAGAAGAACACTAAGAAGAGATTTTCCGAAATTCTCACGGGATAGGGAATTAATGGGATTTATATTTTCACTTAAAAATGGCTCTATTTCTGTAACTATAATTATTAGAGACTTCAAATTTGGCATGCGAACAGCTAAAATCAATTTTTACAATTTACCGAAATTCCCACGGGATGAGGAACAAAACATACTATTTTATACTAGCCATAGCTGATTTAGAGACTTAATATTTGAAACATATATTTCTAGAGGGGAGGAGGATTTTTCAAAATAGGAATAAGTAAGTAAATGGGATTTACGTTTTCGCTTCAAAGCGTAATTATTAATATTAAACACCTCAAATTTGGCATGCAGATTCCATGGGATAAAACGAATAAAGAGGATTTTATTAACTAACTGAATCATAAAACACACAAGCTAAGGCTGCTAAGCTAATAAACCCCAGGACTGTAGATTTGGCATACTTATGTAAATCTGATGACAATACATTAATCTGGCAGATAGCTTTGATGTAATTTTACAGCCATGTACCTACATTCAGTTTTGATGATAGGTACACATGACTTAGTAAGACTAAAATATATGTATAGCTAAAAAATCTTTCTATAGAATTTACTTATTCTAATAACTATCGTGTACAAATTTCCGCTGAGAAGAAACTCGTAGGAACTTTAATGTTTTCCGAAATTCTACTCCTGAATAAGTGAAACAGGAGTTCAAAGTTGGTATGAATTATGACCAAAATCAATGAAGACACGAAAAAAATCGTAGAAATTAAATCTATGCTACCCAAATTTAACGTGAGCGAAGCCTCGGGCAAAAGCTAGCTAAATAATATGGTGCTGACTCAAAAAGCGTCACAACCATTTAGAATCAGGTTTTATCAATGATCTGCTTAGGAGTTGAAATTGAAGCTAAGCAGAAAACAGGAAAACTTAAAGGGACAAACAAGTTAAACAGGCAATAAAAGAATAAAAACATGTCAGACCAGGTAAATACAAATTGGTGTATTTAGGAGAATGTGTCATTGTACACTTTGTACAGTCATCATCATCGTAGACATTAGAGCTTATACCGGGTGGGCCATTTAACAGGAGCAAATAATTAAAACATAGATCGTACTCGTCCTAGACGACAAAGGCCGACCTTTATTGCAGCGAATAATAATTGAGTCTTTAGATTTCTCTTTTCCATACATATTAATAATGTACCTACTGAGTGGCAAAAATCTGGCCCTCAAATGTGTGCAGTATAATGTAATTTTTTATGGAGAGTGGACCAAATTTTGTGCTGCTGAGTATATTATAGAGCCTAAGTGACGTCACCTGTCACGCTACAAACATCAAAAATATTACTTTACATTGCTCCTTCGAATAAACTTTAATAGAAATAAAATACATTTTTTTTAAAGTCACTGAATATCGTTCAGTTTGACATGTACTGTACGAGGTATGTTTTAATTATTTGGTCCTAATTATGATTGGTTTTTTGGGAGTCTTAGTGTATTTTTTTTATTGAACCTGTGATATGTGTGCATAGGAGAAATTTGTATCCAGACTCCTGTCCAGCGGTAGTGTAGGGGACCTGGGATCGATTCCCAGTGCTGGTCTCTTTTTCTGTTTTTTTTTGTGCATCTATGTCTCAGTTTGTATTTTCGATATTTGCTCCTGTTGAAGGGCCCAATATCTGAACACGTCTGTGCTGTACGTACATCGCGTCAGTGAATATTCAGATATTTTGAGCACGAAGATAGCTCCGATGTTATAATAACGACTGTACCAACTGCAAGAACGATTTCTAACTCACCAATTTTTTTCACAATCATCCGTGCCAATAATATCAAAATAGGCATGTTTAATGCACGCGCTTTGGATTCTTAGTATCGGTTCCATTTGTTTACTTATGTGATTATACTTACTTACATGCCACTTGACAGTAGGTAATTACATTTTCACGTCCTGGCAGGTAATTAAATAAACGACTGCACAAAGCGATTACTCATGTTGGTGATAATATCATTTGTGGAATGACTTTTGAACTTCTAACTTTTCTTTGCGTTCTTCTGACGACATTGCGAGAGTTGAGGGCAACCCGTGGATGCAAGGGGCGAGTTGGTGTTCATTGTGCTGTTCCAAGAGGTAGCCTTTTGGAGGGTAGTTAGAACAGATTAGTGGACGTCTTTCGACTAATGATATTGATGAACTAAAAGAATTTACTATTTTCTTTACATTTTACTATTTTCTTTAAAAAACGATCATGATATTTGTGGCATATATTTTATTAATAACATTAAAAATATACAATAATTAACGAAAATAAACAAAAATACAACTAAAACTAACTTACTCTAATCCCAAAAATCTAGATTTACAAATATTACCCAAGTCGCTGCTATTGGGCAGGGTGCCCATAAGACTGGCTGCGTTTTCTCGTTGTATTGTATTGGCAATGCTCTGTAGTCACCTGTAGAACGGGCAACGGGCAAGCTTCTTTAAAAAAACCGGCCAAGAGCGTGTCGGACACGCCCAGAATAGGGTTCCGTAGCCATTACGAAAAAATTAAGTAATATTTTTCTAAGTATTTCGTATTTTATACGGAATCTTCCAAGTTTAGGTATATTTTATACCTTACGCTGCTATTTACTCATAAACTACTAATAATTCTCAAGAAAACTTAGCCATTATAGTTTTCCTTGGAAGTTTGATATACTGACCACCATCCTGAATTTTTTCAAATTTTTCCATCCACCGGTTTAGATTTTAGAGGGGGAGGGGGAACGCTCGATTTTAATGAAAATTTGCACTTTAAAGTTGAATATTTCGCAAACGAATGACTGAATCGAAAAATCGTTTTAGCAAACCCCTAATGGTTTTAAAATACCTATCCAACGATACCCCACACTATAGGGTTGGATGAGAAAAAAAAAATCACCACCACTTTACGTCTATGGGAGGTACCCTAAAAAAAATTGTTTTTGAATTTTTAATTATACTGTTTTGTTGGCATGGTTTACCTATATATCCGTGCAAAATTACAGCTTTCTAGCATTGATAGTCTCTGAGCAAAGCCGCGGACGGACAGACAGACAGACAGACAGACAGACAGACAGACATGGCGAAACTATAAGGGTTCCGTTTTTGCCATTTTGGCTCCGGAACCCTAAAAATCTAAAAGTTTTATACTTTCGACGTTTACTAATGTTTCTTTTTTTATTTTAGTACAATAAAGGGTTTACATACACACAATAATCAGTTACCATCCGTTAAACCATTACATCGTGTTTACACCCAAGTTAATTTTGAAATTTTATGGTCGAACCCTAGTTACTTATTTTTTGCATCACAATTTTTTTGCTTGGTTTGGCTTCCGTAATTTTTCTAAACGTCTTATATAATGGAAAAACGATTATTGTTTATGTACCTACTTAATTTTTAACAACATCTTGGTAATGATTGTAAAGCTAACTTCACCAAAGCAAAACGTAAACAGTAACTAATTATTTCGAAACGCTATCTAATATCTTTATACGTTCCTTAATAATTATTTATTTATATCGAGGATCTTGCTAACGTCTTTAATGATTTCCACGAAATTTGCTGTGGGGGTATTTGGGGGGTGAACAATCGATCTAGCTTGTCCTATTTCTGAGAATACATGACAATGTGTTTTTGAATTATAATGGTATTTTTCTAGTAAAAATTTCACGCGCGTTAACAGTTAATTTTGATAGCTTTGTCATCAGCGTGGAGGTTTAGTGGTTATAGAGTCGGACTTGTAATAATTTAGAGGTGTTAAGTTCAAAATATGTAAGTTGAAAGACAATTAGTTTTCACTTTCCTTTTATCTATACAACTAGGTTTTGACCATGGCTTCGCTCACGTGGAATTCGGTTATCGCGCGCTGTTCTTTCGGGAACTGCATTTTCCCGGGATGAAAAGTGGCCTATTTGGCCCATAAACTATCTCTATGCCAAAAATCACGTTGATCCGTCGCTCCGTTTCGACGTAAAAGACGGACCAAACACGCACACACAAACGTACAAACACACAAGCACACACACTTTCGCATTTGTAATATTAGTATGGATTATTTAATACTTATTTAGTTTGCGTTTTACTTTTCAACTGATAATAAGCTTAAATGGCATTGGGCCGGGCACATCTGCCGGATGCACCCTCAAAGATGGGCCACACCACATAACCACATCACAGTATATATATATATAGATAGGCTAAAGCAGTATGGAAGCTACGAACAAATCGATCGAAACGAACACACTCACACAAACGCCCTAAGTCTACACGGCCTCTAAGGGTGTCTCGCGACTGCAGTACCGCGAGACCCCCTTCCTTAGAGGACGTGTAGAGCGCGCGTCTATGTGAGTGTGTTCGTTTCGCTCGATTTGTTCGTAGCTTCCTTACTGCTTTAGCTTATTATATATATCGTGGCCACATAGTGGGTTGATGGGTGCCGCTAGACGGTCACTGACGGCAAGGCAGATCGAGGCGTATATGGCGAGACGACGACGATGTAGCTCTAGATAGGGAAATGTGGAGGTCAAGAAGGGAGGCCTTTGCCCAGCAATGGGACACACATATAGGTATAAAAAAGTTTTTCATGTCTTCATTGACCAAGCCTTAGCTTTACAAAAACGATACACGTGTGTAGATTCTATTATATTAATCGGCCATGAAGATGCCAAAGACGGTCAAGTATGGCTATGTACTACGACCACGTAAATTCAAAGTCAACCAGCCCTGACCCTTCTGTCTATCTGTCCATCTGTCTCTCTGTGCGACACGTGCTTAAACAGGTTTTTGGTGTTACTTAAGAAACGTGCGTAAACAAACTATTTTTTGCGGTCTGGAATTCTATTGGTAATGGTAATGGTATTCAATTTATTAATCTCAAACAAAAACGAACCGCTAACCTGAAAAAGTGGTTTACCTTTGATGAAGCGCTTAAAAACTTGGAAAAGTTTAGTAGCATTTTTTTTTATTTGACGGGATGGCAAACGAGGGTAGGAATATTTTTCCGAAATTTAAGTAGGGTATGCGCTTTCCAATAAAAAATAATTATTGAAGAAAGAAAGAAAAACATGTATTTGTGACATTTTACAAATTAAAGAGAAAGAAAAAAACCGGCCAAGAGCGTGTCGGACACGCCCAAAATAGGGTTCCGTAGCCATTACGAAAAAATTAAGTAATATTTTTCTAAGGATTTCGTATTTTATACGGAATCTTCCAAGTTTAGGTACATTTTATACCTTACGCTGCTATTTACTCATAAACTACTAATAATACACAAGCAAACTTAGCCGTTATAGTTTTCCTTGGGAGTTTGATATACTGACAACCATCCTGGATTTTTTCAATTTTTCCACCTACCGGTTTAGATTTTAGTGGGGGGGGACGCTCGATTTTAATGAAAACTTGCACTTAAAAGTTGAATATTTCGCAAATGAATTACTGAATCGAAAAATCGTTTTAGCAAACCCGTAATGGTTTTAAAATACCTATCCAACGATACCCGATATATTGCGATATATTGCGGTCCAGCTCCAGTCTCGCACTTGCTTTCCCGCCGAACAATACGCGTTCATATGCTAAATCTTTCAGCATCCATTCCGTGAAGCTGTGGAACGAGTTGCCTTTGCACATTAGGGAGGCCCCGTCTGTGGCATCGTTCAGGGACAGATTGAAAAAACTGTGGAAGTAACTGTATTATTTTTTATTATTTATGTGTATTGTATACTCATAATGTGTAAGCGTGTATCGTGTTTCAGTTAAATGGTAGGTATAGTGTATGTGTATATATATGTATATATGTGTATATATAATTTGTCATACTAATTGTTGTTTATTCAGTATATTTATTTATGTTATATATTTCTTTCTTCTCACTGTACATAAATTACTGTTCGCCTATCTTTGAGTTTTCCTTTCTAGTTTAGGTTAGCTTGAAAATATCCCTTTTAGGGATAAGTTCGCCTTTGTACTCTTTTGGTTTGTTGTTTTCTTTTTGTATTACTTTGTGTTTTATGTACAATAAAGTATTTACATACATACATACATACCCCACACTATAGGGTTGGATGAGAAAAAAAAGCACCGCCACTTTACGTCTATGGGAGGTACTGTAAAAAAAATAGTTGAATTTTTAATTGTACTATTTTGTCGGCATAGTTTACTTATATATCCGTGCAAAATTACAGCTTCCTAGCATTGATAGTTCCTGAGCAAAGCCGCGGACGGACAGACAGACGGACAGACAGACAGACATAGCGAAACTATAAGGGTTTCGTTTTTGCCATTCTGGCTCCGGAACCCTAAAAAAGGAAATCATGACAAATTTTGTCACTAAAATGGTCCCAACTCAGCATGATGTCAACCTTGCGGCCGACGCTGGTCTTCCGTTGGAACCATTTAGGAGAGTTAAAAGTATGTACATCAACAATGAACTCGACAATTAAAAATTATTTTTTTACAATGCACAAAACTAGTAATTTACAACATAAAAATATACCTCTATCAAAATCGGACTAGGTACTCTGTAAAAAGTTAGGCGCGGTCATAATTACATAAAAAAATATATACATATATAGACGCGTTGACTTGAGAACCTCTTCCGTTTTTTTTCGATGGTTAAAAATTACTCCGTAATGTAAACACAAAAAACATTGCTGTGGTATGCCACAACAATAAGTTAGCCTTGATGTTTTAGAAGAATGTAGGTAAGTATTTTTTAAATAAGATATTGTTAGGTTTTTTGTAGGTCTAGCAGGCTAAGCTATTTAATAAGAGCGACCCCCACGAGGGATAGCTGGTGATACTTTAAGGTGTGGTAGTGGCTAGACCTAGGAACACTGTTTGCCTAATATCAGCCATCGATTTTCGTTTGTTTCAGATTTATTCACAATAATGATAAAGAAAAAAAGAATAAAAAAAATGCTACCGGAGACCATAAATTGTCGAAGGGGAAATATGATAAGACACTTATAAAATTATGCAGTTTTATAAGCTACGAGTAATTGCTGTTTACTTACTATTTTAGTATTTTAACATGCTTTTTTGCTTGTATTAAGTTACTAGATTCTGTCAGCGGTTTCGCACGCGGATACTTTTAGATCCAGCAGTTTGATAATTTTCCCAAATTTCCACAGAAATTCCTAAAGTTTCACCGTGGATTTCTAGCGTTAAAGATTTTACGGTTTTATCCTGATCCCGTCAAAACAGTGAGATGAAGGTAGCCTATGCCTTTGGGTATGAATAAGTACCAAACATAAATACATACACACATTTATAATAATCGTAGGACTCGTTTATTAGTCATTTATAATTATAAATTCTATTGTTTTATATATTTAGACTGAAATAAATACAACTTAAATTATTGCTCAGTCAATTTATTTGTTTACATGCTTTAAATTATTAAATGAGTTAAAAATGTTTCTTTGTTCACCTATACCTATACCTACCTACCTACCTTGAAAGTCAGAATGTATTGTTTTTCATACATAACTCTTCTTTGAAATATTATTTTTTAATGATAATTTTGAATCTTTGCACTTGCACCTGTACAACACCTACCTATTCAATTACATATAATTGTAATATAATTTATTCAATGATTTCAGTAGGTTCAAAATAATAATATAGATACAATATTTTACATATGAATATTTGTTCTCGGGTCTTGGATGTTTAATATGTATTTAAGTATTTATTTATTTCTATAAGTATGTTTATCCGTTGCCTAGTACCCATAGTACAAGCTTTGCTTAGTTTGGGACTAGGTCAATTGGTGTCAAGTGTCCCATGATATTTATTTATTTATTTATTTAATATTTTACATATTAAACATAACTTTCTAACAATAACTTAAAATAAAAAAAAAATTTAACCTAAAACGAAAACAAATTGTCCAAAGAGTACCCCTTAGGCAAGGTCCAGAAGATGCTGGCAGCGTTTCCACTTACATATAATTTCAAATTATTGTAATTTCATACTGTTTTCCTATTGTTTAACATTTGTATTTTATGACTTTATTTAATTGATATTTTTCTATTATTTTGTTAGTACAAATATACACTCCTTAAATGAAGTAAAATAATTTCCTGGATCACCCGCGACTTTACGATAGCTAAGCTTATGCAAAATATGCGTGTTCATGTAGTTCCTCCACCATATTTTGCATAAGCTTAGCTATCGTAAGGTCGCGGGTGAGCAAGGAAATTCTTTTAGTTCATTGATATGGACCTCCGCATAGTAACGCACGATTCAATAAATTATATTCAGTAAATATGTAAAGATGCTATTCAAGATGTTATTATAAAAAAAAAGAAACGTATACATACAGCTTTAAGAATACAGCCTTGAAACCGGTCTATGTAAATCCGAAGTTCTCTTTGGGCACATTTTCATCAAAATAGGCGGGAAGTTATTAAATAGTAAAATTGTTTACTTATTACGGTAGCGTGATATTACTAATTATTTTTATATGACTTAGAATATAATGGCTTGAGTGCAATGTATCTACGTACATGTACATATAGTGAGGCTTGCCTTGTCATTCTATGTGAGACTATATTAAAGCCAGTCAGGTAAATCCTGAGGCAGATCTTGCTTTGAGCGCTACTGAAGACGACATTGTATTAGTTTATTGTTTTTTTTATTTGTATTTTAAAATGAATGTGATAATTAAGCAAGGTATTTTTCTGTTAGTTGTGCAGTTCGTTAATTGTGGAGGTAAAGTACCATAGTGTTTTTGTTAAGTTTTGTTTAAATAATATTTTTTAATCTGCAGCTTGAGTTGACATGAAGGTGAAATTTTGTTCCACACACTACAGGCCGGTTACGAATTGAAATGTATTAATTAACCTGCTTCTTATTAGTTTTTCATACTTATTAATTTCCTTATTTGTAAAACCTCGCTATTTATTTTCATTGTACATGCTCATCATAATTTTTCATTGTGTTCATTGTACTCGTTAGTTCATTATTATGGTAAAATTAGTTTAAGCTTGGTTTAAGCCGATGGCCGTGTTGCCAATGCTTAGTAAATTAAAAAAATACTTGAAGGTGACAAAACATTCAAACTACATTCTGTGGTACAGTCAGCTGCAGAGAAAGGGGACCCCCCTGTAATGTCGGTAAGTATGGATACCGCCGTTACAGGGGGGTTCCTTTTCTCTGCAGCTGACTGTACAAGCGGTGTTTAAACTTACACAATTTTAAATTCTGATGTTACTTTGACATCATGGTTGTAGGTGCTTTTGTAAATATCGTAGCAATATTTCTCGATTGTGCTTCATATTATTGAATTTATATATTTACTTATCTGTGAATTGGAAAATACAGTATTACAGTCAAAAAACCAATGTCCTGTAAAATTCAAATAGTACAAAAAAGATGTGAAAAATTCTGACGGGAACGGGAAAAAACGGGTTTTTTCGTTTTACTGGTCGTAGAAAGCTGAAATTTGGCACGTAGGTTGCTTGAAAAGTGTAGGGAAGCATTAAAGAGATAATTTCCCATGGGAAAAAACGGGATTTTTCGTTTTACTTGACGCAGAAAGCTGAAAATCGGCATGTAGGTTGCTTGAGGAGTGTAGAGTACAAGAGCATTGAGAATGGAGATTTAAAAATTCCCACGGGAACGGGAAAAACGGAATTTTTCGTTTAACGTTTCATAAAAAAATGAAAATCGACGTTTAGGTTCTTTGGGAGTGTAAGGGAGCACTACAAAAGATTTTCCCGAAATTCTGACTGGAACGGAAAAATACGGGATATTTCATTTTAATGATTGTAGAACGCTGAAATTCGGCATATAGGTTGCTTAAGGGGGTGTAGAGGAGCATTGAGAGGGGAGTTTTCAAAATTCCCACGGGAACGGGAAAAAACGGGAATTTTCGTTTTACTGGTCGTAGAAAACTGAAATTTTGCATTTAGGTTCTTTTGTGGAGTGTAAGGGAGCACTACAAAAGGATTTCCCGAAATTCTGACGGAAACGGGAAAAAACGGGATTTTTCGTTTTACTGGTCGCAGAAAGCTGACATTTGGCATATAGGTTTCTTGAAGTGAAGGAAAGTATTAAGAGATAGTTTTCCGAAACTCCTACAGGAAAGGTTGCTTGGGGAGTGTAGAGGAGCATTGAGAGAGGACTATCCAAAATTCCTACGGGTATGGCTCTCACCTCTGAATTTTCGAAATTCATGTGCGGAGTTACATTTGAAATCTACCACGAGCTTTGCGGTGAAGAAACTTGCACAAACCTGCGAAGCAATTCAATGGTGCGTGTGAAGTTCCCAATCTGCACTGGGCCCGCTTGGGAACTATGGCCCAAGTCCTCCTGTTCTGAGAGGATGCTTGCCCAGCAGTGGGACGTCTATAGGTTGGGATGGATGGATGGAAATAATAGAAGCTTGTTTCAATTCAATTGTGGACAGTGTGGTTTTCTATTGATTTCGCTTATTCATATACCTAGTTTCACCTTAGTTGAGGTCACGCACACAACAACATTGTCGTGTAATGACAGCGAGATTTTGAAATTACTGTTCCTTTATTGTACCGATAGCAAGCTCAACAGCGAATTGCAAGATAGACCAAAAAGTTTCTTTAACCTCTTTTGTTAAGAATTATATAGAGCATTTCGTCGACTTTAAATAAAACAGAAAATGCAACATTTTCATTAACTTTATTTACATTAATTCAAATAAACGTCACATTTGCGTAGGTAGGTACATGAATATAATATTAATCGTAGAAACGAAAGAGAATAAGTAGTAAATTGCATTGTCTTTATTTATGTAGCTATTAAAATTGTATTCACATATATTTTCATTACTTTGTTATCTCGTTATCAAACCTCTTTAAAGATGATTGAAGTAACTGAAGTCACTCATTTCATTCATTTACTTTTTTGCAATGAGTACTTCATGTAGCTGTGTGTGTAAGCATTCACCTCAACTAAAGTGGAATTATCTATATCTTACGGGAATCCTATGTCGCGTATGAACGAAGTCGCGGGCAAAAAAAAAACAATTAGGTTTTCTAAAATTACACCCCTGACCTAAATATGTTTTTTTTTTTTTTATTATTTTTACAATATAAAGTGTTTACAAGAAAATACTTACAACTAAGACGCGCTACAGAAACCTGTTAAAGGTTTATATGAGACGCGAATGTACCGCACCGTTCACAGCATAATTTTAAAAATATATCTATATGCTAAACATTACATATACTTTTTTTTTTATAAAAGCAACAATATTTAATTTAAAAAAAGACAATAACATTAACATAACATCACACCTGCAATTACCCTTTGTCGTTTTTCCCTCCGATATAATGTTTTTTTAAAACTTGTTTACACGACTTTTTGTTTGTGAGGATACTGCTGTATGTGTCGTCAGGTAAGTTATTTAGGATCTTGGGTAGTATGTATTCCCACGTTCTCTTACCATATACATTTCTAGCCTGCGGTAAGACATACCTAGGCTGGTAAGTTAGGTTACGTAATTTTTTTTGCCTACTTTTAAGTTTTAATTGGTTTATTTTGTCATATTCATCGACAACAATCGACATATTTATCTTATTAAAAACCGACATGACCTTACAGTACCTAAAGTAACTATTTTCATCATTGAGATTGTGTTTTATATATTTTGGCACTATAAGCTTAAGAATGCTCAGTTGCAGTTTATATATGTTGTTTATGCTAGTTTTATATGTACGTCCGTAGCTACTTAAGCCGTAGCTTATGACTGAATCGGCTAGAGAAAGGTATAGCATCCTTAAGACATTATAAGGTAGTTTATATTTGAGTATAGTCATTTTAGCACGCAGTGATCGTAGTTTGTTACATATTTATTCAATGTGCGGTTTCCAGTTGAAACTTTTGTCGATCACTAGGCCCAGGTACGTGTGTCGATCCACCAGCTCCAGGGGCGCGCAGGCGCACGACGCGGGACGGCCGTGCAAACAACTGTGCGCATGCGCAATAATTTCAGGGTTGGCAGTTTTCATATACGGGGAACGCACGTGTATAAGTTTAGTCTTATTTGCGTTGATGACCAGCCCCACGTCGTGCGCCCACTTGCATAATAGGTCAAACACACGTTGCATCATCATCATGTGAAACAGGGCTTTGAAAAATCAATTAAAGGACGAAAATAAAGATCGTGGAAAGTAAATCTGTGTTGCCCCAAATTTAACGCGAGCGAAGTCGCAGCAGAAGCTAATCTGTATAATATAAAAAACCGGCCAAGAGCGTGTCGGACACGCCCAAAGTAGGGTTCCATAGCCATTACGAAAAAATTAAGTAATATTTTTCTAAGGATTTCGTATTTTATACGGAATCTTCCATGTTTAGGTATATTTTATACCCTACGCTGCTATTTACTCATAAACTACTAATAGTTCTCAAGCAAACTTAGCCGTTATAGTTTTCCTTGGAAGTTTGATATACTGACTACCATTCTGAATTTTTTCAAATTTTTCGACCTACCGGTTTAGATTTTAGAGGGGGGGGGGGACGCTCGATTTTTATGAAAATTTGAACTTTAAAGTTGAATATTTCGCAAACAAATGACTGAATCGAAAAATCATTTTAGCAAACCCCTAATGGTTTTACAATACCTATCCAACGATACCCCAGACCATAGGGTTGGATGAGAAAAAAAAAATCACCGCCACTTTACGTCTATGGGAGGTACCCTAAAAAAAATTGTTTTGAATTTTTAATTGTACTATTTTGTCGGCATAGTTTACCTATATATACGTGCAAAATTACAGCTTTCTAGCATTGATAGTCTCTGAGCAAAGCCGCGGACGGACAGACAGACAGACAGACGGACAGACAGACAGACAGACATGGCGAAGCTATAAGGGTTCCGTTTTTTCCATTTTGGCTCCGGAACCCTAAAAATGAATCGCAAAATGTGTTGGTAAGCGCATAACTCGGGAACGACTGGTCCGATTTCGCTAATTCTTTTTTTTTTGTGTTCGCTACTGTCAGGAGAAGGTTTTCATGGAAAAAAATAGAACGGGGGCGATGCCGCTGGCAACAGCTAGTATGTTATAAAATTGAAGTAGTTTAGTCATGTGAGTAGAATCGAATCTTGAATTTAAAGGGCCGTAGTCAGAGACACATTGTATGTATACCTATTAAGAGTTCGTTGGACCAATCTTGTTCTGAAAGGGCACCTTGCGGCTGACCTTGCGGCGGGCCTTGGGTCCATATCATATCGCACCTTCCGTAAAACAAGGGTATAATTCCACTCTCTTTTTTACACTATTTTTTTCTCATTTTTCGATTTTTAGACAATTTATGCCCTTGTATTACCGAAGAACATTTCTAAAAAAGTTAGTACGTTTGTTTTACGACTCCGATTTGGGTAAAATTTTGCAGGTAAATAGAGTGAACGATACTGAGTTTAAATAATATAGTCTCCCGAAATGTCCCAATTAATTTGGATGGAAAGTTCCTTTTTTGTTACCGCAAATACATAGAGTTTTGGTAACAAAAAATAAAATTTCCATACAAATCAAAGGGGACATTTTGAGAGACTATGTTATTACGACTCAGTATCGTTCAATCTACATATCTGCAAATTTTTATCCAAATCGGAGTAGCAAATCAAATGTGCAAACTTTTTTAGGAATGCTTATTAACTAATTTTTGACGATTTTTAGACAACGGGGCTCCTGTACTACCGAAGGCACGATATTGACAGATTGCACTAAAATTACTAGATAAAAGAGTGATAGATAGACACATCCATCCGGATGTTCGAAGTTCAGAATTAATATGGACTCATTTGATGTCCGGTTTTTCTTAATCAGTCCAGTTCTTATTAAGGAAAATAGTCTCGTGGTACAGCTACTGACTTGTTATCCTTGAGTCCTTGATGACCCTAATCAGCCACATAGTATGATAATATTGTTAGAATAATAGCTATGTAATTGACCCAGTAGTTAAGTTGTAATAGCTGCAGGATAAGAAAAGACTGACGTCAGATAACAAAGTTGCAGCTTCTAGTCCAAGATACTTTATTAGATGTTGATCTGATCAGATCAAGGTAATCGAATGAAATTATTTTTTTATGAATCATAATATGTTTGTTTGTTTGTGTATGTATGTTGTAGTTACGTTGATGAGTTGCCTGAAGAAACCTGTTTAGAATTATGTGTTATTTAAACAAAGCCGCGGAAGGACGGGCGGACAGACAGACAAAACACGAAACAGACATGGCAAAACTATAAGGGCCATTGGACTATTTTTGCTATTTTGGCTACGGAACCCTAAAAAAGCATATCATCATATCAGTAATTGAAAGCATGGGTAAAGGTAAATCCCTACGAATAAATAATAAGTCGGGAATTGTTTCACCATCTCTTTGTAGCCTCATTTTACACTGTATGATAGAAAGAACCGGTGAAAACGATTATGATTCCGAGTGCATTAGGCAGAAAGGCCTCAGGTCTCATCTCAGGGAAACCGCCTTATTCTGAATTTGCTACCACGGGAGAAGCGTTGTCGGTACTAGGTTACTATGACGCATAACCAAGGCATCTTCTTGTCCGCAGTTTTACCTGTTGACAAATGCAATCTAGAGGACTCAGCATGCATGACGAAAGCATATCAAACGGCCCTCACTACCTTCGTGGCAGGATTGCCTGATTATGGTGTCGAAGTGATGGACGCATTAGATCTGGATGACTTTGCCTTCGACCTGTCGGGGCTTCAGTTTAGTCTTAAGGAAGGAAAATTTAAGGGTTTGAAGGGAGCGACTATAGATAATGTAAAGTAAGTAAAATGTGCTCGTCAATAAACAATAACTGGTGCTGTTATAAATACAGCCTTGGCCAGAAGTATTGAGCATCCTATCCATATACTTATACTATATACTATCCATACTAATATTATAAATGCGAAAGTGTGTTTGTATGTTTGTGTGTTTGTATGTTTGTCCGTCTTTCACGTAGTAACGGAGCGGCGGATCGACGTGATTTTTGGCATAGAGATAGTTAATTGGCCCGAGAGTGACATAGGCTACTTTTTATCCCGGAAAAATGTACAGTTCCCGAGGGAACAGCGCGCGATAACCGAATACCACGCGGGCGGAGCCGCGGGCAAAAGCTAGTAGTATTATAATGGGGACTGTTCCCGCTTACCCGTTAGTTTCGCAATATCTTTTGTAATTTTCTTTTTTATTTAAATTGGCTCCCGCTAAGTAGTATAACGTGTCGTCACAACGTGTTTTTTTTTTATTCGACTGGATGGAAAACGAGCAAGTGTGTCTCCTGATGGTAAGCGATCACCATCGCTCATAAACATCTGCAACACCAGTGGTATTGCAGGTGCGTTGCCAACCTAGAGGCCTAAGATGGGATAACTCAAGTGCCAGTAATTTCACCGACTGTCTTACTCTCCACGCCGAAACGCAACAGTGCAAGCACTGCTGCTTCACGGCAGCATTAGCGAGTAAGATGGTGGTAGCAATCTGGGCGAACCTTGCACAAGGTGTGTGTGGGTGTAAGTAAAGATTTATGAATTTTACAGATGGGATCTCAAAAAGAAAACGGCTGAAGTGGACTTCCACTTGGACGGTTCCGTTAAAGGACATTACACTGCCGGTGGTAGGATCCTAATTCTGCCCATTACCGGGGATGGCCAAATGAAGCTGAAATTAAGTAAGTAATAAACAAAAAAAATCTTAACTCGATTTTGATTAAACTGTTAACCAAATTTATTAAAATCTGCATCTGCGAGTAGGTACTATACTAATTTGCTTCCGCTCATACGCTATTGTTTTATTAGGTCTTTATTTTTAATTTAAATGTAATTAATTAATCAAACTCATTTATTTCAACTAGGTATATCATTTTAGCATTACATCAAATAATTTCAAATTATATATTTTTTTTCAAATTATAATTAATAATTAAATTGTTAATTAATGGAAGTTTGAACCAAAATGTTTGTCATTTTATATCTGGTTAATCTAACTTAATTAAGCGACAAAGAATCTTTCAGAAAGTACTTATTTTATTTTATTTTTTAATATTCAACCTTTGACAACTTGTCAAATGATTGCAAAGAGATAATAATATTAAAAGGACCATGCAGTGATATATTATTTTTTCACTTTTTGTTATCAATTAAGTAGCTCTGGTAATTAGTTCCATACACATACATAACTTTGATTTTGTCTAGATAGTAAAAAACTCTGTTCCTGCAATTCAACCACCTACCACCACGTACCTACCTTTTAACTCGTCTCTTTATAGTTTGCTTTCTGTAAAAACTTAGAAAACACTAGTCAGAGTTAGTTTTCGTGTCGTCGATGAAAGATAATAATGCCTTTCTGAATAGTACCTAGTAGCTTTTGTGAAAATAAAATGTGGTACTTACGTTTAATGCTCGCGAGGGCTCAGTAAACTTAACTTTTTTTTTGCAGAAAATTTGCATGTCCATTTTGTCTTAAATTATGAAATGGAGAAGGACGCTGAAGGAAACGAACATGTCATTTTGAAGAAATATTCTTTCACGTTCGATGTTAAAGATAACGCAAATTTCGCTTTAACAAACCTGTTCAACGGCAACAAGGAACTAAGTGAGTTAAAACCATTCAATGTTTTTCAGGATTCCATACTTCAGTCGGAAAAAATTAACCCTATAGCCTCGTAATTTCGATAAATAGAATTTGAAATTTGATGTCAATCCGTAAAAGTTAATTATTTGCTTTGACATAATTTCCAAAATTTAGTACGTTGGTCCTTACAAGGAACTGTCAAGACCCTTTTTTAATGTGGAGGTACTAAGCTGAACTTGTTTGCAACCCCTTGGAGCAGCGAAAAAAAAAACAGGATTCTAAGTCAGCTCGTAGAAGACGTAGCGCAAGAATAAGACTCCCAACTGTATTAAATTCAATATTAATTATTTCAGGTGACACTATGTTAACGTTTTTGAACCAGAACTGGAAGCAAATCTCCGAAGAGTTCGGCAAACCTGTGATGGAAGCAGCGGCAAAGAAAATGTTCAAATACATCAAGAGTTTCTTAGCAAAGGTACCGATAGCTGAAATCGCTAATGTTTAAATCAGATTTCTAGTTACCTGCTTGGTGTAAAAAAAAAGTGTTATTTATTTTGTACAGGTGCTTCTCCTATTAAACGTAAAAAAACAGCTTCTTTATTTCATTAAACCTTGACCAGTATAAAATACCGCAATAATATACAGATTGAAATTTTTTACATGATTCAAAATGAGTGTTTTCTCAAACGTGCTATGTATTCAATGTTTATGTTGTGTTCCTTAAAATAGGCTTGCAAAATATACCGTTGCAGGCAAGACGACAGTCTTTTGTTTCAATGCAAAACGTCTTCTTTTTCTGATACGATGTGTCAGAAATGAAGAATCTGAATTTCTATGGTTCATTTATTAGTTACTAAATAAATTCACAGGACTATGAATATTCTACATATAATTACGGCATCATTATCGGCACGTGTTTTACGTCTAATTACAATTTAATTTACATAATAGGTAGAGTATTAATGTAGCTGCATGATTAAATGGGCTACAGTTGGTGTGTAATGGCCCTAAAAGCGTCATCTCTAGCAGCAGAGCAGACTGCAAAAAAGTTTGGCGGGAAAATTGACAGTCATTATGTTTTTTTTTATTGACTGGATTTGGGCTATTCGTGTTGCCTTTAGCCATTTTGCAGGTGTCATTGTCATTTCAAACGTTTCACTTAGAAACGTGATCAGAGATTTTTTTATTTTAGCAGTCCGTTATATCTACAAATTTAAAAATAAAATGTAAATAAATAAAAAAAATGTGAATTAAAAAAAAAAATGTGTATAAGTAAATGTTTTCTTTCTTTCTTTCTTTACATGTTTCATGGAAATTTGATTTTTTTGGAATTATTTTATCGTTGTAAAAATCCACGTTAGAATGAAATAAACAATTATATACATGGTAGTTATATTTTAAGTCTGGTATATTTTTAGTGGTGTTACGAATAAAACATTGATATCTAGGAGTTTTTATTTATTTCAGTGCATTTCTGAGAAAAGCATTTTGTATACAACGGCGTGACAAAACATGCCAGCCTCGTATACTTATCCTACATACTCCTCCAACAAGCCTTTTTTTCCCGGCCTCTGCAGTAATGTACTATTGTAGCTCAGTTATCTGTGCTGGACACTATAGTGAATCATGTTAGTTGTCTATATTTATTAGAAGACTGACATCCTAAGGAAAGGGAGATAGGCATGGACTGTAGGAGTACACTGGTTGGTTTTTTAACAATGGCGATTATATATAATAGCATGCCTAATTAATTTATCTCTAAAGAGTTTCTACAAGACAAGATAATCAGAAAACTGAACTTTACCAGTTCAAAAAATAAACGTGTGTGCTTAGAACACTTTACTTTCGTTAGTAAAGTATACGAAACTTACAAACTATTTACAGTGCAATTTCTTTAGACAGGCTTTGTAAGCATCGCATTCACAGACTTGCAATTAAAATCTTTAGGAGCACAAACATCTTCGTTCATTATGTAAGTTATCAATTTACGGGTTGCGTCAACAAATTTTGGTTGTTGTCCATGCAAACGAGAAATTGTTCGGTGCTAAATCATGGAGCGTGAAAATTCATGTTATAATTTCTTGGGACTTTGTATTGATTCGTTTGCATAATTTCTTTATAGAAATGCAAATGAATGAGACACTGGGACGCAACTGGATTGCATATTTTATTACTTGAGGGGCTTTTTAAGATTAAGAGTTATTTAAGATTAAGAGTTTTTAATCTGTAACAGGAAAGTACAATACGAGTCATTACAATGCTATAAAAAGTAGGCTATGTCAGTCTCTGGTCCATAAACTATGTCTAAGTGAAAGATGGACAAACAACACAGACATACAAACACAAACACTTTCGCATTTATAATATTAGTAGGGATGTATGTAAACTCTTTATAGTACAAAATAAATAAACTAAAACAACTGTCAAACAATGAGATATATATACAAAGGCGAACTTATCCCTTTAAGGGTCCCTACCAGTCAATCTTTGAGTGGATGAGAGTAGTGCATTCAGTCAGGGGCAAATAAAAAGTGTCAGCGTCAAAGACGTAACTGCATCTTGAATAAAAAATTCTGATGGAAAACATATGTATACAGTAAAGGGTTAATCAAACTAACTCTACCATTTGCTGGAATATTTCGAATTACCTTTAAAACATTTAACAAAACACATTTTATCCAAACAAATAACCTATAACGCACTCACTGCCACCGACGCACATATGCGTTTTCGGAACTTCACCCAGTTCCGCTGTCATAATTGTTCATACATTTTGAACGCACATGTGCGTCGATGGCACCTGTGGAAGTCAGGTGGCAGTGATGCGTTAAAATTTAAATGTCAATTTTTAGTTGATCATTTGTTTCATCGCGGAACTTTACAAAAGTTATATGAAAATATTTTTAGCAACAAATTTAACACTAGCGATATTAATTTGCCCGCTGCATGCATATTTTAAAACAGCAAAACGGATCATGGCTGCAAAATGAAATCTGCGAGGAATGGTCTGTATTTTTCAAATTTCACTTTGAAATTGGTGAGGATTTCATGCATTGTTTCAGCTTCGTATTTTATTTCGATGAATGCGCTTGCGTGTATAGTTATTATATTATTCAAATTCAACTGAATTCAAATGGAACTGGAAAACAATAACAATTGCTGGACAGCAAAATATTACCATAGGAAACTTCTCTTCTTCTTGGTCGTCACACTCTTGGCAGAGTGGTCGTGGTCGTCACATCAGGGGTGGTGGCAAGCTTTACAATCCGTCGCCATTCCTCCCATACTGCAGCCCTTCTCGAACACTCGTACAGTGGACCGTTAAGTAGTGCAGCTTTAACTTGGTCCGTCCAACGCATTGGTGACCTGCCGCGTGCTCTCGTGCCTTCAACCTTCCCTTGAACCACTAGCCGTTCCTCTGATGTGTCCTCTCGACGTGTGATATGGCCAAAGAAAGTGAGAATGCGACATTGGACGATGGAAGAAAGACGCTGCTTGATGCCGAGTTCTTGGAGGATTGAGACGTTGGTTCGGAATTGCGTCCAGGATATGCCAAGCATTCTTCTCCAGCACCACATTTCTAAGGCGTCTATCTTCTTCTTCTCGCTCTCTTACCGCTTCTTAAGGAAACTTAATAACCCATTTTTTCTCTTACCTTTTATATTTTACTTACCAACATATCTGAGGAAATTAAATTCATTTTTTTGGTTTAATAGAAATAAAGAAAGAAAATGTTTATTCGGCAATATGTACATATACATTAACTTTGTAGGTTGCACATATATATTAAACACAATGAATTCTAAACATACATTAAAATATAGTTTGAATATAGCCCTTAAAGTTAAAGAGCGATTAAGGAAATGGCGTATCTGATAATAGATTATAGTACAAATTATTTATAACGCAAGGCTTAGATAGGTTTCTCATATGGATCGACGGCCAGTTAAGGCGCAGAGACCCTTATTCCAACCATGTGACGGACGTTGATTAATAAGGCCAGCATGGGCCACAGTAAGAATAGAACAGATTACCAATAAGGGGAAGATCTTAATTCGAGTTGACGTCATGTCTTGGATGAGTTGGATCTTGAACAATGATCAAAATCAACCTCAATTAATAGTTCTTGAAAAACTTTGACAAAGATATATGTACAGTTAAGAATGAGAACAAGAATAAGAACATTTATTTCCGAAAATGTAGTAGTAAATACAGTTGGAGAAACTGAACTAATTACGAGTATGTAACCACTGTTTTAAATCTTGTGACACACTTACCTACACGGTGTACAATAGTTGTTTTAAAGTAGGTAATGAATGTCGGTTATGACAAAATTACTAGTTGACCGGCCAAGTGCAAGCCGGACTCTCAAACCGAGGGATCCATACTAATTAAGACATATCTAGTCAAGATGTACGCTAGAAACGGCCTTTGTATAAAAAAATCACATGTTAACCATTAAACGAGATTGAGGCCAAACGTAAGCCTATTTTTAATAAAAAATAATAATAATAGAGCTCTGCTACAAAGCAAAATGTACTTAGTGTTGGTGTGAGGAATTTTATGCATTGTTTATTTGGGGCCCCTTTATTTTTGATTTAATTTTACTGTAATTACCTATTTGCTGTCGTAGCGGCAATTGAAATGGACATTACCTATAAATTGTACCTGTCTTTTTATTACGATTCTTGAGATATACTCCTGTGCATTGGCGTGCATTGGGTGAATTACGGGGTAGGCAGTTGGTAGTTTGCGCCGCTGCTGCGCTTCACCAGTACTAGCTGTGGCAGTCAAATGGTGATTTTCCACCGGCGTGACGAGGCGAGACGAGAATTGAAATTTGTTTCGACGCTTGAAAGGAGAAATTGTCTAAGCGACATTTTTTTAAGGTAGTGAGTTATATACAGGTTTGAAATCAGTAAAGTTTACTGATTCAAAATATGTATATAACTAACTACCTTAAAAAAATGTCGCTTAGTCAATTTCTCCTTTCAAGCGTCGGTATACATTCTCGCGTACCCGCTCGAGCCGCCGAAGACCGCCGCGGGCGCCGCTATACAAATTTCAATCTTCGTTTCGTCTTGCCATTCCGGTAAAAATCACCTTAACTGATGAACAGTGCAGCAACATGGATAAAGTTTTGTCATTCTTCTTATGAAGAAACTAAAAAGGCGTGGGCAATGGGTACTGTTATGTTTCTACTGTTTCCACTAAAGGCAGCTGTCGGTAATTAGGCTCAGATAACGAGTCATATCTATTGAATCAGGACGCTATGCGCTAGTTAACTAAATGTTGATGTACTGATATTAATGTTCTGATACTACCAGTACATTGGATTGACATTAATTGCAGGTATACTGAGGCTAATTACTTGGGATATCAGATTGTTATCTGTTATAATTATGGATATTTGCAACATGCAATATAACCTTGTAGTATATATAGTAATTTTATAAAGCATTACGCTTAATTGTAGTTGTTTATTACCTACTGATGGAGCTTCATTGCGGCAATGCAAAATATCTTCTTACTTATAATATCATAAATGCGAAATTTTGTATAAATGGATGTTTGTTACTTTTTTACGCCAAAACAACTGGACGGATTTTGCATGAAATTTGGTTTACCGGTACCTAATATACTCCCTGGTTTAACATACAGTGTGGAAAAAATAAGTCAGGCCCTGGAGGGGTTTAAACTAACTTGAATCCTTAAGTTGGCTTATTTTACTTAAACTGCATTCAAAGATTTTCTAAAACTCGCTTGCCTCGCCTGAGGCTCGAACCCACTAAAATTAAAAAAAAAACAAACACTCGCTATTTTATTATACTAATGGATAGGATTTTTATCTATCTTCTAAATATATAAAACTGAAAGGTGACTGACTGACTGACATAGTGATCTATCAACGCACAGCCCAAACCACTGGACGGCTCGGGCTGAAATTTGGCATGCAGGTAGATGTTATGACGTAGGCATCTGCTAAGAAAGGATTTTTGGAAATTCCCACGGGAACAGGAAAAATCGGGATTTATATCTTTGATTCCAAATGACCCTATCTCAGTAACTATAATAACTAGACTCTTCAAATTTGATACACAAGTAGGTATTACATCAACTAAAACACATATTTCAGGATTTTTAGAAATTCCCCCGAGATAAGAAAATAACGGGATTTATATATTCAGTTCAACGGAATCCCATGAACAATAATTACTAGACTCTTTAAAATTGGCATAAAAGTAGGTGATTACAATAGTAAAAACCGGCCAAGAGCGTGTCGGACACGCCCAAAATAGGGTTCCGGAGCCATTACGAAAAAGTTAAGTAATATTTTTCTAAGGATTTCGTACTTTATACGGAATCTTCGAAGTATAGGTATATTTTATACCTTACGCTGCTATTTACTCATAAACTACTAATAATTCTCAAGCAAACTTAGCCGCTATAGTTTTCCTTGGAAGTTTAATATACTGACTACCATCCTGAATTTTTTCAAATTTTTCCGCTCACCGGTTTAGATTTTAGAGGGGGGGGGGACGCTCGATTTTAATGAAAATTTGCACTTTAAAGTTGAATATTTCGCAAACAAATGACTGAATCGAAAAATCGTTTTAGTAAACCCCTAATGGTTTTAAAATACCTATCCAACGATACCCCACACTATAGGGTTGGATGAGAAAAAAAAAATCACCGCCACTTTACGTCTATGGGAGGTACCCTAAAAAAAATTGTTTTTGAATTTTTAATTGTACTGTTTTGTCGGCATAGTTTACTTATATATTCGTGCAAAATTACAGCTTTCTAACATTGATAGTCTCTGAGCAAAGCCGCGGACGGACAGACAGACAGACAGACAGACAGACAGACAGACAGACAGACAGACAGACAGACGGACAGACAGACAGACAGACAGACATGGCGAAACTATAAGGGTTCCGTTTTTGCCATTTTGGCTCCGGAACCCTAAAAACGATTTTAAAGGATTTTTAGAAATTCTCACGGGATAAGGATAAAACAGGATTTATTTTCAGTTCAACGGGATGGATTTTTCGTTTTACTGGTCGTAGAAAATTGAAATTTAGCATTTAGGTTCCTTGAGGAGTGTAGGGGAGCAGTACAAAAGGATTTCCCGAAATTCTGACGGAAACGGGAAAAAACGGGATTTTTTTTGGCATTTAGGTTGCTTGAGGAGTGTAGGGAAGCATTAAAGAGATAAGTTCCCGAAATTCCCACGGGAAAGAGAAAACACGGGATTTTTCATTTTACTGGACGTAGAAAGCTGAAAATTGGCATGTAGATTGTTTGGGGAGTGTAGAAGAGCATTGAGAGAAAATTCCCACGGGAACGGGAAAAAACGGGATTTTTCGTTTTACTGGTCATAGAAAACTGAAATTTGGCATTAAGGTTATTTGGTGAGTGTAAGGGAACACTACAAAAGAATTCCCCGAAATTCTGACGGGAACGGGAAAAAACGGGATTTTTCGTTTTACCGGTTGTAGAAAACTGAAATTTTGCATTTAGGTTCTTTGGGGAGTATAAGGGAGCATATTATTTATATTTGTTTATACTGTGTTTTTGTTCTGATGTAGTGTGTTTTTGTTGTAAATAAATGTTGTGAGTTTGAGATTGATAAAAGAATTACACCCCTGACCTGAAGTTGTGAAACAGGGCTTCAAAAATGATTTTTAGATTCAAAAAATTAAAAATTATATAATCCTCCGAAAAATCAATTAAAACACAAAAATAAAGATCGTAGAAAGTAAATCTGTGTACCCCAAATTTAACGCGAGCGAAGCCGCGGGCAAAAGCTAGTTCAGTATAAAATTTCTCTAACAAACATTTGGTCTTAGTCTCGTCCGTCGTACAAGATATCCACGAAGAATACGGGCGAGGCAAGCGAGTTTTAGAAAATCTTACGAGTAGAATGCAGTTTTGTTTCTTTTTAAAAATAAGGAAATGTCTCCTTTAAGTAAAATGAGCCAACTTTTTAAGGTAGTTTCCCTCCAGGGCCTGACTTATTTTTCCACACCGTATAGGAACTACATACTAATTCTGCGCGAGCGAAACCACGGGTAAAACTAGTAATAAAATTAAAATTAATTTATAGTTCCAGATAAATTGGATTTTTATAGCCCTTTATTTACATAACTACATATCTACATTTACATAACGTTGACTAACGTACATAATTAAACTTTAGATACCGACTGAAAAATCACCTCTTATCTTTTCGATAAGTACCACTATTTTAAACATATGGATACAATACAATACAATATAAATACTCTTTATTGTACACCAGAAATAATAAGCGATACAGAAAAACAGGTACACAGATAAAATGACAAGGTAAGCAATAGGCGGCCACCACCATCACCACCACCACACCACGTGGGGATACCACGGTATTAAATGAAATAAAGCATATAATTTATTTCATCAAAAAGTTGAAAAGAAAAATCACGTAAGCTACATTCGGTCAGTAACTTGGTACACTTATTCTTGCAAATATAAACTTGGTGAGAGAAATTGTTGATTTTGTTTGTTTTCCGGCCAAAGCGCGAAACAATTGAACACTTCCGGCAACTTGGGCAGGCAACGAATACAACTAAAACTCTTCGACTTTAGGTTAATCAAGATCTTGAGTTTAACACTAACTTGCAATGATAATAAATATGAATGGACGATGTACCTATTGTATTGAATTTTTTTTAAATAAAAACACATGAAATTAACAGATAACAGGATAATAAGAAGTAAAAAGGCGAACTTGTCCCTTAAAAGAAGATCCGCTTATACTTAACCATCATCATCATCAGCCGGCAAAACAACTCTCGCAATATCCTGCACCTGCTCTTTTCTTCCACAGGTGGACCAGAAGTAGGCGGACTCTCCACCCTTACGTTGTCAGTATTCCCAAAATCCGCACAAAGCGTTTTCGCTCTTCCTTCATCAATCGCACAGCAAAAGAGTGGAATTCCCTGCCTGCGACTGTGTTTCCTGAACACTACAATTTGGCCGCTTTCAGATCTAGGGTGAATGAGCATTTACTAGGCAAGCGTGTTCTATCGTAGGCCTCATCCTCGCTTTCCATCAGGCGTGATTGTGGCCAAACGCAAGCCTGTACTGTTAAAATATATATATCGTTAATATAGGTGTGTCAAATTATAATTTTTAGTCACCATCCCAAAAACAGATAGTTTTTTATGAGGTGACATGTGTTAAACATGTATAAGCTTACATATGTAATCTAATCTGTGACTTGAATTGATATTAAATGATTAGATTTCTAAGCCCGGCTAGAACCCACTGGCCAAACTTAGATATAAATAAATAGGAATAGGGCAATAACAATAAGTTATTCGAGAAAATTGTGCTGGAAAATTTTAAATCAAAAATTCTCTGTCACTTTTGTAAAAATTATTTCCTTGTTATTTTAAAAGCAAATATTCGAAACACGCCTATTAAAATATTAAAGAAAATACGCCAAGTTTAAAATGCCCAATCCGCATAACTTTTGACAACAAAAAGCGCTGATTATGAATTCGGTAAAGCTTGATAAGTTAAAAGTTCACGCTGTTGGTCTTTTGAATTCGCCTTTCTTTGTTTGTACTTATTTGAAAAGATCAATATGAAAATGAATTCAAGGGACTGATTAAAACCTTGATTTTACATTGAGATTGTTGATTTTAATCGGTTTAGTCAGATATTTGATTGATTGGTTTTATCCAATAGAGCTTGTCATTAAATCCATACTAATATATAAATGCGAAAGTGTGTATTTGTGTGTTTGTCCGTCTTTCACGCCGTAACGGAGCGATGGATCGACGTGATTTTTGGCATAGAGATAGTTTATGGGCCCGAAAGTAAGATAGGCTACTTTTTATCCCGGAAAAATGCACAGTTCGGCGTGCGGGCGGAGCTGCCGGCAAATATGTATTATGCTAGTTGGCTATGACTTTAGGAAGCTCTAATTATTGTGAGAGTTGCGGGCAACCGGTGGATGCAAGTGGCTCGTTGTCTTTCATTGTGTCGTTCTAAGGGAGACGCCTTCGTTCAGCAGTGGACGTCTTCCGGCTGATGATGGTAATGATGAATTAAAAAATATTGACAAAAGTACAAGGTAACTTATTTCGATTGGTCAGTCTAAGTAACGATAAGACTATAACACCGCCTAGGTCACCCAAGACCAACTGAAATTATAGCAGATAAATTTATATACCAACTTAAACACGGGCACGTTAGTATTGCCCACCGTCCCATACAATACTAACGCATTTGACCTCCAACTGAATGCTCCTAAGATACGATTCCATATAGTTGATTAATGGGAATAAAAACATGAATTATAAATGTTCGGCGGTGTAAATGTAGTTCGTTAGAAAATAAATGAGTTCCTAACTGCCGAGTTTTCATTGCTAAAGTACCAAAGTAAATCAAATTTATACCGGGTGTTACCTTAATATGAGCAAATAATTAAAACATAGATCATACTCCTCAAACTGAACAACATGAGTTGAGCGACTTTTAAAAATAATTAGTTTTTAATTTTTATCACACCTTTTATCACACCGTTTATTAGAAGTAACAATGTAAAGCAAAATTCTTGAGGTTTGTAGCGTGACAGGCGACGTCAGTTGGGTTCTAGGATAGTATAGAATAGTACATTGATAACAGTATTTAATTTGTATAAAAAAAGGAAAATTCAAAGACTCCGTAATTTTAAAAGTCGCTGAACTAATGTTATTCAGTTTGACGAGGACGATCTATGTTTTAATTTTTTGCTCGTATTACAGGGCACACCCAGTAGACTTAAAAACAATGTTGAAATTCAGCTGGCATATTATGTATGCATTAAATTGCACGGCAGTTTTTGTCTGTTTCATCTTAATTAGTATAAAATGAATTAAGGACGTCATTTGTAACCTTACCACACGCAAAGGGCACAAGCAAGGGCTCATTGCCGTTTTGCGAAGCCTACGAATTGACTGATTTTCAGTTGCAAATCCTATGGGGAATTGACCCAATTTCGGAGCAATGCTTATCCCCAGAGTGACAAATTACCGTAAGGTCGACCGAGGCGAGTGTGACAGTGGTGCAAGTGTACTTAATGGGCATTAAGTAAGTATTCAAATTTATTGGTTGTATTGGACCAAGTGTCACTTAAACGCTTTTGGTATAACGATTTTACTGTATGGGCTATGTATTCCGAAATAAATGCTTTTATATTATTATATGATTTTAACATTCAAAATCAATCCAATTAAAATTTAAGAAAAAATCATCAATTCATTCAAAATCAATAAAAATATATTATTAATAAATATGATAGAAATAATTTATTGGATCAAGCGGTACTTTGCGGAGCTCCATGTCAATGAACTGAAATAATTACTTTGCTCACTCACGACCTAAATGTGTTGCGTAATAAAGGTCACCCGTGAGCAGAGTAATTGTTTCAGTTCACGACAGAAATGTTCAAAAGTGACTTTGTCAATCCTTACTATTCTTATTAATATAATAAATGAGAAACTAATTCTTTCCATCTGTCGGTGTGATTCCACTTCACGCCTTAGCCTTATTTCGTAAGGTGATAGTTTAAGACCCTAGGAAGGGCATATGATAGTTTTTATTCCGAAACATTGTATGTAGTTCCCGTATGATCGTGATATCGTGATAAACAGATTTTCGGCAGACGGAGGATAACGACAAAAGTTAACACTCGTACCGTGCATCTTAAAATCATAAACTGCAACTGCTTTTCAATGATTAAGTTGGTACGTACAAATTAAACGCAATTTTTACATTCGACACATAAAAATTGCTATTTATATTGTAAGAAATTACACACACAGCTTAGTAAGTACTTTGTATAATATCGGATAGGTATCTACCACCTGCTTAACATATTATTTGGACACGTAAATTACACCGATTACTTCTTATAGGTATTCGTTTTAACGTTTTCGACTCGAAAAGATTGCAAATCGTAATAGAATTACAACTGTCAAAACTCACTTCCTAAATTGTTTGAAATATAAATCAATACACAGTTCGCTGCTACCTACAAAGTGGAAAACAAATTGCCAAATCCAACTTTATTCAGCCACTCATAACCTGAATTTCTGCGTTGCAGTGACTGATGGTAAAAGTTGGAACTCAAAATGGACCTGTCCATATTTTTGGCAGAACATTAATTTCAGGGCTTAGTAGAATTTGGCAAATGATATTCCTGGAATAAGTAAGTAGAGCTTTATATTAGCTAATGGAGCTACAATATTCAATAGCGGAAAATAATTCAGTTATTCGGACATTCATTATCAAAGAACAAAACTGACATGGGTTGTCTATGATTTTCGTATTATTTATCCAATATAAGATAAACTACGTTGTTCTAAAATAGGATCTAATATATATGTTTAGGTATATAGTTAGTTGTGTTTAGGTATATTACAGATAATAGAACTTTACGTGGAAAATTAGTTTATTTACCTACATACTTTTGCGTTGCCGTATAAAAAAAGCCGCAGAAAATGTCTACTCTCTTACTCCATATTGATGACCTGAGGCCGTATTGCCTAACGTTTCTGACGCTGTCTGTCTGTCTGATCTATCATTTCATTCCGATCGCGAGCGTCAGAAACATTAGGTAATACAGCCTCTGTTGCACTACCGATATTTCAAATACTTACCTTACTTCAAACTATTAACTGAATTCTACTAAAAACACAGTTTCAAGCCACTTATAAGTTTATAACTTAGACAGAATACTGCAATGTCTTGACCATATAAATCTTAGAAATCTGACATAATTCTACCATCATATTGCATAATGAATTTTAATCATACTCGTAATCGATGCCCCAAACGTATAATTAATAACCGTTTTATGTAAATCAACATCCCTAAGTCATCGCCATAATTCTCTAGTGGGAAATCATAAGAGGTCTTTATTAATTTCTTGGGATCATAAAGAATAGAATAAAGAATGACGTGTAAAAGTGCCCATTGCGGCCTATTTGCTGAATAAATGATTTGAATTTTAAATGATTTGAATTTTAAATAGCCTCTTAATGAATGAATAAATGAAATACATTTATTTATGCCCAGCTGTTGCCCGTGACAGTGTGGCCACCTCAGATATTTTTTTTAGCCTAAGCCTACGCAAAATTACCCTAAATTAGGCACTTCTTTTTTTTAACTTAATTTTTTTTAATAAAAGCAAAGCAAATAAATGCGATTTATTAATAAAATCATAGCTGAACTACTACACAGTTTCGGATTTTTTTTAAATCCTGGTTTCTATGTCATCTTCAGTATTTTTTTCTTGAAACTGTATATTTTATTCGATAACTTTTACTCTAAAAAAATACCCTTAATAATTTTCTACCCCAAAAAATACCTTAATGGCATAAAAATAACCTAAAGTTAGGGTAAATTACCCTAAGGTAGGGACACTGGCCCGTGACTCTGTCGCGCGAAGAGTGAGAGTTTTCACAGAGGCAAAATATCGCTAGATGGCGTTAGTATGATTGGTTAAAAAACTAAATGAGCCAATCGCAAGCAAACGTCAAACGGACCTCACGATACTAACGCCATCTAGCGATATTTCGCCTCCGTGAAAACCCTCATTCGTTTATCGCTATCCCACAGGAACTATGCAACTTTCAGAAGTAAAAACTACTTATTGTTTTTCCCAGGATGTCAAACTGTCTGCACACCGAATCAAACGGACAGATAAAGTTATTTTCACATTTATAATGTTAATATGGATTAGTAAGTATGTATAAGGATTATAATACTCATACATTAGGTTAGTTACAACGATTTTCATATTTAACAAACAGTTTAGAACAATTTATTGCTACAAAAAAATCTGTCTCAGTCAACATTTGTAAAGTATATGCCTAGTGGTTTCAAACCGAGCCCGCAACTCGTGATGTCTTTCAAAATGCATGTGCAAAATTATATTTGAAAACCATGAGCTTTACGCTGAAAGAATCGCGAGGAAACCTGCACAAACCTGCGAAACAATTGAATCTTCTTCCCTCTTTCGGTGTTTATCGATTGCCGAATTTGCCGACTATAACTGAGCGTTTTTTTTTACATGTCCCGCAGAAAAGTTCACCCCTAGACAACCTTTTGTCTTTAACCTACGTTAAAATTGAATTGAAGGTTGACGGTCATGTTTCTGGTCTGAGTTAAGTAAATTTTAATTAACCACCTCCAAAACAGTCTTGAACTTTCACCTTTGACTGGCTTTGACTTTAAGTCGGTGGATAATGGTTGACGGACTCTATCTATTGAATATCTATCTGCCGCCTACAGTATCTATGCAGGATGTCTTTCTACCGAAGTTAGAGATTCCAATTCCAATTTTATTCTGAAGTAGTTCTTGCTAGCGGCTTCGCTCGCGCAGAATATTAGTATGTAGTTGAAAACTTTTTGATCCCACTGAAATCATACTTTATTTCTGAATAAAAAGTAGCCTATACTCGTATATTCATTCAGGGTATATATTACCTGGATGCAAAATTTCATGCAAATCAATTGTGTAGTTTTTGCGTCAAATAATGAAAATTAAAAAGCTTATTCGGGACACAAATGTAAATAATAGATACAACAAAAAATAAAATAAAATAAAATCAAATAAAATGAGAATACAAAATCCAAAAAAATAAAAATAATTAAGAATACTTACGCTTCGTCTTTCAGCTCATGGTCGCCACTCGAGGACAAAGTACCAATAGTATCAATTAATGAGATTCTTTCATTTTATCGTCTTAATTTTTTTATCAAATAGCTGGCAAACGAACACGCAGGTCATCATGTTAAGCGATCACCGCCACCCATGGACACCTCCCTTCATAATATCTGTTCTGTATTGGTCAATAATTTCTTTGGCTGCTCTTACTGGCTAGGTGTCGCAAGATGCAGTCAAGAAAGTATATATATATTACAGCTAGCTTCTAGCACTTCTTCATTGACCTCGACCTTTGAAACAAAGAGAGCAATTTCAATAGATGTATTGTTTTGAGGAGGGCCATACAATGTGACGCTCGCGCCCTTGCGGATGAAGTTCAAGTGGTTTCTTTTATTTGTGCTTCTAGAGTTCCTTAGTATCTGAAAAAAAGAGGACAGAATCTTGTTTAGTCGCTAATTATAGGTTTACCAGGGCATTTTTTAGCGTCTCGTGCATTGAAATCGAAACCTTGTACTGTCATTTTGTCATAATTTTTTCTGTGTGCTAAGTTTCTCTATCTGGAAAGCACATAGACACACAAACATTGCGCCTATATTCCCAAATGGGACAGGCTGAGTACACGAAACGTTACCTCTTCGCAGCCACTTTTAGCAATTTTAGGTTTAAAGTTTGACAAAAAAGGTACAATAGTGACAGGTTCTGGAAAGCAAATAGATATAAAAATACATGTACTTAACATTCATAATTCTGTGAGTGGCGAGGATTGAAATTTTTTGTTAGGCAACTCAGAGAGGAGAAGTAATACAATACAGAGAAAAAGTATAGAGTAGACAATAAGCGGTCTTGTCTACAAACGTGGGTTAGGCATGTGACGTGTCGCATGTCTGATGCAAAACCTGGGGGTTGGTGTAAACAGTTCAACGAAACTTTCAATCTATCTATCTATAACAGCCCTTATAGCCGAAGACATAGGCCTCCTCTCTACTTTTCCAGTCATGCCTATCCATTGCCACTCGCATCTAGTTGACGCCAGCTTGTTGCCTGATTTCATCTGTTCTTCTTTTTAGTGGTCGTCCTCTACCGCGGGTGTTAGCTTTTTGTTGGGGTCTCCACTCCAGGACTCTCCTCGCCCAACGATTGTGGAAACTTTCAATAACGTGACGTAAATAAAAAACCAGACAACCCGGTGAGAATCGAGTTGTTACGGTGCCACACCACTGCTCGGTAGGTATAGATGTTTATATTCATAATTTTAGTACCTAATGAACCTGGATGATTCCTAGCATTATAATGATATTTAGCTCTAACAACTAAGCCAGCTGGTAGATTAATTATTTTGCGTCTCTAGTGAGCTTTCTCGTCTTTCGTATATATCTAAACCATATTTTCATAAATTAATAACAAAGTTCTGAGTTGCTCATATTGTAATACGATACTTGTAGTAACTTATTGGAATTCCAGGTATTGAACAAAATAAACTACGCCTTGATTAGTACCTTCGTGAGGAGAATGGAAGCAAACAATACTGCGGGCTACTACGAAATTCCAAAATCGAAGTTCGTATCGTACCGTCCCGCCGACGCTTATATTATATAATACGAGAGTGAGAGGGACGGTACGATTAGAACTTAGATTTTAGAATTTTGTAGTAACCCCTGTTGGATGTTGGAACTAGAAACTTTGTGAGCAGCGAGAGGTAAACTTAAACCATAACGTACCTACCGCCAATCGAAGGATAAATTGAAGGACCGTTTATATAAAGTTTCATTCAGAAGATCATCTGATATTACTTCATTTATATGTTGTTGGCTTTCGTAAAATTGTCACGGCATGTTTGTGAATAAAGTTTTTTATCTATATTACATCGCAGTAGTTTTTTACACAGTCATGAAGAATACTGCGAGTCGACATAAAATAAATTTTAATTATTTTAGTTTTTTTTTTTTATGGTATAGGGGGCAAACGAGCACACGGATCGCCTGATGGTGAGCGATTACCGTCGCCCATGAACACCTGCAACACCAGAAGAGTCACAAGTGCGTTGCCGGCCTTTAAGGTAGAAGTACGCGCGGTCTTAAGTATCTCGATGCCTGTTATTACAAATTAAAGCTTAATAATACAAAAGGCTGCTGGCAGTTCGAAATGCCAATAAGCAGTTAACTGGTACATTGTAGACGTAGATATCTCAGACAAGGTCCGTAATCAGCTTAGTACGAGAAATAGCGAACTTTATCTCGCCCGCCAACGGTCGTCCGCAGGGAGTGCCAAATATTTCAAGCAGCGTTTCAGGCTTCAGTCCTCATTCAGGCACGGTGGCAGCAGGACGTGTCTGCACAGAACCTGCCCAAGTATTCGCCACCAACGATACTTCCAAGTCTACTTCAACTTTACAGTGACGAAACTCATTTGAGATTGTGGACTGTATTCAAAAAACTTTCATCAAGTTAATGGTTGAATTTTAGTGTTTGCACTTAGTGAAAACGAGAGTTGAAATTGTTGACATTGTTAGCCGATGTGTGGGTGAGTAGAATTACACAACACGTTTTTCTCTATGGCTAACCTATTAGGCATCTGTTTTAAATTATAAGACATAATAGAAAAAAATGGCCAGTCCCTGTTCCTTTCGGGTGATAACCAAATAAAAGTTTTCTCGGGGAACTTTTATCTCGAATATTTTCCCTCGGGCCCGGAATAATTTGTCAACGTAATGTTAACAAACTCGGGAATAACCCGACATCGACAGGAGGATTTTCCAGCAATTTTTTCACTCCAGTTACAGTGACGCCGTTTTGTCAGCAAAGCTTTTAATTTACTGCTCGAATTACTCTTTTATTCATTACCGTAATTTTACGCTTTGTAGCGCTGCCTTCCTGCAAAAAATGCGTAATTTATTTTCCTTTCTTATTCAAACTGCATAATTCTTTCTGTTGGTTAAAGAAACCAAAAATAGTCATAAATGGTTTCATTGGGCTAAGCTTAAATGCCGTGGTGGCCTAGTGGTTTGACCTATCGTCTCTCAAGCAGAGGATTGTGGGTTTAAACCCCGGCTCGCACCTTCAAGTTTTTCGAAATTCATGTGCGGAATTACATTTGAAATTTACCACGAGCTTTGCGGTGAAGGAAAAAATAGAGAGGAAACCTGCACAAATCTGCGAAGCAATTCAATGGTGCGTGTGAACTTCCCAATCCGCACTGGACCCGCGTGGGAATTATGGCCCAAGCCCTCTTGTTCTATGAGGAGGCCTGTGACCAGCAGTAGGACGTATATAGGCTGGGATGGAAGCTTAAATGCACACACTTCAGTTTAGAATACTTGCTCCGCGCATGTTGATAAGGCTGAATAAATTACACATTATGCCTTATAGAAATGTAAATGTATTCTAATTTCTGGAATATTTTCTTTTCTTGGGAAAAGAAATTTGTTTGTTCTGTATTGGGAGGACTGGCCCTCGAGACTTGAGGTGCTACAGAGACTTAATTACAAACCAACCCTTTGAGAGATGGAAATAGATTTTCTTTGATTAGGCGAGCTCCGCACTCGGCTGCGATCACTCAGTTTCCTTTTTAGGACTAATCTAGTCAAAATTTAGGCAATTTTCATGAATATATTTTTGAATTAGGTATCGTGTGTACTTTTATTTTTAACCCCCGATGCAAAAAGAGGGGTGTAATAAGTTAAACCGCTATGTGTGTCTGTCTGTTTGTCTGTCTGTGTGTCTGTCTGTGGCACCGTAGCTCTTCAACGGGTGCACCGAACACAACAAAAAAAGAATTAGGGAAATCGGACCAGTCGTTCCCGAGTTTTGTGCTTAGCAACACATTTTACGGTTCATTTTTATTTATACAGAGATGTTGTCACGCCTTTGATGTGGTACACTCTGTATATCGATTAACATGGAACATCATCAACAACTGCCTGAAAAACATTTACACCCACCTGCTAAAATTATTCCGGATTAAGAATCGAACAATTAAAAACGTACTTAAGCAGGAAAACAACACCGGTACAGGACGTGGAAACAATACACACATTTCTCAATTAAAGCTCAGCACTGTGGAAATTTCTGTAAAAAATGTAATTGCGAGGTTTGCGACCCATGCACAGAATGTATTAACGGGCAGATAAAAAGATAACAAGTGCGATCCCGTACTGCAATTTGAATGTAATGTTTTAATTTCTGTGTCGAGAGAATGGGTAAGAGTGTTATAAAATTCTAGGGTAGCAAGAAAGTGCCACATGCTTTGAATAGCTCGAATCGGGTTTAGGGTGGAGCCAGATGAGTGTAATTTTTGAGCTGTGAGTCGCGAACTTTCGGTCGCGTAATTTTCGTTTCATACAATATGTATAACTCATTTTTAGTCGCCGTGTGGCACAAACTAGATTTTTGTATAAAACTGAATGCAGCAGAAATAGCGCGAAAGAAAATACGCGACTCACGACTCAAAAAGTTACTTTCGTCTGGCTTCACCCTTAATAGTACGAGTAGCTGAAAGATGACAAGATTTTTATTTTAAATTGAATTATACTTTTATATAAGTAATATGATTTGTAGAGGTTTTTAAATAAACCCCCTTGCAAAAAAAAACGGGCACCTATGGTTTTTGTATTTTATGTGCATGAAAGCTTATTTTCTAAGTTTCAATGCCTAAAATCTGAAAAACCATAGGTGCCCGTTTTTTTTGCAAGGGGGTTTATTATGTTCTTAACAAATTTAATATATAAAAAGAAAAGTCCTGGCTAATTCATCAACGTTCTGCCCTACGCCTTAGGCCTAATATATTTTACCCTATTGTTATAACATAAATAAATTTCAGGACTAACCATTGAACTTGGTCTTATTTTACATTTATGTTTTTGATGGGATTATTTACAAAACTTCTAACAAACCAAATGAAAAAGTAATTCAATAAAATAGTATTTACACTTAAGCAACGAAGCACGAACTTAATAACAAAGATGGAGTTATAACGGAGTTACCACGCGTAAACGACAAAGACAACGGTATTATGAAACTTGCCACGTTGCGTCACGGAACCCTAAAAAGAAGAAAGACAATAAAAGGCCAGCAACAAATCACAGCTGAGGATGCGTAAACACGCTTCGCTCGCTCGCACATAGCCAACCCTGCACAGTGGGGGCGCTATTTCACAACAATTTTCATCGAAATGATATTAGGTATTACGTACCATTAAATCCGGCAACTTTACCGTTGGCCGTGCCGGCAGAAAATTCAATAATGTCATTGAATAAGCGAGGAAAAAGATCCGCGGAATATTCGGGAAAAGTCGCTTTTTGTCCGGTTCAGGGGATTTGTGAGCGTAAAATTGAGTGTTTGAGATTTTTACAAAAAAAACATTCGGTATCCACTGGAGCTTTGATTTTTTTTATCATGACATTTTATACCTAGATCAAAATGGTCCTGGGTTTGCAAAAGCATTAATCATTATGAGTAATAGGGCCGCATGATAGACTGAAAGTGGCAGTTCAATAAAACAAATTGCTAATTACAGTACCAATAGAAATTAACAGAAATAAATAAAAACATTGGACATCTGACACCAATTGACCTAGTCCCAAACTAAGTAAAGCTTGTACTATGAATACCAGACAACAGATAAACGTTTACTTATATAGATAAATACATACTTAAATACATATTAAACATCCAAGACCCGAGAGCAAATATTCGTATTATTCATACAAATATCTGCCCATGAACTCCGAGACGATTAACTGTAATCACCAAAATACATACGTGTTAAGCATACACGTGTGTATTTTGGTTAATACAGTTTAATATCACGTCTTTGCTACAAAATTATCTTATATATAGTACAGAGCATTGTTCTTATAGAGCAGCATTTTTTACTTATCATTATCAGTCATTATCATTAGATATATTTGTAACTTTACATAATTAATGCTTTGCTTTGCTTTTGCTTTTTTACATTTGGCTATATAACTATTATAAATAATAATGTGAGATACCATTATATACAAATCTCAAATCTACATACTCGAATATGGCGTACTACACTTGCTTCCACGTCCAAGCTAAGTTTCTTTGAGAAGTTTTCAAGTTTCCCATGCAGCAGTCTGTCAAGGTTGAAAGCGCCCTCACTGTTTCTAAGTCCACTACAATCTAGCTAGCAACTATTACGGAACCAACCACTGACTAGGCTGTCCCGCGTTCGTTAACTTCAAACGTTAACTCCATTTCCTTTTCTTTTATTGCAACTCAAATATCTCGCAACTGCGTAGGTATCGTTAGGTTTATCCGCTTTCTTTGTTAAGATTTCCGATGACGCGCTCTAAATAAATGTTTTATTTTTGTCGTGACTTTATGGCCGAGTGTTTTTTGGAACGTTCCGTGGTATTAACTTGTGAATGGTAAATTGAGATGTTATTTTTTTCTCTTTTTTTATAATGATTGTTATTGTCCACAACGCATAAAGTTCAAGTCTTTTCTTCGAGACTTATTTCGAGTAAAATCTTCTTTTTCCTCAAGAATTGTTTAACTTTCGCTGATGTAAGGAAGATTCAAGTATTATTGTAAAACAAAAACATTTTTGTGAACAGAATAGAAGAATAACAGAACATACAAGTTCATACAAGTACATAATAGAGTTGTACATTTTGATTTCTCATAATTGTTAACGATTTTAATTACGTAGCAAATGTGATAAAAGCTGGATTATTATTACCATCAAACCAATTTTAAGTATTTAGGTAAGTATGTCATTTAAACCAGTTTAAAATCTTTAATTAATAATAATCTTCAAATGGTAAGTTAACTTTCACTTGAATATTTTCTTTATTGATTAGTTGTTGGATGTAAGTTTAATTTTAATGGTTCAAAGTAAGAAAAATGACAGCGTTCTGTTTGACTTTATTTCTGCTTGATTTTTAAAACTGTTCTCAGTACTCACATACTATGTACTTATTAAATAAAAGAAAAATAAATTAACCTATAATATGTTTAAGAGATAACGTAGCATTCTAAGAGTGAAATACTTTTTGGAATCGGTCCAGTAGATTTGAGTTTATTCGTTGCAAATATACGAAAAAACAAATATTTTCAGGAACAGGAAAAACTGTATTTTTTTTTTTAATGAAACACTTATCTTGGAATTAAACCCAGATATTTTTCTCTAGATATTTGGGCAAGCTTGACTGAACACATCTGCATCAGCATTCTTACTGTTTAAACTGTTTTTCACCTCAATGTCTTTTACCCTCTTTTACCTTGTGCATCGAATATGGTGTAAATCTCTCTATCTCTCTTTCTCACTCTCAAAATTCCACTAAAATACCTTTACGTTCGCATTCAGTCAACCTCATCCAACCATTTGTTGAAATAGCGGATCAATTTTAATACATGTATAAGTATGTGTTATTCAAAATGTACTAAAATGGCGAATTCCTTTCGGAATATCTGGCTACACTTAGACACGTTATCGAAATATTTGCTGGGTCGGTTAGTGCGGCGAGCAAATCCCTGTGGCGGGGTAATCTCATACGATTGCCTTAGCAAGCAAAGCCAGTGAGACGTTGCCGCAGTACACAAAGATAAACAATAGCACAAGATTGCTTACGGTCGCGACCTTATAGCTACTTTTATGCGACAAATGTATGCAGCTCCTCGACCTCCACACTGTATGAATACACACAAAACAACTATCAACACCATCACACTACACTGACGTGTTTCGAACTCAACTAGAGTTCATCCTCAGAGCATGGTGAACGGTTAACGTACTTAAACAGTTATTTAATTTTGTGATGGTCAGTGGAGATTATTACTCATAACATTTAGGTACTCAGGAGTAACAAAGGGACGCCATACATCCCTGTAAAAATTAGATACCTATTACGTTAGTGAAATGTGTGTACATACGGACCCGTGTGAATTTTATCTTTTATGTATTTTTAATTCACCTATTTTGTCATGCTTTTGTAACTAGTTAAGTAAATTTTATCTAATATAATTCTAGCATAAAGACTGCCAAGTTTTTTGCGGTGAATTATTTTAGGCAATTATAAATTTTCCGAATACGCTGGTAAATAAATAAGTAGTATAAAAAGTGAGATACAAAAAAGCCCTTTGCGACTTCATTGCAGAATAAATGTTTTGATTTTGATTTCTGAATATTAAGATCATAAAAATGTGACGCTACGATATCGATGCTTTGTGGGTTATTGAATTACTGTTGGTGTGGATGTAGTGTGAACCCAGCTTAATATTATGCTTACTTGGCTTACGGAACAGACACTTCTCTTGTAGCAATGAAAAATGTGTTGCTGTCAGCAATTTTAGGTACTTGAGGGAAAAAATTACTACGGATGCGTTAGTAAATAAATAAAAACAAAATAAGTATGCTAATAATTATTTGGATATCGAAGCGTCGATGTTCTTGAGTGCATACGTTCACACCAAAATAAGCACGGGGATGATCCTGTAGGACAGGTATCTTTGGGTTATTTCATCATTTTAAATTTTGTCGCCAAATTTCCACACCATAAAACAGCCGTCGCATAAAAAATAAAAAAGTTATCCGTTACAAAATCATTTAATATCTATTTTTTGTATTTTGTCTTCATCATAACGTCAAAAAAGATTTTTTGCTCGCTACTTTTTATGAATTAATTACATTCTTGAATAGCTATCATTAATTCACATATATATCAAAACCCCGTTTTCCCTGCATGTTTTCTGTTGGCATATTCCCAAGTGCCTCAGTTCGATTGTCAGCCCGGGAAACGATTTATATTTTTTCCTCGTAAAGTTTCTCTTTTGCACAAAAGAAGTCAAAGCAAATTGCGAGAAATAGTTTTTCATTATTTAAACACAATTCCAACTCTTCCTGACGCAGAGTTCGACGCTGAAAATGAAGATAAAAAATCTAATAAAACTAATAAACAGTGTTATTCGTTGTCATTCATATTAAAATTTAATTAAAAATAAACAGTGCTAAATACATAGTAGGTACCAATCATGAATCCTATACGGTAAACAATCTTAATCCTTCTATTCAGTTAAATCCTGACAATGGTTCTATTCTTAGATTGCACACAATCAACGAAAGCACTATTATTGATCTCACAGGTTGGAAGGAACTCGTAAAGGATACCTTATATAGCTTAAGGTATATAAGGCACAAGGCAGTTACTTTTATATTTATCTTTATCTCCCAGTTTTAACGTACTTATACCATTCGCATATATGCAGCGTTTAAAAAACACAAAACTTTGATTTGTAAGCGTTATTAACCTGAGTAAGAAACATTATTTACTAAGAAACCAAAAAAAAGGAAACGAATTAGCTTTCAATTATTTTCTTTAAATAAGTACTTAGCATATCGTTCATGATTAGTCTATTACAGACTGTAATATGTGCAAAGGGAACGCAAAGATGTATAATTCAAAGATGCTTTATGTCACTAGGATGCCTCTTTACAATTTTATAGAAAAAAACAACCACAAGCGATACCGACAAGGTAGTAAAGTTTGACCTTAAACTGTATATGAGCGTCATACTCAACCACAAGTCTGTTAAATGTAGAAATAATGTAATGCCTAAAAGAACCTGCGCTGCGTAAAAGCATCCAAAGATCGTTTGTTAAACAGTTTTATTTTTTATAAAACTAACCGTTGATTGACTCCTATCTCATTAGACGAAAAATGCAAATGGGCCAAAGATGTATCTCACTGGTTTAGTAACAGCCTAACTATTATTCACTTTAGCCTTGAAGACTGCTCTAGGTTACAATAAAAATATCCTACTAATACTATAAATGTGAAAGTTTGTGAGTGATGGAATATGTTTGTTACTTCTTCACGCTGAAACGGCTGGACCGATGTGGAATAAAATTTGGAAAAAAAGTTAGTTTATAAACCGAATTTAAAACATAACATATTTTTTAGTCCGATATTCCCACGGGATTGGGATAAAATCTCTAAATAACAACCGCTGGGCTTAGAGCGAATCCCATGTAAAGGTGGATAGTTGTTTTCAATATCAACGGAGACTGCATTTCTTAATTCGATTAGCTACCTACCATTTATGTGTAACTGTCTCGTAATTGGTACTGGGGCAAACAGGTGAGGTGATTATCACTAACGACGATAACTAACGTTCTGCGTCATTAGAGAGAGAGAGAAACATTTATCATTAGTCGACGTTTGGCAGCAGGCTTTGATTTACATAGTTAAATGGCATGGTATGCTATCCCATGCTAAGTCCTGAAGCGATTTCAACATGAACAATCACATCGACCAAAACATTTGAGGAATATGTCTATAGTTAGGTATTGTTTTTGTTTCTACCGCAAAACATTCTCTATCACGTGACAATGTGATTTACTAGTAATATTTATTCACACTTTTCAATCCCTTCTGTTAGTAATAGGCCACAGCATTAGCCATAGGTCCCCGCGGGCCCAGTGCAGATTGGGAACTTCTCACCACTCCAGTGAATTGCAAAGATGTGTATCTATTCAGAATTTACATCTTTAAAGCTTAGTCAGATATAACCCAATTTAAACAGATAATATAATAATAATAAGAAGACAAAGAAAACTTGCCCAAGAAACCTTAACTAAATATATTAATGATACCTACTATAAAATCAAAAATTATAAAAATAACACCCCGTCCAAAAGATCTGCCTGTGGCAGAGTTCCCATGATGCTACCTCAATACCCCTTTGGACCGCAAGTGCGATCCGCTGGGATAAATACGTACATATAATTTTATTATTATATATAATAATATATTCTATTCAGAACCTTTTACTTTGGGTCTCAATTTGAATGGTGCAATTGAATGTAATATCACGGCTATTAAGAATTGTATGTATTGCGTAAAAGTTCCTACAGGTAACGATTGAGCTACCTAAAACTTGTCATACAATTGGTACTATTTATACGAATAATAAATTTGTTATCCCTATGGCAACACTATACGTAGATTTCATCATATTGTCATACAATATGTTTTTTGACGTATAACGACGGACAACCCTTTGTCCGATATTGGACGCTGGCAGCGGTAGGGTGATTCGAAGGCGATGGATTCAATAAGCATAAGATAAGATTTGACCTCATTTCGATATTATTTATTGTTATTTTGTTCCGCGTTATGCATACCTGATTATACAGTTTCTTCTCTTATAATAATATTATGTTCAAAACAGTTCAGAGATTGCTTTATTACTTTAAAAATACTGTTTGATCTCAGAATTAATAATAAGAGGATTTTTATGCGTGTCCGTTCAACATCGATATTGCTTGTGCACACGTGGATTCCGTACTTCAGAGTTGGCAAAAACGGATTACTTTGTTGTCCATCCATCTGTCTAGATCCTTTTTCTTAGAAACGCGTGGAGGCGAAAGGTTGAAAACGGTGTTGCACACTGCGTACATTTTGCGTAGGAGCAGGACTAAACCTACAGATATACACACATTTATTAAATTAGTTAGGTTTTAGTAAATTATGGTACTCGCATATAAAATCCTTTTCAAACCAGAACATACAAACATACATATAAACATTACGCCTGTATTCCCAAATGGGGTAGGCAGAGCTCACGAAACGTTACCGCTTCGGAGCTTTTAGCTATTTTAGCTTTTAAGTTTGACAAAAACGGTACAATAGTGACAGGTTGCTAGCCTGTCTCCTATGGTATACCTTACCTATATCTTCGTAAATTACGGTGCTTATATATGAGAGTACGCTAATTTACGAAAACCTATGAAAACATAAAACATTGGTAGTTTGCAGAGACCTGCGATTGCTCCGGTTTTAAATCTGTGCCCATTTTCGTTACAGACTGAGTTGAAAAATTATTGGGTATATTATGGCTTTTTGAGCGTCTCGCGCTTTTAGTTCACATGACATTTACAGTCCTCTTGTTGATTATTAGGTTTGTGGTTTTGAAAGTGATATTATTTGCAAAAATACTGTCATTTCCATAACCAGCTAACCGATAGCTCTTCAAGGAAAAAGGATACTCATTCACATACGATAAGGGGAAATAGTGGCCCCATGCGGGCGAAAACGGGGGACGGAGCGAGTACTAACTGATTCGGATCCGAGTGAAATGCAAAGGTTCTTTAAGATGCCATTTCGCCCAACTACCCACAAAAGCGCTTACGAAGCCCGTATATGGATTTACCTGCTTTTAATTAAGCCTCACAGTTTACTTAGCCCTACATACTCTCCTAATGAACATACCTAATTCTCTCGGTTTGCACACCGTTGAAAGGTAAAATTATTCATTCCCCTGTTAATTTCATTTTCATAATGCCCCCGTTTTCGTGTATATTAAGCGGAGTTGACAAGGTTATTATTATAATCTAGGCACTTCTCATTCATAATTATAATACTGAGTTTACTGAACTAACACTGAGTTTTGAAATGTGATTAAATAAGTTTTTTGTAAAAATTTAATTTTTTTTAATACAAGTTTTTATGCTGACTGTATTTTTTGTTGACTGTACTTGCATTGTCATCCGTTCTGTACTACATTTAAGTACCAAATTTCAAGTCGATGCCATTAACCGTTGAGGAGTTCCATTCTGCAGAGACGATCCTGGCCGGTCTACCCGGATTTCACTACCATATTATTATATTGTCACCAGATTTACATGAGTATGCCAAATTTAAAGTCAATCGGACACTAGAGGTGGGTTAAATTTACCCTCTTATTCATAAACGACAATCAAACCTATTTTAGTTAAAATGCCGCTAAAATTCGTTTGTCCTTATCTGTCACTTGGACATTTGTATTTGTTAGAAAGGGACAAAGCATTTGTTAGTTAACATAGGCTTGTTAAGTTTTATGAATAAGGGGGTTAGCTTCCAAGATTTGACCCGCACATACGATTCATAATTTAACATATACCTACCTACATCGCAAGTTAAATAAAAGGTTTTGAAATAAAGGTGCTGTATAGTAATGAAAATCGTAATATTAATAGTTACGGAGATGATAGACCATGCTGTGCCATTCACTATAGAAGCAACTGAATTGTGACCCACATTTACCTACCGTGAAAACGTTTTACGTTAGTTAAATTACAGAAATAAAACAGTTTGTACCAGAAGTGATTTTATGTAAAGAAGGTTTCTTATGGTTTTAAAAAAACATTTTCGACGACTATTGCCAATGCTGTGGAACGTACGTAAAGCCGACTTTAGACTTGCAAGAAAAATCGTGCAAGTTGCATTACATTGCGAGGCTGTAAAGCGAACGAGTTTGTAGTGGTCAATCGAGCGCCGCAATGTAATACCAATTGCACGATTTTTCTTGCAAGTCTAAACTCTGCTTTAGATCTCGTAAGGCTCTATACATTACAACGTATCGTATCATACTACAACCGTAACAGCAACGTGTCAGGCAAAAATATATTCTTTGTATCGAAAAGTATGAGACTGCCCACTAGACTACTTATTCTGTGCCACTAGCATGTTTCGTAACCGACCGGCGCCGTTGCGTGTCATGTATGCGTTTGACATTCCGTTTTACACTCCGTCTGACACGTTCCTATTACAGTCATGGCATGTTACGGTGTAATGTGTACTGTGTAGAGACCTTAAGACACACACATATGCAAGCCATGCGATATGCATTTATTTGAAGATGGTTTTACTGTTCTGCGTTAACTTTGAAGAAACAAAAAAGACAATTTCTTTATACACACAACACGTTTATGGTGAAATTGTTAATTAATGATATTTTTTTCGGTTTCAGCAAAGTTTCTTAAGATCTCATATATGTATACACACCTCATACATATATCACAGTTGTAACAATAACAATAATTACTTACCTTTAAACTATTATGTAATAAGATTACATTTTTTCATGTTCTAATAGAGGCTGTATCCTGCAGCCAAACTGTGCAAACAGTTTTGCAGGGCTATGTATAAAAGCAATGTAACATTGATGATAAATAAATACTTTTTTCATTTTCATGATTGCACTAGCATCTATGTAAGATTACTTTTACTATACTGGTAAGCCTGTAAAATTTTCCTTTAAGTGGGTGATACGTAAGAACCTAACCTAAAGTACGCGGTTTTTAAGTTTGCGAGCTACGAGCAAGATTTCAATCCGGTTGGATCGCCGACGGTTCTAAAGTACTCTTACTTACGGTGACACACAGGCGAAAAACACGCGCGAACTTGCCTACTACGTCTGTCACCCACTTTACTTCAGGCTATTTGTAATATTACGATGGTAAAATAACCTACGTTTGCGAACAGAATGGTAATGATCACCATTTGATTGAAACTTTTATGTTTATTGTGGAAACTCTCACAGCAATTTACCTTTACGACATTAACATTTTACCCATGCCATTGTAATGCAATGCCAGGTAAGCACTTTTGCCTAAATCCTTTCCAGGACAAACGTAAAATATGTACACCACTTAAGGGCGAACGGGCGAGGACTTCGTGATTCGCCCCAACCAAATACGAGCCATTAGTAGTTTCTATCCTTTGCTAAATGGAGCGAGAGAGTGCCCACTTCCATACTTCCTCGATTAAGTCAGGGGACCAATCGAATTAAGTAGAACTCTTATTGTTATCAACTTTTTGCGCAAGCTTTTGAGACACGCAACGTTTTATTGCTAAAAATAGCGTTAGGAAAATCTTGTGAGAATTACTTAAGAAGTTTGTCTTCCATATGATTTGTTTCTTACTCTTACTTAATAATACCTAGTGTCAACTACTAGTCGATAGTTTACCTTATGCATACAGGGATTTAAACTCAAAGGTTTCTCAGTAAAAGTCATCTACCTATCTTTGCCTCTAAATGAAATACAAAATGATTTTCGTATGTGTGCTCTCTGGTTAAAGGACTTTTACCCAAAACAAATTACAGCTTTCCCTAAACTAAAGTCTGGTAATGTGTTCCGTTCCTATGTTCGCAAAATATATGTAGCGGTAAAATTCGTGCCTACGGATACCGTTTCCGTATCGTGCTGTCTTATGGCGGGGGGCGGAGAATTAATCGCCAAATATTAAGTTCCGGTGGCAAGTAACTTCAGAATACACGTGACACTCAGAGATGTCTGCAATTTTTTTTTCAGAAATGTGAAAATTATTAATTAAAACTGGAGTCTGTTTTCTATCAATCGGAAATTTGGAATATTTTACCGGTTTCCATCACTCGGTTTATCCAACACTCTGGGCACTCCAAGTCCAAGCCTAGGAAAACGTTGATTAAAAAAAGTTTCAGTTTTACTCAGGAGTATACAGTTTATTTTGGCTTTACTCTGACACTAAGGTCTATTTATCAAAAAACACGTAAAGTTACATATAAGTTACTGAATTAAGTCCTTTCTCACGAATAAGTACAGGGGAAATTTAAATTGTGATGCTAATGCTTAAATTTGGGAGTACGGTGATTTAACTTCAACAAGTATGAACATCCTAAATTATAAAAAAAAAATACTTTATTTCAGACCAAACAAAAGTAAAAAAAAGGAATTTTAACAAATAGTTAATTCAGTTTATTGTCCAGCATCAAATGAGCTTGTTAAGCTATTTTTGTATCACGATTCAAATTTCAGTCTTTATATTTCTCAACAAAATCACCCAAAAATAAAACAGACGGAAGAGAAACTAAAAAACAGACGCTCAAAAGCAGCAGCGAGCGTTGAGATGGATTCCAAGGCACTCTAATGCAAAATTAAATTTCATTCAAATGGAATGTTTTGTATTTTCCCCCTCTAGATTGTTAAAACTGAAATAACACTTAGACCAGTTTCATCGCACAATCAATACGAAGATGTTTTTTCTGTTCCCCGCTTTTACATTAATTTTGCTACTACAAACAATACAATTGAAGAATGATTTATGTTCAAGTTCCCAGTTCAGATGTCGATTGTTATCACTAATTGGTCGAATTGTACCGAAGCGAAATAATAAATTATAGCCCTTCAAATACCTTCAATAATTGGCATTTTGAGTAACGTCATTTTATAATACTACTGCCAAAGGATTTCAGCTCCGTATTATTAATTAAGAAACTAGGTACTAAATCGCACACAGTTTAACTGTCCCATCAAGAGCCGCAATACGAGTAAGCGTGGTTTGGTGGTCTAAGTTAAAAATTTACTTTATTTAAAAAGCTTTAAAATATTATAATATCGAAGTCTTAATACCTAATATTAAAAGAATTTATCTCTCTCCACTAAAACGATTGAATTTTTAGTAGTTTAAGAGTAAATAACAGCCTACGGTATAAAATACACCTAAACTTGGAATATTCCGTACAAAATACGAAATCCTTAGAAAAATATGACTTATTTTTTTCGTAATGGCTACGGAACCCTATTTCGGGCGTGACCGATACGCTCTTGGCCGGTTTTTTACAATTAAGTCCTTCAAAGTAATCATATTAGTAGTAAGTGTTATATCTAACCAAAAACCAAAAGCCTCCTTAAAATATTCTATCTAATTCGTTTTGTTTCAAAAGTCAGCAGTAAAAAGGTTCGCAGACGGTACGAGAAATTGCTCGCTCTGTTGTGGAATTCAAAATAACGGAGACTAATGGAATATTCCTTGCATTTAGACAAAATCGCCGAGAATGTTGACCGGTCACTAGAAATATTGAATTTATGATTCCGACCTCTTCAATTTCATATTAGGATTTTGCTTTACTTACCTACTATTGAATAACTGGTTTAATTTAAAATTTTCAGTTTTGTTGTACCTACCTGCTCAATTTTCCCAATGTTTTTTATTAAATTGTTTATAATGTGTTTAATAAAGAATCGTTGTATTGCTTTGTTGTTGTAGACAATTTTATGGATCGTTCGTTGTATAGAAAGCCACTTATTTATATTTTAACTAACTTTACATTTATTACGTCTAGAGATTCAGTGTTGTTAAAGCCAAACATAATTCTTAGCAACTTACAAGAGGCGACACTTACCAAACCTTCGAATAATCTTGAAAAGGAATAAAAGTCAAATGAAAGAGTACTCACCTGAAAGCAACGTCAAGTGCTATCAAGCATAATGCAATTTAAAAGACATCATAAAACGTGAAGGGGATAAAAATACATACGCGGAACGCGTAAAATGACAGACATAGGCCTTATTTCTCCTTACTCATTCTCTTGAGAGCAGATTACTTTTCTTCACGAAAAACAAATCTTGTTTAACTTGAAATGAAAGTTTCAAGAAAAAAAGTATTACACCTACTTCTTCTAACAGAGAAAGTTAATCTGATTAAAACGAAGACTAGGTAGAAATTGATTGCTTTATTACAAATTGTAAAATTTGTAAAAATCGCCGACTGCGTTGTCATTCACTTTTAGTATAAAATGAAGCATCTATCCAATACTGTTGATCTTCAGAACTACATTTACTTATATCTATCATCACTTCTTACACTGAACCGCTACATTCGGCTCGATTTATTCACAAAACGCCGCACAACCTAGACGAAAGTAGCCTATAACCGTTTCGGAGCGCTCCAACCCACTTGTGAAGCATCGGAATACATTTCAAGGAATGGTTATAGTGTTTATATCATATTTTGAAGATATTATTTAGTATTCAGCCGATGAGGCACGCCTATCTATGTATTATTAGGGTATTGGGAGACTCAATCTGGTATGTGTGCATGGGTGTATATTCTAAAGTTAAAGGTGAAGCTTCACCTCAGACTCTATGCATACAAATATTATCTCACCACGATTTTGACGTCAATACGAATACGAAACTCTGGTATTCGTATTCATCCAATACTGACATTCATTTTGCCAGTACATAGTGTTCTGAATATTTAGACAGCTCAGTGATAAGGCTTGAATTATTAATCTAGGTTGATTTCGGTTCGCATAGATGATGAATATTCGATTTCTTTGAATTAAGAAGGGATGGCGGGTTGATGTTTTGGCTACGTGATGCTTATGCAAGTGTTACGTCGGACTTGTTAAGTCACAAACAGGAATAAAATGAAGGTGTTAAGAAAAACATTCGACATGTTTTTTCTACCTATACAATTTACATTTTTTTTTACAGAAAAAAAGATTGCTTTTGACCACAATCACGTGTGATGGTAAAGAAAGATGTGGATTAAGATGAAGCACGCTTACCTAATAAATGACCATTCACCCTAGATAAATATATTAACTAGCTGTTACCTACCCGCGACTTCATCTGCAAATAATTCGGTTTTCACTATCTCGCAGGAACTGTGTAATTTTCCGGGCTAAAAACTATCCTATGTCCTTCCCCGGGACGTAAACTATCTGTATACCGAATGTCATCTAAATCAATTCAGCGGCTTAGACGTCATGCAGTAACAAACATACAGATTTACAAACTTTCGAATTTATAAATATTTACCACGGAATACTTGACACTAATTGACTTAGTCCCAATACAAGCGAGTTAAATGCCATAGATACTTAAATACAATATTAAACATCTAAGACTCGAGGACAAGCATTCGGATTTTTCTCGGGACTTCAAGCTTCATGGTCAGGGTTCCCCAACCAATGTGCTATCTGGCTGTCAAAATTTACAATATAATGCTTTAAACATTCATGATTCTCACTTTTATAATAAAATTAATACCACAATCGGGACTTAACACGGTATTAATAAACGACGTTTCGACCACATTATTACATGGGTCGCAAGTAGACTGAAGTGTCATGCCATTATTATTATTGCCCCTAATGGCGGCCTTAAGGCTTGGGTCAATCTCAGTTTATTTATTTTAAGGAGAGCAAACAGAAGCAAGTGTATACAATATGTAGGTACTCATAAAATAGATATACTCTTAAATTCACTTACTCCCTAACGAGCCCCCACTAAGAAATATGGGATAAGTGACTGTCATGTCTGTGTGTCATTATTAGTAGCGTGAAGACAAACGAATTCGAACTACCCACACTTGATCACACGTATCTCGAACTACCCGAACTAGGTAAATTTTAATTGTCACCCAAAATTAACAAATACCCAAAAACGTCAAAATTCAGTGTCCAAGTACCACAATATTTGCAGTCTTGACTCAACCAAGAAGCAAATGTGAAACAAGCGCAACTATAACGTGTCCCGTCTAATGAAACCCTTGTGATTTCAGGGGCCAACACATCCCGCTGTGAATTTGCAATTAGGACCCTTGTATTAAGTACTCGAGACAGGGGGACGATTTATTGTATTAAGTTATAGGTCACTACTAACAAGGAATATGCATTACTCAATCTCCTTATTGTAAGTAGTTTCGCGTACTCATGTTCGATTACTTGTTCAATTTGGGATTGTGAATTGAGGTAGGCTAAGTAAGACGATTTTGGTTATAATGCTATACCGTTACATCAACAATCTGAGTTAATGGGACTTGGATATACGTTCATTGTACGCGGCTTTGGTTTAAATTGTACCTATAGTCGAGTTATGAACTTGAATGATGAACATGAAAGCTTGTGAGCATAAATTTGATTAAAAATATCTTGACACTCTTCTACGCCGTTAACAATAGCCTTGTTCAGATATTTTTTATCAAATTTTTGCTCAGAAATTTATGAACTCGACTGTACAGTCAACGTCATAAATAAGTGACCACTTTTGTGCCTTGTCACTTTAACGTCATATTTAAAAGAGAGACGAAATTTGCGGGTTGGAGTTCTGTCCAGGAATCTAAAAAAAAACTCGTTTAAAATTTTTTTTTTCCAGAAAACGTCTTAGTGATAAAAAAAAATTGCCTCACAAGGAAATATTTACGTTTGAGACTTACTGTGACAAAGTTTCACAAGGCAGGCGGATAGAATGACAACAAAGTGATTCTTACAAGTTCTATTTTTGCCGATTGATATACGGAATAAGAGTGTGATTTGATCATCGTCATAAATATAATGATGCCCTGAATGATTTTAATAATCTGATTAACTGACCAAGTAAATTAGATGGCACTAGGCATTTAACTTTATAATAAAACGCATACAAAGCCAATTGAAGGCAAACAAAGCTTACCCACCTATTGAATACATTTACATACCATTCTACAATTGTCAGGATCATAACAGTGTTATCGTGTTCAATATGCTATTAAATATCGAACGTGGCTGTTAGCCTTTCGATTACTGCGGGACTAGTCCAGTAGGCTTACGACCCAGCTATTTACAACACATGAAACTGGTGGCAACAAACGTTTTTACAAGCTTTTATTTAGTTTCACCTGTCCCGTTGTCAGTCTGTGTGTAGTTAAATCTTGCAAGTTAAATTCGACCAACTTCCAGTACTTAGTGAAATCCTGGTAGCCCGGCCAGCATCGTCTACGCAGGATGGACCTCTGCAATCGTTAGTGGCATTGACTTGAAATTTGGTATGCATTGGCAAGTTAAGTTGATAAAAGGTTCAATCAGTAAAAAAACTTGTGTTAAAAATGATTTTTTTACCAGAAAATATTTGTGTTCATTGCGTAGCTAGGACGCTCACTGCAAAACGGTTATGGCCGCCCACGCAGTGAACGAAATAAGTTTTTGTTAAAAATTTAATTTTTAATACAAGATTTTTTGGTAACTGAAGTTTTTGTTGACTGTACTTGCATTATCATCCAAGATACATTTCCGTACCAAATTTCAATACGATGGCATTCTGTTGAGGAGTTGCATTCTGCGGAGACTTGGACTTGGAGAGAGAGACGCGCGGAACTTCCGCAGCTGCGCAAACAGAAACAGAGGTCTGATGCATCACTAGTCACTACTTACTATCCTCTCGATCACGGTGCACACGATCGCACTCGCATTCACAATTTTTTTCTGTTGAATGGTATAGCTTTGGAATAGGATGGCGAATACGCTTGTGATTGTGACCGCTAGTGACAATAAGGCCCGGACTGAACGCACGTTTCATAAGACTATTATCCCAGGAATAGCATTACTGCTAACAGATGCATGCAAATAGCAGAATTATCTTTAGATCGAGGAAAGGCGGTTCTTTCTAAGTTGAAAATGAACATCATGCAGTTCTTATAGAGCTAAAGTGAATCGCATTTTTTTATTTCTACACAAACCCTTATCTAACAATACAATACCTTTAAACAACAACAGAAAGTACTTAAGCAATACAGAAAACACAGGTATGTGGAGATTTTCCAAGGTAAGTAATAGGCGGCCTTATCATTTCAGAGCGATCTCCTCTACATAGGTAACTTTTACATTAGACAAAAGGAAGGAATAAATTTTAGCAGGTGGTGCAACTTTACTTATACTTTACTAAGATATGTCCTCAGTCATGACAAATTTTATAAATATTTTTTTTATATAAAACTGACCCCTACCCAAATATTTCGCAATGAACGTTTATTGTTTCTAATTCCAAATTTTATTTGCATGTCTGTTCCTGTATAATTACAAAAGAAACTTTCCGATAAATTAAACAAATAATATTAATTAAATATCCCAGTATAACATTGTTTTTCCGTTCAATTACATACAAATCAACCAGTACTACACAACTTTTCACGACGTCTTAAGCAGTCCATAAATCAAAACATAGGTAAGTTAATGTTCCTCGCATTTCCGCAAACTGCCATTGATATATCTCCTTTCAACGCGATAGAACGTCAAATTGACAGCCGTGCTACTGACAGTGTCATTCCCAGTGTAACAATTGGGGTGGCTGACTCGAACTCTATTGTACATTAAACATCCTGTCAATCGTACATGCCTCTGGAAACACGTTTAGTGTTATGATAATAGAGTGTACCTATGGTAGACAAAGACAATGGTATTAATAGCTGTACTACGGTTGAAATCAAACATAATATGTTTACATTTTAGTGGGTAGTTAGTAGGTAGGTACTTTATCTGTTGTCACATCGTGTGTGAGCTTTTGTTTTAAATTATCAGGAGACAACAGTGACTAGGTACTGAACTGTAAAGATATCGTGGAACTCGACTATACAAAACATGTTTGTGATACCAGCTTAGGACAAATCGTGAATCCTGATATAAAATATTGTCTTGTGCTTTGCATTTGTGGACAAGATGCGAGCAGCATAGTAAATACTCGTAATATGATATTAACTATGTTAAAAAATATTATAAAATGTAAAAGTCAGATTTTCCCTTTCCCGCAGAAACTTTATTTCACTGAATATTAATTCCATTTTTACGATAAATTTACTTCAGTTTTGGTTCAATTATTTTATTAGTTAATTTTTCTTCTATTTTTAATTTTAACTACCTGTTTCAGTTCAGATTAAGTTTTATCTATCGTCAATATTTTATATTATTTCTGTATACAGTTTTGAATTAAAGTATTTTATTGTTTAAGACTTAAACAAAGTTTTCGTGACTTTAGAAGTAGGTCTACCCACTTACTTAATTTTTCAATGCTTGTCTGAGAACAAACTTATTAATAAAATCCTTCGTGCTCAACTTTATGTTTGTGTCGTAAACTGATTTAGAATTTTGTCCTTTCAATCCAAACACGACGTTCGTAATGTTACAAGTAATAAAAGTTTGAGAAATTCATCGTTTGTGAATAGTGTTGTTCATAACTGTCATAAAACAAAACAAATCTTTCAATTATGTTGAGTATTTTATAAATAGCTGAGCGTACCAATGTTCCATCCGTCATTTATTCTTAAAAAAAAGGTGTGAAAAATTAAATGACTGCTTGTCAAGAACAAAAATAGGTGAGAACTGGCTGAATACTGCACCTAATGAATTGATGGTGTAACGAGTCAGACGTGTCATCATAACTCGTCACTGAAAGCTAATTAATAGAAAATTGATAGTAGAGCCATCTAGGGAGATTAAGGGGAAACTTGGGACAAAAACATATCAATAAAAACATCTATATAATTGAATTTGTAATGAGAACATCGACGGGATTAAACCAGGGTTGATTTAGTAGTAAAATTAATGGTAGAAGTTAGATTTAAATAGAATTAAGATTGTATTATTCGGAAAAATTAAGTTTAGCGTAAAGAAACGCCATCTATGAGCGTACAGACGAATTAGTAGGACGCGCAAATGTCATTCAACTAGCTTAAATTAATTTGGGGACAACTAAAAGTTTAGGCTAAGGGTCAAGTTAATTAGTTTCATACGAAAATCATAGGTGTCGCTGTAGGTAATGGAAATATATTTTTTTCTAAAAATAAGAAATAATGTCTAAAATTCAACAAATACAGACATTATATAGTAATAGAATTATTAGTATTAATCTACGATAGATTTTAGATACATTAGATGTCAATAATTGCATTAATTTGAAGTTTTATCAACGACAACGTTATGAGTAGGGCATGTTGTTGTAATTAGTTAAATAAAGTAAGAAAAACTGAAAATGCAAGCACTGACTAATCGTAGTAAAGAGTATTGGTTCATTAGCTATTATGAATTCAAGTTTTCATTCAAAACGGGGTTGTTTTAGCAGAGTACTTACACATTTTAATTAAGACAAATTTTCACGTTCCGTTTCACATTACGTAAATTATGAAATAACAAAGATGGTAGCCATCAGTGTTTTCTCAGAATCCTTGAACCGGTCATGTAGCGATCGTTGAAGTGAACGCGTGTCTTTGGACGCATGGTTTGTACTCGTGAGACTCAGAATTCCTGTCCCCTATTTATATACGTATTTATACACAAAGTTAGGTATTCTGCCAGTCCGCGGGGCCCTCCGTCATAGGGACCTTCTTTCGGGAATGGTCGAGGGCTCAGCACATTTAGGGACCGTTAGGGATGTTAGGCTTACACACCTTCTTTTGATGATAGGAGATTAGAAGAAATTTCTTACACCGGAAATTTCTACATTACACTAAATGTAAATGTGGGATTATTTCCCTAGTTTTGCTAATCACAGACAGAGTAGTAGGGGCCTCCTCAGGCAAGCATTTAAATTACAAACGTAAAATTTATTAGGACATTATATAGGTAGGGAGTTTATAGGGCTTAGCTAGAGTAGTGTTTTCTTACACCGGAAAACCTACTATTTTGACTCACCACATGATTAGTTTTAAATATGAGGTAAATCCTCCAAATTGCTAAACTTCAAAACAGAGCTAGGGAGAGCTTAAATTCACACACACTTAGTATTAAGGAAATAAAACTAGATTTAAGAAAATAAAATATAAAATTTAATTAAGTACGACTAAACTCTATTACTTATACAAAACTTAATTCACAAGAACTTGACTACGTATCAGTTTAATATTATATTTTTAATGAGTTAACTTCAATTCAAAATCAAATATAGTTTGACTCTATTTTATGTTAAAGATAAATACCAATAACTTCTTTTAGCCGTCTTTCCGATAGTGGACGAGCGAGTATCGATATTTGATACGGTCATAAAGCTAATTAGATAATTAAATGCCATACGATTTACTATATAAAACTCACATACTTACTTTTCATCTATTATCGACTCTAACATAAATGAATGATGATTGTCAGCTCAAATAAGCTTTACTTTAATAAAATTAATATTCAACTTAATATTCAAACTTTTGATAGAGATCACATCAAACTTTGTCTAGTTATAAGTTTAGTTTAAGTTAGAAATAAAACCACAGAAGGTTTTGGACCATCTAGCATATAAAAATGTCTTTCGTGTTATAAATACATACTATCTGTTTTAGTTGTCATTCATATATTGAGTGAACGGATGTAGAAATCCTGACTACGGTCGATAGCTTAAGTTGACACATACCAGGCAACAGTCTATCTGGAAATTTACATACTATTCATTCGATCTCGATTTAAATATAATTGATTCAAAATTGATAATTAAAATGGTTTATCATTCATTCAAAAGATATGAATTGAGACAAAATTAGTCATAGACGAGTCCAAAATCTAGTAATTACATAAAGCTAGATTATTATTAATGTAAATGTTCTAGTTGTAAAGTTTAGAAACCGGTTACTTTCTGCTTTACCCTGGAAACGCCAAACGCTGGTACCTAGAGCTAAGAAAATAGACTAATTAGATTAGCTTATTAAAATAAGTTCTAAGTTAAGTGAAAATGCACTATGAGATTAGTAATTATACTAAATAAAATTATGTCAAATAAGACATTCCACAAGTCAAAGTTAGACGCCATAATCTAAATTAAGAAATACTGAAGCCTGTAGTAAATAAATAACTATAGTATTAAAACTCAAACAGGAAGACCTGAACTACTTACCAAAATTATAATTAAACATCTCATAGAGTACCTAATCTAATATAAGCATAGAATAAGTAATCATAAGTCTAAACCTAGATTTAATTTCTTACAAAACATTGTGTTTGTATTTCCATATTTTGATTTGGATGCACACCAGTTAGTGCTTAGTCAGTAAAATCATAACTTGACATATCCATAGAGATATTTTGCCTGGAGAGCGAATGGATATCACGGTCAGGGGTTTGGAAGGAAGAGACCGTCCGGAATCTCTAAGATTTCGGTAATTAAACTTAGTTTTAAGTCATAATAGATTCAGAAGTAATACAAACACAAACTCTATTCATAGTAGTAATATTTCCTCTCATTTTTCTAAACTGTTTATTCTAGGTATCCTAAAAGATTCATTCCAGATTCATTGTATTTAAACTTGCTAGTATATTTAATTTCACATCCCAGTAATTAAGGTTTCACACTATAGTTCAGTAGAGTTCAAGCTAGAGTCTAAATTCTCATAGAGTTAGGTACTAGTTAATTAGTTATAAGAGTAGGAACACAACTGTAGGCTTTTCAAATTAATTCTCAAACAAAAGCACTTAGGTTATTGCAGGGCATAAGGTAGGTTCCCAACCACTAGACATTCACGATCACAAAGCCATTTGTTAACTTAAGGTTCAGTTTTAATAATAAAAAAAAAAAGAAATAAAGGGGTGGTTACAATGGACTTTTGCTTGAATAGATGGTAAGCTTCATTCAAAATCAAAGGTTAACCAACTGAGTTGCTCCCACGAAACTAATTTATAATAACTGGCATAGAAATGTCACATAGGGTAAAAGCGTGAGGCGTTTATATGAGGATGTTGAAGTTAATTGTGAGTTTGTGGGTCGAAAAGATTATATTTTACTGGTGACTGCAATACGAGTAATATACAAAAGCTTACAGACACATTATAAACACAAGCAAACATGAGTGCAGAAGCCTCGAAAACTGAGGCATCAATTTTGAAAGAAAAAAACGCACAAATCCTTCCATCCTTTTTATTATTTTTTCTGTATAGTTATAACATTTGAAATTTGTTTGTCGTAACGTTTATTATGCCTCGATATTTTATCGACTTTATTCTAAACATAGCTACATCCCTATTCGCGAAAGCAAAACACACCGTACATTCTATTATTCCGAATGACAACCATTGAATACAAAAATATGTACGCGAGTTCAAAAGGATACGTGAAGTTTCCGGATGGTTTTATTTATTTGTCCTGTTCCTCATAAACTTTGCCAAATATTCAGGATTATGAAAAACTTTGCGTAGGGCGTGAGCCAGTGACAGGCGATTAATGAATAGAACGATAATATATTTACAAAATACTATATTACAGGATGTAACATTCATATCAGTAGTATAGGAAAATCTGAAACTATAAGCATACGAAAATCTGTTCTTAGGAACCATGTCATCCATTGTAATAAGAAAAACTGTAGTAAAAGATTAAAAAATTTTTGCTCAGCTCGAAAATCTAACCATCGTCAGATTTGAAAAAAAAACTTACATTGTTAAAAAACATGAAATATAATATATATTTAATTCATTGTAGATATGGTGTTTCATGGTAACATTTATAGTTTATGACCTAAACTATAAATAGATATCCAAATATAAATAATGTAAGTATTATTTTTCAAAAGAACCGGGTTCGATTCCCGTTCTGAGTACAAGTTTTTTTTAATCTATGAACGCAGTTTTACTTCTTACTAAAACTAAATCTTGTAGTTTCAGATTTTCCCATATTGACCAATCTAAAAAAAACTAAATTTGTATAGTTTTGCTCATTGGAATATTAATTCTTTTGTCGGCAAGGACTTATCAAAAGTTCTTAGGGATATTTTTTATCCCAAGACAGTTTTCAACATTTCAATGTAGGTATGTTACTTCTGAGTTAAAACATCAAATTTGTCTAGAGATAATGACTTTTTCGATGTTTATACATATATTTCATTAGAAATTATAAGGTTTGTTTATACAGGTATGTAAGCAGTATATCAAAGCCTTTATGTCATTATGTTACCGAATACGTATTATCGTACAATTCGATAACAATAGATTTAATGACTATCAAATTAGTAACGAACAAACATAGTTAATAGAGCCCGAAAATTAAGTTATTTATCTAACAGTGCCAGCAAGTTCGTAAACGCACCCATTTTAGCCCTCACTTCGGTAAATAACCTTCATCATCATCATCAGGTGGAAGCCGTCCACTGCTGAATAGCGGCATCCTCCTTAGAACGCCACAATGAACGAAATTTCGCCACTTTTTTTTTATTCGACTGGAAGGAAAACGAGCAAGTGATAATGGTAAGAGATCACCACCGCCCATAAACATCTGCAAAACCAGGGGTATTTCAGATGGTTGCCAACCAAGAGGCCTAAGATGGGATACCTCAAGTGCCAGTAATTTCACCGGCTATCTTACTCTCCACGCTGAAACACAACAGTACAAGCACTGTTGCTTCCCGGCAGGATTAGCGAGCAAGATGGTGGTAGCAATCCGGACGGACCTCAGGACGTCAGCTGCAGAGAAATGGTACCCCCTTGTAACGGCGGTATCCATACTTACCGCCATACAGAGGGGTACCCTTTCTCTGCAGCTGACTGTACAAAGTCCTACCACTTGCCCGGTATATCTCACGATATCATCAGCCCATCTGTGGGAGGCTGTCAATCCATCGTCATCCGTTTCGTGGTCACCACTCAAGGACTTTTCTATCTCATCGGTTATCTGCTCTTCGAGCGATATGGTTCGCCGCCCATTGCCATTTCAATTTGCGTATTTTCCAAGTTATATCGGTGACTTTAAGTTCTTTGGCAAATTTCCATATTCCAGATTTTGACGCGTAAAGCAACCTCAGGGTTTCTCGACCGTCCTCGTTTCTCGGGTTCCTCAGGCAAAGCTCTCTGAGTGGCTCTGGAGCTGATACATTTTAATTTGTTTCACTTAAATGACAATATTTTAGTGAAACAAATTAAATCATAGTTACTTCGTCTATTCTGTCAACTCATGACCACGGCCGTTGTAATGCGGTCGAAACGTGGGGGTCATTTTATCACTGTTAATAATATGTGAGAATCGTAAAAATTATCAAAAGTTCATTTTCTAAGGATTTTCTCGCGTCCCTTTCTAAAAGTCCCACTAAAATAACGACCTACAACTACCTCGTAAATTAGTGCGTTTAGACCTTTTTACCTTGTAATAGCGATAAAGAAAACTATTTGAGGTGTCGTCAACGCCATTTGTTCAACTGCTTCTCATTTAGATCCATTACATTGATGTCTTCTTACTGTGGTGAGATTACCTAACTTTGTGTTACTTACTAAGTTTGATGTCTCACTTATCCATACCAATATTATAAATGCGAAAGTGTGTTTGTATGTTTGTATGTTTGTCCCTCTTTCACGCCGTGATGGAGCGACGGATCGACGTGATTTTTGGCATAGAGATAGTTTATGGGCCCGAGAGTGACATAGGCTACTTTTTATCCCGGAAAAATGCATAGTTCCCGAGGGAACAGCGCGCGATAATCGAATCCCACGCGGGCGGAGCCGCGGGCAAAAGCTAGTAATATTATAAATCCGAAAGTTTGTACGTCTGTTTGTTGGTTTGTTTGTTTGTTTGTTACTTCATCACGTCTAAACCACTGATCCGATTTAGATGAAAATCGGTAGGTATACGAATAGTTTGAGTCCCGGAGAAGGACATAGGATAGTTTTTATGCCAGAAAATTGAATAGTTCCCGCGGGATTGCGATAAACGATCTCTGCGCGGACGGAGTCGCGGGTAACGGCTAGTTCTTATATAAAGTAATTTTATAAAAGTTTCTTTTTTCTTTCATATATTCTTCTCTGTTGTAAGGGTTTCGCTATTGTCATTTTAACTATGGAATTACTACTAAAAATGCAGGTTTGCGTAAACAATTTTCCGATTCAGGGAATCCTTTTCGAAATTAAAAAGCTTTAAAGTAGAGATTTTTGTTATTGTCAAGAGTCCATGCTCAAATCATTTAAAAGAAAAATGATCACAGTTAGTTAAGCTTTAATTTTCAACGAGTAATAAAATAAGATAGATTAACTTGATGTGATGTTCCACGAAGAGCGCGTGAAAGGAGTAGTGTATTTTATTTCACATGCGGGAAAATAAACTGAATGACAAAAATATAAATATTTATCGTAACCGTGGCAATTTTTTTCACTATTTCGTGAATGGTGGTCATTTAAGTACAATTTAAGCAGAATTTTTGTAATTTTGATCCTCCCCTACCCCTTGTGCGCAAAAGTACCTAAATAAAATTCTAACCCCTACCCCGATGCTTACGTAAACATGGTACATTTTTTAAATGTGTTCAGGTACTTTTTGAAGTCCGTTTTCAAGTAAAAAAAATAAAGATTTATCAATTATTTTTACGCACATTTATTATTCATAGGTACTGCTGAGGTAATCACCATTCAGGGCCCGTGTCCGGGTCATTCATAATAAGCTAAGGAAATACCCCTTACTCTCTTTTAGTATGTACTTACGTAATACTTCGTTGGGGAAGGAATGAAACATAGGTACGCATTTTATTTTAAACAAAGACCTTCCCCTAAGTCTTAATGCCTAAATATATGTATATCAAAATTAGTAATCGTCGATCAATACAATTATGGAATATATGTCGCTGATTAGTACACAACGAGGGTCACCAACACAATCAATCGAATTAGCTCGTACAAATGGTAATGGGCAGGCCATATAGAACGGAGAACAGATGGCCGTTGGGATCGAAAAGTTCATGGAGGCTGCGGATTGGCAAGCGCAGCGTAGGACGTCCACCAACGAGATGGACGGATGACCTAGTTAAAGCTTCGTGTTCACGGTGAATGTAGGCCGCTTCCAACCGAAGCAACTAGAGGTCTGTGTGGGACCTCCCACAGCGGACATCTTATGCCTTGATCGCACGTACCGAGAAAACGGGCGAGACAGTGCTTTCGGTCGAGTACTCGGTGCGTATAAACATAGCGAGCGAGCGAGCGCTGAACAGTTCTAGTTTACATCACTGCTCGGTACGTGTGATCAAGGCATTACGGCTGATATGATAATGATGATGGTAAAGATTAGTACGGAACTCTACATATTGCGTGGCCCAACATGTACTTGGCCATTTTTTTGTTGAGTGTAATTATGCTGCATTTTATTATTGAGACACGTAGTAAATTCGTGAGTCACAAGTTGAAAGATAACAATCAGCCAAAACAATTGACTGGAATGTTTTCAATATAAACATCAGGCCATGCACAATTTGTGTAGAAATTGGAATTGAAACGAGTGTCGGGAAGCTATCAGGAGACAGAGAAGCTTCAACACCTGATGGAAAATCAATGACAACATTTGCATAATAATGTCGACACACAGTATTACGTTGGCATATAACGCGGAACTTGAAGGGTGGCTTGTTGTTCTTAGATCGTTTACGACAAACATTGGGACGATCTTGCGGAGTACCTGTACGGTATATAACTCTAAGTAATCCATGAAAAGAGCTGTCAAAAAAAGCAATGGTGGCTTATTGGTTTCACTTATCACCTCTAAAGAGGGTCGTGGATTTTAATCCGGAATTGCAACTTGCACTCTTTCAGAATTTACGTATATGTAGAACTACGTTATAGGTAGAGTCATTCACGATAACGTGTGCCGTGGTTCTTATTACAATGTCTTTAATGGCTACCTTTGACAAAATTACGCATCTTCATGGATGGCACTAGGTACACCGTAGTCTTTTAAGTGAAGAAAAACGTCGTGAGTTAGCAATTTTGCATATACCTACAAGGAAATTTAATGGCGTGTGTGAAGTTTAATCCGCACTGGATCCGCGTGGGAAATACAGCCCAAGCGCTCTATGGCAAACCGTGCCCAGCTTTATGAAGGGAATAGGCCTCGGGTGATTTTACTTTTGTTATATTGGTTCATCCGGATCATCATCATCTCATCTCGACCTATATACGTCCCACTACAAGGCACAGACTTCCTCTCAGAATGAGAGGGCTTGGGCTTTAGTTCCCATGGAGGGCCAGTGTGGATTGGAAACTTCACACACTCCATTGATTTTCTTCACAGGTTTGTGCTGGTTTCCTTAAGATGGTTCCGTTCTCCGTTATGCTCTTGGTAAATATCAAATGTAATTTCGCACATGAATTTTTAAAAACTCAGAGCTGCGGGCCCGTCTTTGAACCCTAGATCCTTTGCTTGAGTGGCCATAGGTCAAACCACTAGTCCACCACGGCTTACATCCATCCGGATCGCTTCTACAATATTAGTTGCTAAGCCTGCCGCCAAACACCAGGCTTTGCTCTGCTGTATTCCAGCGTAGGGAGTAAGACAGCTGGTAAAATTACCAACACTTGAGGTGTTCTATCTTAGCCCTTTTGGCTAGCAACGCATCTCTGAAGTTCCGGGTGTCCATGGGTGGTGGTCGTGGTGGTACTCACTTGCTCGTTTTCTAAAAAAACAATACGAAATCAAGTTAGAAGATCAGCAAATAAGATTTTAAAAAGATGTCCGTGTAACTTCTTAACTGTGTGGCAGTTTACATGGAACCATGTAAGTAAATGTCCGAAAGCAGCGACCGTTTCCGCGGCGTTATAGCGTCGTTTGTCAGTGATGGCGACAAAGGAACAGTGCACGGAGATGGCTGACTAATGGGGTGCTTCATACAATCGACGTCAGTCGCTTTTGCCGGAGTGATAATGCACTCTAGCTATGCGATCCTGGTACGCTGGAATCGAAATACGTGACCAATTCTTGGAATGTGTAAAAAGTCAAAAGAGAAGAGAAAAGTTGGCGTATATACCATACACATTTCACGCGATTTTAATTGTTTTATGAGTCCAAATAATACTTCTGTAGACATGGTACATTAATGAAAAAAAATGTTCTAAAGTTACACCACCATTGATAAAAAAAATTTATAACCTTGTATTCCGTGAATATTATACTTTGAGACTAACTTATGAAAAGTCATAAAATTATAGCCTTTCATCAGCAGTGAGGCACCGTACTAATAATCATAAATAATAATAACTTTCTACTACGAAATAATTAATTAAAATAATACTAACATTCGCTTAATTATCGCGGTTCGTAATTTTTAGTGGGCTTTAAGAACTTCATTAAAAACTTTAATCATTCGATTCATGCTTGACGGGTTAATAGCCGACTACAGGTGTAGGCAATTAAGGTAACTCATTATATGTTTGATGGCAATAATTTACATAAATGTAAGTAATCTCACTTCTGTGCTCTATGTGAAAAGAAACATAACTCTAAAGGATAAAAACCAAAAAGGAAAACTCGCTTTTACGCAAAAAAATCTAATCTAAATCAGTTCATCTGTTTCAGAGCTGCACAGATGGACAAACAAACATTGGCCTGAAACTTACAACACCTCCCTTTTTACTCGGAAAGTACTATTTTACAAAAGAGAGATTTTAAGTTTGAAAAAAAAACTGTTCTGTTTTACGAAGCTTTAGAAGGAAGTATTTCGTTCCCAATCGTCTAAATGAACTCTATAAACGCGACGGTTCTAGAATAATAATGTAACACAAATGTACCCCATATAATTAAATTTCGTAGCAAGTTTATTTTCATGTCGTCCTTCCAAAGGTTTACTATAAAATTTACATAAATACAATAGAATATTACAATACTTCAAGTAAAAGTTATTTGCATAGTTATTATAAAGTTCACAAGTGACATTCGGTAGAACATTGGCGCAGGGAGTATACTGTCCTTGTCAAGATCTATTTTTGAAAAAATATGGTAAATAGTCACAGGCATACGCAACATTTTTTCAAAAAAATCAACAAGATTCTACCGAGTGTCACGCACAAACTTGTCAAGATATAGAAGTATTTTTATGTCGTGGTAAAAGGATGTTTGAAATGCTTTACACGACTGAGTCATAAAAACTGTTTTATGTCTCTTTGATTTTTATTCACCCACAAAATATTACTCTACCTCCGAATATGACGAGGTGGCCATGCCATTGCAAATTTTTCCGACGATTCAAATGCGATAGGTCGAATATATCGTAGTATCAGCTGCTCCCGGATAACAGTCATAAAAACACAAAGGGAGATGTTACGATGTGATTTAGGGGCTCCAGGAAAGTTGGGCCTTTTTCCTGCACGGATGTTTGTTTGCAGTATTTCGCAATAATGTTCGAGACGATTTGCTGATTGAAATTCCTGAAAATGCTATGAGTTTTTGCAGAAAAAATAATTGTATTCGTCTTCGTACAATCCAATTGAAATTTTATACCATTGCACCATACTTTAGGTAGCTGATACCCGCTAATTTTAATACTTTACTGGGGTAAATAGTAGCTTTTGCAGACATATATGTTTACAGATAAATAGGGATAATGTATTTAGTTATTTGTGTGTGTACGTTTCACAAACGGTTCAGTATCCCCAACATACCACGAACGAACAAATATCATTTTATTATATAAGTAAACAATGGATTTGTTATTGTACGTCGGTGGGGGAACGAATCGCCAACTTTGGAATCGTTAGAACCGTTTCCGAGATCGCCAAAAGAAAGAAGTAAATATATAAGTATAAGAACTGCTCGCTTAAAGGTGTGCGACAATTTTATAAAGCAACACATGTTTCAACTTTCAGGATTCTCACTTATATTTTATATCAAATTCTGTGGACACGAGTGTACGAGTATTGGGTATAAAGTTCGTTGAACTGTACAAGAATTTAGAACTACCCGCACTTGATCCTGTTTTTGTCCAAGCACTTGGACTCCGCTATACAACACGCAAAATTTTAATATTCCTATCCATTTGTCCTGTCGATACTAAACTGAATAGACTCCTAGAAATACTAAATCATGTCGATATACTGTTAAATTCTCAGGTAACTGCGTCCCAAGTATGTACCTAATTAATTCTACGGTACGAACCGAAAATAAGCTGATCCAGCCGGTACTAACTCTCAAACTTTACCTTTTATTGTCCTATTATGGGAATAGATGTTTCCTAGTTTTGTTATTGCTAGCGTTATACATTCTAAAATGAGTTTAAATTTTCGTAACAGTAGCTATCACAACATGTGAAATAATGTTTTGTATCACAGAGGCAAACGTGAGTGTTATTTCAAGTTACGTCAAGTTATTTACTATATTTACGTTCTAAGTATGAATTAAATCTAACAATAGGAAAAAAGGTTACACATTAATTTGTTAAGTCAACTTTAACTAAAACTAGCGAAAGTTCAATCTATGTTTAGAAACTATTCAATTTGACGTGGCTATTTGCAAAAAAAATCTCCTTCAATATTTGTATAAGTAATATTTAAAACTAAATAGGACATTGCTGCATGGTAGCATTCACTATTTCTAATTTTAAACTGTGTTGGTCTCTAATTAAATGTTCCTCTCATTCTCTCAAAGGCTTGTCTGGACGTCATATCTAGTAATAGTTGGAGAGCGGACTGCAAAATTTCGGACCTACTTGATACCGCGATGAAATGTACAATGGTTTCCCATAAAACTGATGCTAAGTCCGAATGTAATAGTCTGCCACGGCGGAACTTGCCGAAAGTACCAAAAAAATGGTCACTTCCGGTGCGAAAAAAGGGGTGTCATTTTACCCATCTGATACCGAAATAATAGTCATGGCATCAGTTAGGAATTTACTGGTAGATACAGAAAAGCGAAATATGTCATCATTTTTCTTGCCGGAAGTGCTCGGCAGACGCTCTCAAAGGTGCCCATCAGGACCCCTAAGTATACCCATCTGATACCAGCATGAAACCAATTCCAGACGGTAGGTATAAATCCTCATTACCGGAATATATAAGTCTGCCAGGGCTATTCCTGCCGAAACACCTTGACATACGAGATTATGTGAGCAACCTCTACTCCGCTCAATATAGATATTTCAATTTCCATAAATCCGACAAAGCCCAATTTTGGTGGAGACCTTGGGTACACCATTAGGAATAAAGTGTCAAAAGTCTCCATTGATCCCATGAGTGCAAAAGTCATTGGGGATCAAAGTTCAAAATTTGAGGTTTTTTTTTTGTTTTTCGAAAACGGTAAGTTTGTTCAAAAAGTAGCCGAGACAAAAATTATAGATCTTAAAATTATCTACAAAAATGATCTTCATACTTTTTTTCTCAGATGTACCATTCCCGAGATATCTCGATTCTAAAAGTTGAAGGAGTCAAGTTCTACATGATAACACATTTATGCCACGCATACCTATAAGGTGACTGGATAATTCGACCTATTTCTTGAAAGGGGTTATTCTAGAGCTCATTTTCAATGTTTTTTCCAGTAAACCACGGATCGAAAATCCTCATTTCCTGAATATATATACCTATTATAAGTTTGCCAAGTCTATTATTTCTGGTGTATAATAAAGAGTCATTGTATTTTGTTTTAGGTATGTTTGGTTGTGTTGAATGAAACACCATAATTGATTGTATAGAAGATGATAGAAGTAGAAGAAGAAATGTATTCACAGAAAATATATATATATACAAAAAGTAAACAAAGCGCAACTAGTGCGAGGTTCGCGGAGGATATTTGTTCGTGGAGAAAATTTGGTAGGTAGGTAGGGGTTTTCGAGGATGATAAATCGATCTATCTTGCTCTTATCTCTGGAAACACGCTTATTATCGAGTTTCTGAGACAATGATTTCGATTTTAAAGGCAATCATAAATGTAGTGGGCTGACGAATTTCAACTAACTTTAAAACTCTTAAATTATTAACTTTAAAAGCAAAAGAACATACTGCGACTCGCTCGAATCAATATAATGTGACTTAATAATACCGCGTTAAGGGTTATATTACAACGTCAACACTGCACTGATACCACACATTATTTCGGAGTTACTAAGAGTTTTGCAACCTCGCATAAAACAAAACATATTTTAAATTAAGTAAAAACTTATAGTTCGAATACTATACCACCGTGTTGGAAGACAATTAAACAGAAAATTCTGAGAACAACATATGTTGCCTCCATGTGGCTTAATGCCACTCAAAAAGATTGTGTGAAACTTATTGCCATCGAGTACGGTTGGGCCTTTAATAACGAGCAATACGAACCCTTTTGGTTCGACGGAGAGCCTACTTCTTTACATGTCCATGATATGTCCATTCCGCGAACCTCGCACTAGTTGCGCTTTGTTTACTTTTTGTATACATACATTTTTTCTGTGAATACATTTCTTCTTCTACTTCTATCATCTTCTATACAATAAATTATGGTGTTTCATTCAACACAACCAAACATACCTAAAACACAATACAATGACTCTTTATTATGCACCAGAAATAATAGACTTGGCAAACTTATAATAGATATATATATTCAGGGAATGAGGATTTTCGATCCGTGGTTTACTGGAAAAAACATTGAAAATGAGCTCTAGAATAACCCCTTTCAAGAAATAGGTCGAATTACCCAGTCACCTTATAGGTATGCGTGGCATAAATGTGTTATCATGTAGAACTTGACTCCTTCAACTTTTAGAATCGGGATATCTCGGGAATGGTAATTCTGAGAAAAAAAGTATGAAGATCATTTTTGTAGATAATTTTATGATCTATAATTTTTGTCTCGGCTACTTTTTGAACAAACTTACCGTTTTCGAAAAACAAAAAAAAAACCTCAAATTTTGAACTTTGATCCCCAATGACTTTTTGCACTCATGGGATCAATGGAGACTTTTGACACTTTATTCCTAATGGTGTACCCAAGGTCTCCACCAAAATTGGGCTTTGTCGGATTTATGGAAATTGAAATATCTATATTGAGCGGAGTAGAGGTTGCTCACATAATCTCGTATGTCAAGGTGTTTCGGCAGGAATAGCCCTGGCAGACTTATATATTCCGGTAATGAGGATTTATACCTACCGTCTGGAATTGGTTTCATGCTGGTATCAGATGGGTATATTTAGGGGTCCTGATGGGCACCTTTGAGAGCGTCTGCCGAGCACTTCCGGCAAGAAAAATGATGACATATTTCGCTTTTCTGTATCTACCAGTAAATTCCTAACTGATGCCATGACTATTATTTCGGTATCAGATGGGTAAAATGACACCCCTTTTTTCGCACCGGAAGTGACCATTTTTTTGGTACTTTCGGCAAGTTCCGCCGTGGCAGACTATTACATTCGGACTTAGCATCAGTTTTATGGGAAACCATTGTACATTTCATCGCGGTATCAAGTAGGTCCGAAATTTTGCAGTCCGCTCTCCAACTATAACTACTTGATAATAGGAAGTTTGTGTGCCGGCCTTAGGGGTTAAACGTTCGTAAACCTCAAGGCACCTCTGGCATGCTAATACACTAGTATTTGCTCAGAAGTAACTCAGTAGACACGCCTGCGGCAGTTTCTGTTTCTGTCCCAGTTCGAATGTTAGCCAAGTGGTACACACTCATGACCCATTTTATTACAAAGTGGAGTCAAAAGTCGAAATTAAATTTCGATCCGTTAAAAGGTCGGGGAATTCCATTTAAAACCTGTTTTATTAATGAAAAAAATCTCTGCGGATGTTTAATTTTATAACAAAAGAATTTATTTTGGCACGCGTTTGCATTAAGTAATTCCTGAAGGGAGTATTTTGCTTTGTTTGAAAATGTTGTTACGTAAATATAGGTACTTCTGTAGAAGTACATTAAAGAATTAACAAAAATATCTAATTATGACTGTGCGAGAGATTGCCATTTTCTTTTATATTCAAAAGCTTCATTCATTACATAACCTCTACACTAATAAAAGTCCAAATTATATCGTGTATCTAGAAAGTAATCAGCGAAATATTTTCCTTTATTATTATCGAAAATATGTCTTGTCTCGACTCACTGACAACACAGGCAATGATTGACATTTTTTCGTCTTCCTCTGGCTAATTTTCTTTAATATAAGTATAGCAGTCCCTCGAGTAGATAACGGTATGTTACTATAACAAGATTAGGTATTAGATAGAAACTAGTTGTTATCTACAAATTTGTTTGCGTCCCACGGGCATTTTGCAATTATTCGAGTAAAAATGCAGGGTGATAAAAATATTTTTTAAACAGTCGCTGGTTCTAGATAGATTATGGTACATGTATTATATTAAAGCTACAGAGTACAGAAGACTTAAGTACTTATAAAGTTGAGCAATTCTTAGGTAAAAATTTTGATAATCGTAGTTCCCTAACGAATGATCTGATCTTAGTGCAGTTTTCTTTAATCGAAAGCTTGTTTAAAAGTGATTCCTAACCAGGTTTCATTGAAATCTATTCACCTTTTTTAAAATGTTAAACTTTGAAATGACAGTGTTTGATAGTTTTCAACTTTTTAGTTGATTAGGTTATTTAAGTAAGGCTAAGGGCCCGTTGTTTGTTCAGTAGTTAAAGTTACTATAGTCAAATTTCCATTGAAATGTGTTAACTATTGTTATTTTTTCCATACATTTTAACTATTAGTTTGTTTAACTAATGATCAAACAACAGGCCCTTAGTTCATCAACGCGCGGTGACGCGCGGGTGGCTTGCCGTGCGTTTTGAGATTAAAACAGCATAGTGATAGAGGAGGTAACAGAATGTTCTTCAAGCAAGTATTGCCGTGCGGAAAGCTACAAAAGTAGTAAACATCAATATGAATTGCAGTGTACCACCCCGTATACACATCACTACAATTAAGAAGACGTCTCAAAAATACCCGAAGCAATAATCGAATTGTTATTCCAAAGGATGATTTCTCTATTGTGTAGGAAATGGTTAAATGGATCGTGAGTCATGCCGCCATAACTTTCGCAGTGGGCGGTTCGGATCGTGCCAGAATAAGGCTCTGGTCCGCCCAATCCACGCGCCCAAGAACATCATAATTATCTTGACCTATTTTTTTAACATTTTCATGTTCGTAGGGGGTAGTTCCGAGGCAGCAACTTTACGAGATTTGTTGCGTGGGTTTTTTAACTTTGGGGGAAATTGTAGTTAGCGTTTTTTGTGCTATTGATTTGATTTATTGCGCGCGGTTTCTGAAGCGCGTAAAAATATATTTACAGACCGTAACACGATAAAGAAGTCATCAAGATAAGATAAAATGTACGTAATGCGATTACATAACATTAAAATAAACTTGATCTCAGCGTCTTAATGAGAGTTAGGAATACATCCAACATTAGTCTTTACAACGGGCATAAAAGAAATGAAATCCAATAAAGTTTGAACGATCCCCTACTTGATTTATTTAGGGAAATTTAAGGATTGTGTTTGGGTATCACTGATGAAACTCTTGCGGGTGAAATACGGTTTACGATTGTGAGAAAGCAAACAATTGAACTCAGCGAAAATATTTTACTTTTGTTTCTTGAGCGGTGTCGTTGAGTTGATTTTGCTAGCAGTTTTTGTTTGTGGAACGGCAAGGTTTCCTTAGTGGTTTTTGTTGTGATTTTTAGAGTTGGGATATATTCAACTTTTCTGCGTTGTTGTTTAAATGCAAAACTACCTGGAGGCCACGGCTTTGCTCCCATTGCAGAATTTGCTAAGCATAATTATATAAATTCATCTTTTTAATAATTGTATTAAGGTTGCTAAAATTAATTCATTTTGTTTTAATAGCTGTGCCTAGCTTTTTACCGGATCACCTGTTTAGTAAAACAAATTGCAAATTCGTTACCCATTTTTCACTTAATATTCTGACCTTTTTATTATTCAAAGCAAACTGAAAAGTCAAAGCGACACAAAAGGGAAACCGCAGACGATTTTTCGCCGCTTCACATCACTTTATTGCTCCAGATTACTGAACTGAGACGAGTGACACATAAAAATCTCAACAAATATATATCACCCGGGAGAGCTACTCTTTCGGCTTTTATGAGATCTTAGTACTCTTGAGAGCAATCATAAGGTATAATGTTGTGATAAAATGAAGTAACAATACAATACCTATAAGTTCATCATATGAAATATTAAGTTATGAAACGTGACGCCTTTCCGTTTTGGGCCTCAAGTGCCCTTTGTCTTTGGACCGTTTTTCATTAGGGCTCTTCTTGGCACTGTAACAAAGAATGTCATATAAGGATGCTGTGTCATCCTGGTTAATAACAAAGAACGTTTTCAGTTTTTCGCTTTGATGTTTTTTGAATACACAATTGAAATGGGATAGGTACACAATTGATATGCACCATGTTAATTGTGTAGTTATGTTGTAGATTACTTCGCATTACCTAAGTACTAAGGTTAAGTAATTTTTTTTTTGTAATTGATATCTTTTTCCAATTTATACTTCCGTCATTTTCTTATTTAATTTATTGCAGACACTTGACGCCTGGTGGCGCCAAACGAAGTAATATTATTTACGAATCTTCGTTGATTCTTAGAGTACAGGAAGAAAACATTACCTCCCTACTAAATCATTACTTATCATATAAAAATAAAATAAGTAGGATTGAACTTAATGAACAAGATTATTGGTCTGCAGCTGCTAAGTTCTTAAACTAAAAGTTTTAGTGTGTAATAAGTTTTTTATTTTATTCTAATACAATAAAAAAACCGGGCAAGTGTGAATCGGATTCGCACACCGAAGGTTCCGTAAACATTTATAATAATATTTCTGAGTTCACGAAAAGTTCATTGTAGGTTTTGATTCCCTTGCGAGTTTCGAAAATTTGCGCAAATTTGCAGCATAAACGGTTGCATTATATTGATTGCGTTGGCTTAGAAGTTTGATTTTTTCACAGCTCTAAGCACATATATAGATTACATGTATTTGTGGCTCCAAGCAACAGTAGACCTCAGTATTTACGAGTAATATAAATTTCACCTTGATACCTTTACGCGTTTCCGAGAAAAAGGGTCTTGACAGACAGACAGACGGACAATAAGTGATCCTATAAGGGTTCCGTTTCTTCCTTTTGAGGTACGGAACCCTAAAAAGGTAAAAAAGCCGTGTTAGTCTAGTGGCGTGGTGGTCTAGTGTACCTTTGGCCTATCAAGAAGAGGATCGTTAGTTCAAATTCAGCCTCTAACATCCGAATTTTTGAAAATTTTAGCGCGAATTTTTTTTGAAAATTTACCACGATCTTTACGCTGAATAATAATCTGGGAAAAAGTTACAAAAAAGCACTGGACCTGAGTGGGTACTGCAACCCAAGCATTCTCATTCTGAGTGGCCTTTGCCCAGCAGCAGTAGTACGAATATTGGCTGAGATGATATTGGTAGAATAGTTTTGTACCACCTCCGTTTCCCTGTCTATTTCAAGTCTTAGAAGACCTAACCTAAGCTTTATTTTACTAGAATTTGCGTTTAAATTATTGACAAGAGGTTGACGCCTTTTGTCTGATCTTCAAAAAGCTCCCACGCCGAGACGCCCCATGTCAGTGTCATGTTAAGACCCTAGGTGACCTTTTATATGTACAGCTAACCCTTAATAAGATGTTATAATACTAGCCCACTCTTTATGAAAAGTTTCTAGGTTCTTATAACTATAGCTAAAATAAACATTAAATTATCAAAATTAAACAAAGTAATGACATTATGAAAATTAAACACGGTGATAAATTGACATCGACTGCGCAACATCGGATGGATAATGATTTGCATAAAAACAATTTTGCTAATTTTAATCTTGTATGAAAACAAACTGCATAATTTTTGAGAAAACAATAAATGGTTGACATAATTTGTAGTTAACTAGCAGTATAATAGTCATAATATATTAAATAATATTTAAATCGCATAATTACATTTTACATAAGAACGAGTGAGATAAAGTCGAAGGAGCTTCAATTGGCGGAGCTCCTACTCCGCGTGATTAAGTCAAGACTTAATTATGTAAAAAGGATGTTATACCTAATATTAGTATGCATTTCCATATAATATATATAGTACCTATAGCATTATTCCATATACCTATAAACATTATGACAAAAGTTGTTATGAGTGTTAAATAATTTACATATTTGTCATGCTAAACTTTTATTGTGATTTTATGTTATTAACTAGAACGTTGTTATATAAAACGTTTTTATGTTGATTGAACGGCACCACAGCTAGTGCAGTACTTAAATACTATCTTCAAAAGGTTTTTAATGATTAACCTATAGCTTAACAATAATTATTATCTCATAAAGCACTTGGCCAGTAATAACATGAAACGACGGATACCACCAAGTACAATGTAAGATCATTTTTCCCATTTCCACGGAATTCGATTTCCCTCCGGAAATTGACAGTGACTTCGCCACCAATCTTACTGGAGTTCCAACTAAGGAGATCTCTTGAAGTTTTCGAGGATGTTACACTTGCGTCTTGCACTTGTTCGTTGCTTTTGTCTCTGAGATAAGTGCACACGCGCGTATTTTTAGTACGTAACCTCTTATCTGACTGTAAAAAAGAAGCACTCCAAAAAGATATTAAAGTTTAAATGTTCGCAACAACCGAGAAAATTATATGTTGATTTTTTTCCTGATTCAAAGTTACTCGGTTGAAAAAGAATTTATTAAGAGATTTGGACTTGCTAGTAGTAGGTACTCAAACACTTACCCGTAAATTGGTTGGCCTTCAGTGTTTACTCTCAGCTCTGTCCTTCTAAATAAATTGGCTTTGGTGGGGGTTTATTCTATGGAATCGCACGTTTTATCTTGCTTAAACTTGCATTTGCAAACAAATATACCTAGCCTTCTTTTTACCCGACTGCAAGGAGAGTTATTGTTTTTTCCTATGATAATGTAATGACCCAAATAAACATACAGAAACAAGTTTTCTTTGAAAAATTACGTAAAAAATTCATTATCTATGCAATTTCGTGTTTCATAATCAATCACAGTACTGTATTCTCTTTTTGTTTCCTTAAATTGGCTTACTAAGCCTTCTTAATAAAACAATAAATAATAATAAGCTTCAGTTTCCGACAAAAACGCGAAATATTTAATTCAGGTTTACAACGGACGAGACAATTTATTACGCTGATCCTGGCAAGGGAGACAGTGAAATTGATTCAGTATCTTGGACTCCAGCTTATTTTTTCAAGCTTCCCTTTTCTTTAACAACGTGACGGGAATGTTTTACGATTCGTTGCCAAGATAACAATGCTTTATTTTAAATTGACTTCCCATTTTCTAATGAATGCGACAGGGATGCGCCAAAGATTGATTTTTTTGTTTGTTTCAGATACGATATAATAAGGAAGGAAGGAGTAGCTCCACTTAAGATGGCAAATAAAAGTTAAACAGAATAAAGAGGTATCCATACAAGAAAAAACGATAAAATGGGTTAATGAGATAACAGTTTATAAAGAAAGGTATCCAGAAGGAGCGCTTGATGAAACTATCGGTACTAGTGCTGCGCATGTGATCTAAATGCCTTATTCAAGAGAATCGTGCGCTGCTGTGAGCAGGCGCCGACTATGTTCGACTCGACCAAAGGCGCATTGCTCGTAGCGCCATCTCTCACCAACAGTTCCTGTTGGTTCAACGGAAAAGGCTGGCCAACTACCTTTCCCGCTCCAGTCGACATCGTCAAAGCATTTTTCATATTCGCGCTATCTATGGGCATTGTGTTCGCAAATCTAGTCCTCATCTGTGTTCTCAGTAATAGGAGGTACATCAAGTATATAGAAAATCAGGTAATTTACTTTTCGAATCAAATTCAATTCTTTAGTCCTACAAAAGAAGGCTTAATGTCGTATATTTTTCCAGCCTAGGTATTTGCTGACATCCCTGGCTCTTAACGACTTATTCACTGGAATCTTGATAGCTCCCGTGGCCCTACTCCCAGCACTTTACAAGTGTTGGCCCTACGGCGAAATATTCTGTCAGATACAGGTAAATATTCAATTCGAAAAATAATTTCAGCCTATTATTTTTATACTTTCTCGTTGATTTGATTCAGTCGAATTCCATTTAGAGACAAATATCTTGTAAATTGAAACGAGAAGCGTTGTCAAAAAAGAAAAAGCGTGAAAATAGAAAATTTACTTTCCATCAAATTTTGAGAGAGTTGCTTAATCCAGTTAAAGCTAGGTGGAGCTACGCAGTCCCTGCTAAAACTTTATTTAAACAAGAATCGAAGAGAAAATGAGTAAAGTTGCTACTTTGGAAAGGAAAAAAGTTCTCAAATGAAGAGGCAAAGTTAAACGGTAATCGGATACTAAGGACAGTATTCTGTACCGTGACTTTTTTTATTAGCTTTTCTACTTATATAGAATTAAACTTTGACCGTAGGCTTATTAACACGCAGTAGAATTAGAATCCATGTTTCTAAAGGATCGATATCAGCATTCGGCATTAAAATGGTGACGATGGAAATTCAAAACTAAAACCAATTTCGGCTATTATCTTTATGGCTTTTGAAGATGCGAAAGCATAGAAGTTTGAGAAGAGTAATTATAAGGGAGCAGTCAAGGCGTTGATCCACAAACAATAAAATTGCTTAAACTTCTGGCGGTTGCGGCTTAATGCGCTATCGTGTAATGGTTCGCAGTGACCGAGCACAAACTGGCTCCAACTTCAGCTTAGCAACTTATGCCTTCCTGTCGACCCACTGACTCGCAATTCCGATTCATTGTACTTTGGATGCTTGGCAGACATTTTAATTAAATCAAAATCTTTCGTGGTACATAAAAAGCACTCTTAATTCGTACCATGTATGTCTAATGAATCTTAGATAGGCGCTCTAACCATCCACATTGCTTTTTAACCACCGACGCAAAAAGAGGGGTGTTATAGGATTGACCGCTATGTGTGTCTGTGTCTGTCTCTTTGTGGCACCGTAGCTCTTAGACGGGTGGACCGACTTGAATGCGGTACTTTTTGTTTGATAGCAGGTTTTCTAGCGATGGTTTTTAGACATGTTTTATTAAAATCAGTTCAGCAGTTTTTGAGATATTGAACTTTGAAGTGACAAAGTCGGAGGTTTTCCAACTTTTTATTGGTTAGTTTATTTATGAATAATATGTACGGCAAACTTGCGAGTGGGTATATACCTGATGGTAACTGACAACTCAAGAAGACAGAGAGTTGCTAGCCTAAACTCTCTCTGAGTTGCTAGCCTAAAGGGCTCAAATAGAAACCTTATTTTTTATTATTTCACCGGCTATCTTATTATAATGGTATATTTCATATAGTTCGGCTTACACTTGGCCGGTATTCGTATTTATGATTTCGCAATGACCTCGTTCGTACCATACATACATTTATTTAAGTAATTAATGAAAGTTATGATTTTCTTACAAATATATGTGATATTTATTTGCAGGCTTTGTTGCGAGGCGCAGTAAGCCAGCAGAGTGCGGTAATATTAGTCTGTATGGCTATTGACAGATATCTATTCCTTTTACACCCAAATACCTACCACAAGCATTCAAGTAAAAAGGTACGAAAGTTTCAAGTCGTTTATGATGAATCACTTCCAAATCTTTCAGTAATTATTAGGTACAATACAAATCGGCGGGCTTAATCTGCTATAAGTAGCCTATTTTAATGCTAAAACAATGTAAATTGGCTTAACTTCTTGAGAATCAGGTTTGCTTAATTTGAAGACTAGTGATTTATAAGCCTATAATTTTACTAAAATAGGAATGAGAAGTGTGTATTTCCTAAAATACAGTTTCGAAGATGTTAATCCTACTTCCTGCTTATATTATAAATGCGAAAGTTTGTGTGCGTGTGTGTATGTTTGTTACTACTTCACGCTAAAATGGCTGGACGCATTTGGATGAAATTTGATACGTAGATGGACTGGACGTATGGAATAACACATAGGCTACTTTTTATCCCGACATCCCACGAGAAAGGGATAAAATCTTGAAATTTTGGACAGTTGTTCTTAACACTGCCAAAATGAATAACACGATATAAATTATGGGAATTCCCAGGGGAATTCTGTAAGATCCCGCAATTTACCATAGGGCTGCGCTCTTTCCTCGGTCAACGTATTGACATTGACATACTACGAAGAAACTCGGCCAGCCTTAAGAGCGCCTTATGGGAGCCAATAGTAGCGATCTGGGTGATAATTTGTAAATATAGTTTTTTAGGCTTAAAATAAGTTATTTTTAGATTTATTTTTCTTTGTTTTTGTAATAATGTTTAGTAAAGTATACACACATAGTTCCGTTTTCCGTAATAGCAGAGTTTCCCAAGAAGGCTTCGGTTGATAAGCACCTTTTTCGCCCCGGAAATTTTACCTCCGAGTTTTAGAAGACGAACCCGCACCGGGATTCAAATCCGACTAAGGTCTCAGGAAGTTTTCTTTGTGAGAACATTTTGTATACGTCTAAACTTTTAGACTTTGCGGAGTTAGATTATAATTTCAGTAAAGAAATTCGAAAACAAACGGAAGATTTGAATTCGGTGTTGTTTGAAACATTCTTGCTCTAGTCAAAGGCGTAAATGAAATCGTAGAATCTTTGTTAGAATTTATGTTGTGTAACGTGAACAAGCAGACAACTGACTGTCTAATAAGATCGAAAAGTGTCTTTATTAGAACGACGTAGTCGCAGTATGTGCCTATTTTGTTGTGAGATATAGTGTAATTATTACATTCAATAAGAAACTAACTTTTAAACAGATTGATTGAATTGCAGCGAGGACCTAAGAAATGGACATAGGGTACATACATTACATAATATAGGTTATACATACCGTTTGTATAATCTATATTATGTGATGGCCCAAGGAGGGTTATGGAGTGTAACGCTCGAAAACCGTAACCCTCCATTGGGCAGTCGGGTAAGAGACAAAAGAATCAGAAAAGAACTCTAAGTTATTCTAAGCCTTAAAACAATTATCAAGACTGCTGCTGCTGCTGTTATCAAGCAGTATCCAGAAGGCTGGATGCGTTTCCACGTTGTATTAAATACAATGCTATATTGACGTTGACAGAGGAAAGAGTATGGTCACCTGTGGATAGGCCAACATATTTTTTATAATATAAATTATTTTATTTGCAGGGTTGCGTGTTAGTTATAAGTATAACTTGGATCCTCTCCGTCTCACTGTTCGCTAGTATGGTGCTACCTCGCTCAGGGTATTACTTCAATTCGACAGGACTGATGGCTTGCGACGTTTTTCACAGTAGAGTAGCGTTCAGGTAACCTACACTTATATTGTTGTAATATAAAGAAAGAAAAGAAGAAAGAAAATACATTTATTCACAAGACACAACAATGGCATTAAGTACAAATAGACAACACATAGGAAATTATGCGTCATTGCGGTACGGGCAAATACTTCAATTTTGCTTATTTTTTTGGATATAGACAAAAAATCTTAATATTACAAACTAGCCGCTCGTACCGAGTTAGTACGGCATACTTATGAAGAAAATGAAACTAAATCTAGGTACTCTGCAAGCATATTCTGCCTCATTGACTCGATTTTTGTAAACAGGTTTTTAAATCAGATTTTATTACCTACTAGTATAAATTTTTTCATACAAATTTTTAACACAAAAAAAAACCAAATAGGCCGTTAGGCCAATAGCCGTTCTAAGGTCATGCGCGAACAAATACTTCTTACAAGTGTTATATATTTGTTTTTTTGGGTTTTACGTCCGAAGTTATTAAAACAACCGCAATGCAATTTGATACGGAAATAGTTTGAGACCCGGAAAAGGACATAAGAAAGTTTTTATTCCGGAATATTTTACAGTTACCCGGGGCGAGCGTAGGTAAGTAAATTTTATGAAGATGAAATCGCGACGAACAGCTAGTGTATTTAATTAATAATTTTGATTCAAAAGCGTAACGTATCCGACGTTGCCTAATTTGGAACTAGGTACAGCACAACTAAAATGTTACTGTCTTTCGGGACTCGTCGATTTTCTTCGTTTTCCTGAAGATTCAAATGAGAAAGAAAAAGCGATCTTTTGTTTCGAGTTTCGAACGAGATTCGCAAACTAGTTTAAGTATATTTGGCAAAACCTGACGCTATGGAAACATGTAGCTAAAGTCGGGTCGGGGAGCACGAAGAATTTCGTACAATGACCTTTAATATGTGTCTGTTGCTCGCGCGTAAATATTTGTCGTCGCGCTCGCACAGATGAATTTGTACAAATGCGACGTCGAATATTCCCGCGCAAGTGAGAGAGACAAGCAGTTGTAGGAATTTTTCGTGTTCCGCGGCCGTACCTACTTCAAAAACACGCAGAGATATGAAATTACACATTTAAATAATTCACTACAGATAATTCGTTACTCATATTCTTTACTTTTCTAGGATCCTGTCTTGTTGCGCCTACTATTTTCCGACGACAATGGCGCTTATGTACTGTTACGGATCAGGGTTTCACGTTAGTAAGAATAGGAGTAAATGTGTTCCTGACCCTATGAGACCAAACGGCGCTCCGCCACCTTGTACGAAGAATGCACTCGATAACCATGATGTGGTCACTGTGGTAAGACTTCATTATTTATACTGTACAGTTTACAGTTTCTTTGGCGTTGTAACAGTTAAGGTAACAATTTTTACTCTATACTACTCGTGACATCTGTAACGTTGAGGCGAAAATCGCATCACCACAAAAATAGCTCGTTACAAATATCACCACATGTCTCTTGACGTGAAACCAGTGATTTTGTTAGGTATATCACTACCATGAGTTTACAGTGACCGAACTCGATAGCGATGGCGTAAATTACTTGTATGGAGAATTGTACTGCGCCTCTACAAATAATTTACGCTGTCGCTATCGAGTACGATCACTGTAAACTCGTGGTAATGGTACTGTACAAACTTTTTTCTACAGCTCGCTCACGGAGAGTAAAAAGTAGTCTTTCAGAATCCTCGTTGGATTACTTTAACCCTGGAGGGTAACTTAGGCCATTGAAATTACACTCGTTCCAGATTTTATTTTGGCATTTAAATTACGACACTTTGCCATATCATGCCTCATTTTAGCTTTCTTACCTATATCATCACCACTTTGCACATTTTTAGTTTCTTAGTTGTAAAGATTTAGGCTGGGCGATTATGCCTCAGTCAGCGAGTCACGACATGAAAATTAAGAAGATTTTCAACATCATGCAGTAGATATCCAGAATCTTATACGTTATAGCTAATGAATTACGAATTGTTTGGTATAGTATTGGTATACTAAGTTACACTACATGAATGAACGTTGAACCCGTCCGGTGACCCATCGTGACGTAGCAGTTGGCAGCACACACACACACACACACACACACACACACATACACACATAGTAAACATCACGCCTGTATTCTCAAATGGGGTAGGTAGAGCACACGAAACGTTACACCTTCGGAGCCACTTTTAGCAATTTTAGGTTTTAAGTTTGACAAAAACGGTACAATAGTGACAGTTTGCTAGCCTGTTGCCTACGGTATACCTTAACCTAAGTATATCCTCAGTCACCTCTTACGCCATCCAAAAAAGAAATGGAGAGGTGAAATTCTAACCCGACACCCCACAGGGTAAATTACATATAAATCTCGAAGAAAGACAGATCTTCCGTATCATTTCACTTCCTGACTTGACACCTATTATTACTGAAATTACATTTATTGGACAAAAACATCGCGGATTATATTTACGAGCATATTGAGGTAATATTTGAGGGTTGACTGACTTTTCATTATCTTTGTATTATTTTTAACAAAACAAACGCAAAGAGCGTGTTCAAAATAAATCTGCTTCAAAAATTAAGTAAAAGTCACAGATTGATAGGTATCTCCGTCCGTAGGTATATTACAATGAATGTCTTGTAATAATTCAAGCTTGCGACAGAATTCATCAAGAAGGTACTTGTGTACATCACATTTTTTGTAAGTCATCTTCTGAGATTGAATTTATGATAAAAAGAAATACGAATTCTTGGGCACTAATAAATATTCTTTCATGAGGAAAATTGCATCAATAAACCGAATAAGAGTTTCTATTGTTCCATTTCCTTCTTGCTTTTATGATTCGAAGTTCCCAATTGTGTTACGGATGGTGGTTGTGGTTGACTTTGGGAAAAATGATCGCTTATTAAAAAAACAAAACTTAAAAAAATACCTAAAAAATACAAGCTTATCAGTCAACTCGCAGATACATTAAAGACACTAACACATTATCTATAGTGTATAGGTGTATATTTCGTACTCCCATATACCTACATTAAAGATTTGAAAGTCCTGTTTATTATGATAGATAGCAGTTTTATTATAGTACCGATTTAATTTTAGTGTGTATTTTAGATTCAAGCGCCAGTTCGGCCTCAGAGTGTGAGCACGTCTCGGACTATGGCAGCTATGTCACTGGGATTTATAGTCATGGTCACTCCGGCTACTATACAGGAGGTTGTAGCGGCATGCACAGGCTGTAAGGTAATTCTCTATCTATTATCATTATTAACTTCCATTATTGCATCATTAACTTTCCTTTTTTTGACGACCAGATGGCTAAGTGGATAGAGGACCTGACTTCGAAGCTTGAGGTCCCGGGTTCGATCCCCGGCCAGGACAGATATTTGTATGTTTGTTCTCGGGTCTTGGATATTTAATATGTTTATTTATTTATATAGGTATTTTTATCCGTTGCCCATACCCACCCATAGTACAATCTTGGCTTAGTTTGGGACTAGTTCAATTGGTGTCAAGTGTCTCATAATATTTATTTTTATTTATTTTCTTAGCTATATTCTCAAATATTCGCAAAGCGTACGTACATGTATAGCATATTACTTTTATAATACAGACACAATAATATATTTTATACCCTCATTTTATAGCAAGTTAATTTGCATCTCAGCATTCATCGTCTTGCGTTAGCCAATTCATCTACAGAAAAACAAGGCGTTTTTCTTCCCCATATTCTAACCTACATCTGTATTTATTCCTGATTGCCTATTGCTTACCTTATATATTTCCTGCAAGTACCTGTTCTTCTGTTTCGTTTTCTATATAGTGTTCAACAAAGATTCAATCTATTGTATCGTAAAAAATATTACTTTATGGCGAGAACATTTTTAATGCCACGTGTCATAGCATCCAGCATTTAAATTAAATAATACAAATATTTCACATTAAAGCCCTGTTTGAATTATTCCATTCCAAAAATCATTTTAGCATTCGGTACACTGCGGTGCACGATCGATTTCTTGTGACAAGTCAGCATAACCGCCCTGGACCTAAGTAAACAGTACCTGGAATTAAAGTACTTTGTTTTTGTTAACAGGTCCCGCCGACGCTAGATTTCATTGTGACGTGGTTAGCTCTCAGCAATAGCTTTTGGAACCCTTTCCTTTATTGGCTATTGAACAGTCAATTCAGACGAATAAGCCACGATATGCTCCAATACTACGTAAGTATTTTGGTTGATATTTTGTTTTGATTAATTAGCAAATAAAAATTGTTTAAAGTTTATTTAAAAAAAAATGAAAAAAATAAAATAAAAGCTTGTAAGTAAAATTGAAATAGGTAAAGACTAAAAAATAATTTTCAAAGAAAAAAAAAACATCGCCCAGGAACAGTGAATAGCAAAACATAACAACCTAATCGACTTTCGAAAAATAAAACGTTATTAAGGAAAGACTAACTTAACACTTTGTTTAGTAACATAACACCATATTTTAATTTCAAAATTAATCACAAATTTGTTCACAGTTCTGCTGCCGAAGACCAAAGTCATTTGCCAGTTATGAAAAACCCACGGGGTGTTGCAGCTCTCCAATTACATCTGATGGCCGGCAATCGAAAGGGGAGTTCGAAGGCATCGGCGAAAAATATTGGGGTGAAATATTAGAACGCACAGTTTCATCTACTTCACTCCATGCTATCCAAAAAGCGTGCCATAGAGACCCCCTACGATGTTCTGGTTCCTTCAAAGGATGCCCCAGCAATGTCTGTAAGCACGACCCAAGATACTTTGATGTTTGTGGACCCACAGATTACAGGCAGTTTGATAGGTCAGCGTTTCAGATTGAATCTTGCTCACGACAATGTAGACTGAAAAACTCGGATATGTGCCTCTTTAGACAAACCCCTGGCCTTGAGTGCGGCAGATCACGGTCAAACTTGAGCTTAGATGAAGGTAACTTTAACAAGACATGCAATGGACGGCATCCAGAATTGTGAGAATTCCGACAATGTCCGGTTTTCGGGCACAGAAGCAATAGTATAGGAGTGTACCCTGGTGTAGATCACTTCAATTCAAATATCAAATGGAAATTTGACGACTCACCAGATGTCGATGAAATGCAAAGTTTGGAACAAAATCTTGATAGAATAAGAAGTGTTAGTCATGATAAAAGCTTTAATACATTCGGTGTAAAAGATGAACACATGTTAGAAGTTGAAGTTAACGATGTTACTGATATTGATTCGGATGATAATAGGGACTACAATATTTCCCGCGAAGTGTCTGATGAGAAAAGTGATTATAGTGCTATGAATAAGTTTTCCCGTACATCATCTCTCTCGAATAGAGACCTTGATGTTATAAAAGAGAGCTCCCGAAGCTCGAGTGATACTGAAGTGACGTTAACGCGATGACTTCCGAGGGTGACTTTTGACAGATCAGTGAATGTTGTACATTTACAGTCGACTTCTGAAAGACAAAATATCAAAGGTATAATAAAGCCAAAAAGCAATGTGTTGGTTAAAAGATAATAGTTACGTAGTATGCATAGATAGAATTGTTATAGTTTTAAATTTGTGGACCATTAGATTCAGGTCTGGTTTCTGTAAATTATTGTATTGAGAAACGTTGTAAATATATGGAAGTATCAGTATCGAATAAGGTTTCATGTGATTATGAATTTTGTATTTTTTACTTTTTGTAATAGTTGTTTGGCGGTAGGAATGTTTTCATTTCACATTTTACTCAAATATAAATAACTTATGATTGTATGTTTAAAAACTAGACGATCTTGGTTAGTTAGACAAAGACTATCACGTAGAAAATAATTGGTATTATTTAAAAACGAATACAAATGTAACTAAGTTGACTGTCTCCATTAAGCTTGTACATATACAATAAGACTGTTTGACGGTATTAATATATTCAGAATCGCACAATTATACTTTTCTTCTATATATTATGAATTTATGAATAATCGTGATCAAATTATTTATGTCTACGTAAATGTTAAACTGGCAAAGGAGAGAAATAAACTGTTTGTATGAAATACGGTCTTTATTATCAAATAACTTCCCCCATTACGAACTACCAGCGAAATAGAGTTCAGATTTCATTGGGCGTTTTTCTTTTCAATATTCTGGTTCAAAGCCACTTTAATGTTTAGTCGGCAAAATGCGAGAAAACTCGTGCGGTAGCAATACATTGCTGTTCTGCGATGCTAATAAATTGTTCCTGAATTATCGAACGATGCAAGGTAATGTTTGCTATCAGATTTTTGTATTGTATTACCAAGATGTCGACATTGTTGAGAGGGAATTCTACCGGATCATAAAAGATATCACATACTTATCTGTTGGGCTATTAAGATGAACAGGTGAGTAAGCTAGACTATTAATAGTTTTGCAGAAGGTTAAATAACCAGTAGCTCTGTGAGCTGTAGACCTCGTGAGTGTGTCTTTTACTTCTTCAACCTCCAACACTCCACCATTTTGAAATTTCCAAAAAACTACAGCAACGGAACGAATTGATTACAATTAATTAACCGCTCACAAAATTTCATGAGAATCGGTGGATAAATGTGACTTGTAGAGGAGAACAGACGGACGTACGAAAGCATTGTGTTGTCAAATAATGTGGAAATGGGGAAACTTCGCTCGTACTTCGTGCTTGCTCGGTTGATTACGACCTGGTAAAAAAGAAGGGTAAATTACTATACTGTGGAATAGAATTTTACAACTCAAAGGTAAACATTATAAAAAAATATACACCTGAAATGAGAACCTCTAACTTTTTTCGGAGTCGGTTGAAGATAGATATATTTTTGATGTCATGGGGTAACGAGTGATAAGTGGTAAGTACAATAATTTACCGTTTTAGATTAGAGCGACTTGACTATATTGTTGAAATTGGGATGCCATTTTGGGGGCTAATTGTATCCGATTTTTGCAATAAGAAGTTCTACTGCAAGCAGCTTGTCAGAGTACCATTTATGTATGGCGCTATCTCAAAAATCACTGTAAACATTAACTACAACTATAGTTAACTATAGTTAATTAGTTAGTTTTTATACATAAACTAGTTGATGTCCGATATCCGGTGCGTCACAAAGGATATAACAACTATTTATATAATGCAATTTATCATAAAAAATCAAACTTTGTTACTATTGTTATTTATTCGATTTGATCTACTTCCGGCTAGGTTAAGTTAGGTTTATTTTATAAAAAAAGCTTTGTGAAGCTCCTATCCTTTGAAATTATATAAAACGTTATATCCTTTGAAATTATGTCAAACGTTATACCGATATCATTACACACCTCAGTAGGTATATCAGAGTAAAATGTTGTTTAAAGGTCGCAGTATGATATCGAAACCATAAATTCCCTTTATCTAAATACTAACACAGACATCCTAATCCGTAATAAGGCTGTCCAAATAGGAACATCAGCCCGAGTCTATTTTCGCTTGTATAATAAAACTGAGACGAACACCAGTTTGGGACATAAAAATGCAGCGGCAAAACGAAACTAGGATATCTATGACATATTCAGTTTATGACAAATTTTATGGATAGTCCAGGGATTTTTACTGCCTTAAGCGTACTGCGACCGTAAATGTGTTGATGTTTGGATTCTTACAGCCGGGATTTGCCCTGAGGCTGTCGTCACTTTCTTTACAACTGTTGGTAGTCAAGTTTTCAATCTGATATCAGTCGCATACGCAGATAACATGATGGATTTTCTCTAAGCAATGTAATCTAATCTGTTAATGTATTACTGTCACTTTTAAAAGCTGTCTACTAAATCTCACATAATACGTATTTATACAAAAATGTAGACGGTCAACATGTATTCAGGAAAAGTATTGTCAGTTCATCGAAAACTGCCATTTTAGATTCTTCTCAGTTCAAGTCTTCTATTCTATTCTCTTTCTTAAAATTAACAGTTGGTGAACTCACCATTATCATCAGCAAGAAGGCGTGTGTGTTGAAGGCATATTTAAGACTAGTAATTGTTTTATTTTGTGCATTTCAACACTACAGATTGAGGACAATATTAATAGTGTTAAACAATAAAAGATGACCCTTCTAACACATGTAAATAATTTATCAGAAGTGCTAGACCGGGATTTTAACCCAGGATCCTGCTTGAGAATCCACATGGTTTCTTTTTTAATAAACGAGTGTTATATTGCAGTGAAAAATGCCAGAATAAAGTGATCAAAACTAGTAGAAATAGTAGTCAGTAGTGGTAATAAATACCGAAGAAACGATCACAATTCTCTGTGGGCATAAAGGAATCAACGCTAAAAGACTGGCTGGGGTCCTTTTATTTACGACCCTGGGATTTATACCGTTACTAAAGCATCAGGAATTTCAGTTTTACGTACATAATGTAGTAGTTTGTTATCGTTAAAGTAATATTTGAAAATTACTTACTCTTACTTTTCCTTTTAAGTACACATATTTCGCATTCATATTTTTTTTCAATTTCATTCTTATTTACTCTTTTCTTTTCCATGTTAATAAATAAGTAGGTAAGTCTTGTTTACCATTCATGAATTATATTCCGTTTCTACCTTTTTGTACACATAAAGGAGCAGTTAGCCTATTTGACTGACTTTTTTTTTAGTTCATAATAATATATTATACTAGCTTTTGCCCGAGGCTCCGCCCGCGTGGTATTCAGTTCACGCGCTGTTCCCTCGGGAACTGTGCATTTTTCCGGGATAAAAAGTGACCTATGTCACTCTCGAGCCCATAAACTATCTCTATGCCAAAAATCACGTCGATCCGTCGCTCCGTTACGGCGTGAACGACGGACAAACACACAAACATACAAACACACTTTCGCATTTATAATATTAGTATGGATGTATGTATCAATAAAAAAAAATGTAGGTAAGTATCATGGGATACTTGACATCAATTGACCTAGTCCCAAACTAAGCAAAGCTTGTGCTATGCAACAATTATGGCTAAAATTATAGATTGGAAAGAATTCGAGTACAGTCTATTTACGATATCTATATTATTATGTATATTATTTGGCGGCAACTGTACGTGGGCACAAGCTAAAACATTTCATTGACATTTATAACATTATTTTATCTGTCTAGAAACTTTTTAACCGACCGATAAGGGCTATAACGTCTCAATGCATCAATAAATGAAGATAATAACTAGTTATAAGCCTCTATTTTTATGACCGTCTTGTGTATTGTCTTGCCAATGAGTGGGTAGGTGTAATATCGGCAGAGATGTCGCGTGGATGACACTTGAGCAAGTAATGGCCCATTCTGAGCCAGAACTTGGTATTATACCTACGTTTGTGGACTGCTAAGTACAATTAATCATATTCATGGCTTTTCGGATGAGTCGTACAAACAAATGAGAAAACTAAGAACGAATTTTAAATGTCAAACGCTTATAATTTATTTTTTTACCGTAATTTACTAATCTAAATTGTATTACATAAATATACTCGTATCATTGGAGTGGCTGATTTTAGATGTGGTTTCATTGGTTAAAAAGTTCGAGAAAATTGGGATGGACTTAAAATTGGAATGGTTTTTTTTTTATGAACTTATCGTGCAATCAATGAACTAAAATAATATTATTAAAAAAACAGCCAATTTTTCGAAGTTAATCAGACCTACGTTTACCTAAACCTTTTCAGATTGTTAAAATTTAAAAGGCAAATCGAGCGAAGTGCTTAGAAATGTAGATATAAAAAAGCAAGCAGAAGGCGCTTCAGCCATTTATTAAGCCTAAAGACAACGCAGGAAGGACAAAGTGGGCCTTACATAAAGCCGTGAACTCATCCAGTATTGTATCTACCCCCGATTTCCCCGTTACTTATGTTTAGCTCCCGCTTATCCGATTAAATGGATTTACTGTTAGTGTTTACATTCCAAAGAAAGGAAAAGTCGAGCTTAGAGTCTTTTGCTCTTTTGGAGATAGCAAAAGTAAACTTTCCGCTGAGGATCTTAGTCTTGCTTTCGCACTGAAATACAAATATGAACTTGGTAATTGGCCTTTAGTTTCATCCCAGCCTATATATGTCCCACTGCTGGGTACAGGCTTCCTCTCAAAATGAGAGGGTTTGGGCCATAGTTCCCACGCGGAATCCCATTGAATTGGTTCGCAGGTTTGCGCAGGTTTCCTCACGATGTTTTCCTTCACCGCAAAGCTCGTGGTGAATTCCTAATGTAGGTAATAGCGCTCATGAATTTCGAAAAACTCAGAGGTGCGAGCCTGGGTTTGAACCCACGACCCTCTGCTCGAGAGGCGATAGGTCAAACCACTAGGCCACCACGGCTTTTGTTTATTACACGCGATTATGTACAATTTTGCGGAGACAGGTCCTTTGAAAATTTATCAACATCATCATCATCTTAGCTGTAGGATATCCAGTGTTGGATACAGGCCTCCCCCATTGACCTCTAGTTGCTTCGGTTGGAAGCGGCCTACATCCATCGTGAACTTTTGGCTTCGTATTTTATTTGTCAATTTGACATAAACATGTTTGCAATAGTATAGTCGGTAGTTTTTATTAAATAAAGATTTTATATTTCTATATCTGAAAGAATAAGATTTACAGACAGCATATATTTAATTTAACAAATAAAGAAAATATCTAGTAACTTGAGACTAGACAAAACTGTTCTGTGAAATCACTACTCCTACTTCTACAATAACATTCATTCTCATATTATTTACGATGTTTTTTCCCCGTCGGCAGTCGGAGCATTCATAAACTTTAAACTATGTATTTACAGCGGGGATTATCATGAATGTGCCCACAAGCACTTACGCGTAGATCATAAAGGACATACTCTCCTCAATTTTTAAGTTTCCGGGGTTGGCAGTTTAATAGATTAGCGGTTGACAGGGGCAGCTTTCGCATGCTAATGTACCCACACAATACCCTCACAGATATACATGTCACATATTGTTCATAAGAAGGGCCAGTAAACTCGTATCATACAAATATATTTATAGAAATAGTTTTAATCTATTGTGCCCAAATTAAAACATTTTTTTTTTATAAAATGTTGGTACTGATAAAGGTAGCGTTCTAAGTCTCTCTACATAAGTGAAGCAGTTGGTGAATACGAACAGGTTTCAAATTTATTTAAAGTACATAATACGTGACTATTTAAATGTGTTCCTTACATTACAAGCTTCGCTTAGTTTGACCAATTGGTATAAATTGTCCCATGATACTATTCATTTATTTTACCACAGCAGTTTACTTTTGGTTTACAAATCATTCACTTGACTGTAACAAAATATTTTTTCGATACTTCCTTTGGCACTTGTTTAGCTCTTACGATTAGGTATAGTCAAAAAGACAATGACATGTATCTTTACTGTCTAGATACTCATCACCGTAGAACCATTAGTGCGAACCGTGTTCTTAAAGAAGCCACCCGAAAAGCATATCTTAGTAAAATACTAAACCTTTCTTGAAACAATCAAAAGTTATAAAGATGCCGAATGAAAAGTTAACGTGAAAACAGGAAACGTTTACGGTATTTACTTTACGAGCGATCGCGGGTATAATTTTTAATACTTGCCAAAACTAACTCAGCGTTTTTCAGCACGAACTTAACTAATGGAGAATTTCTTAAAAGTTTTCGCATTTTCGTTAAGATTTTCAATTTGCTGATACATGAAAATTTCAAAATGCTGAGGATAACGTAGCTTACTTAAATACGATGCGATTATTGTGGTCGTAGCAACTCTAAATGGTTTAGAAAGATTAACTCCCGTAAGCTTCTTTTAACTTAACATTAATTTGTCTTTGTCCTTTAAAAACAGACAAAAATACGACTACCTACGTTACGTTTTTGATGAGTTTTGTTTTATGAATGGGAGATACGGTCTACACTCGATAGCAATGAAAGCAGATAGTGTGTTGCACAACCCTTTGCAAAATCTACAAAGCAAATTACAGGAACAAGCGCACTTTTTCCTCTGCCAACTCTTCATTACGTGTGGAAAGATCATGTTTCGCATTTGAATGATAGTTTTACATTGACGTAACAAATTTTGACATTAGTGTGCGTAATACCTGTATGTGTTGTATAAAAGTGAACACGCCGCCCTATAAGAATTGGCAAAAGGTGTAGTGTGCCTATAATATGCTTAAAGCTACTCCCTTTATATGCTGCGTGGAATCGGATCCGTTTATGTGATGTGACAAGCAAAAAGACGAGTCATTTTTCGAACCAAGTTGTACAGAAATTGACTCGTTACTTTTACGTGTTAGTACATATTTGCAGAGTTTCTAATCAAACAGTATACTTTCCTGACACCGAGTTTAAGTACCTACAGTCATTGAAACTGAAACGTGAACGACCGGTGGAATCTTTTTGCAGCATGTATCACGTCGACATTCCATACATTTGACAAAGAAATCATCGCGCATACAAAACTGATTCAGTTTCTTTGACTGAACCACATCACAATTTATCAAATTATGTGTCGTCTCCATCACAATTATAAATTCAGAAGCGTTCGACACAAAGAAGTTCGCAATTGGATTAAAATATTTTAATGCCATTATCCGAGTCACCTTTTATTCCGAAACACAATGGGATATTCAGGGGTCTATTATGAAGTAGGTTAAAAATGATCCATTTGTTTGCGCAAGTCCTTAATTTTGACAAATTCACCATCGTAATTGCCCTCCTGGCTTTTTGTGTCGCGGACATAATAATTTGTCACACTTTACCTCGATTTTTATGTTCTTTATACGTAAGTTATACGTTTATATTTAGTAAGAATAGGAAATTATTATTAATGGTGCCGCGAGAAGCGAAATGTTTACGCGATTTAAAAAGTGTGTGCATTGTGATGATGTCAGAGGTTCGTTCATTGTAGTAAATTGACATTAAAAATACTTTTATGTAATTTAAGTGATGACAAACATAAAATAAAATTTCCTAATCTTAAATATAAAACTTACATTAACTCCACGTTTCATTGTGTAAATGTCATGCCGTCTCTGTTTCTTTTGTTCGAAACGATGGAGACGACATTCATACGTTCAAAATGTATGAATAATTGTGACAGCGGCACTGGGCGAAGTTCCGGTAACGCATATATTCGTCGGTGGCAGTGGATGCGTAAAGTTATCGTGATAAATCCAGAAAAAGATTGACAACCCAAGATTTTACCTGTCAAAAAACCTTGACAGTCCCGGCAGTATTCATCGCCATTGTTTATGTGTTGGGATATAACGATGTAATGTATTATGTGAGGGATGAACCGGCCGCAGTGAATGTCTGCGACGTGATCCGCCTACTTATTGGATATAATCCCGGGAGGCCTATAACCCCTCCGCTTTTTCTATGAATGTGACAAAATATATTTTCATGTGAGTTTATTTGTAACAGTTTTGTTAACAGATTTGTATGTGTCGGCGGCCGATCTTAAAATCCGACAGATCACGAAATTCCTAGGCATATCGTAAAATGGCGCCATTTCATGATATGCCTAAAAGTTGGCCATGCATATCATGATGTGCCTGAAAAACTATAACTAATAAATTTGTTTTATATTTATTAAGGAGTAGATTAGATAAGTACCTATAAAATTACATCATAATTTGTACGGGTTAAAGTTACGAGAATTTATACTGAAATTTTCATGAATACACAAAAGATTAAATTAGAAAACAATTAGGTAAATGTCACAAAATGTTAAAATTGAATAAAGTAAATAAAAGAGAAAAAAAAAACAATTATTATTCGAAACAGGTTCTCCAGTCGGGATCGTCATAGTTGTATGCATAAAAAAATTCAAGTAAGGCAAAAAACATTAGCTAGGTACCATAGTCCACATTTATTAAAAAAAGCCCAATTCAGTTCAACCTTTTAATTCATTTGCTTTCAAAAAATACGACCAAGCTAGTCATTTAGATTTTGATTGAGATGCATGTTACAGCGGCCAGGCTCCATTAAAGTACTTACCATAATTAAGCTATTGATCAAAGTTATTAAAAAAGCTGCATTAATTTTATCGCCCATTAGTAATATAATGGTGTGAAGAGGACACATCGCTACCAACTTTTCCTGTGGTCTGTAAAACGAGGAGAAATTTCAATTTTCAGTAGACACGTGAAAACGCCGGCGAAATGTTTACAGCGTTAATAATTGAATTACATTTTAAGCTTAGGCTTCCAACATAAGATTAAATTTAGCAGGATTTTACATGTATTTACGTTTAAACGACGTGTCTATTTTAATACTTTTAAACGAGCAATCTTTTATATTTATTTACTTATAGCATGCTCAAAATTAATCATTCCATGTTACCGCAGAACCTTAGAAAATAGTTTAAGATGTATTTAACGGGTTCATATTGGCTCGCATACTTATCGAAAGTCCGAATGTAATTTTTGTCAGAACAATCGTTTGTCATCACTCTTTTTTTCTCTGAATCCAATGATTGTTTAGAATTCTTATCAAATAAACCTAACCTATAGTTTTCTATATGTTGACCATTCAAAATTTTTAGAAAAATATTAGGTTTCAGTGGGAAAAAAATTCGGACTAACGATGATTCGGACAAAAATTACGGTATGACTAGCGAAGAGTAAGTATGCGAACTTTGGCGCTCCCGTATTTAACACATGGCAGTTTATAGAAAACTCTTTTTACCTTTCACAAGGAACCCTTGAAGTTTCGTCATGTCTATTTATCCGCGGCTTAGCTTAGAGACTGTTGGTGCTAGAAAGCTGTAATTTTCTTTCTCTTTAACTCGCTAGTAAAGTGATAATTAAAAAAAAATGCTTAAAAATTTCACTCATAATTTAAATACCTACCACAAACGGGACTTATCATGCTAAACATACGAGAAATATTTACTTCGACGTTTCGACTACATTACAGTGGCCGTGGTCACGAGTAGACCGAAGTATGGGGTGTCAAGTCTGCCTGGCTCTAAATTATGATCGTAATTTAATTAGTATATTTCCAATTTAACATTATTTTTACAGGTTTTAATGAAAAGGAAAACAATCATAGCTTTACATGTTAACGAGTAAAATTCGATAAAATCAAAACTTTATTATTGAATTTTTGCCGGATAATACGGGACTCTAAACCGCGCGAGGTGCGACAATTTTTTTTAAATAAATGTTAAATTAAATGAACTAAGACTAGATTAAAATGAAATAAACTAAAAGTACAATAATTCTAAAAATGGCCCAAAGACTTATCAAAGAGACTCAGAGATACGATACTATAGGAGAGGAGACCGAAGAGCTGGCAGATTCCTTCCTCCACTCACGTATCAGTCCCACAATCCAGCGAAGAAACACTGCCAGCATCTTCGGTACCATGTCGGAGGGGCCATTAATAGAATTAATGTTAAAATTAACGTAATATAAATTAATGCCTTAATATTTTATTAATACTTTGCAAAAAAGACAGACAACGTTGCCGAATTTGTCACACTCAAAATAACGAACCCAAATCAAATATCATTAAGAGAAAATATGGCATTTGTTTGTCTTGGTCCGACAGAGATTTAGTAATAAGTCTGTGTTAGAGTAAATTCGGCTCTAGCTCGTTATTAATACCACGAATTAATAGAAGATATTTATTATATTTATAAAATACATTCTTTATCAAAGAATTACAATGAAAAAAAATAACAGCGTTACTAGCTTCATTACATCCAATGTTTAATACCAGCACAATATTAGTTTATTTACCGAGGGGAGTAGAGCACATATTACTAATAGAGTGTGCATTTGAGGCCCGACGTGAAGCTTGTAAACCACACGAGTTACGTAGCGGGTGAGATACCGGGATTTTATCCCCAACCCCTGGGAATATCCGTAATAACCCTCTTTCTTCGCAGTTGGGTAAAAAGAAGCCGACGTCGAGTTATCCGTCCATATCAGTCCGGTCGTTTAGCGTGAAAGCGTGAATTATTATACACATGCATATACGAACACTCACACACGAGCGCAGCAATGATGATGAGACACTAAAAGAAAACTAACCTAACCAACAAAAAGTTGGAAAACCCCCGACTTTGTCACTTCAAAGTTCAATATCTCAAAAATGGCTGAACCGATTTTGATAAAACATGTCCAAGAACCATCGCTAGAAATCCTGCTTTCAATAAAAAAAAAAACCAAATCGGTTTCATCCGTATAAGAGCTTCGGTGCCACAGACAGACACATAGACTTACAGACACACAGACACACATAGCGGTCGAACTTATAACACCCCTCTTTTTGCGTCGGGGGTGAAAAAACGGGTGACAGTACATAAGTACTCATTTTAAAACTTATTTTTACGCATCAAATATACAGCTCCATTTTCATATACCAGCTCGTTAACGATTTAATTTTCTTTGCATATGCTAACAAGACACCATAGAATAATCTAATATTATTATATTTGCATTAGGTAGCTCGCACGTGCATTAAAGCAAGTAAATCATCTTTACACGGTGCTTGCGCGGCTCGTGTAATGTTATTTATAATAAATAACGGAAAATAGCGCAAAACCAAGTGAAAAAAGTAACTTATCTCGCTAGCTTCAGGCGCTTCATGAAGCATTTGAAATGAAAAGTTTAATATTCATTGCATGACACGAATTTAACGCTCTTGTTCCAAAAAAATATTAAAGTACTTAACGATTATGAATTCATTCGTTCATTTATTTATTCAGGCTTAAAAGACTTGTCTAGGAGGTTAGTTTTGGCCTCGGGGGACTCTAGAGCTGGCGGTTACCTCGCGCAAAGAATAGGGATTGCTATTCAAAGAGGTAATGCGGCCTGCGTTCTAGGGTCCATGCCAGCGACATCTCTTGACGACATGTTTGCCTTATAAAATGATAAATAGGTATTAAGTTAGTTGATAATATTATACATTAATAATATTTTAAATCTGTTTTTTTTTAAATATTTTATATTGTTATAAATAAATTTCAGGCTTATACTTATACGTCTAACTGCTGGACTGCCTCCTCGTAGATTGAATAGGCTTGGACTGTAGTTCCTACGCGAGCCTAATGCGGTGTAGAAACTTCACACATACCATATAGATCTGCTTTGCGGGTATAAGCAGTTTTTCACCGAATAGACCATGGTAACACTGCTAATGAATTTTCGCAAATGAATTTCGAAAAACTCAAAGGTATGGGCTATGCTCGAATTCACTAAGATAAGAATCGATTGGTTAAACCTACCACTGCTTTTTTGGAGCTTTTGAAGTATCCGAAATCGTTATATTTTCTCTTTCTTTCCAATCCTGAGATTATTTAAATAGCTAGAAGCCGGCATTCCTAACACTTCAGCTAAACATAAGGCAACCTCTCAGCTAAAAAACGCTAACATGCAAATAGATGTCACAGAGTAAACAAAACAATTGAGAACACATTATCACTTACGAGGTATAACAACATACAATGTTCTATAACAATCGGTTATCTAGCGAATAGTCAAGCTTTTGATGCCAAGTGTTGTTATGTGGGTTGAAAATGTTATTGCCTTGGCGGCCCGCCATACTGCATCTTGGTAACTTGGCGTTCGCTATCTTCATACGGGTTTGCAGTAAATTGTTATTTTTAATCTGCGTGTATCTTGTTTGGTAGTGAATATTGAATGCGATAGTATTCGTTCAGTAGACTGTTTTTATTTAGGATTCTATGTCTAAATTGGCACAGGAGCCACCAATTATTTGTATTTTATAATTATTTGTATCGCTCTTAAGCGATAAGGCCGCCAATTGCTTACCTTGTAATTTTTTTCTCTGTGTATCTGTTTTCTGTATCGCTTACTATTTCTGGTGTGCAATGAAGAGTCTTTGTATTGCATTTTATTAATTTGTATTTATTTTATTTTGAAGTCGTGGTGGCCGAGTGGTTTGACCTATGGCATCTCAAGAAGAGGATCGAGGGATCGTGGGTTCAAATTTACCACGAGCTTTACGGTAAAGGAAAACATTGTGAGGAAACCTGTACAAACCTGCGAAGCAATTTAATGGTGTGTGCGAAATTCCCAATCTGGGAATTACGGACCACGCCCTTATTCTGAGAGGAGGCCTGTGCCCAGTGACGTATGTGTGACCTGTAATATGAGAAAATAATTAAAACGTCTCCGTGAACAAATCAAATAGAGGCGGCATCAAATTTAACCGTCAGTTAAGACTAATCAATAGATGGTGAAACAACCCCTTATCATCGTAATCGCTTATTAAAGTTCAAGCTCTAACCTAATACCCTCAACGCCATTAACAAATACATATTAGGTTGTATATTTGCGGCTTACGAATTAAACGGTTCGTCTCCTTTGCATACCAAATTATCACCTCACTGTCAATGGCATTGTGTATACCTAACCTAATAAATAGTTAATAATGGTAACCTCTCTATAAACGCATCTGTTAGTTTCATTTTCGTTGCCCTTTGCTTTGTTATAAATACTATATACATACTTCTGTTGATCCATTTATTTTTGTTGATTTAATTTTTATTCAACATTGTGCATTAAAAATACAAATGCAGAGTAGAGCAATTTAGGCGTCATGGAATGAATATTAAATGAAAATAAAGCGCTTGGAGATAGCTGGGTTTAAGCTACTTATTTAACTTGATTTTGCGCCATTTTCTGTTATTTATTGTAAATAACATTACACGAGGCGCGCGTGCTCCATATAAGCTTGTAATGCGTAAGTATAACTCTATCTGCCGAGTGAATTAGCTCGTTGAAGTGGCCATGGGCGGGCCATATAGCACAGAGAACACAATGGCCGTTGGAGCCGAAAAGTTCTCGAGTGGAGACCGCGGATTGGCAAGCGCAGCGTAGGACATTCACCAACGAGATTCACGGATGACCTGGTTAAAGCTGCGGGTTCACGGTGGATGCAGGCTGCTTCCAACCGAAGCGACTGGAGGTTTATGGGGTAGGCCTATGTCCAACAGTGGACTTCTTACGGCTGAGAACTCTATTTGTGTATTATTTCTATGCGCAGTGTACATCGTACACTGCCAGTCCACCAGTGCTTACGAGTATATTCGTACAAACGACCCTTTTCTAAATACTTCTATACCTATTCTGTCTCCGCATGGACACGGACTTCTCATTTAGCCTTCAAATTTAATTCTGCCAGGCGTGAAAATCACATTTACACTCCGAGAATGATTTTAACTTTGTTTGAAAACGTACGCACTGCACTATTCGCTAAGCATATAGAGGTATAACTCCGAATAACAAAATTTTCATACTAAAGAGAGTTTGTTTAGAGAGATAACTAAATTATAATGAAAAGTAAAAAAAAATACTGGCTGGGCGGAAATATTTTAATTTTTTTTTAAAGAAAACTTTCCGACCAGCTCAAGTAAAACGATTACTCTTGCTGGATTAGCAGAAGGTCAGAGTTTGCCCTGTATTTGATTAATTAATCAGGAAAATGAACTTTTCATCAGATTTTTAAATGTCTAGCAGTGGCGGGACTTTGGTTAGGCAACGCCGCGAGTGAGAGGAGTGCGAGCTAGGATGTACTAGGGGTTCAACACCTTGCAGGCAGTATACTTAGACAATCTTTGCTAAATTTTTCGTCGCAGATGTGACGTAAAATTTTAGAGAACTCGATGGAATCGAACTGCTAAGAGGCTACTCTACTGTTGTCTAGTGATACATTACAGTTATAATTACGAGTAAATCGGATAAATACAGACAGTAAAACTAAACTTGCATAATTCTTTTGAAGACGTTTTGGTGCACGTAAGTCAGAGGTTGCTGTATCTTTCATTTGCTCGAGTAAGCATTAAAAGGCTTATTATACTTACTACTAATTTTGTAAATGTGAAAGTTAGCTAGTACGTCTGTGCGTGCGTATGGGCTTGTGTTTGTTACTCCTTCACGCTAAAACGGCTGGATGGCTCCGGATTATATTTGGTATGTAAGTAGCCGGACGTTCGAATAACACGTAGGCCATATTTCATCTCGATATTCCTACGGGATCAGTGTCAAATTCCATAATATTTATCGCTTAGTCAACGCTTAGATAATATTTAAGTATACATGAGTGTACGTCTTTTAACGTAAATGAAGACCATGATGGAATTTCTATAGGAATTTAGTAAGATCCTGGAAGTTCTATTCAACTGCTAGATCTAAAGGTTCATGCGAGGGAAGTCACGTGTAAATCCTAGTTACAAAAAAGTTCTCAAAATATTGGAGCTATCTATTTACAAGTTTAATTTTATCCCTTATTCAGCTTTTCTTCCATATAAGGAAGGGCCTGTTTTACCAGTTGTCGACTAAATTTAACTATCAGATAAAAGTAATGCCGTCTTTGTTTATTCGGACAAAATAAACAGAGAAGGCATCATTGATATCCGTCACTTAAAGTTAGTCGACAAGTGGTGAAATAGCCCCTAAATTTCGTTCAGTATTTCAACGTAGGTACATTTTAATTTTAATATTAGTACAGTCTCTTTTTCGGCATTCTTTCTTAGTATATCTTCAAAAGTTTCAGTGTAATATGCAGTTTGATATACGACCACTTGGCTGACTATACACATTTGTGATTCATGGAATATTAAAGTACATTTATATAGAGTTATGCAAAGTGCATACTTTGTACAATATTATTTTGTCGCTGCAAGTCTAACCGATATACAAAGTTTCTGTGTTCATTATATAGACCAACGCCAAGGCTCTGGTATGTAGGCCTCCCCTCAGTATGCGAGATCTTGGGCTGTACCTAGTACTCACGCGGGTCAAGTATGGGTTGATAATTTTACACACACCGTTTCTTATGATGACTTCCTTTATCAAAAACTCTTGTCCAAGTTCAAACTAAATTTCATAAGTGTAATATAAATTCTAAAAACTCGATTTCCTCACGATCCTCGACTTGAGAGGGCATCAAACTAACGAGCTGTAACAGATACCTATAACGTACCTTTAGTCGCATTTATAACATTAGTTAGGTCCAGCTGTTTTCTACGATTTCGTCTGTTAAGAATTCAATTTCCATGATATCAATTTGAAGAAGAAGAAGAAAGAATTTATTTGAAATATAACAAGGTTTCAATTTAGATTCATTGGCGGACTCCGCAATAGACTCTTGGCCTGTATCGCGGAGACTAGAGACAATTTACAATTTATAGTTACTTATAAATAATTGCAACAGTTATTTATAAATAAGTAATTGAACTAAGTTGACACAAAGCAAATTCTTAACCTAAATTGGGCGTGCATGCGTGCGTGAGTGCGTGCGTGCGTGCGTGCGTGTGCGTGTGTGTGTGTGTGTGTGTGTGTGTGTGTGTGTGTGTGTGTGTGTGTGTGTGTGTGTGTGTGTGTGTGTGTGTTTTGGTGTGTGTGGGTGTGCCTCAATATAAGGTGTGTGTAATTTGATGTCAATTTTCCATGATAGGTAACCACTAAATATCTCCGTCATCGTCATGTCATCCGTAGGACGTCCTCTATTGGACGTAGGCCTCCCCATTTTTTAGGCATGATAGAGTAACAAACAAACATATTCACATTCGCATTTACTTATATAAAGGCGAGTTCAGACTAGCAAGAAAAATCGTGCGAGTTGGATTACATTGCGATTTTATAAGCGAACGAATTTGAAGCGGTCAATCGAGCGCTGCAAAACTTGCACGATTTATCTTGCATGTCTAAACTGGGATTAATAGCTTTTCCATAGGATCAATTTTGTTATACCTTGTATTTTGTTTCACAAATTACTCAAAATCGATTAATGTCTAGTTTAGTAAGGGCTTAGAAACAGTTACTGCACGTAACGGGCTAGTTTTCATGTTATTTCTGTGTACTAGGACGCAAGTGGAGGGGCTGTTTCACCATCCATTGATTAGTGTTAACCGACGGTTAACTGTGATGTCGTCTTTGTCTATTCCAACAAAACAAATAGAGACGGCATCAAATTTAACCGTCAGTTAACACTAATCAATGGATGGTAAAACAGCCCCTAAAACCATGCGTGTTTGTGAGGCTTTCACCAAACTGAGCCTCGCAGTAATGAGTGTCAAGTGGTTGCGACGCCATGCGGAATGGAAACGTTGCTTTGAATTTGAGGCTATGTACGCGTCATTGTACGCCCGTGAATGGGAGGATATATTCCAGGTATCAAAGCATAGGATTTGGTACCGACTTTTTTAAAGTTACAGCGTTATTTTTGGGTAAAAATAACATTATTTTTATTAAGAATAAGAATTATTGCCACCAAGACAAATACAAAAAAAATACAAACATTGGAACATAGAATCTCCTCCTTTTTTTGAAGTCGGTTATAAAACAGGCATTAAAGCCGATTGTAGTTACTCGTTAATCTAATTTACAAATAGTTCCAATAGTAAGGTTGGTCATTGCGATACCTATATCCAATTTCTCAAACCTTTGTTATCAAAGCTACCAATAACCCAATTGTAAATTTATTGGGGCTATTTCTCCTCTACGTCGTATTTCCCGGCTATTATTTACTTTTAAAATAATATCCACCTTCCTCGCCGACGGCTGAGCCTTTCTGAAACTCCTATTGAATATAAAATCTAATATTATATTCGGGCAGGCTTTGAGCCTACTTTGCGTCATTTCAATCTCGTAATCTACTTTGAAACTTTATGCATCGTACGTATCGAGAAGCAAAACGTTCGCGAATGGTTGAAGAGTTGGGTGAGTGAGTCGGATGACAAAAGAAGTCTTACCGTTTGTCTTATGTTTTAAATGAACTGCCACCTCGCTAAGACTGGCTGCTTATTAAGAAAACTAATGAGAGTTTTCTGACTCGTGGAATATCGCTAGATGGCGTTAGTATCGAAAGAAAGAAAGAAGACATTTATTCACTATCACAGAGGACACACATACAAAAAATCACAATTGAATGAAATAAATGAAAAAGTTAATTTGACATTATTTTTACATAGTTTTTTTTGCACATAGCCCTGCAAAACTGTTTACACATTGCAGACAACTGCAGGATACAGTCTCTATAAAAATATAAAATAATGTAATATTATTACATAATTGTTTATAAGTAATTATTGTTACAACTATGTCTTATGGAAGAGTTTCTACTAAATATTTTTTAAGGATCTTTACACAAGGATCTTTATAACAATTACACACAAATAAACTGAAAAAAATATATGAAAACATATAATATGACAATAAAACGGAAGTACTTACATAATTATATGCACAATTTTGTGTGTCCCTGCAAAAGCGAAACGGTCGCAGATTCGGTATTAAGTACAGTCAGTGTCATGAAGTCCGTTTGATTTTACAGTTTTGCTTATGACTGGCTCATTTAGTTGTAAACCAATTCCAAACCTGAAACAAATGTCAAAGTTGTCAAGCCTGTCGCAGATACCCTTATTGCTTAGCTCTTGTGGTAAGGTACCTAAATGTAATGGTAAAATAAGACCAATTATGCACGGAGGTCACAGAGACAGCCAGCCGCATCCCAATGGATTACCTTACAATTCCAGTGTGGGGGGCATTATACACTCATGTTAATGGGGTCACTCCAAGAAATCATCGGCACTGTGAAACGTCTGCTGCGTTTCTTCCAGGAGCTGACTATACATAACATTATAGTGCCTAAAGCTCATGACGCAAAAACGGTGAGCCGTCGTGGTGCCATCTTTTTTACGATTGCAAATATCCATAGCTAAATGTTTCATAGTAATTACTATAATTTATTTTATATACATGTACATATCCGTGTAAAGAGATATATTAATAAAGTAATTTATTCGTCCCAGAGGAGTCTTGACAAACATACAGATAAACGAACAGCAAAGTGATTTATTAGGGTTCCTGTTTTGCTCTCGAGGTAGGTACGAAACTAAAGAGGTAATATACAAACCAAACTTTCGCATTATAATTTTATTGGGAAGCGGGATGTACCTATATCACTGCTTAACTTCATTGAATATAGAATTTTCGATTATGATGCAACGTAATAAAATTAAGGTGAAATGAATTCCTTTTCAGTATCTACCTGCATTATCATCATCATCATGTCAGCCGAAAGACGTCCACAGCTGGACATAGGCCTCCCCCAAGGCTCTCCACTCAGACCTGCCTGCGTTATGATTATAAGAAACAATTTTGTCAATCGGTGCGTGGCAGTAATAATATAATTTGAATACGAATTTACCCAATATGAATTTTATATAGTTTACACTACAAACATTTTCCGTTGTAACGTTACAATGAAAGTAAATGACGCGTGGCATGCTTTTTACGCTGCAGCAGCTAATGGGAAGTTTAATGAGCATGAATATGTTATTACTAGTATATAAATAAATAAAAGGCAAGGTTTTAATCATTTTAAATATCAGAATTATTTGACCGACACAAAATGGCCAAATGACTATTTAATTAGGTATGGATTTAATTATACATTAAATAAATCTGTAACAAGTTGGTGTTCGAACATTGAAAATGTTTGGGAAAAACTGTTACCCGGGCTACTTATTAGGCAGCGCGTTCATCAATAACCTAACCAACAAGAAGTTGGAAAACCCCCGACTTTGTCACTTTAAAGTTCAATATCTCAAAAACGGCTAAACCGATTTTGATGAAACATGTCTAAGAACCATCGCTAGAAATTTTGCTATAAAATAAAAAAAACCGCATTCAAATCGGTCCACCCGTTTAAGAGCTACGGTGCCACAGACAGACACACAGACACACAGACAGACACACAGACAGACACACAGACAGATACACAGACACACATAGCGGTCAAACTTATAACACCCCTCTTTTTGCGTCGGGGGTTAAAAAATATACGGGCACTTGCTTTCGTAGTCAGTCCTGTCTGTCTGTTTGTTTGTCTATCTATCCATCTGTCTTAGTTATTTTATTCGGAAACTGTAAGCTCTTCAAGTATAAGTTAAGTTTTGATGGCAGGTATCTTTTTTAAATTGGTAAGCTGTCAAAACAATAACGACACACCTAGACTTTGTTATTATTCAATGCGATCATTTTCATTAAAGTAACGTTGTGTGTAGAGGAGTAGAGATAGGCCCAAGAGGAGATGGCGGGACGACCTGAGCGCTTTTCAGCTCAATTGGTAGGTGCATGCTCATGATAGGGACGAGTGACGAAAGAAAGGGGAGGCCTTTGCCCAGCAGTGGGACATATTTAGAACATGCACCCGGTTCTGCGAGTGCCTCAAGGAACCGGGTAATACCCCGGATGCATGCCCTAGAGATATTACAGGCTACATAAAAAAACGTGTTATTTTAATTACTTTCATGCTATTTTCTACTTTTAGTAAAAGTCATCCAGATGAGTTGTTTTGTTTGTGTTAATTTTCTTTCTATCTAAAACCCATTATACAAAACAAAGTAAACAAAAACCCAAAACGATTTAACAGTTATTAATTGTCAAAGGCTTCGTTGTTTCGTGAAATCGCGTGGTAAATCGAACTCAACTGCCAATTATCCCAAGTGACAGGTATGATTGATTCGACGGTATTTGTCGGCCTAGAGCGACAGCCATGACTCCAATTACTGAGCTGATAAAGTCTTTTGCAATGTTTGGGGAGCTAGTCGTCATTTTTTAAATATAATATATAATTCTAAAAAGGTTTTTCAAAAAATTTTATCATTACAAAAACATATACTTAATAACATGTATTTATACAATTTGTTACTTTTATAACAAGCATAAAAAAAAATTAACAAGTCAAATGAATTTAATTTCACCAAGACACTAGTGGCTTAACTCTTACTGTTTAAATCAAGAATTAAAATAATTTACTAAGATTCTCAATTTATAACGTCTTTTTAATGTTAAAGAAGTGTAAAATGTAGTGTGTAAGCGCAACTGCCGACTGCCCATACATTTTTCGTTGCAGTTCGAATGCAGTCGGCATAACTGCACCCTGACTGCTATTGGAATGTTTGGTTGCTGCTAGAATGACTGCACACGCATATTTAGAAGAAAAAGGTTTAAAAAAAGATAGTTTTTATGTCTCTCTCAAGTGTCGCATCAATGTCATTAGTAGAGTGACTGATGGACATCCGCTACTTAAGTAACAGTAACTACGCTGAAACGTTTTACCAAAATACTCTTTGGAATAATTATATAAAGTTACTTACCAAGATTATTTTTTAATATACCTATCTACAACAACAGCGAAATTTTCAAAATGAAGTTAGTCTTGACTCAAACTATTTAACTACGATGAATAGCAGCTAAATTATCTAAGTGAAAGTTGCATAAAACCCTCTTCTTTAATAATTGAGATTAATTCAGTGACATACCGCTTAAACTAGTTCAGCGATTCCACAGAGTCTAGTAAATTACTATTTGAATTGGCTCTTTGTTTTATAGAAAATCGTTTGACGATTTATTTACTCTCTCTTATTATGGCAGTGTAAACGAGAAGGCATTAGTATGGTTTTGATAGATGCTTCTGAAATACTGGGCTTTGGGATTGTCACAGTCGATTGAACAAAGTTAGCGTTCATTTGTTTGCTCATATCTCGCTGTGCTCTTTCATTGTGACACGGACAGCAGCTGGCGGGTAGGAAACCATATGATGTTTGCGTTAAGAGTTTCGATCTATTTGGTGCAATTGTTTGGTTCTCAAGCTAGAGTGCTTTAGAAACGTTAGAGTTGCGCGACAACCTGTGTTGAATCTTGAAATCGATTTAACGCTTTTGTGCATTTGATGCAGTGGTTAATGGGTTTCTCGTTTTCTTTGTGCTCTACAAAACGACCTAGTCACCGGCAATAATCATGTACAATAATTTATAGTTGAACTATCTAAAACTGAACTGAAACATAAAAAATTATGTCAAAAAATAATATAAATAAATGGTAAATTTACAATTTTACAAGAAAATATGTGAAAAAAGACGCAGAGGTCTCGATATCAGCTGATAAAAATATTACGCCGATAAAACTATTGTAAAAATAATTAATGAACGAAAATAAACACATTTATTTCCACAGAAAAACAGGACATAAAAATAATACATATTAAAGCAGTTGGCAATGTTAATAATATTTTGCGGTTATTTTCTTGTTAATTTTTAATTAATGAATGATTTGATGATGATCCCATGATCTCATAGCTTTTTAATTATGATAATCATGTGTGGATGATTAATTAAGAGAACCGAATAACCCACAAACTGATCAAAAGACAATTAAATGATAGTCGAACCAAATAAATTGGTCAATGGGTTTTTGTAGCGTGACTTTAATACTAAATATATCAGTTGTTAAAAAGAATTAGTTAATGATACTTAAAAGGTTGAACATACTTTAATTTAAAGAAAACTAACTATCCTGCATAGCCCACTTATAGAAAATACTATAATCTTAAGTGAATGAATCTAAGTGTTTGTTATATAAGTTTTTTGTACTGCTTTATGGTGTGCAATAAAGAATATTTGTATTGTATTGTAGACCTAAGAAATTTTCTCACAAAAACTTAAACATCAGTAAAAAATATGTCTATTGCAAATGTAAATAACCGGCGTTATTTTAAAACAATTGCCTTTTCCCTATTCCGTTTGCGCTACCGGCACAGTGATACTAACTAAAATTGAAAAACAAATCGTAATAGCAATCGCTTTGTGGGTAAAAAATATCTATAGTGAAATGAACGCTGCGGCCATTCGGGCGGTGCCACAACGAGTTTATTTTAATTACCGCGTGTTGATTGGCCATACATAGTTTTCCCCGGTTTGTTTGTTTCATCACAGGGTAGTGATAAATTTGTTTGGACTGTGGCGATACGCTTTTGTTTTCAAAGTAAAGTTCAAAAGAGGATATTTTATTACAGATATCGTATACTTATAGTCTATTTACCGAAATGTAATTTTACTAAGCGGCCTGCTAATTTTTAAATAAAAAACATATTTTTTATCTGTAAACAGAAGACCGATATACATGAAGCGCATAATATAATAGTAATAATGGTCGCCGTATCCGCTTGTTCGCCCAGGCTGTGCATTTGACAGAACTAAATACCTGGTACCACGAAACTCACTGCGCGTGGTGACAAGCGACGCTCCTCATACAATTTGCGATAATTAGCGACAGTTGCTATTCCAAGATGTTATCTTAATACTTATTAACTCTTGGGAAATAAACTTTGGTACAATAAAACTTTATCACCTCGTTCCATGTTACTGGATTTTTACGCGAAGTACTACCCTCATGTTTAATAATTGACTTTTGGTTCATGGTAATAATGTTACGTGAAATATGATATCTAGAGGCAGGTACACTCGAAGCATTTGTCATAAAACATCAACAACATATAAAATCATTCAATCATTAACATGTTAAAAAATATTTCAATTTCAGAAAAAGGAGGAATATTTTTGTGCAAAAGATTTCCACAACTGATTCCTCTTAACGGAAAATTGCTGTCTGTAATAATTTTTACTTTGTTCGCTTTAATAATTCGATGAGCGATATTTGATTGCTCTGACTTCATTAAGAGTGTTTATCCTGAACGATCGTATTAAATTCATTTTACTAGTAAAATCTATTTCTATTTTAATTTAATGATATTGATTGGTTTGATCAGAATCAGAAATATATTAGGTAAGTACACAAAATACTCTAAATGTATGCAAAGGGATATACATATTGAATACCCATACCCTCAACCTGACGAAATACGACGTAAAGTTTTTTCTTGTGTATAAAAATGTTTTATTTGTTAAAAAAAAATACATTACTAAGTGAAAAATTACAGCGCCTATTTCCTTAAATTAATAACCCGAGCAATGAATGACTGACACAGTGGCATAAATTACTATACAGTGTAAGAATTTTCTGGACTGAGTACTACCTATTTCTTTAGGAGGATTACTATAAGTATTAGCTATTTGTATCTTTCATAGCTATGAAATCTAAATTAAATCGTTGGTGTCACCTATCACTTGTATCGTTGATGAAATACGAGCCTATTGTCACTATCGGTAGCGGCCCTTGAACTATATTGGTTCATTGAGTATCCGGCCTTTTGGGAATTTTATTTACAGATACATTTTTTTTACCTATGATTTTCAAAGGACAAACGTAGAATACGATCAATACAAATATTTTTTATTGAGCATCACAAACCAGTAGGTACATTAAGTAGACATTTGAATCAGATATTTGTAAATATCTTATGAAAGCGAGCATAACTAACGCAAATAATGTTAATGATAAGCAACTGTCAAATGAAAGAAAATTCGATTGAAAGACGAAACTAAAATTGACAAATTAGTATAAATTAGAATAGAATGTCCATGCTATCATACAATACAATAAAATACAATACAAATATTCTTTATTGTACACCATAAATCATCATAATTACTATTCCAGCTAAAGCACTCGTATTAATTCGCTAATAGTAGATGAAAGAGCTAAGTTAAGGGTATTAATAAATTTGCTAGTAATTAAGGTGTCCTCGCCCATTAGGCATGTGGTCCGTGAATTGACAGGGCTGGTCATGCGGGAAATTAACCAACGAAATGACTTGATTGCGACAAAATATGTTTTGCGAAGTACATTAAATTGATATGAAAATAATTTTGAAGATAACTGTTACAATAATGCTTGTAATATAAGAGCGTTTATACCTGCTGAGCTGGCAACGTTGCATTTTTATTAGTTTTCTCGATTATTCCATAAAAAAATAATGAAAATTAAAAATGTGGTCTGATAGAACTCTTCTAATATACATTGTTCGTTTTTAAAGAGTATAAAAGTCTACCAGGAATAATTATTGGAGTACACACATAAACTTATATATTAAGAAGAGTTCTACCAGTCAGACCACATTTTTAATTTTCATTAATTTTTTATGGAATTATCGGGAAAAACTAACAAAGATGCAACGTTGCTAACTCAGCAGAATTATAAAAGCTCTTAAATTTTGATTGTCAATCTGACCGCCTCAAAGACGCCAAAGATGATATGACGATTTTTATATGAAAATACCTTTTAAAAAAAGATTACCTATATATAAAACCGACCAGTGAATGACGATCTCATCTGATAGTAAGTGCGACTAAGGATATAAGATGTAAGCTCGACAACAACGGAAGCTAATCCCATTCTTTAGCAAACCACATTATGGAAGATGAAGCAAAGCATTTTGAGCAAACGACCGGTTTAATAACAAGTTAAAAGTGGACTCGCTCTCCAATATTCGTTGTGATATACAGAAGTGGGATCAGGAAATACCCTACCGGATTCATTTAGTTAATGCTACTATATCGCACCAGTATAGTATTAGTGAGATTCGCTTTTTTTGAAATGTGTGAAAATAAAACATTAAATTATTTACTTAAGTACATGGTCACTCAACAATTAAAGGTGTGGGGGTTACTGAGGGCGTAGGTTTGGTCCTGCTAAAGTCTCCCGAATAACCAGTATATGGCTTAAGCTGCAGCTACTTACAGTTTCCTCCTATCTTCAAGGGGATTCATTTTTCTTAATAATCTTTAAAGTTTCCACCGAGTAATCCGACGCTACATGATTCCTTATAAAAGTTAAATTTTTAATATGAGACGTAAAGTTTCTATCGCAGGACCAACTATAAAATACTGCAGGCGCTGTCAATATTACTAAGTATAAACTACAAAGTCTGTGATATTATTTTTCAGCGTGCCGAGTTTCAATACGTTAAACTGAAACTTTACCTATTTTTAAGTCTCACACAAGACCTGATTATATAAAATGATATTAGGTAAGCTCCCTGATTGCTGTATCATTATAGAAAATTAGCATTATAAAAAATGGCATTATTCCATATATGAACATTATGTTATGGCAAAAGTTGTTATACTAAATTATTATGAATACAACTACCAATGAACTCGAAGCAAGCTTCATTGCAATAGCGAACGAATTTAGATTTCACAATTTATTTACTGAACATTGCTGGGACTTTATTCAATCAAACCGTTAAACTCAAGCGGGAAGGGAATGAGTTGAAATGTATGTAGTGAATAAAATACTCTGCAGGGGAGTGTTTAGAACTCACAAATCCTGAGTGTAAGCCCCAGGCGATTCGCAATCATGAGCAAGTTTTGGTCCGAGCAAGTGAATTCATGGTCACATGGTGCATGTTTTTGTACAGGTGTGAATAGAATTAATGGCAATTAGATAATTCATAAAACTGCCAAGTGTGTGTCGAGCCACGCGCCGTCTAGTTATGTACTAATCATCATCATCATCATCATTCGTCATCATCATCATCATGTCAGCCGAAAGACGTCCACTGCTGGACATAGGCCTCCCCAAGGCTCTCCACTCAGACCGGTCTTGTGCTTGTCGCATCCACCACGATACGTACTAATCCACTATCCACCAAGATAGTTTTGATCGACTGTATTCGTTAACTTGTGAAGCCGAACTGGCTAAGCTGGGATACTTTTCCTTAAAAATTTGCTGTTGTATTCCATTAACTTCCACTTTGTAAAATTTATCTAAAACATAGTTAGGCAGAAAACTTAAGGTAGGTACCCAAATAGGTGCAAAACATTGATTTGCATCACAATACCTGCAACCACATACACACATCAAAAGGACAGTGTTGTAATTTCAAAATTATAGTTCCGACAACGCATCGCTAGAAACACTGCGGTCGTTTCAGTCACGCTCATTGCTCTCTGGCTCTTAGAGTATTAACCCAAACGAAGTTCTCATGAGCACTAATTTATATCTGTTACTTTCGACGGAAAGATGCAGCGTTGGCAAGCTTCCCATTAGGTGAGCTGATTATCGTGAGAATTGCAATCAGGTGCAAAGTTGTGGTTTATTGTGGCGTTCTAACGGGAAGGCCTTTGTTTAATAGTGGACGTCTTCTAGCTGATGATGATGGCTTAAGACAGATGTTTAAAGGCAACGTACGCGCTGCTCATAACAAGTATCAAATGACAATCAATAATAATAATAATAATAATGCTATTTTCGGGCACGCAAACAACGAAATAGTCGTACAATAACTTGAGCTTCACATACCCAAAATGCTCATCCGTAGCGTGTTACAGTTAGGACCATTTGCAGTTGTGTAGGCCCACCGACACAGTAAAAGTAATCTTAGATTACTTCTATTGTGCCACCGACATCTCCGGTTGCTTTTCATGCTCTAGTTTTGGCTGGGTAAATGTTAGTTTCGCGGTTTTCAACTGTTTCACTTGAAGTTTTTGATGACGTGAATTTGGCATCGTAACTACTTACTTAATGAGAGCGCTATTCTCATACCAAAAATGTAAGAATAAGATTTTCAATGAACTAAAAGAATTGCTTTGCTCATCCGCGACCTTATGATAACTAAGTTTATGCAAGATATGCGTGTTCATACAGTTCCTCCACCTCCACACTGTAAAAACACCCACAAATCACACAAACCCATCTATCACCACCACCACAAAACACTGACGCGTTTCAAACTCAACCAAAGCTCATCTTCAGAGCAACACAACCATACACCCATAAGATTCCGGGTAAGATTCTCTTTACAGATTTTTCTTTAAAATTACTCGTACGTCATAGAGTACCAAATGAGAATGGTATGAGCAGTTGACCAATAATGGTAGCAGTTGCAGCAGCAGTTTGTTGATAGAGTAAATAAAGTCTGATACTTCTCACCTAGTTAGAAGTACTTAGCAGACATCGTTATAGGTAGTACCAGAATAGAACAAACACTATGTTAAACTTATGGTAAATTGCTGGTATTTTTTATGTTCGGGTCCTCTAAATAGATCCATAGCAAGTGAAATTCTTTCTTTAAAGCTTGGCAATGGACTAGCGACTCTTTCGGGGTTCCTATTTTTCATCATTGCCGGTGATCACTTACTGTTAGATCGCATTGGTTAGAGATTTCTCATTTGTCTTCTTCCGTCCATAAAATCTCAGAGAAGTGTTCGTTTGTCAGAATATTAGTTCAAGGTGGCGACAAACGACAGAATTCTACGCAGACGAAATGGCTACCTACCGAAATTTAATATTTCAATAAAATATCCGAACCGCTTTACTTCAATATGCACATGAAGTCCTCCAATTTCAAAGTTTAGATTCAAGGCAGTGTTGAGACACCAAATCGGCAAACTTTCTCAGTCTGCGTTATAGAAATATTATGTGTTTACACGCATTTGAATTCTTATCACATTTCAGCTTTGAAAGTTGTCGCCACGTTACAAAGTTATTGGCTTTCAATATAGGTTATTGAGGCAATTTCCCAGCAACCGCGGTCTCTAGTATTGCTTTATCACTTTTACCTTTATTGAACTTTAAAAATGTTGCACTTTATTGCCTTACGGTTGAAGTTTATATAATTTATAGAGAAGCTGTCTCATTCTGTTCAAGATGTTGTACGAGAATTGCTGTTGGCATGAACTTCCCGATGATAATATGACTGCGCGTTGAAACTTGTCCATGTGTCCCACATTCATCAAAGACAAATTCAACGCTAATAGCTTCAGTTTTCTAAATTACCGAATCAAAAGTACCGTGAAAACTAAATTATATGCGCAAACGGTCATTAGTCCAGTAACTTTATACATCGGCAGTATGCGTCAAATCCGGTAGTTCTGAATTTTTGCACACTTGTTTATGATGTTGTCCTAATGAATAATTCAAGTTTGTGACCTCGAGCGCCGAACGCAACTTTGTCAAAAATCGAAAAAACCGCGAAAAAAACGTATTTTTTGGCGATTATAACACTAAAGAACTAGTGTTTGAAAAAACTTTCTTAAAACGTTTTAAAGAAGACTAAATTTGCTACAATATGATACAAGAATTGTCTCTGTGGACCCAATAGTTTTCAAGATTAAGCCTTTCAAAGTTTATCATTTTTACGAACTTCGCAATTTTTTGCGATTCTGTCGTTCTGAATGAATTTTGACCCTGATTATACTATCGAAGCCCTGTACTTTATGATAGGATGTTAAAAAAGATAAAGAGGAGTGTGAACGATGATGTTAAAGCTAAGCTACGAATAATGAAGTAAATAAAAAAGAAAAGTACAACAGAAGTTAATAAGTTTATTTGTTAGGAAATTGAGTAATATTCAAAATCAAAAAATCAAATTAATTTGGCCCTTTTGGAAGGTCCCGGTTGAGGTTCGTCCGTTTCTGGATCGACGTATTGGGATGGCATATCCCCATCAGGGGATGGTAATGAATCGTCGACGTTTTGTGCCGTCAAGTCATCCTCCATTTCGACATCGGACAGATCGTCGCCTTCTAGGATTTTACTACTGCAACATCAGGTATATTGTCACAAAAGGCCTCGCTGCAGTGCCTACAGACTGATGAGTATTTTAATCCTGTCTTCCTGCAGCTGCACGCGATTCCACAACCCTTCGTGCAGCCGCAAGTAGTGTTGTGGGGCTGCATTTCTGGTCATCGTTTTGGGATTGAGGCTTTGTGGTGTGTATGTATATAGTCACCCCCAGGGTTAAGTGTGACTCCCAACCACGCCTGTACCTGTAAGAAGATTGTACATGAGAATAGAAAATGATGAATGATATGTATGTGAATTACTGATGCAAGGACAAATTTTTACCTGATGGTATGTCCGCAAGGAGTGAAATCGAGCAGAGTCTCTTGTGGGAGGTAACCTGGCTAGATTGAAGCTGGTTTTCGTCGCAGCCCTAGTGAATAGTCGGTACCGCAGCTCGTCAAGGTTATAGGTGTTGTGGTTGCCTAAATTGCGAAGTTCGAAAAAATGATAAACTTTGAAAGGCTTAATCTTAGAAACTATTGGGTCCACAGAGACAATTCTAGTATCATGTTGTAGCAAATTTAGTCTTCTTTAAAACGTTCTAAGAAAGTTTTTTCGAACACTAGTCCTTTAGGGTTATAATCGCCAAAATTTGAAAAAAATATCGATTTTTTCGCGGTTTTTTCGATTTTTGACAAAGTTGCGTTCGGCGCTCGAGGTCACAAACTTGGATTATTCATTAGGCCAACATCATAAACAAGTCTGCAAAATTTCAGAACTACCGGATTTGAGGCATACTGCCCCCATACTTTCAGGCGACAAAGTTACTGGATTACATGCTAACAAAATCAAAGTGGGTAGAAAATAAATATAAACAAGTATCTACAGTGCATTGATTGCAAGTATACAAGTGAAGTGGCAGTGGGCGGGGTACATTGCACGCAGGACTGATGGCCAATGGGGTCAGAAAGTTCTCGAATGGCGTCCGCGGACCGGGAGACGAGCTGTCGGTAGGCCTCCAACAAATGGAGCGACGACCTGGCTAAGATCGCGGGATCGCCGTGGATGCAAAATGCACAAGACCGGTCTGAGTGGAGAGCCTTGGGGGAGGCCTATGTCCAGCAGTGGACGTCTTTCGGCTGACATGATGATGGTGATGATGATACAATGCATGGCAAGTTGCACTCTCATTTTAACTGTCGTATAAATGTTAGTTAAAAATGTTATTACAGTTTTAAACATAATTAGACTAGCCTATGATTCTGAACAAATAATTAGATAAGTTATTTAACGGGGATTGAAAAAAATATTATTAATTGGATAAGTGCATAACAATCATTGCAAGTGAAATAGAAGCTTGTAAAAAATAGATGTTCACAAGCTACGCATTCCATTAAAAACAAAATTGCTTACTTTCACAATTTTCATTCCTTGACCGTCCTCTTATTCCCCTGGCATCCTTTATTTAGCTCTCTTGAGATGGGATCGAGTATTCAAATGCCTTTCAAAGTGCGAATTTGTCGGAACCTTTCACAAAACTGTGCCAGTTGTGTAAACAATGTATTAGATTTCCCCATTTTGCATAGGTTCAGGGGCAAAGTAAATTCTGTTAGAGGAATCTTATTATGCTTGTTTTATAAGTGCATGTCGCATAAGTGGAAATATTATTGCAAGCCTCTATCTCTGAGTGTATAGAGTTACTCTTATAAATAATTTAAAAGTCTGTGACCCCTGACACCTTAATGAGAAATGAAAAGCTTAGAAGAGGCCTTTTTGTTACAGACGTGTTTTAAAAATAAATAAAAACACTCTTACGGTACATAAACTTTCAAAGTAAAGCCAACGTTTGCAGTGGCCAATCGAACACCGCAATATACTGCAAATTGCACGATTTTATTATTGCAAGTCTAAACTGGGCTTTAGCTGTATAGTAGCTGAAGTTCAAGTTTTAAAGGTCATGTTTCATTTTTATTTTTAACCCCCGACCCAAAAAAAGGGGTGTTATACTCGTAAGTTTGATCGCTATGTGTGTCTGTCTGTGTGTCTGTCTGTCTGTTTGTCTGTCTGTGGCACCGTAGCGGGTGGACCGATTTGAATGCGGTTTTTTTTATTTGAAAGCTGGTTTTTTACAATGTGCAGTATACATTGTAAAAAGAAAGAGAAATAACAAATTTCAGTACAAACAGATGTGACTATAAAGGCAAACTTATCCCTTAAGGAGATCTCCCTCAGTCAACTTTTGTCGATATATTATCTGGCTTCTGCGTTCTCTATCACGCTGCAGATAGTTTATTATTTCTACGAATGAAGACTGAAGATGTGATCTCATTACATACAAACGAGAAAAAACAACAAACTAAGTGAGCACAACCTAGAACTTTCCTCCTCCACTTACAGACAACTTATTCATTGCTAAAGTAAACCCGACTGCGGGAATTATTCTTAAAGAACTTTCTTTCCGAAAATATTCAACAAACACTCACATAGGGCTATGAAGAAATCCGGCAGAGAAACTTAGCAAATAAATAACACCTTGTTTACACGATACCGCTAGAGCACCCTCTTGTGTGTCCGCAAACACTATCCGTCAACGTCGCTGTACCTCTTTGATTCACTTGGATAGTGCAAACACGCCCTTACAGCCTATTTATAGCTGTAGGTCGTACAATGTAGGCAAATAGCAGTAGGATTTCCGTAACAGGGTGAATTTACTTGGGCATTTGGTGCCTCCAGTGCCTGCTTTGTGGACAGAACAGTTTAAGGACACTTGTTGTGGTAGTGGTTGGATAGGATAAGCCATGAATTGGAATTTTTAGGGTTCGAATAAATTGAAATTTATTTTTACAAGCTTTTATTTAGTTTCACCTGTCCCGTTGTCTGTCTGTCTGTAATCTTGGAAGTCTAAGGGGCTGTTTAACCATCCATTGATTAGTGTTAACTGTCGGTTAAATGTGATGCCGTCTCCGACTATTCGAACAAAACAAATAGAGATGGCATCACATTCAACCGTCAGTTAACACTAACCAATGGATGGTGAAACAGGCCCTAAATCTTGCAAGTTAAATTCGACCAACTTCGAGTAGGCGGATTGACTTGAAATTTTGCATACTTATGTTAATTACGTGACAATACAATAATCTGGTAGTGACATCCTGGTAGTCCGGCCAGGATCATCTCCGCAGGATGGAACTCTTCAACGTTTAGCAGCGACTTGAAATTTGGTATGCAAATGTAGTTTGGTTGATAATGCAAGTAAATTCGACAAAAAGAAATTGTATTAAAAATGTTTTTTTTTTTTACCAAAAACTTATTTAACTTTAAGGTTTAGTTTCTCTACTTTATTTTGCGCATCGACCTTTTTGAGATTTTTTTTTAATCTCCCCTTTTACTTTACTAACTACTGCGAGTACTACTACTTTTATTTTTTGAAAGTCTCTTTCACAGAAGATGATTTCGCCCAACTTTCACTGGCAAAATTTTTAAAGTTACAATTCAATGTTCACCCAAATTCGGTAAAATAAGACGGCTATAAATTTAGCATTGTAAAATGGGAGTTCCGTTTTAATTATAAGCTGATAAATTGTTAAATCCCTGCAAGCTTGGTTCTCAAAGAACGTAAAAAGATTTGCTTTTTCCTTGGTTCCTTCTTTGATTAGACGAATTTCGATTCCAACAGAAATATCATTTCTCGTACAAATTAATTCCAGCTTTTTTAACTTACTTTTATAGAAGACCTAGGTTACGAGTTTCGTTCTTGAAAAATGAGGTGATCTGCGAGTACAGTCGAGATCATAAACTTATTAGCAAAAATTTTATCAGAAATATCTGAGCACGTTCTACGCCGTTAACAATAGAGTAGTAGTGTTCAGATATTTTTGATCAAATATTTGCTCACAAGTTCATGAACTCAGCTGTACAATAAAGATTTTTTCCTCGACATAGGATCTAACCTAAATCGAGTGTATTCTGGCAAAACAGAATAAGTGCAAAATTAAAAAAAAAATAGTTACATATATTATAGGCATACTCAATTTTTTCTGTTTTATTTATCTAGCAAAACCGTATGAGTAAATAAATATTGTGCACCTATCTGGTTCTGCCAGAATACCTAACCTCAAAATAATACGTGCCTACAGTGTATTATACTGCTGTTTGGTGGCAGAATTAGCGAGTAAGATGGTGATAACAATCCAGACAGACTTTGCACTAAGTCCTACCAGCAGCAGAGTCTGTGAACCTTTGAACTGGCAATGCAATCCTTCAGTCTGATGTCCGCCTGTGATGACCCACAAGCAATATCAGGAACCGGATTATCATTTTTGTAGCTTTATAATTAGGCATAGTAAGTAGGTAGTTCTGTGAGATAATGGATGCATGTCTGTCCTTATGTTTTAATAACTTGTCACTTTTTTAAGCATTGAACTGTATCTACTTATTTTTTATCTTACTCAGTGCTTTAGTGTCATACTCTCATGTTATGCAAGCTTTTGAGTGACAGTTTTGTTTTAGTACTCGTTTCTAGATATGTGTCGTTTTTTTTACAAAAGGGAGTGTAATTTGTAGGTGTGTGTTGCACATATTACCTGCATCTCGCCAAATTTGAGAACTGAAACCGTTTTGGTAAAATACTTGGTCGGTTATCGTAACAATCTGAAAACTCCATGGCTAAAAGTATGACCTAGATCGTATTTGTCAATACAGCCTACTGGTTCCAATGCTTTGGTAAAAGCGAGTCGAGTTTGCGAACGGAAAACCGACTAAGTGACGACTTGCGAACACCGCATCAACCTTGTATGTAAATGTTGGTAATATGAATACAAATAAATATATATTTGATATGTCGTGCGACTAACATTACTTACATTAGAGTTTAGAAACATCTGCGATATCTGCTTGAGACGCACAATGCTTATAAATATTCATGAAAAATACTCTGTCGCACGTTTGTCACTTCAAAGGCAGATGACTTTAATAAGTTAATTATAATGAATTGATGCTAATAAATCTTATATATTCATGTTTACTGTGATTGTCTGACATGACATAATTTGCTGGCATTCGAATGTCTTCCAAGTTCACAATTCTTTATTTACGAAAATATTTAAATATTCAGACTCACGTGTCAATTTCAACTACTTAAATACTTGTTAAATACTTTTAACACATGACATACAATCGCGATTGACGTTAGTGGCTTCAGTAATAAAAACTTAGATGAGAACTTCAATTAAAAAAAACATTAACAACGGATTGGTCTCGGATAAGCATACTTTTATAGGTAAATAGACATGTACTTAATACATATTAAACATCCATGACCCGAATTCAAATTCAAACTTAAATCATTTATTCAGAAAATAGACCGCAATGACACTTTTACATGTCATTTTTTAAATTACCAGCGCTTTCGGAAAACCATCATTGCCGAGAAGAATGCGCCACAAGAAATTTGGCAGAAAGTCATTTTTTAAAATAAAACAGGTACTAATAAATTACTTAAAAACTTCACCTACAAACAAGTAAAGAAAAAAGTAAAAAAAAAATATCAGAACAAACATACGTATTATTTATAAAAATATTTGCCCCGACCGGAGATCGAACACGGGTCCTTAAGCTTAGTCAGGTTCTCTAACCACTTGGCTAGATGGCGATGGTCCTCAAATATTATAAGGTAACACTGATAACGTTTTAAATCGGTGTCACCATTAGGCTGCCGTCATTGTTTGTAATTTTGTTATATAGTGTGTCCGTTTGGCCAGTGGCGCTTTTATTAATAAATAAATCAAGCCAGTTAGGGCATTACAGAACCTAAGTTTTTCCATATTTCCTCCAATCACTGGCCACTTGTTTCGTACCATTAATATTGCACAACTACAGTATTTCACTGGTCTAATGGCCGTCTCAGTAATGTCCACATCATCGGTCAACGTCGGGTCGTCCGGGCTTTTTGCCGCAGTCTATGAACCTCCCTTATTCACTTTACTGAGTGTTGTGATTTTAGGATGAAAAATCCGATTTATTTTTAAAAGCTTATAGGAAAATATTCTAAGACAATGAGAGTTATTGAAACCTTTTTGGGCAATGTTTATTCTTGATAATAGTGCGACGGTATTTAACAAATGATTATCCCGTATGATTGTCCCGTTTTTTAGATGGAAAACTAATAAGACTTTGGTTCTTATTGCGCAGCGTAATAATGACAACAGATTTTGACGACACGTCAGCGACCAAGTTTTAATAGAGCCTTTCAATTAATTTCAGATATCGGCTTAAGCCAGTTTTAATTACTATCAGACGAGGTAAGCCGATTGATACCGCTCGCTTACCAACGCGACGCCATTTTGTCGGTTGACTCCATTTTGTGCGGGTTTCCGCGATTGAAACATGGCTGACCAAACTCAAACTAATTTCGTCAATTGGAAACTTGGTATTGTTCCGGATATTTTGCAATTTAACTTTGGTTGAGAATAAATTATGTAATATTAAGCTTTATTACTTAGATTTTCATTTCTATGAAGATACAAGGACCATGAAATTTTATTACGGTTCAGCCTTATGGAATCAGGCGCAGGCCTGTGAACGATAGACAGACGGACAAACAGTGATGCAAAATTGGGTTCCGTTTTACTTAATACGGAACCCTAAAAAAATGACAACTTTAAAGCTGTTAAAAATATTAATAACGGGCGAGATTGATAGTCCGGTGAATTTCATATTTGAACAAAAACCGCGTTATTAAACACTGACACGAAAATATAAAATGTCGCGTTATGAACAGATTTAACGGCGGTATTTAAAAAGTGTCGCTTCAAGTGATGGATTGTTGGGTGTAATAATTTGTTACGCGATTTATTACGACAATAATTGATTAATTGGTTAAAATTCGTTAAGTCTCTTTTGTTCTTGTTTGAAGTTTTATTTCCAATTTTGAAAAGTTATGGCCAGACAATTTTATTGAGTGGTCGAGTTTAAAAACAACATTGAAGTTTACTTGCGTAAAGTGTCTTATAATCGTCTTGTTTAGCTTCTTAGTCATTAATAACTTAGTAATTAATTCGTTTAGGCAGGTTAAATTTAATTGGCTCTTATCGCTCTTTTATAATTTCAGTTGAAAATGTAAAACAGTTGCACCAAAAAAAATCTATTTCGTTGCTTAATAATATACCGCAAAAACCGTCGTTCTGTTAAAATAAACTGTCACTGTTATGTTAAGCAAGCCACCACTGGATTACTTTAACCCCTTTTTGTCCGCCTCTCGTTGTGTATGAAATACACACCTAGTATGTTTCATTATTCCATTTGCTATAGCGGTTTCTTGGTTTATAATAAACTAGCTTTTGCCCGTGATTCCGCCCGTGTGGTATTCGGTTATCGCGCGCTGTTCCCTCGGGAACTATGTATTTTTCCGGGATAAAAAGTAGCTTATGTCACTCTCGGGCCCGTAAACTAACTATATGCTAACTATAATATATACTGTAACGGTTTTATTTGGGGTCTTTTATTTTTATTTTTAAAGTCATTTCCATCCCTGGGGTCCGTCACGTAGATACTCCCCAAAGACCAAGGCCGCTCCGGCTAGCGCGGCATGAAGCAGGGTCGTGCGTTCGTCGGGCTTGAGGGTGCGGTCAAAAGAACCTTGGGCGCCGTAAAAGAAGAGAGGCCGCACCGCAAACAGGACTAATAAAATTAAACAACACGCTCTCGTCTCATGGTTGTGTATTGTTCCAATAACACGAAAACAAAGTATGCAGTAGGTATTATATTAAGTAACAGACTTAAATTAAGTTTACTCGATTGTTTAAAATTAGAGTAGTAAATCGATCCCATATAACTAGGTATATAATTATACACGGAGTGTCAAATATACGTTTTATAACAATACAAGACTTGAAAGAAGCCTCCACAACTTGTTTAAAATTAGAGTAGTAAATTAATTACCCGTGATTAAGTAACCAATCGGGTTATACACCTTTATTGTCAGTAAGAGACTGAAAGGAACTAGTTTCAGACTTAGAGTAATTATTTAAAATTAGAGTAGTAACTGGAGTATCAGTTTGTAGTAGGAAGCTGAACTCCTACTCACGTAGTTTTACCAAAAGAGGCGCTTGGTAGTAAATTATAGGGTGTAAGAATAGGTTTCCCAAGCGGAAGTTGAGATATGGAAAAGTTAAGCAAAGAGTAACGTCACGTGCACAGCCATTCCCAGGAGACCGACGGCAGCATGCGCGCTCCTCACAAGACGATGACTACGAGACACACAGCATTTCTTGCCCCGCACTTGACAATGACTGCGAGAGACTCAGCATTTCTTGCCTGGCACTTGACAATGACTGCGAGACAGAGCGTATTTCTAGCCCCGCACTTGACACCCTAAAATGAAGAAATATTCACTTTAGTGCAAATGTTTAACAAGACTATTTGACATGAAGCGTCGAGCTAAACTGTACAAGACACTCACCATTCGGGTAGTTCAGTAGAAAAAGTTGGCCTTTATACACGGGGTCCGCAGTGTTATAAATAAAAAAAATGCCGGAGGGCTGAAACAAACAGTACGCGTTAGCTTTTTATTCACAGTACGCCATCACGTCAACGTGTTCATAGAAAACTTACCATTTGCGTTACGACGCAGTATGGATATAGATGTGGCCTTTATACACGGGGTCCGCAGTGTTATATTAAAGTAAAAGAAGGTCAGAGAGCCATCATGAGGATACTGAAACAAAATAAGTAACGTATCAACTTGGCGTCCCATCGGCGAGCGCGATGGTCAAAGTTCATAGAATCCACTTGTTAATACTCACGAATCATCACGGCGACGACGGATGGATCAAACACTAGTCTCAAATATACCGCGAGTGCCGAAGAACACTCATTTATTGCATTTTAGAATTACAAACGCATTTCAACGCCGTCCGCCTTGCTTGCAATTTCACAAGTCATCGACTCCCAAGATGGCGGCCCGCTTCCGACCGATTCAAGGAGACACCGTCGTGTTACCAACCTCAAAAAGACATTTCCTTCGGTCGCATAACAACGAAACGTAACTCGACGAAGAATGTGGCGCCCTCTTGATCTATCTGTCAAGCGTCAGCGCAGACGTCAGTTAGACAGTCCGACAAACCCGGCGGATCATCATATGAGACTTGTTTACTATGTAAAATAAAAGGTTTTGTAGTGATTTACGAGATAAATGTGGACTTGGTGATATTCAGTAAAAAGAAACGATCGCCGTGTTATGATAAACAACCCGCAGTAGGTTAATTACAGCGTAAAAATCGTACATACGAGGTGCCTCAGTGACTGCATTGTTGATCCAGCTCACAATGCTTTTTAGAAGACAAATAGAATCAAAAATGTACTCAAATCATGAGCCAGGGACACGTCTTCATCCGGCAGGTTAGTAACAATCATCTATTTGCCCGAAGAACGCATATAAAAACCGTAATACCAGATTTCGGGTGTTACAGTAGGGTTTCAGTTGGGAAAAATAATTTTATTTCAGAATTTGAAGAAATTCTGAAATAAAATTATTGTACACATAAGAATGTGTAAGGCTAAACTCACCACGGAGAAATCTTTGCCAAGTTGGGAAAGATTATGAAATCATAGGCCCGGAATGGGGTTACTAGCGGAGAACGTAACTGGTCCTTCCCAGACCTACTACAACTTAAAACTAGGGTACAGTCCTCGCAGGACTGACAAGTGACCTACTTCGCCTTCGGCGAACATCAACACATTCAGTATTAACCGCCTATGCCTGAACAACAAAAAAAAAATTAAAAAAAAAAATTTTCAAGGGAAGTTTTCGTCTCGGCCATATAGGGTAAGACGCTTAAATCATAGGCAGGAGACGGGCCACTAGCGTGAAACGTGACTGATCGTCTCCTAACCTACTACTTACTAACACTAACTCCCACGCGGTGGTTAAGGCACCGTAAAGAAACAGAAAGTGAAAGAAAGCCATCAAACTAAGACATCACATTTGGGACGGTCAACAACCACGAGAACATGTTTTTTTATCTTAAAGTAAATACCCTTCACCATGTCTTATTCCTGAAACTTAAAAAAAACCTATTTCCCAAGTGGGAGCGTTCAGGTTCGATAGAAAGGGTCCATCGGAACTCTACTAGCAAATCGGCCACAAGGAATCTGTAACGACAAAACTATAAACTAAGAATGATCATGTTTGATAGTTAAAACCTATCCAAACACCTTCGGCAAACTCACAACTATATCTAACAAAGAGCTCAAAGCCCTCACGTTCGATGGGAGGTATCCAACAGAACGTCGTCGACCGCTTGGTCACCGTAAAACCTAGAAATAAAAGTTATTAGAAGAGCATGCAAGTTTGATCTACAACATCCTAGCAGAGTTGTTGAACCTAGATAACGCTAAAATAAAGCCTTAGAAAGATATGAGGTGTTACCCTCGACAAGATATACGCATCCTACGAGACGTAAATTATTTTGGCAAGTAAACCAACAGTTCCTATAGGCGAGGCACTCAGCCATCGAGAAAAATAGTAAGTCATAGGACGTAAAACTAGATAGGTTAAGAGAGCCACTAAGCCAATGAGTGTTAACCTATGAGAAGGGGGCGTGACACACAGCCTGAGACCCTTTTAAGAAAGAAGTTGATGTCTACTTCTCTGCAGACGTCACCTTATTTAAAAGAAAGGAGACACCGGTACCCTACCGGTTTTCTTAGAGGAAATGAGACTTGCTCGGTTAGCCGAGAGTCCCTTCCGCATTATGAACTATTCCTAAACTACAGAACTCTAAAATTAACTTTATGGAGCAGGGGACGAAACAGTTAACCTATCAAAATTAGAACTAAAACAAGCACTACGAGTCAGCACAGTACGAAACAATTATCCTAGCGTGATCACTGTTTTAACCTATTGTACTATTTACAATTTTCAAAGAGTTCCCGGGTGATCTCTTTGAGATATCTTAGTCTTTCTTATCGTTTCTCTTTCCCTAAATTAGCCATCTGACAGGACAAATCTTCTCCATTCCAAAAATTCCTGCAAGTCCGGTCATAAATACTTAAATTACGAACATGAACCTATAGATATTCGCTTATGAGTAGAAACAGATAAACTAGCGTAACACTTAACATTCATTACCTAAATACATGGGGCTTCTGTCGTTCGCTTAGCTTTACTCTTGCTAGGAACCGGACAGATAGCAGACCACAATTACCCCTATATTACCTAACAACAAATAGCTACTGGGGAGGAACGGCATCCTGCCGATCTTCACCCCGCTCGAGTAAGTCCTTGATATGGAATCTACCCAACGGTTTTCCTTCCATAGATTTTAAGGAATAAACCAAAGGGCCATGTTTCGCGCTAATCACACACTTTTGAAATTTAGGTGAGAGTTTGGCGCTGAAATATTTATTGGCATTAGACAGAGGAAAACACCGCTTGTAAATGATTTGACCCTCCTGAAATTGGATGGGTCGCTTCCGCAAGTTGTAATATTTCACATTTCGGTCATAAGCTTTACGAAGATGGCCTTGGACCGTAGTATAAATACCACGTAGCTTAGATAAGTTAGAGGAAAATGGCTCGCGCTCCAGTACCACCGACACTGGGTCGACCGGAACATCGAGATTGAGCAGAGCTCCGTCTATCACCATTTCCCTACCATGGTTCAGATAAAAAGGAGTAAATTTAGTACTTTCGTGAACCACCGTATTCAGTGCACATTGTATCTCGGGTATGTTCTGATCCCATGTACGATGATCAGAACGCACGTACGAGGCAATGGCACGTACAATATCGCGATTTAAGCGCTCAGTCTGATTGGTAAAGCGAAATCCGGTAAGTCAAAGTCCGCTTCAAGAGCCTTTAAAAGATCTGCATAGCAAGCAAAGTTGTCCCTATTGGATCGGTACCAGAACAGAGCCGGTCCATCCAGAACATCAGGAAAACCATTAAAAATAATCCGCTCAGGTATCTCCCTGGCCTGCCTAAGTTCATCCAAGCGCGTGACGAAAGCGCGCACACAAGTGTCACCCTTAAATTTAAGATTTAAACTCGCTAAGTTATAGCGTGGCTCAGCTCGGCACACCGCCTCAGTTTGCGTTTTTCTCGGAGAGCTAAACACCTCCCCCTCGGAGTCCGAGGAGTCCTCATCCGGGTTAAGAGTGGACAAGCATTCGACTAAAACACCTTTGAGAGTTTGAACCTCGCTAGCGTCACCTTGACCTGTGATTTGCTGTAGACGTCCAAGATAATATTCGACTCGGCCTACTAAACGTTGCCTCCTAGTATCGGACAACGCCGTTCCCTCAGCTACTTCCTTTTGTAGACCTTGAATAGCAACTCGGCATGTAGGCAGTTCGCTTGGTGAGTCCGCTGAAAGAGCGCCGGTGCTTAGTTTTAAACTACCGCGTCGAATAAGAGAACGCGTTTGCCTAAACAATTTACGCAAGGTGTCACAACTATCAGATTCCGCGAAAGGTATTTGCAATTTAGTTAACTCGTGTGCAAGCTCCTCTTTTGTCAACCACTCTACCTTAGTAGACAGATCCATTTTTATAATAGTGACTTATAAATAATAAACAGTAAGGTTATCGCTAATAGTCAAAGTGCAAGTAGCGAAATATTCTTAAAGAAGAGATTATATAAGCAAGCGCTCAGTAACAGGAGCAAGTTCACAAATAAGCGCTCATTAAAGTGAGCAGATTCTTAAAAATATATAAGCACTTAATAAGGTAAGTAAGTTCACACATATAAACACTAAGTGAAGTGAGCAGATTTTTAAATTAGGGCTCAATAAAGTGAGCAGTATTACAGATTAGCACTCAGTAAAGTCAGCAGAATGATATTAAAAAAAAAAACTCAAGCTTTAAGTATTGTAAAGTAGTCCAATACCAAAAGTAGCTCAATAGCAGTAAACAACTAAAGGCAGGAGTGCCTATAACTGGTATTTGTTTAAAACTAGAACAAAAATAATTTAGTATCAGAGTAGCGAAGTAGATAGTTTCATTTTAGTTTAGAAGTACAAGTGATAGCCTACTTGAGTGCGTAAGCATTTACTTAGATGAAACACCAACGTTATTAGCTAATGCATGTACCATATTCTTACACCCTCCTACATAACCATTATACATACACTAATGAGAACGAGAACGAAAGCAAAAAAAATCCTTCAAGCCCAACGTTGGGAACGCCACTGTAACGGTTTTATTTGGGGTCTTTTATTTTTATTTTTAAAGTCATTTCCATCCCTGGGGTCCGTCACGTAGATACTCCCCAAAGACCAAGGCCGCTCCGGCTAGCGCGGCATGAAGCAGGGTCGTGCGTTCGTCGGGCTTGAGGGTGCGGTCAAAAGAACCTTGGGCGCCGTAAAAGAAGAGAGGCCGCACCGCAAACAGGACTAATAAAATTAAACAACACGCTCTCGTCTCATGGTTGTGTATTGTTCCAATAACACGAAAACAAAGTATGCAGTAGGTATTATATTAAGTAACAGACTTAAATTAAGTTTACTCGATTGTTTAAAATTAGAGTAGTAAATCGATCCCATATAACTAGGTATATAATTATACACGGAGTGTCAAATATACGTTTTATAACAATACAAGACTTGAAAGAAGCCTCCACAACTTGTTTAAAATTAGAGTAGTAAATTAATTACCCGTGATTAAGTAACCAATCGGGTTATACACCTTTATTGTCAGTAAGAGACTGAAAGGAACTAGTTTCAGACTTAGAGTAATTATTTAAAATTAGAGTAGTAACTGGAGTATCAGTTTGTAGTAGGAAGCTGAACTCCTACTCACGTAGTTTTACCAAAAGAGGCGCTTGGTAGTAAATTATAGGGTGTAAGAATAGGTTTCCCAAGCGGAAGTTGAGATATGGAAAAGTTAAGCAAAGAGTAACGTCACGTGCACAGCCATTCCCAGGAGACCGACGGCAGCATGCGCGCTCCTCACAAGACGATGACTACGAGACACACAGCATTTCTTGCCCCGCACTTGACAATGACCGCGAGAGACTCAGCATTTCTTGCCTGGCACTTGACAATGACTGCGAGACAGAGCGTATTTCTAGCCCCGCACTTGACACCCTAAAATGAAGAAATATTCACTTTAGTGCAAATGTTTAACAAGACTATTTGACATGAAGCGTCGAGCTAAACTGTACAAGACACTCACCATTCGGGTAGTTCAGTAGAAAAAGTTGGCCTTTATACACGGGGTCCGCAGTGTTATAAATAAAAAAAATGCCGGAGGGCTGAAACAAACAGTACGCGTTAGCTTTTTATTCACAGTACGCCATCACGTCAACGTGTTCATAGAAAACTTACCATTTGCGTTACGACGCAGTATGGATATAGATGTGGCCTTTATACACGGGGTCCGCAGTGTTATATTAAAGTAAAAGAAGGTCAGAGAGCCATCATGAGGATACTGAAACAAAATAAGTAACGTATCAACTTGGCGTCCCATCGGCGAGCGCGATGGTCAAAGTTCATAGAATCCACTTGTTAATACTCACGAATCATCACGGCGACGACGGATGGATCAAACACTAGTCTCAAATATACCGCGAGTGCCGAAGAACACTCATTTATTTCACTTTAGAATTACAAACGCATTTCGACGCCGTCCGCCTTGCTTGCAATTTCACAAGTCCTCGACTCCCAAGATGGCGGCCCGCTTCCGACCGATTCAAGGAGACATCGTCGTGTTACCAACCTCAAAAAGACATTTCCTCCGGTCGCATAACAACGAAACGTAACTCGACGAAGAATGTGGCGCCCTCTTGATCTATCTGTCAAGCGTCAGCGCAGACGTCAGTTAGACAGTCCGACAAACCCGGCGGATCATCATATGAGACTTGTTTACTATGTAAAATAAAAGGTTTTGTAGTGATTTACGAGATAAATGTGGACTTGGTGATATTCAGTAAAAAGAAACGATCGCCGTGTTATGATAAACAACCCGCAGTAGGTTAATTACAGCGTAAAAATCGTACATACGAGGTGCCTCAGTGACTGCATTGTTGATCCAGCTCACAATGCTTTTTAGAAGACAAATAGAATCAAAAATGTACTCAAATCATGAGCCAGGGACACGTCTTCATCCGGCAGGTTAGTAACAATCATCTATTTGCCCGAAGAACGCATATAAAAACCGTAATACCAGATTTCGGGTGTTACAATACTAACTATATAGATCCGTCGCTCCGTTACGGCGTGAAAGACGGACAAACATACAAACACACTTTCGCATTTATAATATTAGTATGGATTTTAAAACATCCAAACTTTCACTTCATTTCATTTTACGGGTGAGCGGTATCAAATACCCACAAAAAGTACAGAAGTAATATGAATAATATGCCTACTGGTGCTTCTAGACCATTTCTATGCAAGATGCTCAATAATATACGTATAAATTTAATACGCTATTTATTGGTGAGGGATGAAGCGTGTGTGTACTAATCATTTGATGTTCGTGAGGGGGAGGGAGAACTCCATAAAAATCATGAAACATTACGGAGAGTAAGGGGAGTCTTTTTGAGATAGGTATCACGTGTTTTCATTATTAGATTTTCTAAGAAAACAATTACAAAGGTGTAAATAGAGATCTTGTAACAAGCACCTCGTATGATTTTGGAGCGGTAGAAAGGAATGAAAAGGAAGTAGGTAGCTAATAATTTCCTATGTATTTTTTAAGTTACATTATAATAATAAAAAATACGCACGAAAACTTAAAAATAGGATAGAAGACCTAAAACTATCATAAAGTAAAATCTGTAGTAAATTAATTAACACTGTATCTTGTTCTATCTACTTAAATCACATTATGATATAATTGAGCATATTTGACTCCAATTCCATGCGGGTGAAGCGCGGGCAAAAGCTATTATTATACCTACCTATTAAGACAAAGGTATTTAATTCTAACGCTCAATTTAGATCAGAAAGTAAAATCGTAAAAGCACAGAATAAATATATACTAATATTAAAGGTACTATGAAAAAGTTACCATGCGAAGCCCAAAATCAAACAGTAAATCTAGCGCCGCAATACATGCAACTTACACTTACTTACTTTTTTGCAGACCTGAACTGGGTTTAACCATACTAATAAACGTGCATGAATGTCCAATTGCTCAAGATCAATGATTACGGCTACCTGTGCCGTGATGTTCCTCGAGTGTGCCTCTGAATCTCAAAGGCACTTGAGGCTTATTAGCCTATGAAGTAACTCCGCTTTCTGTGCTAACAAGGATACTCTGTTTTCAGCAGCAGAGTCAATGACCGAAACACTCTGTAGGTACTTTACTCGCTGTCAAAACGACTTTGAAACTAATTAATTTGTGTGCAGACACACACAGGTGATGAAATTACAACCAACCGTCGCAAGCGAGGGAAGCAGATATCAGAAGGACGAGGTGAGGCCTTACATGTGAAATTTTGAAATGGTACAACATTCTTACTGACGATCCGCGACGAAATTCCTAGGCATGTCATGAAATGGCGTCATTTCATGGTATTCCTAAAAGTTGGCCAGGCATATCACGACGTGCCTGAGAAACAATACGACAGATGATTAGAATATTCCTAGCTTTATACCGGACACATCATATCGCAATATATACGACGAACAAAGCGAGGAGTGGTTAGTATTGAATTTTGATCACCGTATGCCAGAACCGATATGGCAGATGTTCCTTAGCCAATTCATGAAATGGCGCCATTTCACGATATGCCTAGGAATTTCGTATTTGGCGGCTTTTACGATCGGCCGCTGACATTCGAGTATGCAAGCCGTACTAAAAGAAAAAGGAACTATATTTTATGACGGACTTTAGGTGCATTCCGCATGCATTAGAATTTGCAGTTTAGCTATTGAAACTCGGCGAACTATAAATAAGTCAGAAATCCTTTTAACAATGGGTACTCATGGGACTTAAGTTTCTAACTACTATAATACCTTTTATAATACAAGATAATAACCCTCATTACCTACGTTAAATAATATGTATTGCATAAATATGTATTATAAAATTTAAGTAACAGATTTTAATGAATGGCACTTGAAGAGTCACAAATGTCAGCGCTTACGAAAATGTTTTGAAGGACTACTACACAAAAAAACCATGAAAATAATTTTCAACCAGTTTAAGGTAGGTAATAACTCTACAGTTCTCTCGATTTCTAGGATCATGATGAATGGCGGAGTTCTGAGGTAACAAACATAAAAAACTGAATATTATTACCTCATCTCTTTTTAAGACGGTTAAATAAAAATGCAGGAGGGCGTGAAATCCCTGCTATCAGCATTCTGAGGGTCGATTCCATACTTCAATTAACCGCCCACTATTCTATTGTAGACCGATGGCTCATTATTAACGGAGGGAGAATAGTTTTATTGCAAGTAACTACCTCCATTCATAACGTGGTTCTGTGGATGTTTTACAATCCCAGTTGAGCATTTATCGAATAAATGTTTCAGTTATAGTTGCATAAACCGAGTTAGATCGGGTTAATTAAACATTTATTTCAGCAGAATTGGCCACTATACGATTAATATAAAGTAAGTTTTCGTTAAAAAACTAACAATTTTTAGTGACTGTACTTGTAGGAATTGTCAGATAATTTCCATACTTACTTATACCTACTCACGCCTTCATGGCAAGTAGAAATAAATAGTCGATTGTAAAAGAATACAGTTTTCTTGTGTAGTATTTGTAAATTTGTAGATATAATTATAAACATCGTATCCACTTTAAGTACCTATAGCGCGTAATAATGTTACAATTTGAGCAAGGCTTTTAGGAAAAGGCCGCGCCGAGGAAATACAAAGCGAAATATAATTAATGAAAGTCCAGCACAGATAAGTCTTAATTGCATTGACAAAATTGATATTGACGGAAGTGGCAATTCCATCTCTTATTGAGTTATAACGGGCGTTTCCATTAAGATGTTCTGTAACTAATAAGCGAAAATGCTATTGTTCTAGGAAATATATTTTTAGATTTGAGGTAGACATCACGGACTAAAATAATTTGAGGATAATTTTTTTAACGTATAAAATGGGAGCGCCAAAGTTTGCATACTCTTCGCTAGTCATATCGTAATTTTCGTCCGAATCATTGTTTGTCATAATTTTTAAATGGTCATCCTATAGATAACCATAGGTTAGGTTTGTTTTATAACAATTCTGAAAAAATTTTTAAATCAGAGAAAAAAGAGTTATGACAAACGATCGTTCTGACAAACATTACATTCGGACTCTCATTAGGTATGGGAGCCCAAACGGCTTCCGGTTTTCGGGATTAAAACTAAAGGCTGTTACCCTTCGCAGGGTCTCAAACTAAGTACCTAATACCTTCATCCAAAATTTCGTGTCAACAGCTGTGGCGTGGCCTCAGATATTTTCGTGGACAAGTCGAAGCAAAGACTGCTCATTCTTTCAAAAATCCTATATGTCTTGTGGGCCATTTTGTAAATACTTACCTAACTATTAGGCAAGCCGATGGGCAAGCTTCGCCACTGGTAAATAATACCTTTTAAATGATATCCTGCTTTTTTCTCTTATTCTAACATAGTCTTATTAATTAAGTACACTTACTAACCAATAGATGTATTATTTTAGAACATAATATAACTGCTAAATAATCCCGAGGTGGGCGTAAACAGCTGCGACACAGTTTATACTATTGTAGCTGCTTATGAACTAATTATTTCAAAACATGTATGTTTTTATGTTCAATAAAAATCTTTAATCTTTAATGACAAATGGACAGATAGACTGACAGCTGTTTTTGTTGCATCCGTGCAAAGCAGTTGGAACTTTTTGCGGTAAAAGACAAAACATTATGACAATGCTTTACCTATCAAAAATCCAGCATCTTTTTAATGTGAAACAGTTCCCAGTAGCGTAACATTCATTTTACTCTAAGCGTAAATTTCTTCCTGGAAAATGAGTAGTTTCTACTTACAATTCGAGGTCTATTCATGAAATTATTTACGTCATTACTAGACCCGCGTGTTACATGAATTTAGAGTCCACCGCCGGAATTTCAGCTCGTTACAGTCATTCAAAACGCCATGTCCTTTACAATTTAGTATTACCCTGTTAGGGTGTAACTACCATTCAAGTTTTTTTGAATAAGAAGATGTTGCAGTTTTCTCTCGAGAACGGACTTAATTTTGCGTAAATGTGTAAGTAACTATTTTGCATCTATCTTTCAAGTTGGTGGTGGTGGTGACGGTAATGGTTTGTGATTTGATTTATGCATGAAAATGAATTGCGATTTCATTAATGTCTAAAAAAATAATCTGACTACTTAGGTCTAGGTAGGTACCAATATGAGTTCATAAAGTACAACCGTAAACTATTTAAAAATGAAACCTCAAACAAACATTTCCATTGCAATTAAGTAGAACTCTGTCACAGTGAATTACGCGTTAAAAAACAACCAGGAATTTTATCCTGTTAACCGCGAGTGGATGCAAATGAGGCTGGCTCCTAATTAAAACTTTTTTGTTTAGAGTGAAACGGGACTAGTGCTAGAATAAAAAGTTTTTGCTTGTTATCATTCTTGGTACTTTATTACACTCACTTAGCGACTTTCTGTGTCAAGAGTTTTTGTGAGTCTTGAAGCGCTTTCTCGTAGAATAATAGTGAAATGTTGGAGTTATAAAGTGATAATAATTATTGTATAAAGACGCTTGATAATCTTACATAATACTAGCATAAATAAAGCTTCAATAACATCAGTTCACCAAAGGATTAAACGAACGCAAATTATTTTGCTCTCGGTGTGGGCTTTAACACTAAACAATTATCAAAATACTTTTACTAAGAGAGTAAAATCCGATTTATTACTGTAATTTTGTATCTGACGCGGCAGTGTTAACTAGTCCCCAGTTTTGTACGTGAGTAAATTTATAAAATATCTACAGGTGAAACAAGTAAAAAGCTACGTAGTAGAGCAATCGATTTAATAATAGTTTGTTAGGTTTTTTGTAATAAATTACTTGTAGTGCTTATCAATAATTATAGTCAGTGTCACGAGTTGACGAAACATATTTGAGTTTTCCATCCATATTCAGTCTCATCAATACATTTTATTGGGTAAATGTTATGTGTAGTTTACTCGATAAACCGTTACTTCGTATTTGTTAAATCAACGTATTTGGATAAAAAAATTAGACATTGACAAAATTTTATATATGTATACGTAAAATTATCTATATGTTTCACCCATTTACGTAACTTATACCGGGTGTGGCCTGTAATATAAGTAAAAAATTAAAACATAGACCATACTCCTCAAACTGAACAACATTAATTCATGGAATTTTAAAAATAATTAGTTTTTTATTTTTTATTACACTTTTAAGTTTATTCGCAGAAGCTATGTAAAGCAAAATGCTTGATGTTTGTAGCGTGACAGGCGACGTCAGTTGTGTTCTAGGATGGCGTAGGTACATTGATGGCAGTATTTAATTTGTATGAAAAAAGGTAAATTCAAAGACTCCATTATTTTTAAAATTCGCTCAACTAATGTTGTTCAGTTTAACGAGGACGATCTTTGTTTTAATTTTTTGCTCGTATTACAGGCCACACCCGGTATAGGTACTATACTAGCTGCCCCCCGGTGTAGTTTTTTTTTTTCATTTTCTAAATCTTCTTTTATAAGGCCAAAAAAGCACAGCAAAAAACACACCAAAAACCACAACAAAAAAGAATTTGCGAAATCGGGCCAGCAGCCGTTCACGCGTGATACCGTGACCAAGGCGAATAGGGATTTATTCATTATAATATATTAAGATTTCAAGTTCCTAGGCCCAGCGGTTTGGGTTTGATATATAACCCAGTGACTTAGTTTTGCCTTTTATATATTATAGATTACTTAACTAGGCGGAACATTTATTTTGTATTTGCCTTGTTCTCCGTACAAAACCATCTTATTTATCCGACACTGGTGGGGCTAAGTTATTTCTAAATTATAAGGTCCTGAATTTTGAATTTGGTTTTGGTTTTTGGTTGGTCTTGAATTTGGTTTTTATATTACAAAATATTTCTGATAAGTTCTAAAATGGGTTAATGCTAAAGGCTGTTACAGACGGGCTGGAATTTGTCTGATTTTTAGCTATAAAAGTGCAAATAGAATGCAGTTATATAAACTGCAAAAGAACTGAAAAACTCTCAGTTCTATCTTTTTTTATTTCAACCGCAACAGCGTAATGTTTCAAACTCCCGCATCAATCATAACATTGCGATATGGACACTCATGAATAAAAAGGTGCGAACCTTCTTTTCACATTCTATGTGCAAGCGGAATAACAAAGGGGTATACGAATTTGTATGACAACATGTGTTCTCTGTCGTTCATTTTCCTTTGGAATTCTATTCTTTTCCCATGCTTCATTCGGGGATAACGTTTTGTAAAGGATTATTAACCTTTCATTACAACCCTTTCAAAAATCATTACATTCATGTTTTGTCAAGCATCACTAATTGATGAGGGTCACATGAGGCGAGCAGAGTGTTGTATTATGAAGCAAGTATTCTGAGTAAATGTTTTCTAAATAATGAATAAGTATTACCTTCTACAGTATCACTAATATTGTACGTAGGTGTATGTCGAGAATCCATTCTATATATATAATGTCATAAAAACGAATGTTCTAGTTACTAAGTATGTTATACGTACCTACGCATGTACTGTGGTTCGCCATGTAAAATCTTAGTAAAGTGTACAATTATTGTTAATTAAGGCTGGTTGGTTTCCTGAATAAATAAATATATGTTAAGGATTGTGTCTGTGGTTGTGTGTTTGAAGATAATACAATGTGTGGCCCAGAACCGGGAATATAAAATAAGAACCTCTGCTCTATAGATCACCGGTAATTGGATCATCATGGTCCCACTTAATTAAAATCAAAACTTAACTTTTTTTTTCTAAAAAACTTAATCGTAAATTTAATGTGGGTACGCCATCATAGAACCCAATTGACGTCGCATGTCACGCTACAAATATCAAACATTTTGCCTTACATTGCTTCTTCGAATAAACATTAAAGAGTAATAAAAAAAAAAGAATTATGTTTTAGTTAAACTAGGTAGTTTATGAAGAATTAGCTCATAATTTACTATTCTTATTACTGAAGGAATTATAGTTTACTTTCTTCACTAGTCTCCAAAATTTCTGCAGTGCGTTGGTGAAGTTCCTGGGCTTGTGATAGCTGGACTTGAGTGTTATTAAATTGTATAAAATAAAGAATTGGGCACGGAAACGTAAGTTAATTATGTATTTTTGTAATTGTTAATTAATTAAGTTAATATCATTAAGACTGCGTCTGATTAGTTTTCTTTAATAAAATATTACTGGTCTGCCTTGTTTCTGCCTTTTCTTCTTTCACCACCAACTCCTTCGGTCACTACCTCCGCGACAAAGTCCTGATCTGCTGACCCATAAGTGTCATGCATGATCAGCATTCATCGCATTGATTTGACGTTTTTTGTTAAGCAAGATGATATTGAAACGTCAACAAATAAAAGTACGCTCCGTGTTAGTATGTGCCGTATAAATAAGTCGTGTTGGCCATTAGTAAGTTCCGTCATTTGTCGTTTGCAGTAATGGATGTCTCGCTGAATCCCACTTTTGCTATGTACATACACGAAACATAGATAGTAGAGAGTTAGAAGTACGATGCTTCAAATACATTTGTCGTTATTTATTAGTAACTTAATATACTTTTACGGTTCAGTGTCCAGAAAAGAAGAAAAAAGTATTATTGTTGTTGTTGTTGCAACTAAGTATAAGGTATATAACGCTGGGATAGAATTAGTGTCAAAATGCACAGTCCCTTTATAAAACTAGTTAAAGTTTCAGTTTATCAGTATTGTTATGGAATCAAGAGCAAGGATCTTATACTTTTACCTTGTCACTGTCACTTGATCTTTGAAGGCATTAGGTACAGTGAAAACTGTGACAAGGTACTAAATTGTTATCATATCTCCACTGTACTTATTATACCTTACCTTTACCTATGATTTAAGACGGCTATTTACCATTTATTCTCCATGTATTCGCATTATACAAAATCCATTGAATTAACAAGGTTATGGAATTATCTTTTGTGTTTAAACCGATGTATTTTTTACGACGTATTTTTCTCATTCACCTTGAAATAACAACTAAATCGTTAACGTTACTGCATACTATTTTTGTAATAAAATTGCCCGATATTATACATTCAGATTGTTAAATTCAGTAAATAAAACGAACTCGCTCAGCCGTTACCGTATTTTATTTATGTAGGTAAGTATTTTTAACTTGCATGAAATAGGCATTAATGTCAATTGAATACTAAAAGTGTATTTTCTCATGTTTTTGCTACTTTTACAGGTGATCGGAAAATTTAAACTTATAATATTACTAGCTTTTGCCCGCGACTACACCCGCGTGGTACCTATTCGGTTATCGTGCGCTGTTCCTTCGCAAACTGTGCATTTTCCCGGGATAATAAGTAGCCTATGTCACTCTCGAGCCCATAAACTATCTCTATGCCAAAAATCACGTCGATCCGTCGCTCCGTTACGGCGTGAAAGACGGCCAAACACACAAACACACTCGCATTTATAATATTAATATGGACTAGTAAGAAGTGTTATCATATAATTCAGTGTGATAATAAAATATGACACAAACAGCCATGTGCAAAATCTGTTACAATACTTAACCGTAAACCCCTGCGAAGCTTTTGTTGTTAACATATTAAGTAGGTATAAGTTTTTTTTTAATCCGTCACTTACACGTTTTTCATGCGAGTATAATATTGAACAACTACTGAATTTGCCATTTCCTATTTATTATAAAAAAAAATAGACGTATACCCAATTTTTAGAATAGAAAAAAACCAATTCGTTTGAAAATTGAATTTAGAGCCTTGACCTTTCGAAGTATCAATAAATTTGTCTCTTTTTAAATTTGTCTCAATAAAACAGTGGCTTTGGCGCTATTTACGTAACTACATCGTCACATGCTAGTGTTTCTTTTTGAGTCAAATCTTGAATTTGAAACCTTTATAACTTTAAGGTATAAAGGTAGCTTAAAAATTGAATATATGCACAAGTTAGATCTTGGGATTTATGGCCTTTTTCTGGCAGAAAGCTTTAATAAATGGGGGAGGGTAGCATTTGAGCCGGTGCACCCTAGTAACAATTTTTATATCCGACCTGGAAGTAAACGGAGGTTTAATTAAATTAAATTCCGAATACCAGCTAAAAAACTTTTACATTGGCAGAATCATAGACACTATAGATGAAACTATTACTTAAAACTTTAATACTTAAGTTAAGAAAGGGGGGTTACTAAGCAATATTGTTTTCCCGTCATATTTTAACCCTTTGCTCGCTGTAGTTTCACTTCTACGTCAATGTAGCCTTCAGCCAATCTCTCATTGCGGATCGTAGAGTACAGAAAAAGCCGCGCTTTGGTAAAAGGCAGACTTTCAATGAAAGGTATAGCAATATTTGCAGTGGTCAAGTTGGCTAATCTGTAGTCACCCTGAAAAAAAAACAAAAATAATCAAAAATAAAGGGCTCAACTCAAGAATATTTCGATTTCTTTCGGCCTGTTATGGTTGGGGTCAAACTAGGCGTACCTAATTGTTTACTGGTCACGACTTTTATTAGTTTAATGGTTAGGGTGTCCCATAATTTCTACTTACAAATAAGAAAACTTAGGTACTACTTACACGGTATTGTATGTTCAATATGACAACAATGCTAGGTAGTATTCGGTGTGGACAAATTGAGCATTTTGTTTTTTCAATCCACAAAATATATACACTTGGTGGCTGCGAGAGCTTAAGTTTAGCTTAGTTATATCATAAATTTTCGATTTGGACACTCAAGTCAGCATAATGAATAGTGTTCTACCGGGTGTAGCCTGTAATAGGCACGAGCAACAAATTTAAACATAGATCGTCCTCGTCAATCTCAACAACATTAGTTCAGCGACTATTAAAAATAATGGAGTCTTTGAATTTTCCTATTTTCATACAAATTTCAATGTATCAATGTACGCCATCCTTGAACACAACTGACGTCACCTGTCACGCTGCAAACATCAAGGATTTTGCTTTACATTGCTTTTTCGAATAAACTTAAAAGTGTAACAAAACTTAAAACCGGGTACTAAGTTTTCGCAACGTAACGTTTGGCAACCTGTTTCATTTCGCAACTTTTCATTTCGCAATCTCTATAACTGTAAATATTTTAGGATCTGTTTCAGGGCCATCGTGTAGAACCCTTTAGGTTAGGTTTGGTTAGTTTTATTAAAATCCTGAAATATTTACAGTTTCAGAAATATTACACAGTTGGGAAATGAAAGGCTGCGAAATAAAACAGGTTGCCAAACGTTATTCGCCGAAATACCTATTAGTAAACCACTTAAAACACTAATTATTTTTTAAAGTCGCTGAACTAATGTTGTTCAGTTTGAGGAGTATGATTTATGGTTTAATTATGTGCTCATATTACAGGCCACACCCGGTATATTTACCTTGCCTTACTTATTTATCTTACCTTAGGTGTCGGGCATGACTCCGGAGCGTAATTTCTCAGAATCGGACCGATAAGATCATCTTTGTAAAGCAAATCACACCACTTTTTATGCAGCTCCATGATGGTAGGGCCATGCTTTGGGATATGATATGCATATAAATTTACCTGAAGCAATAGTTTCATTAAAATTTAAATTATTTGATGAAACTACTGTTGGACTTTTTGTTTTCAAACACTTCGTTTAAATTGCAAAGCAAATACTTTTCTGTATAGCACTAATTGTATAACATTGTAAATACGCCCAAAAAGGACCAACTGTTAAAACGAATTTACTTTTAAGGCCAATTGTTCACAGTTTAGTAATAAAGGATTATCTTATCTTATCTTCAAGTGTTTATTAATTTATTAACAAATCTGATTAAATAACTTACAGTTACATTATTATCAAGGTCTATTAGAGTTGTTCCGGAAAGGTTTAAGTAATATATCGGGTCTCGTCTTCCATAGCGTATCGCGGTGAATGAGACATTTGCTAGGTATTTCGCATTAATGTACGTCACTGCCGGATGTTCAGTAGATAAGTAATGAGCCTGTAACAAAAATACCATGTCTTATGAGGCATTGATTTATCTTTTCGTCTGGCGACGAGCGTATGTCACCTACTTCATCTACCTATCATCATCACCATCACCCGGAAGACGTCCACTGGTGAATGCCTCCCCCTTAGAATGCCACAATGAACGAGAACTCGAATCGCCACTTGCCCGAAAATCTCACGATGTCGTCAGTCCACCTAGTGAGAGGACTGCTAACGCTTCGTCTTCCGGTTTGTGGTCGCCACTCGAAGACTATTCTCCCACAACGGTTATCTGTTCTTCAAGCGATGTGGCCTGCCCGTTGCCACTTCAACTTGCACATTTTTCTTGCATGACTTTAGTTCTTCAGCGACTTTCCGTATTCCGGATTCTATAGCGCAAAAAAATTCCTAGTTTCTGCGTGGCTCGTCTCGTTGCATGTCTCTGAGTATCTAAAAGATCTGTCTATAACTTTTATTAATATTATAACTTTTTATAAGTAACGAGGTAAAACTTTTGAAATACTTTTTTAACACTTATCAATGACGGGGAATGTGTATTTATATTGAAGTTTAAATATTAACCCTTTTCGTGTTAAGTAAGCTTATTAATAGCACTATGTAGTAAGCAATAACTAAAAATATTTTGTTCGTTTTGTTGTCCATGGCTCCGGAAAGATAAATACTTACTGAGTATATGAAGTGACTGGAATATTATTATCATAATAGTCATCATAAAGCTATTAAGTATTTAAAACTGGCTATGGCAGTAGGTACTTACGTTTAAAATGAGTAAATAAATGGACAATAATGCTGATTTAGGGCATGATTATGAATCAGTCGAATGGAAGCTTTGGAACACATTAAAATGTATTTATCTACTCTCGCATCGTAATATTCGAATTATAAAATTCAAAACGAGTTTATATTTACATACTTTTTAAACACAATACCGAAATATTAAAAAAAAATCAAATTATAACACTTCTCTTCTAACGAAATAATGTTATAATATAATTTTTTAAACCATTACGATACAGGGCAAATCCAAAAAGTTTATATCAACAAGTTTTGATTCCAATATTCACTTGTCTGTGGCAGTGCCCGCTTTAGCGCATGCGCGCACATGCGGCACATGCGCAGTGATGTACTAGGTTTTACCGCCATTCCGTTCATAGGTTGTTATTTTGTTGTACGAATTTTCGTGAGAAAATTTTGTTTTGCTTAAAAATGTCTGATATCAGTGAATGCGAAGAAGATTTGACTCCGCCCGATATTTTAGATGCGGCGAAGGAAATGACTCATAATTTACTAGCAAAGTGCAGGTCCTAGTATAAGTTCTGGTTGCAATTCTGGTTTGTAATTCTTCACCAGCAGGTAATGGTTCTTGAACACATGATAGAGGATTTAATATATGAACGTAGATAAAATATTGTATGCAACTGTACGCAATTAGGCCTTATAACACTCGTGTGACCCTTTTATGAAACCACACTCGTGTTATATGGACCCCTATTGCGATACAGTTGCATAAATAGCTATTATGGTGGTGCATTTTATCTGAAACTAATGGAAAAGTAATAAATTATTACTTACATTTTAAAACTGTACTAAGTTAAATATTTTTTGCAGATCATGTTTTATATGGTGTTCTTTAATCGACAATATTTATATTTTAGCGATCTTGAAATGAATAAATAAATAAATTAATCTAACATCACTTTATCAAATTTCCAATGGAGTCCAAATGGCAGTTTTATCAAATCGTCCTTGAAATTTTCAGTTTTTGCTCAGGCTCAGTTTGCACAAGTCTTCTGGCAGTAGTAACTAAGGGATCCAGTGATTAACATCATGCTCATCGTTCTGTCAATACCAAAACCTTTCTGGAGACTGAAACTTTAGTATACAACGGTTGGGCTGAGGCTGGGCGTTGCGTAGTGTTCACTGCAGTACACTATTGTCACTATGGTACCATTGTCGATCAAACAGGACACCATGGGCGTTCATGCCAAAGTTGTGCAGGCCAGTTTTGTAGACATGCTGCGCTTAATGACGTAATGCGTCGGTCTCTTGCCACCGCGAACGTACCGACAATTTTAGAGCTCAGCGGCATTGCACGAGACACTGGCTAGAGGCTAGATAAATACCAATCAATACAAATACAGTTAACAATAAGGGTAGCAAGCTAAAAAGTTTGTAGCAATTAAGAAACATTTTTTAACAAAACTTATTTCAATTCCAGAACTTGACAGTACAAACCTGAGCAAAAATTTTAATGTATCATAACCGCAAACCCATTTCTGCTGTATCACTTGCTCACAACAGCCGCCATGCATTTCGTAACCGTCCAACATTTGACTCTAGACTTTAAGTTTGTTTCTTTTAGACTCACTTAAGCTGCGGGTTTGCCACAAACCTATATTTTACATTGTTCATAGACGCACAAGTCGAGTCTTTGTTCTTGAAAAGTTGCTTTGTTTGTCAGGTTCCCATAGCCCGGACTCGTGGACGTGGCGTACTGATATTTTATAAACAACTTGTTTATTCAAGTCGACGAAACAATAAAATAAAACTTGAGGCTATTCTTGTTTCGTTTTATGACGTCATCCCGGAAACTAGGGCATTAAAGATGAGCCACGAAAATATTGATAATAGCTTTTTCCCGCAACTTTGTTTATGCCCGCAGGAAATTTGTAGTTTTCCGGGATAAAAAGGTGCCTCGATAATATGGGATAGTGTAGGTTTCCATTAGTGAAAGAATTTTTGAAATCAGTGCAGTAGTGAACAAATTTATCCCTACCTGGGGGTATAAATATATACAAGGGAAATAAGGATTCAGTTAGGTATATAAATTTCTCTTGATCGTACCATAACTTGAGAATGACTTTATCGATTTCATTCATATATTTCTTCATTTATATAGTTTGCTTTTCTTTTTGTAGCACCTTTAAACACAATGCACGGGAATGTGCGATGCCAGAACTTAGTCAATACTTGGCTAGTTTAGGCAGATCATGAAATTCCTAGGCATATCATGAAACGCCGCCATATCGTTTCTGGCACTTCGCCGGCCGCTGCCGCGGTACGCTCGCTTCGCTCGCTCGGCTCGTGCGTAGTGGTCACAATTCATACTAATCACACCTCGCTTCGCTCGTCGTACCTATTTTTTTTTTGAGCATATCACGATATGCCCGGTATAAAGCTAGGAATATCGACGAATGCGTTGCTCTAATCGATCTGCCGTATTTTTTCTGAGGCACATCGTGATATGCCTGAACAACTTTCAGGCATAATCATGAAATGGCGCCATTTCATGATGTGCCTATGAATTTCGTGATCTGGCGGATTTTACGATCGGCCGCCGACACATACAAATTTCAATTCTCATTTCGCCTCGTCTCGTCTCCCTACGGTGGAAAATCACCAAGACACTAGTAAATGCTTAAAAATCTCGGGCTCGTTAAAGCTAGTTCGTAGACATTTTGCTTTCAAATACTTATACACTTTTGGCCTAGATATCCTAGCCTTCATTTTCAGACTCGTCCACAAATAGAGACGCATTTATAATGTTGGTATAACCACGAAAACGTTAATTATTCCCGCCCCATCTCATGATTAATTAATAGAATCACCACATTCACCGCACAGTCAACAAGAATGTCGATTATAATATAATTAATAATAAATTTAAGGCTAAAATGTCGGGCAAATTTTTACTTATGTTGCCCTCGAAGTGTAGATTGCATCTGTAAATAATTGACTACCAAAACAACAGTTTTGTTTTAATAATAACTCTTCCATATTAATATCTTCTATAAACCGACTTCTCTCACTCTTAGAGTAAGTGGTTTATATTTCAGAAAAAAAAAAAACCATTTACAAATTACAAAATTTCTTTTTCAAACGAAGTGCTAAGTTTAATAAATGTACCAAATTTTGTAGTTATACAGGACACTGAGTTTTTAGATGCTAAAACGTAGTTAAGAAACCTACGAACTACCGCGAAACAGTTCAAGTCTAGGGTGAATGAGCATTTATTAGGCAAGCGTGCTCCATCGTAGGCCTCATCCTCGCTTTCCATCAGGCGTGATTGTGGCCAAACGCAAGCCTATATTGTATAAAAAAAAACTCGAAAAGTGGGAGTGATGATGATGATGATGTATAGATATATGATATATGATATTAGGTAAAAGTCCTGTGTAAAAATTATGCTTATCCTGGTATCCACTTATTCAAACTCCAAAAGTATTTATCTGGGGAAATTTATGAAATCCTTTAGAAGATTTACGGTAACGGACATAAAAAGTATTAAAAGGAGAATACCCCGTTACAGCCGTTCCCTACCTATATTGCTTGAAAGCAATAGTAATAAAAAAGGTTATATTTCCCTCAACGCTTTTCCTTTCCGTCCCGCGACTAATTGCAAGTTTCTTGGGAACATCTGCAGTCTTCTTAATTAATGATCATGTCCCTCCTTCTTTGGCAAGGATTTGCTAGTGGTAACAATAGTTCAGTAGGTTTAACTGTTCAATGGAAGCCTTCCATTATTTCAATAGTCTGCAGTATGTGTTGTTTGCCAGATGCCTATTGTTTTTGTTTTTATTTGCGGGTGGTAAGACCTAGTGCTGGTGTAACTGTTTTCTGGCGTAGAGGTTGAGATAGCCGGTGAAATCATAAGGACATGAAAGACTTATTCCATTTTTTTCCTTTTTTGGATTTCTTAGTTGCTTCCGATGTCCATGGCTGGTGGTGGTGGTTAGTTATTACCAGGTTAGATGACGTTTTCCACACTATTTACAATAAGCGTCAGCGTCTAGCGGCAGCGGCTAGCGTCTCTAGATGTGTTTTTTTATGAAAATCATCTTAAAATTACTTAAAATAATGTACATCTCATCACTCTGCAATAAAAAGTGTGGAAGTTTCACTTAAACATGATTGTGAATGATCCATTATCTATCAGGCTGCGTCTCCACCAGAGACGTGCGATTGCGAGGAAAATATTTTTCATGAACCAATAGACAACACACTTAATTTGTCATGTTTTCACAGCATATCTCTAGTGGAAACAGCTGAGCGGAGCGGTAAATGAAGCCTTTCTATTGGTTCATGGGTTAATTCTATGCGTTCACGGTGGATGCAAGCCGCTGCCAACCGAAGCCACTCTAGGTCTATGGGGGAGGCCTATTTCTAACAGTGGACGTCCTACGGCTGAGATGAAAATGATGATATTGGTTCATGATAAACACATTCCTCGCAAAACATTCTCGCATATCTCTGATGGAAACGGAGCCTTAATGAGGCTTTTGGTCCTGTTCACGTGTCCTGAATGACTGCAAGCTCTGGTCGTAAGTAGTTTTCTATGGGCATTGATAAATTACCATCAGGTGACTATGGACCTCTAATACATACGTATTTTGTGAATGTCTCAATGAAATATTTTTTCTTTCTGTCAGCTGATTTTACCAGCTTCATAATTGGGGCTACTAGATATTTGTCTACTTTTATTTCTTCAGTTACATGCCGGCACCGTTAAAGTTAGCACGTCTAATTTAGTTTCTAATATCTTTATACAAAATGTACTCGTTCGTTTTATTATTCGTATGCCCCTTTAAAGCTCCTCGGATATCGAGGGTATTCTGGCAGAACCGGATAAGTGCACAATATTATTTACTTCTACGGTTTTGCTAGATAAATAAAGCGTTAAAATTGAGTATGCCTATGTATGCAACTATTTTATTTAATTTTGCACTTTTTCTGTTTTGCCAGAATGCCCGCGATATACTTAGTTATAGGTTGATTACTGACATAGGCGACAGACGTAAACAAAAATATTTTCAGATATTTTTCATTGTGCTATAGCTTTTGATTCTTTATAACGAATGTATCTTTTGATTGTGCAGACTTCGAAGTTTTATTTTTTTCCTGCTTTCTGCGGACGGATATGAACGGATGGACAACGCGGTGATATAAAGTTAAGGGTTCTGTTTTTGCCGACTGGGGTACGGAACCTTAAAAAAGTGACAGATGATAAAAAATATATATTTATTGTCTTACACATAATTATACAATTTTATATATTTAAAAGAAAGAAAGAAAGAAAGAAAATACATTTATTTATTTATTTACTTACAAAAGTGATGAAAAACATTGTAGGCATGTCACACGGGCAGAACTAGAATTACGAACATCAACTTAAGCTCTCTGTCTTTGATTTCGGACTTCTTATACTCTCGTTCGTAATTTCTTATTTACCACCCTTATGACACAATGTATAACAATTTCGTGTAGCCTCGTTTACCTCAACTCATCTCCGTGCACCGTTGTAACCGCTCGAATTTAACAAGTGAAAGCGTTCCAGGACAGCTTCCATCTTCATTTACTGAGACTGAGACGCTCACACCTAATTGCCAATACGCCGGCTAAGAGCATCTATTTACTTGCGGCGGCGTCTCTCGATTACATACATGGGTATCTTTCGATATTGAATCTCTTGTATAGACATATTAACGAAAGCTTGGAATGGAATATGCACCGTACTAGTAGTAGGTATGTAAGAACCATTTGCAATACACAATTTTATTTTTCGAAGTAAAAACATAAAAATATGAGCCATGCAACAATAAAAATAAAAATCTAATCAAGGTATTGCTTTTGAATTTTATAAAAAAGATATTGTATGGAGACGATACACTATAAAAATCTTCTCAGGTAAGTATTATTCGTAGACAATTATTTTTTTATTAAAAAGTTTTTTATTTAAAAGTGTATTTGCTGTTCGGATTTATATGATATGTATTTGCAACGTTTTGGTTCTTAAAATAGATTTACCCTGCAACATTTCTGATCCCTATATAATAGTTGACGATAGAAATTGTATGAAAATTACCGCTGTCACAGGGTTCGAGCTATACCGAATTATCAATTCCTTAAATCATACAGAATTTCAGTATAATTTGTATATAATGATCACAAGCGTTATATCAGCAGTATGTTATACAAATACTTATTGAAATTTTTCTACCAAAGCGAAAGGAGCTACCAAAGACAAAGAAGCTTAGTGGAAAATCGTATCTCAATGTGGCTTGCTAGAGAAGCGCTTTTCTAGTAACACTTCTTTGCATGTAAAATGTAAGGTTCAACATGTTTCTCCTATTTCTAGTATTTAACTTGACAGATCGACTACATTTGAACAGTTTTTTCTCTAAAATATTTCGTTCGCAATTTATATTATCCTACAGCCGATGCAACACGATATTAAAAAAGAGCATTCAATATAAAAACCAAGAATAAAAAAACAATAAATTAAAAAAATTAAAAAACCCGACTGCCTTAAAAATACTAAAAAGAAGAAAACAAGTCTAGTGGGCTAGAAGTCTGTTTAGTAGCTAACTTAAAGTTCAACAGTCGGGACCCATAGGTGAGAATTTTTAAACGTTACGATTTAAATGGGTCCCGACTGTTGAACTTTAAGTTAGCTACTAAACAGACTTCTAGCCCACTAGACTTGTTTTCTTCTTTTTAGTATTTTTAAGGCAGTCGGGTTTTTAATTTTTTAAATTTATTGTTTTATTTCACACTTTTTTAATAGTTCTCTGAAAATGGTAGATTAAAACTATTATAACCCTAGAATGAGCTTCTTATTACCTTTCATTTGATACCCCACTCGATAGATTTGATAAAAAACATTTTTTGAAAACTTACAATTTGACGCCAAAAATCCGCCCTTTTGATTTTTCAATAATTTCATGTACCCAGTGTCACTCGCGTCGTCTAGACGAATCCAATGACGTATCATTTATCAAAATCGGTTCAGCCGTTGAGTAGTTACGAGCGGACATAGGAATAGACATACATACATACATACATACGAGGCAAACACATAACCCTCCTTCGTCGCAGTCGGGGAATAGACATACATACATACATACATACGAGGCAAACACATAACCCTCCTTCGTCGCAGTCGGGTAAAAACAGCAATTTTTGTAGTGTAGGTAATTATCGTTAAACTCCGAATGCCTGATCCATTGACCTGCCTGATCCAATTATCAACAGTTCTTCTTTCTAGGTTAAAGTAAAAGGTCAGACAGATTATATATCATAATGTTTTAGGAAAACATCAACACTGTTATTTATATACCTACTTCATGGTAGGTACATAGACTCTTGAGTTATTTTCCAAGTACAAACTGTTTTTTTACATTCAAGGTTTAAGCTACAATAAAACTCTTATCCTCTCTTCTGAGAGGAGGCCGGTGCCCAACAGTGGGACGTAAATAGGCTGGGATGACGATGATGATGATGATTATTCTTATGTGTTAAAATTAAACGTTAAAACCTACCTTACTATGCATTTATAAAAACACTTAATTTTAAAGTGTTATGAATTCATCACATTTCAATAGATATCATTATAAGAATATCACGTTTCCTTATTAAAACATCCCGCGGTGTCTTAATTACTTTTAATTAAAATTGTGCATTGGGTAACCATAATAGGCAGCGTCCGCTTTTCTCTGTGATAAAATCGTTTTTGCCTCATACGCCGGATTTTATCCCGACCTCCTTTCCCTCTAATCCCTCGCTTGCAGTTAAAATGCATATGTCGGATTTAAGCCTGGGTCCACGTCGAAAATTTTATTCTCTATTTGATAGCGGACAGCAAAAAACCCAAATAGAATACCGCACGTGCAAGGCGAAATTTCCGATATTTTCGCAAGAACAGAATTTAATATTGTGCTTAGCAATATTTTCAGGTGTTCTATGTTCTTGTCGTGATATTTTAAGAACATTTGCGCGGGTGTTGTGATGAGTATTTCTGGCATGGAGCTTATTAAAGGATCGTATGTCAGGCAGGGAGTGTTTATTTCAATTGGGTTTTTCAGTAACAATAATAATTGCTTTATTTATTTCCTTTTGAAAAAGTTCTTAACGTAATAACAAGGTTGTGACCCCATATTAAGTTATAAACTTGTGTCAGGAGACCTCGCTCTTGTAAAAACTAGATACAGTTCATCACTTTGTAAATCATCAATAGCATCGAACACGAATAATTATATGTATTTACAATGAACTGCCAACATGTTTGTTCTCGGCACGATAAAAAAATATTGTTACCGAAAGCTGGAGTAGCTAGGCAGTACTAAACTAGTAAGTTACACATTTGGCTTTTTCTGCACTTCCTATTTAGATATCTGTTAAATTACAAATCGATCGAAGTTTATTTTGTGATCAGAAATTTGGTTGGCTGGACATTTGACGGTTGCTTTGACGAGTTTTTGCAACAGTAGGTACCTAGTTTCTGTAACTCGTACTATATTGAATAATAATAATAATAATCTTTATTTATCTTTCATAAAATGCAATTTTAACAAATTGAAACTAACTACGAAATATCTCTGTACCTACGTAGAAGTTGATGATCTTGCAACAAGTGAAATCTTTTACACGGTGCTAATGTATTTCCTTACAGGACAATTTGAATCCACAATGAAAGCTATTAGTTCTTTCTTTGCTACCCTCAGGTACGACTTTGTGATGGAAATAGACTTTTAAAAGTACAAGAAGCGTATCCTTTAGTCCTGCCGCTATAAAACGGGGCTTAGACCAGTAAATTGTTTTTGTGCCTGCCGGCAGTTTGCGTCTAGTCTTGATGCAAGGGTCGAGGATATTTAGCCCGACGCACTTAGCTTTTTAGCTACTGCGTTTTGTTCTTCGGTACAAAATCTGGTGGATAATCATTATCTTAGCTGCGCGTTTCGCTGTGAGATTTTGCGAGTAAAAATATGATGGGCGCGCGCATAGTAAAATGAAATTTAATAATGTCTTATTTAATTTTAAAAAATACGGTACAATACAATGGATTCAGTGTTTATTCGGCAACAGGCATATAGCTTAATAATTTGGTATCAATAGTAAATTCAATATGCTTAAATTTGTACCGAGCATCAGCACGGCCAAGTCCGCTGCAATAAACATCGTAGCAGTTTACCAGCTGTGTCTGGATATCCTACTCGTATTAGTATTTATTACGCTATGGTAGATAATTACCAACCAATGTGTGTGCAACCAACATTTCCAGGCATAAATGTTAATCAAGGGACAACCAATAGCACGGCCGCCTGCCATCCTGTCAAGTTACCTACTCTACCTACCCCATGTAGCAGCCACTTGAAAACACAGCACATTTTAGCTCTAAAGTGTATCTTTCCTCGTTTCGGATCGTGGATGAACGTACGTCTGAAGCGAAGGTTTAATTGGCCACCATGAAATTAACACTGGAAGATATTCGTTTTCTGTTTCTACTTTAACCGCTTTGATGATGTGGAAAAATACCTCATAGCCAAAGTAAGAAGTACATTAAAACTTTTGCATTTTATCGTGTCTGATATAATCAATCTGGGCCCGCGTGGGGACTATGGCCCAAGCCCTCTTGTTCTGAGAGGAGGCCTGTGCCCAGCAGTGGGACGTTTATAGGCTGAAATGGATGGATATAACCAAAGAGTATTAGTACCTATTATTATGTTAGTTATTGTAAAGCATGAAAGTATACAAATATAATAACAAAAATTGGCACTTCAAAGCTGAATATTTTGCAAACGGAACTGCGGGTTGAAAAATACAAGCTTTTTACACAGAACAGTTTTAAAAATATATCAAACAATACCTAATATCATGGAAGACGAGAAATAAAAAAAAAATACCTCCACTTTCTCCCGAGGATATAAACTGCACTAATGCGCAAAAGCGTACTGAGAATGGCACCTCGAATTTATAATAAAATTCCAGTATGCTTAAGAACATTAGAGATTGTACCATTTAAGAAAAACTTGACGGAATTATTAATTAAAAAAATGCAATTACAGTATGCAACATTTTTTCAAATAACAACGATTTATAACTATCATTATTACAGTTCCTTTGACATGCAATTATTTAATTATTGCAGATTGATTATTGTTTGCTATTTAATATTTATTACTCACTATTTAAACTTTTATTATCGTCACAATTAAATTAAATTAAGAAACATAATAAAAATAATAAGAAGACAAAGAAAACTTACCTTACTCACTTATAATTTTTTATTCCATTAATTTATATTACTGTCTGTTTCTTGCATGGTGATTTGCTTGTTATTTTGAAATTATTAGTACTATTATTAAAATTCCTTACTTTTACTTTATATTTGTAAGCTTACAGGCAAAACATAGTGATACAGACTGTAATTTTTTTCAGCTGAATTTTGTTTAAGTACCTATGTTTTACAAATAAATAATTCTGATTCTGATAAAAAAATCAACAACTTATCTGCAACTTCGTCTGCATGATTAATCAATACTTTACGTACCATGTCTCTTAGCAAAGTCAAGATCGGACTGTCAGACTTAGATTTCACCATTTAGACCACGGAACCTTTGTAGTGAAAAGAAAGAAAGAAAGAAAATAATTTATTTATAACAGCAATGACACATTAAGGTTAGGAAAAAAACAGTAAGAAGTGTTGCCGCTATAAAAAGGTCCCGAACCTAACCCCCGAAAACCCGAAAGGAATTGAACGGTGCGATGTTATTCATTGCGATAGCACGACCAAAAATCAGGCAAAGATCAATCAGTGATATAATTGGCTCATTCTGTTACTAAATAAGTATTGAATTTGAGCCTTCGCATCGTCGTGTTCACGTCAATTACTTATTCAATATTGACAGGCTTTATTGTAAGGGAAATTGAACGCCGCCTCTTAATTTCCTGTTTAGTACCCAAATGGCATCTGTGATATCAAAAATTCGATTGGGCTTAGGATTTATCAGCAGGCAGCCTCTTGACGCTACTTTAACAATTTTTTATGGTAACTATTTTGACAAAAGAATCTGTAAGAATCTGTTTTTTGCCTCTAAAATTAGTAGTTATTTTTAGTACATTATTATGTTACAAACGAAATGGTAAAGATTCTAGTATACATCGCATTGTTATAATAAATCTTCCTTTATATCTCACTTGCGATTTTAAATCTACGGATACTTACAGGCAGAATGATTGATGTGATGGGGAATGGGATCCGATAATATATCTACCTGCACGTTTTCGTCTTATTGCACAATTTTTACTATAGATTCATTGATTAGTATATTTGTGTGTATTAGTTATTTAGATAATTTAAATTTAAATTAGAAACCGAATACTAAATAAAAACAATAACAATGTAAAGTTTCAAAAATTACATACTTATTCATACACAACTCCAAAGCCATTATTATTCTTGTTATATTTCCGATTGTTGGGCAAAGACCTCTCCTCCTTGACTTTCACGTCTCCCTATACAGAGCTATAATATTTGGCCATTCTCTTAGTTCTGCATCCAGGTCTTTTATTTATTTGTCAATAAAAAAAGCAGCATTATACTGTTAGAAAACCAATGCACTGTAATATTCAAATTATACACAAAAAATACATAAAAACACAAAAAACTACACAAAAAGCTACACAAAAAAAAACTAATTGCGGATTTTTAAACGCCATCCCCCCATCTCCGAAAGCCATAATAAATCTAAGCAAAATATAAAAAAGCGGAAAAAATATGGGTTCTCTCTCATGTGAGTTTTGTATTGAAATTTGCTGAGACTTTTTCGTTTAAGGAAACCTGTGATTCAATGAGGTGAGTGTAGCTGAGTGGTTGAAGCTATAATCAAAACCTCAGCCCGGCAGAGGCACGTATACGCATAGACTCGAGATTATGACGATCGACTGGTAGCTCAAACAAGACAATTCCAGATCACTGCGTAAATATAACTAAAGGAAATCTTCAACGGGAGGGTAGCGAATTTTAGATGACCCTTAAATTTGTCGTCGGTGCTCGTACAGCACCTACAATAATCCCAATTAGACAAGATAGATGGACAGGGAATATCTTAACACTGTCTCCATATATTTTTAAGCTTTTTATAGAAAAATCTTCAAGAGCTAAAATCTGTAGCACTTAAGAACATTTTTACCGATTTTGGGATGTTATTTATGCGGCAATGTGTTAAGCAAAGTCATGTGTGCGTTGGTGATACTTTACGAGGAATGAAAGGGAAGGATACAAGCCAGTGATAGATGGATTGACAGACGATGGCGCCTTAGAATATTGACCCCAATTGTACCCTGAACAATAGAAATTGCATCACCTAAGACTTTAAAAGCGCATCTAGTAGACAATGAGGAGTTTAAAAGAAATTTATTATGACGATGAATGAACTACCCAAAGGCATTATCCTAACTCAAGTCATTTCCTTTCTTAAGACTAAAATCTGGTATTAATGTTGCCTTTTCAGCCTATTGTGCGCTCACAGAAGGCTCAATTCATACTGGCTTTACCGGCTTTCAGCAAACTCGAGAAACTAGAAGCTTTTAAGTGTAAAATGCGATGGAATTGTTGCGTGTAAAGAGCGTAAGATGACATTTAAAAATAATAGGTACACTACGAGCAAAAGTATATAATGTACGTAACAGTCAACTAATTTGGTTTCTAGGCAACCTCAGAATCTTATTCTAATAAATAAATGACGAGGTTCTGTGATCAAATGCAAATTAGTCGACTGTATGAGTAGAACAAACTTACTCTGGAAATGTCCAGAATTTTGATTGCATCTGTGTATTGATATAGTGCGGATATTGTCTTTGACGAAGTTGGTGTTGTGGATGCTAGTTTCTGCTCTCGTTAAAAGAAAGCTGTGCCTTTTACGGTTTTTGATTTTCAATTGTATTTTTTCCTTTATAATAGGTCTTTTAGAAAATTTATAGTCTTATCTTATTATTGGTATTGGTCTCACTTTGGCGACTTTAAGACACTTAATCCAGAATAAGCAGCATGCTTTATGCAGATGCTAAATTTAACAAGAATTTTGAAAACATCCATATCAGTTAGTAAACTGTGCAACAAATAAAAACACCACCACATGGAAAAAACGAACTTTAATCTCCGTGAAGTATAATCGCCCTTTTAAAACGTTGATTCCTAAGATTCTGTCTCAGGGGACACAAACAGTATTATGTCCTATACCTCGTAATCGCATCCGAAGGCGGGCACATTGTTCCACCTTTATCTCGTCCAAATTACATTTCGCCTGCCATCTTGTATCTTCCGTTTTGGCTTGCGTTCTTCCTGTTTTAAGTTTAAAAAGTTCAATTTGCATTTCACAAGCGGAGCGTCGTCTTATTTCTAGAGCGGAATATTAAATTTGAATTTTGTTTAATTTTGATCATTCACTTTCGTTATTCATAAACGCTTGGTTTTCTATCTGTTACCTTGACTTTGTGTTTGTTAGCTACAAACAATACACATTTATTTGGGAATCACTCTACCACTAGTCACTATTGTCTTGCATTTCATTTTCTTCATTTTTTTTACTGAATAAATGCAACGGCATAAAATTGTCCGCTAATGCACAGAACTTGGTTAAAGTCGCGGGTTCACGGTGGATACAAGCCTCTGCCTACCAAGGTAACTGGAGGTCTGTGGGGGGAGGCCTATGTCATACAGTGGACGTCCTATGGTTGACATGATGACGATGATGATGAATGCACAGAACCTGCTATGTTTCAAGGAATAACACTTAAGTAAGTAAAAGTAAGTAAAATCTTTATTTGTAAACAAAAGTTTTAACTTGCACTGTGACTCCTCAAAAACACAAAACAACGATAGCGATATGTGTGTTGCATACATATTGTATAATATTATATACACAACACACATGACATACTTGACTTGATTATTTGATTTTCAGTGTGATACCTCAACCCGTTTCTAAGGAAATGGTCTTGATATATAGACAAATGGACAACAAAGTGATCCTACAAAGGTTCTGTTTTTACCAAATGATGTACGGAACCCTAAAAAATTAACATTTTCTGATGAATATTATTAAGCATTAATACAATAAAATTATAACGACTCTTTTTACGATACACCTGATATATTTTCCGTACCTCGAAGTAATACAATATGTACATGTATGCATCGACAACTCTAATAATATCGTTTATTTAATTGAACTGAGGCAAATAATAAAATAATTATGAGCAAACGGCACGTGTGACTAAAAATATATATACCTATTATGCACACTGATCTAAGAAGACATATAATTTAGAATATAATTCAGGAAGTAAAAAAAAATGTTGCAAACAATTTCTTTCTGAATCGGTACAACTTCCTTGTGCGGAAATAATTTAAATGCTCTCGGTTCATATGAGGAAAAATACTTTCTTAATCTTTACTGCCAATCCACTTAAAAGTTTTCTTTTAATAAAAATCTGATGACTGATTGGGAGTTTCGAAAAAAATGCGGTATATCTGTAATGTAATGTGCAAATAGATACAGCAGACACAATCATTTAGATAATCTGTTTCTGAAAAATAAAAAGATAAATAAAATTTCATAGTTTTAATAATTTTAATTATAAAAAAAATAAGATAGAGATATAGAGTTGATGCCCCGCCCGAATCTGTCAATAATTTTTAACCTCCTGCAATAGTTGAGTAAACCAACGAAATGCATGAAGTTAAAGAAAACAACCAGAAAACTTAATGGAAATTTACCTCCAAAACTGAAACTGAATTATTTAAAACCAATGTGCTAGGTACTATTGTAAAAGATCTGCACTTTATTAACAAACGACAGGAATACAATTGAAATATGTAATGTGGCACTTAAATATCATTCCGGCATTAGTTTATCGTAGGAGACTTGATCCAAAAGTTTTGTAAGATTGTCCACGACTGCTGCGCTCAGGGACTGAGAGATAATTGGACCCACATCTGTAACTATCTCCCGCCACATTTCGTTTAGAAATCTGTTTACTTGGTCACCTGTAATGTTAATGTTAAGCTTTAAAACAACGACACAGGAGTCACAATTTGTTATGTATGACAAAAAAAATACTTTTCTGGAAAGGATAAAAGCAGAGACGATAATTATCTGTAAATAGTTCCGAAGATAGTAGATTGTACAAATTACAATATTAAAGTGGTATAAATGATAACAAACAGTGATCGAATATTAATTCATCCACTTGAAATTCTGTGTAAGATTGTTACAATTAAATAATCAAAGCAATTAAAATAAAAGGATAGCTCTAGAATTATTCTACAAGCCTTTGCTTAGCAATAACTATAACCCTTTCAGACCTGTGAATAATGTTTTGTTTACAGAACAGCCAGCCGACGTTTTGTACTAAGCAATGTTGTTCAATATTTATAGCCAATTAACTAAATTCGAATGTAACAAACGTGCCTATTTGTCCATCCGAACGCCCACTTTGTTCATAAATTTACCAATTTTACTGTTATCGGTTTTCAAATGTGCCCGTAGCGACTATGAATCATAAATCGCGGGCCTTTTTGCAACAGAATCTGATTTTTCGCCAATTTTTCACATGAAGCCACAAAGTTATTTGGGCTCCATTAACGTGATTCATTTAGTGATAGCCGATTTTTGGTGAACTCTATTTTCATTATTTTTATTTTATTAGTCGCCAATACTTTGGGTTTTTAAGCTACACTTCTGCTGTTATTGGAATACGCTAATTATTTACTGGTATTTTGTACTATTTTATCAAATCAAATAGAAAAACAGATATTTTCTTACCAATTACTTTGTCATTCAATAAGTTCTCGAGGCGAAAAGTTGCTTTTTCCACTTCGTATTTGATATCATGTTTAACAATTTTCCAATGAATTTCATCATCATCACATTTGACGTGCTCGTACCAAAATCTTATGTGAAGATTTGTGTTTTCTGTAACGTTGTAAATCATACATTATTTGAGTGCTCAAATTCTTTATTTATGGAAACAAGACTTGTTTGCATGGTAGGTTACAAGACATAGGAAGTATGAGGAAGTATTTAATCACAAATTTTATTTATAAGAAAATATTATTTTTTTCTGATAAAAAAACAAACAGTCACTATCTTGAAAAGTATCAAGAAATAACAAAAAAAAACACTCTATGGGTGAAGCTTTTTGAGTTGGGTGTCACATATTTTCAATCGCGTAATTTCGGTTGTCTATCGTTTGCCCAATTTCATATTATGCCCTAATGTATTGTTTTCTATAATTTTCATTTGCCATAAAGTAATATATTTTTGAAATAGTAATTTCTTCAGAGTTGATATTAAACTAACCTAACCTACTGCATTCTATATGATGACATTTAAAAAAATCCTGTATATAGTACGGTTCTATATATTTTACGGCAAACGTTGGTATGGCAAGTGAAATTCAGGCAAGTAAAGGTAAACGCGTAATTTCGAATAAATTATACAAATCGGATCTTCGTATGACACTAAAATTATGCGACTCACAGTTCAAAAAAATTGCGCTCGACTGGATTCACCTTCAGTGAATCTGCCAGTTGGTAGATCCAATTTTATTCTATTAATTTTTTTTTATAGGTCAAGTGGACTTTTCAATAAACTTTAAGGGCCTGTTTCACCATGCATTGATTAGTGTTAACAGACGGTTAAATGTGATGCCGTCTCTATTTTGTTTTGTTCAAATAGACGGAGACGGCATCACATTTAGCCGTCAGTTAACACTAATCAATGGATGATGAAACAGCCCATAAGTGTAATTTTTGTTTTTCATACTCTCATAGGTAGACCGTACCTTACCTATAGGCTTCATACAGCTTTGTACTGACAATTAACACGGTCGTCAAATAAATTCGAAATTCAACTTACTCAATTTGATGGTAGAATCTCCCGAGGATTTAATTGGGATAACTAAAAGTTTCCCACTAAGATCGTATGTTCCCTGGACATCTAAATTGACTAAAGCATCAGCAGTAATCAACTTTTTGTTGAGATCGAATCTGTAACAAAACGTCTAATTTACAAAGTGACTTTACCTAATTACAAAATATTATTTCCATGTTTGCACAAAAAAGACGGAAAACGAGCAACCGGTTGGCAGATGGTACCTAACTGATTACGGACATAATTAAAGATATGTCAAATAATACGTGTTGCCAACACACAGGATGACCAAGCGTGCCTCAAACCGCATTCATATTTATCTGATGCAGTGTGTTGTGACGGCTTGTGTTGTGTCTCATCACAAGCTATAGAAAGAGAGAGAGAGACAGAGGAGAGCATCACAACATAACACGACAGATAAATGTGATTGCGGCTTAACCCAGAGTCACCAATGCCTAATTCCAGCTATCCTCCCCCAAAATCCAAATTTGGGGGAGGCCTATGTCCAGCAGTGGACGTCTTTCGGCTGACATGATGATGATGATGAAAATCCAAATAGATAAAAACTATTCGTATTATTACTATTTAGAAACACCTCGTATTTCTTTTTAATTTAGAAGCATTTATATCATGACTGCCTGTGTTCATTGTCAATAGCCTTAGAAACGTATCGCCGTTTAGAGTCGTTTTTCATTCCATTAACCCTTTAGGCCAACGTTGAATGAATCAAGGCTTTGTGCTTAATTATTTAAACGACCTTTACGTTAAGGCGTTTTCATAATATTCGTAATTAAAAGAGCCAGAGCTAATTGTCCGTGAGTCGTGACGTCGTTAGGCACATAGTTCATTATAGTAGCGTCAGAAGCTCAGGTTATTTACTGGCAATTTAAATTTGAATTATTGCTTACTTTTATTTATACAAGTCACACTTTCAATTAAGAAGTTACAAAATAGATTAGAGTAATATTACTTAGGCTCTCGTGAGATATATTTGAAAAATTACACGACTATGAAATTAGAATTTTAGTCTAGTTTTCATGACTAAAGTGAAGAGATGCCAGTGTAGTCTAATATACCTACAAACTTTGCATTTTGTGTGTCGTAACCACTTTAACTTAAAAAAACGTTAGTGGTTACGAGTCGACTGAATTGATACAATTTTAGTAATCAATAGTGTCGTGATTAAATTCCAATATATCTAATATTAGTAGCGGTATTCTTATAAGAAACATTTTCTACGTAGTGTAGACCGCGCTCATCTTTAATGTGTTCCCGGTATTTCTTTCCGTGATCATGGAGCTAATTGATGCGTCAAAATATCAGGAACTCATTAAAAGTTATCATTGTCTGCACTTCTCATAAAATATCTAATCTAACTAAGGTTAATCTTTATACAGGGTGACATTGGAAACTCCTTTTTTAGACTCGTTAAATTCTATCTATTTACACGCACTAGTCCGTTTATTTTTTCTTAAAACCATGATTTACTGCATTGGTGATTTAATTAACCTATTTTTGTATTTTTGTATTTTTTTGGTATTTTTGTTAAAATATTAACAAAAATAAACGGTTTTTCTTTCGTGTGAGGACTAGTGTATGTAAATAGCTATGAATCAACGAGCCTAAAAAATAGTTTCTGATTACGTCTCCGATGTCACCCGTTAGAAACGATCAATATATATATTGACGACACATTTGCAGTGATTTTGCAGTCTTTACCTGTTATGGTAATCATAGCGGTAGCTGCAAAATGTTAATGGAATTACTTCCATCCGTGTTTATAAGGTGTACTCTACAATTTACCTATTAATTATTAATTCAACCCTCTTTTAACCATTTACTTTTAATTTTTTTTAGTAAGTAGTCGAATGTACTCTAATATTTTGATTGAATGATTTTTAAAACTGTAAATGGGTTGTTAATTAATTTTAGAGCAAGTTTTTTAACAAAATATTTTTGAAATTAACAGTTAAGCTTCAGTTATTTTTCTATTCGTGTTTATACCTACTAAAGTTCTCAATTTGTTTATACTTTTTCTTCATTTCATCAAAAGTTGGTCGTTTATAAACAGATTTTGGGAAATCTTTTTCGTTTGGAGGGTTTAGTAAGTATTATAGTAACACGTATGAAAACCACCTGGCTTTTTTGTGAATGTTACTTATAAAAATCTTCCAGAACATTATTCCGAGGAGGACGGTACTTCGTCTTCGTATCCAAGGGCTTTAAACAAAGAAAGAACTAGAACTCTTTGTTTCCCTCAACCATACGCACATATTATCGAATCCGTAATAGTCTACTTACGGCCTCGAATTTTCTATTCAGTTGCATTCTCTCTGACCCAAACGAAGCAAATATTCTGCAAGGCTACCACAAAATTAGAAAATCGCAGTTCGTATCGTGCCGTCTCGCCAACGCTTATGTTATTTAATACGAGAGTGAGGGACAGTACGATACGAACTTCGAATTTCGTGTTTCGGAGTAGCCCTGCTGTAACGCGCCATTACTATTAGCTGTCACGTTGTTCATGACATAATTCCGTAAATTAGCACTGCCTACCTATTAATGAGGCAAGTTGTATGCGTTGCCGTGTTGCGTTTATTTATGATGCGTTGCAAATTATGAGTCACCTTGAATATTACATTTGTGAATTTGAGTTGCCGTGTCTCACATTTTGGTTAACAGTAGGTACCTTAGCACCAAGTTGTTGATCAAGACGTTCTGTAGTCAATAGTGCTTACACACCGTGTTTTTTATATTCGTTAACTTCAGCAGATAGCTCAGTTCATTGTTATGAACTACCTTACTTTTTCGTGAAATTAAAAAAAAAACTTATAGTAACTTCAAATTTATTGTTAATTGTTAAATTGTAAAATAAACAACCTTGACAAGTGACATTGACGTGACACATGAGAGAAACATAAAAAAAAGACTTTGAAAAAATTTCATACATTTTAAGCAACTAGTGTTTTAGAGAAATTAACTTCATTTGACCTGTAGATTGTCCCCTTAAAGTTAACGGACATCAAAAACAACACGGTGTGTAGACCGGCTGTATATTAATCAAATAGGGTCTTCCTTTTAACTACTTATAGAAATTACTTAATTCAGAACAAATTAAATACAAACAAAAGGTAAAAACTGGGGTAAGTTACGTCATGGTCACCCTACATTTTACTACTTTGTCTGATGAATTTATATATATAGAGTAAGAAACTGTACCTATAAGGTTAATTACCTAGGCGTATTTTTTTATAAAGAGGTGTCGCTAAACAAGTTTTTAAATTTAATCAGGTGTAGAATAAGAATATTGTTAGGCTAAATTTTTAATTTAAAATTGAATACTAAGGTCTTCAAATAACTTGTTTGTAACTCTAATTTAAGTAAATGTATTTCCATCGATTTTGAAGGAGGAAAAAATGAGTGCTAGCAGATACTGATTCTTCAGATTTGCGCTCTGAGTCTAATCACAGTGTCACGTCTTTCAACAAAAGCTACACGTTGCTTGAACTCCGTTCACAAATCTGGAAATTGGTTGGTGATCATTCTCTACTTTACTTGGTCTTTATTACGTCCTTTTTCAGGAACAATGATTGGCGGTTTCCGGCTCATCGAAAAAAAAACACCAATACCCACTTTAAATCATCCAATCGCAGCGCTGACAGCCCACTAAACGAATTCTCCTTGAAGGTGAGCTTGAGCCCATTCTCATTGGGTAGGTAGACCGTCATTATTGGCACATAAAGGGGGTCCAACGGCTCTAGGCCCCGGCTGGGATCGCCCATGGAGAATTGATGGAGAGACTCCCTTGCCGACTTTAGTGCGCATTCGTTCAAATTGGGGTCGTTTCTTGAACATGCGGTGATGTACTCGGCTGTAATTTTGAAATATTATTAAGTTAGTATTAAGTGAAATGGGAAATAAGATCTGTTGACAAAATTGATTTGGGTATTTCCACGAGCGTCCCAACCGCTGTCAGTCCCTAGCTGTTTATATTAAGAAGTAAATAATTCATATACATTGATTTTTGTATTGAAATAGATTCTGGCCTGAGTACAGAAGCTAATTACGTGATAATTAAAAAACAATCTGCCTTCTAATTCTTAAAATCTCTGGCAAGGGACTGACAGCGGTTGGGACGCTCGTGGAAATACCCATTTTCGGATTCGGTAGATGACTGTATTTGTTCGCTTAGACTAAAAGTATAAGCATAAAAGATAGCTCCCGTAAGCTCCCAAAATTGAATCAAAATTTTGTTTTAAGTGTGGTTTAAGTGTAGGTTGAACAGTCAAATTTAAACCAGGTTTATGAATTCAATTTAAGAGTATACGCTCGCCGCTGATCGTATTTTCATACAAAGCTAGTTTCGCTGTATAAACAACACATTGAAACAAAATATAACTTTGCGACTATAATGGGAGCAGCTATTTTGATGTTTATAATTAGTTTTCATTCATATTTAATATAGCAAAATAAAATCACATTAATTTAAAATTTTGTATGAAAAATGGAAATTGGTTTTAATTCTGGTGCAAGCCGCTATAAATAAAACGAAGGGAGTACAATAAAAGCTATCTATAGATCTTACTAATATTATGAATATGAAAGTTTTGAATTACTTCTTCACGCTAAAACGAGACTTCTTCACGCTAGATTTGAACGAAATTTGGTATGTAACTAGTTACGTCTGGATTAACACATAGGCTACTTCTTATCTTTTTTTTTATACGATATTCTCACTAGATCAGGAAAAAATCTCGAAATTACGACCGCTAGCATTAGGGACATGAAATTTATTTTAACTTCATAATATTCTATGTAAGTTGCCTACAAATAGCAAGTCGAATTTTGCCCAATAAAATGTAATATTATAAAAAAAAACAACTTTTTAACTAAAAGATTGTGTGAACATGATGTATATCACTTCACAGCGCTCCTAGGAGTCTGGGTTAGCACAGATGTCAGCCATTTTATAAAGCCTGGACTGTTATAACTCAAGAGTCGTCCTGCCTTAGTGTACATAAAAATGTGAAGAAGCAGTAACAAAATGTTTTGTCTTTCTTATGGTTAGACTATTCGTTTGCTATATAAGATTCTGCCAGGCATCCAACCCAACCCAAATGATAAGTATGCTCATGTAATGATCGTCACTCTTTTACTGTTTGTCGGCTTAAAATGCATTAATTTGTCATTTTTCATCAATCATCATTTATCATAGGCCTATAAATATTTGCGCCATTTTTATTATTTATAATTTGTATTCTTTATCATATCAAACCGTGAATGTATTAAGTAAGTTGATGTATGAATGCATATCTAGTCGCATAAAAAAAAAATATACATCACTTCAAAGCAGTAAGAATTTCTTCTTTAATATTTAAAACTGCCTTCGATATAAAATTACATTACAATTTTCTATCGCTTCAGCCCGCGACTTTATTCGAGTGCAATTAGCTACCTAGTAAACCATTAAATATTTTATTAAGAATAAAAAAAACCACCTTTATCTTAATTCAGAGAGCTATCGGCGTACCAAATTTCGCTAGCTGCTTTTACGTAAAAAGTAACAAACGTACTCACTCACAAACTTTAGATTTTTTTTACTTAATATAAAGACGACTTAGTCCGGTACTACTTCAACCAAGTTTTAAGACACTTACTTTTAAACATCCCTACCTGCTCGCCCTACAGAGTATTTTCTTAAGTACCTAATAATATCAAATTTGACTTCACGCATCATCCTTAACGACCCTCACTCCTCATCAAGATTGTTAATTACCGCTAAAACTCATCCAGAATGTAATAAAAGAGGAGATAATAAAACAAATGTGCACGTTTTAATTTAATTAACACTTACGCAACCCCAAGCCGGCGGCCGACACAAGCAGACACAACAGACACAATAGATACAACAGCTCAGACATCTTAGTTAAACTACACTCGGTAAATATAGTTTCAGTACCTTTGTTACTCGGTTTTATAAACTAACGCTGAAAAATTACAGGTTGCAGGGCTTTCATTAGCGACGCACACCCCACACAGCACAAGAGCACACGTGAGGCAAACCATTTAAGCCAATCATTTCGACGACTCATTTTCTAGTTTAACATTCACTGAACGACCAGTTTGTGGATAATATAGACAGTGTCTTACTTAACCCGCCATGGGTAACGTATACTTTATGATTATGGTACATGTTTAAGATTATACTGATTATCATAATACATGCTCATACCTCAGCATTTATGTGACTTTGTAACTTTATGACATAGTGATAAATCTAAATTTTCAGTGTACCATGGTTTTAATGTACCTATGAGTATCGTTGACGCATCTTCTGACGTAAATTACTTTTTTTTGATATCGTAATCCTTTATGTCTGGTATTATGTATGTCGGATGAGGTATTGTTACGGAGTAATAATGTAATAAATAATGGATTATACCTCTTGTACCTAAAAATGATACGTTACCCACTATGATTTTTGAGCAAAAAATATCGCCGTAGTTACAAGCGTTGCAAGCTGTAGCGTTTTAATTAATAATCCTGTAGTATTCATTTTTCAATGTCAAATTTGTTACACGTTACAGCTTTTATTTTCTTTTTTTATTTCTTCGCAATTTTTTTTCAAAAATATTTTTTGTAAAGGCTATTATGTCAACTGGACAAGGCAAGGGTATGTAAGTCACGAGTGAAAAATTATACCTAATCCCTTCATCATGGGAAAATATCATAAAAAATGACAGATTAAAATTCAAACCATGACATACCTACAACATGCATGAATGTTGTCAAAACACAAGCACGCATTTTTAATCCAATAAAGTTACTATTAAATGTATTCAAAACTCTAGTAATTTCAAGAAACTAAACGGAGAATATGGTTCCTTTGATAGCTTATGTACTTAGTGGATACAACCAAATAGCGGCTCATAACAAAGATGCCACCCCTTACTCATGTTAATGATGATAGTGCAGTAATTTTGTGATAGCTATTACTTACTGCAAAACCCTAATTTAGCCAAACAGTTGTTTATTTATTATCTACCTACATGCGCGGTCAGTTTTTATAAGCTATATTAGGTAGTTGTTTTTGGGTAGGTCAAATCTTAAACACCGAATATCATCCGCTTTCAGTGGTCGCATTGACTTGTGGTACCTATTTTAAATCATGTTATGATGCTACTTATCTTAATAATGGAGTAGATCGTAAATCACTCGCACATTGTTACTGCAGAGCATACAAACTCGACTAAACCAGGATGACAGTTCATAAAGTAAACACGAATTCAAGTTAATTCCCTCTAATGCTCTCTAGATCGTTGATTCCTGTGTAATTAAATTGAGACTTCCTTATCTATTAATTATCTAATTGAGGTGGTACTGTAAAGTAAACTGGTTGAAACTTTGTCGGGGTAATCAATTAGATGTATCAAAGTACGGCACGCACTGCCATTTATTGATGCATGATGCGGTTGATTTTGGGTGGTTGAATTCATCAAATGAGTTCAATATAGTACAATGTTCTTTTATTGAACAATACATATGAAAATTAAAAAAAACTTCGTAATAAAATTCAAAGGTTTGCTATAGCTCTTATCGCTATAAAGCGATTTCTCCCAGTTCAACTTTTTAACAGATAAAATAAAGGAACAGAAAAAAGAACAAATAATTTTTCGTCTGATTATAACATAAGGTAGGATCATCAATATAAGTACATAAAACAAGCATACATACATAGACTACTTCTACTTAGACTGTCATAAAAACTCAGCCACACGTGATTTAATCTAATTGAATAAATAAATCTTTTAACGTCTCTTGATTCTCTTCTGACATGTCTTGAATGAAATTTTATACCAAGTACATATCTGTGGTTACCTACGTGATGTCTGTCTATCATTGTACGCTCATTTCTAATCTCGGTTCTAGAAAAACATATGCACTTGGAAATCAACAAGAGGTTTTAATATCCATGTGCGGTGGTTGGATAAAAGAGCCATAATAGTTAACAATACAACTGTGTGCCAGTATGCTAAAGAAGAATAATTACTCTCTTTCTTTTAGGGGTTTAGTCATACGGTACAATGTAATTTTCCTCATCTGTAGTGATTATTTATTAACGATAATATAATGATAATTTAACACAATAACTTTTTTTTTCATTTGGCCAAATAGTTCATTAACACACACACACAGTGTTTATCAACAAAGTTAACGAATATAAAAAATACGGGTAATGCCCTTATGTTCTTATGTAAATATACCGTCTTGAGTTCTAATTCTGGAGTTTTTTAACTGAAATAAGCCAATAAATATTTTACAGGACATTAACTGTAGTGAACAAATGTTTCCATACATTGATCGATAGTAGATAGCTACCGCGTCTAAGGTGTGGCTACACTCCTTGTCAACAATTTGGAAGAAAATCTTTACAGAGTTGTTCTGCAGTCACGCTAACGTGTTATAAATATTCCGTAAGAAGTAAGACACCCTATATGTTAAAACTATGAATCGGCTACAGATTTTTTTTTGAAGTCGATTATATAAAAAGCACTGATACTGCAGCGCCCCCTCTTGGTCGTAGATGGTACTTACGTGGCCAATGCTGGTACTAAATGCGACTACTTTACTAACGGATCGATGAGAAATCTAGTAAACATCCGGTCGCAGTCAGTCTCCGCTAGATGTCGGGTATAAGCAATGTCAATACTGAAACTAAAGTTAGCAGTTTTCTATTACTTTTATCACTTTTAATCAAGTGTGATATTTTTATTAATCAACGCCAACATTACAATACGTACCTTAAGCCATGAACTAGCTCGTAGGGTATATTTTTGGTTCATTCTACGTTATATTTATTATACTAAACAAAATTAACTATAACTATAACTATAGGACAATATAGGTAACAAATTTAAGCATAAAATATAAAGCCTGCCGGACAACGTGCACTGAGAATCGCATTTCAACTTTAAAAAAATAAACAAAGAAGTTATTACCCAGCGGGCGACATTCCGGTCATTTCTGACTACCTGTCCTATGAAAAAAATGTTTAAATTAAAAATCTTGAAAATTTAAGCATGACACAGATTTTTACTACTTTCGCATGATTTCAAGAATAGGCTCCCCATTCCCACAGCTTCCTACCCTTATAGGGACCAAAATAATTAAACGGGCAGAACCAAGGCCTATATAATCAAAACAATTCATGTTTTGATTATTTAGGCCTACATTAGGCAACATCGGAAATGAGCTAAACTTCATATCTTACAACTTACAACCCGTGAACAAATTAATGACTAAGACGTGCCAACTAGAGTGTTACCGATCTATTAGATAAATAGGGTCAGAATAGTGAATGTACGTGAAGCCTTAAAGGTACGGTGATTTTGATTACACTAGTAAATGTAGGTTGAACCTTAAAGGGCAGACAAACACGCTTGTAATGTTTAATGAAGGAAGTTACTTTGGCAATAATAATTTTGAATTTGATACACATAAAAGTAGCTGGAAGATATCCCTTTTCAGGGATAAGCTCGCCTTTGTTCTCCTCTCTGTGTATTTGTATTTTTATTTTTATGTGCAATAAAGAGTTTACATACTCGTACACCTACCTACATTTACCTGGCATCTCTGTAGACAAAAAAATGTCCCAAAAATAAAATGTCAGTTTTGCGACGATTTTTTCATATATTTAGTATGGGCGTGACAAAACTGACTCATAAAAATTTGTAAATATTAAAAACTGGGGACATTTTTTTTACGATCGGGATCAATAATTGTGCTCTTGATTCTGAGTAGGAAAAAACATATTTTATCCAAAACTTAAAAAAAAACGTAAAGGGTACTTACACTTTTTTTTTAAAACGGCCGAATAATATTTTTCCGGAAAAGTTCGTATTTATTTCGCTTTCTCAACTAGTTTACTGAAGCTAATTGAGAAAGCAAGATAAATACGAAATTATCCGACGAAATACGATAGAATAACATTATTTACCAGTATTTCTTCTTCTTTTTTTTCACAGTTATTTGTTTTTCACTATTAAGTTACCTACTTTTGACAAGTGAAATATTTCACGAGTGACATCCGAATTATTTATTATCATGAATTATTTCAGACGTAAAGAACAAAGCAAAGCGTAGCAACAGTAGTGTCAATAAAAACACGTATTTTTTGCCATTATTTTTTGAGCGTAAATAGAACAGACAGGACAAACGCGACATTTCCGCCCATATCCATAAATTTAAGCGTTCATGCCTCACTTTGTTTATTCCGGGTGGCTGTAAAAAGAGGCTAATCGGATTGTAATGCAATGGTTTTAGCGGGAATTACAATGGAATTTTAGTATGGGAACAAAGTAATAATTCCAACGTGATTCTGTAGCGAAAATGTAGAAAGAACGCTATAGTTTAGTATATAGTTTCGTCATGTCTGTCTTTTTCCAAGCTTATGTACTTTTTTTATAAAATTTTTACTTTTATGAGATTTCAATCCTGAAATTAATATTTTTATTCCATTCAATTTTTTTTGAAGAACTAAGTAGGAACCTTCCCGACATGTAAAGTAAAAGTATGTGAGTAAAAGTAAAGTATGTGATCGTATTTTTTCCTCATCTGTTGCATTGATTGGTCGTTGAATAAATCATTCAAAAATGTTGCAGATTCTGCTTGTTAAGTACTACTTGCATTTCTAATGTCAGTCATAACATAAATAACACAGCAAAACTATTTTAATATAAGTATTATTGTATACTATACCTCGTTGAGTTCTTGCCGAATTCTTCTCAACATAGGTTTTTCCAAACCGCTAAATTTAATAAAGATACTTATTTGACTCGGCCACAAATGGCCTAGGTACTTCCATGCCTAAATAATGCCTTTAAATATAAATAAAATAAATAAAAATAATTTTTATTTCAGATGCGAGATCCATATCGTGTTAGTAACAGAAACAGTAGCGATAACCTTACAGACTACATTAGTATACATTATACAATCAACAAAAAAAAGATGTTATTAATGTGACCGTCCCGTACAAATGCCCACCCAGTAACGTCAACACAGGGCACTCAAGACGTCCAGCCAACATGTTCAGAATGCCGTTACTGCTATTCCTCACACGTCACTATATTGTAAGTAATATTGCTGTCACAATGTTAAACCTAGACGAACTAATAATATACATTTCGGAAAGAATAGTCATACAGTTTACCCAGAAACCAGTTCAAACCATGGTTTTCTTAAGTAAAAAAGCGTGACCTTGCCCGCAATAATGCCTGATTAAACAAACCACAATGGAGCCAATTTATTCAAAAGATGCCCATGAAATCTTTTTAAGGGGTTTTTTGAGTCGGTTATTTTTTTTGCTATAATAGTTTTGAGTCTTGTGATCACCGAAAGATTAATTTTACTGTAGAAACAAATTTTAAAATTGTTATTGCCTTCAAAAAACTGGGTAGCTGCTTCAACATATCGATGATTCAGTAAGATTCGTGTGTATTAGGGTTGTACTTTTTATTTCTATGAAGGGATATACCTACTATAATCAACGAAGTTAATTTCTATTTTGAAAGAATTGGGCTTTAAACTTTATGAAAACAACTTTGAGGATTTTCATTTTAAGACATTTTTCAACTAAAAAATGATTTCCTAAATTTTCACACAACTTTTATTTGTTATCATTTTGTGACGACCCATATAAATTGCATGAAAAAAGTCATAAAAACTGAAAAAAAAATACAAGTATAGTTACAAATATAGTAGTTATACTAGCTTTTGCCCGCGGCTTCGCCCGCGTGGAATTCGGCTAATCGCTCGCTGTTTCCCCGGGAACTATGCATTTTTTCATGATAAAAAGTAGCCTATATTATTACTACCATCTCTATGCCAAAAATCACGGCCATCCGTCGCTCCGTTTCAACGTGAAAGATGGACAAACATAAACACACACACTTTCGCATTTATAATACGAGTATCAGTATCGAGATCGCATTTATAATACGAGTATAAGCATTTTTAATCCTAACAGCGTCATAAAAGACCAGTTATGATTTTCAATGGCAACCCTACCAGTGCATACGTCGATCATACGAGCCGCGTCATCGCGCGGAGAAACTTTCATTCGCAATCGGTCAAGGTCGAGTCTTATTCCGAGCAGCGAGTTAAAAATTGCGTGCTTATCGTCGTGTTAAATTTGCGTCGGATTAAAAAAACTTGTGTCTTTTGATTGTGTTAACTTAGCAATATATAATTTTTTACTGCTTTAGGGTAGCTGACCTGAATACTTATTTGATATTAATTTTGGCTTGATACATAAACGTGTTCCTGAGAAAAAACGCCCTCAGGGTTCTGTACCTTCTGAGGAACAAGTTTTAAGTGTTTTTATATTGTATATATAATTATATATTTCGAGTAAGTTATTTTTAGTTCTATTTTTATTTATTTTTGTTAATTATTGTATATAGTATTTTTTTTTTTATAAATAAAAAAATTACGCAATGTTTTTTTTTTGGATATTTACTGTTTGAGTGAAGACTAATTTTGGAAATTTGCACAAGTGCTTATAATCTGAAAAAAATTTAGTGAATTGTGTCGGAAGCACTTAAATAAGTTGGTGTGCGTTTTTGATTTGTGTTTATACAGGGTGTCTCCGACCATGGGACTCTAAATTCAAGGTTCGATTCTACTTGCATAATTAAGCTACTACTGTTCTTTTGCAACATTTTGAAATAACTTGAATTTAGATAATTCATCATTCTCTAAGTTTAATCGTCCATCAGTGTATCGGACATGGCGGTGTTATCTCTGTCTCTTGGTACGGGGGTTTTTGAAATTTTTTTTTTACATTTATTAGACATGTCTTAAATACACATTTATCAATGTGCTATCAATTTTGTTTTGTTTTGGTGTACATTGAAAAATACATTTAATCTGCATGAAAAAAATTAAATTAACAGTAATCATATTTTTAAAAAGTCGCAGAGCTCGCAGAGCAAAAGTAGCTCAGTTACGTGAAAATCGAACCTTTGAAACCCCATTGTCAGAGACTCCGTTTATATTCAGTTAGTGTTGTATTTCTCTACTCACTTCTCCACTCGCCATTATAAACATTGGGATGTCAAGGTGTTAACATTACCGTACTGTCAAAGGTTCAAGTACATCATAACATATCCTGTTGACATCTTTAATAGGTTTTGGAGGAAATACACAGCAAACACAAACATAATTATAAAAACATAAAAACTTACATTATAAGTATGGCGGGTTTTCTACGTCGCGTTGACGGTTGCTAGCGGTTGCGGTTAATCCCACTAATATTTTAAAGGCAAAAGTTTGTACTTTTGTTTGTTTGTTACATTTTCACGCCTAAAATACTAAACTAATTTAGGTAAAATTCGGTATACAAATAGTCCGAGTCCCGAGGAAGGACATAAGATAGTTTTTATCCCGGAAAATGGCATAATTTCCGCGGGATAGCGATAAATAAATTCTACGCGGACGGAGGTACGGCGGGCAAGAGCTGTTTAGGTTCTATAATTCGCAATGTATTCACATTACATTGTTATTGTTACTACAATCAGATTATTGAATAATGAGATTTTTATTGTATTTGTATTTGCAATGTTGTATGTTGGTATAGTAATAATTATACCGGGTGTGGCCTGTAATATGAGCAAATAATTAAAACATAGATCATACTCTTCAAACTGAACAACATTAGTTCAGCATTATTAAAAATAAATAGTTTTATTTTTATTAACTTTTTAGTTTATTCGAAGAAACAATGTAAAGCAAAATGCTTGATGTCTGAAGCGTGACAGGCGTGTCAGTTGTGTTCAAGGATGGGGTACATTGATAGCAGTATTTAATTTGTACGAAAAAAGGAAAATTCAAAGACTCAATTATTTTCAAAAGTCGCTGAACTAATTAATGTTGTTTAGTTTGAGGAGGATGATCTGAGGCCACACCCGGTATATGAGTTAAAAGTTTGCCAGTCCTTATTTTTTGTGCGGGTAAGTACTCCACTGACACGCATACTATAACGTTCTATCTAGCCGACTAGCCAATGAATGCGTGCATGCAAAGAATCGGTCATGGATCACCAATCAGGAACGCATATGCTTGACCGATTTATTAATCACTTATTCGCAATATAATGATTTTTTTTTAATTTTCAACCGGCATTAGAAGGGTTAAATAATAACTCTACTAAGTTTTATTTGAAACTTTTGTGACTTGGATACCGGAAAAGGATTTCTTCGCGGTGTATTTTAAACCATTTCACTTTATTATTCAAGGGTTTCCTTGGTGCGATTTTTTAAAAAATAATTATGACAAAATGTAGGTAATAAAATTATATCTTTAATTTATTTTCTATATTTAAAAAAATGGTCCCGCTAAAATAGCCACACGAGAGGCGTTAATTTTACGGGCTTAATTTTACAAATCTCCTTAAATGAATCAAGAATTTTTTTACGTTCCTTTTTCCTTGATTAATTACGCAGGCCAAGAAAAATCAGTTCCATAAAAATATTTACACGTTATTAAAGCTTAGCAGCATCACTGTCGCACTCGTTTCAGCTCTCGACTAGGGCTCGGAGCAAAATGCATTAAAATGTTTTACGACTGTTCAAATTTCTGAAACCAGGCTATTATTTATCTCATTTTCACGAGCCGATCGTAAAACCGGCTATCTTCACGCGATACGAACTGCGAACAAAATTTATAAAACGGATTAGCGACCAGTCTTGCGTGAAAACCAGGCTCAACATTGGCAAAGAGCTAACCGAATTTGTGCAACCAAAAATGAGAAAGAACTCGTTTCAATTTACATAAGAAGTAACCGCGCGTAGCCACGAGGGTCACCATTCAGTGCGTCTGCGGTCCTCGAATCGGACGCCGCATTGTTTATTTATTTCCGATTTTTTTTTTAATAAGCCCGACCGGAAAGTGTGTGCGTATTCGCAATGTGTAAGAAGTATGTTTTGGTTTTCACTTACATCGCGGTAGCGGCGTCCTTCGTTGGCGAATGCTCTGCTAAATTAGCGCGTGAGTTTGTTTGTTTTTAATTATAATCCTGAAAAGGAAAACGTTTTCAGGGAAGGCGGCAAATCACGAACTACGGAAACTTAATACAATCATCTTTACAGGAATATCGCTTCTGGTATCTTTTTAAACTAACGTTCAAAACAAAAATATATTTTGCTTATTGTATCTCGCGCGTAATTTAAAGGAATTGAAGATAAATAGTAAAACCAAAATAAATTAATTTGTGCTCATCATTTAAACTGGGATTTTATGTAATGTCTGTTTAAAAATTCCAATTTTAAGTAAAAGCTATTGTTTCGCCAGTTCAATATAGTAATCGGATGAGTAAATTGGTCACGAGACAAAATTATTTCAATTGTTTGTATTTAAACACAAGCGTATATTGCCTAACTAAGTAAATTATTGGCAATTCAAACACACTTTATAAGGATTCTGATTTTGTAATAAGGAATGACAAATGAGTCTATTGCAACACCGCATCAATGGTGCGAATACTGGTAACCGGTTGCTATGCACCTAAAACGGCTTTAAATCAACAGATTGGTAATGACACGTGGTATATACCCTAGTCTAGACCACCAATATTGCTGGTGGTCAATACGGTTATTGACCTAATAAAATAAGTAACTGCATAGACTCTTTTGACTCTTTTGTATTTAAAAGCAGTATGAGTAACAAAAGTATAAATATAAATAATAATAATGAGCCCAATGATTTGACTTACGGTGTAGTAAGTAGAGGATTATGGGTTGTAGCCCGATTGTATGATCGCAGAGAGAGCAATATTACAAGTGAAGACCATGTGCTGTTTGGACTTATAGACCAGTCTTCTCATTCTGAATACCCAGCATAAGGACTTATGAAAGTGTTCATTTTGAAGTAAAAACTCACTCCCGGATAACTTGAGTTTTACTTGAAGAGTTACTGATTTCACTATGAAATATAGTAATTTAATTTACTCCACGCGTTCTTGTTTATGACACTTGCAACATTCGTTTCACCATACATAAGTCACAATCCCCATTGAAATATTAGTAGTAAACTTACGATACTATCTTTCTGTTAAGAAAATGTTTTATTCATACCATGCCGTTTCAATATTACACAATGTAGTCATATTAGAGCTGTTATTAACTGGAGTTGATGCAAAACCTTGCACGTTAAATCGTGGTTTACTTTCAAGACTGATGATGCACTACACAAACAAAGCGCGCAAAACATTGATAGTCTAACTAAAACTTTAATTGTTTAACCCCTGTTTCACCATCCATTGATTAAATTTATCCGGCAGATAAAACTGGCTGGTGAAACAGCCCCTTAATCTAATTAATGTGATTCAATAAACATTAGATAGAACCTTCACTAAAATGTCTAGAAGATAGGTAGGCACAGTACTTATGTTATAAGTCTGTCTCTGAATTTCTTTCATTTCGTTTTAATTCGTCTGTATAACTACTGTTTTGTCAACAACTTTTCGATCAACGTACAGTCAATCAATTAAATTCATTCCAAAGTTAAATATTATGATAAACACTGCCAAAATTCGACATAGCAGCGAGTGAATTTGTCAGAAATCTGATCATTACGTTCATGAATCGCTTAAGACAAGCGTAATGTATTGGCTGTCTTGCTTAATTACTAATACAGTCAGTAAGGGAATTAAAAGACGTTTAGAAGCTGAGAAAAGAGGATAAAACTGTTCTATCAATGCTGGCCCTCATCAACGTTATCGGAGGATTGATTGCGAACCACCCTTATCTTTATTTATAACACATGCTGGCTTACTGCAAATTTTGTCTTCATATCTTAACAACCCGGAGAAGTTTTTAAACCTTCTTAATGTGCATGAAGTAAACGGTTTTATAGCTGCCAGTAGTTAGACTTTGATAAGCACCAAGCAAGGGCAGTAGGTATTATTTATGTTTTATTTTTCTTAAAATGATAGTAAAAACTTTTTTTTTTAATTTCGGGTTGTGTTCAATTTTAACTTTAATCCGTGAGTTCGCTCGTGAAATTTTCATTAGAATTCTGAAAAATTACGTCGTGTTTTTCATTAGCATTGCCTCCTGAGTCCCGAATTTTTCCTACTGACCTAGATTGAGATATGTAATTTTTGAAATTGATTAAGTACATCTAAAGTTCTATTTTCATTGTATAATTTGTACTTTGTATAGTATGGACGAGTGGGCCTTAAAATGAACAGGGACAAGACTAAGGTCATGTCGAATATTCTTGTGGTGTCTACCCCTATTCCGGTTGAGAACTCGATTCTTTAAATTGTTGACGCGTATGTATACCTAGGGAAAACCATCCAATTAGATAGGTCCAACTTCGAGAAAGGGGTCAATCGCCGAATCCAACTCGGATGGACAGCGTTCGGGAAACTCCAAAATCCGAAATGGCTTTTCGTCCAAAATCCCTCAGTGCCTTAAGACGAAAGTCTTTAACCAATATGTGCTGCCAGTGATGACATATGGATCCGAGACGTGGTGTTTCACTATAGGTCTTATAAATAGAATCAGAATTGCTCAGCAAGCTACGGAGAGAGCTATGCTTGGAGTTTTTCTACGGATCGAATTAGAAATGAGAAGATACCTAGAAGAATAAGGGTCGGGGGAACAAGTGACATTGAGAAGCGAATTAGCTCATTGAAGTGGCAATGGGTAGGCCATATAGCACGGAGAACAGATGGTCGTTGGGGCCGAAGTTCTCGAGTGCGGACAGCGGATCGGCAAGTGCAGCGTAGGACGTCCACCAACGAGATGGACTGATGACCTGGTTAAAGTCGAGGGTTCACGGTGGATGCAAGCCGCTTCCAACCGAGGCAACTGGAGGCCTATGTCCAACAGTGGACGTCCTATAGCTGATATGATGATGATGGTGATGATGATTATAGTACATTCAGCATGTATTCTCATAATTGATTGGTTCTTTATAAAGTACGCTGAGACTCATGAGGATATAAAGAACATCTGTGTCCATTTTATGTATTTGGAAATTCGGGGTATACATCCGGATCCCGTAGGAACAACGGAATAAAAGTAAACTTAAGTGTTATTTCTGAAACACACGCATGCCCATACTTTCGCATTTACAACATAAAGTAGGATTCTCCTGACAATTAGCTGTATAATTATAATGATATATGATCATAGTAAACTACTATAATTGTTGCACTACACGTTATAATATAACCTTCAACCCATCCTTTTATAGTGACGTATTTTAATTGATATATTATAATAAAGGTTTCATCACAAAAGATAAATGACATTAGGTAGACTCAAATTGTGTTTATTAACACTACAAGTAGGCTCACAGTACAACCTTGTCTCAGTAATCTTTACTCGTCAAGAAAGCCTCTAAAGATTTTATTAAAAGGTTGCATTGTAAATCGAGCTTCAAACGATTTAGGCGCAAATGATACAAACACACAAAATCACAAATATCACGCCTGTATTCCCAAATGAGGTAGGAAGAGCACATGAAACGTTAACGCTTCGTAGCCACTCTTGGCAATTTTAGTTTAGGTTTGGAAAAAGGGTACAATAGTGACAGGTTGCTAGCCTGTCACCTATAAAAACGCAAATGACACAAGTTTTCTTTGAAGTCAATCGTTTTGTATAAGTAAATACATACGAGTACACCACCACTCGAGAAAATTTCAACACTAGATAGAGGGTTGAAAATTCGTTGCCAGCCGAAAGGCTTTGATAGAATACCGCATAAACCAGTAATCGCCAGCTGCCTTATTATCTCTACGCTACAACATAGCAACGCTAGCACTATAAACAAAATCAGCAAGAAAGACGGTAGTATACCCAATTGCACAATCAATAAAACGTAACGTTAAGCTAAATTACGCAGGATTTTCCTTATACTGTTTCAGTTGATTATTTCGCATGGCAAAACAAAAACACCGGTAGTCAATTTGGTTCGGCCTATACAAATTTTCACACGGTGTTTTTTGGGAATCCATTTACTTACAATCATGTCACACTTTAATTTGTCTACTTTTCATGGATCAATTCATACATGTAGGTACCTAGTTATTTAGAAGAATTTATGGTATTATCATGGTATAGGTAAGTACGTATTTGAGCTCTTGTGCACTGTATGAAACAATCTGGAGAGAATCTCAGAAATCTAAATCCTCACCGCATCAGCCTGAAAACGTCCGCTGTTAAACAAACTCCTCCCCTGTAGATACAATAAACAAAGGCTAGCCTCTTGAGTCCGCTGTTACCCATTAACTCTCGCGATGTCGTCGGTCCACCTAGTAAGAGGCCTACCAACGCTGCGTCTACTGATTTGCAATCAGCACTGGAGAGCATTTCTTCGCCTAGGTTATATCTGCTCTTCCAGCGATGTAGTCCCGCCACTGCAATTGACATTTATTCTTAAAGCTTTATACAGGATGAAACATTGAACGTGAATCTAAATTAGTGTTTCATGCTGTGGTTCCCATATTTTGATTTTTTTTCGTTTAAGATATATGCATAATTTATCAAAATAAAATTACATGTATAACAATATGCATTAAATTAATAAAACTAGCTAGGCTAAGTTTAAAATACTTACATAAAATAAAATAAAAACAGATTACTTGAAGAGTAGCCTTTTGGCAAGGTCATGAAGATGCTGGAATAACCAAGCTAATTCTTTGGCCGAGGAAGCTGCCAGCTCTTCCGTCCCCTGCGACGTCTACTAAGCTTTTCGAAATTTATTTAAAAAGTGTTAAAGCGCTTAAATTTAATCAAACTAAATTTGTTTAAATTAAATTGGAAGGTTAACGTATGGAAGCAACAGCATGGACTTTTGTTTGTCTGAAAGAAGTCATTTCATTTTATTTATTTATTAACTAAGCATAAACATTCAATGACGTTCAACATTGCATTGCATTGATTAACGTTCAATTGACGACTGGATGGCCAAGTGGCTCGAGAACCTGACTACAAAGGTTCGATTCCCGGCCGGGGCAGATATTTGTATGAATAATAAGAATGTTTGTTCTTGGGTCTTGGATGTTCAATATGTATTTAATTGTGTATTTATCCATACAAGTATGTTAATTCATTGCCTAGTATCCATAGTACAAGCTTTGCTTAGTTTGGGACTAGGTCAGTTGGTGTTAAGTGTCCCATGGTATTTATTATTTATAATCTTTCACCCTGTTGGTGACTTTAGTTCTTTGGCGGAATTTAAGTATCCAAAATGTCTCTTAATAAGTAGGCATATTTATTAAAATGTAAGTATGTAAAAAGTACTTTTTACGTTATTTTGGCTTTTATAATTTATTACACCGTCCAAATCTTAAAATATTCCTGAAATCTGTGCATGTGGTGGCACCAATTAACAAAGTCGTCAAAAAATTAGGGTACGAACAAAATATGGAATAATTTTCTATTTAAATAAAATTTTGGCTATTAAAAGCCTAGCGTCGCTTAAACTAAACTTCATGCTTACATTTTTCACTTTATTTTATATCTGCTTCTAGCTAGCTAAAAGTTTTACCTTCCGACACTAATATTAAGAGTAAGGTTAACCTTATTTCTGAAAATGTTCAGTGATTCTCATGATAACTAGCTGCCATAAAAGGAAGGTCGAACTATTCTTCTTTCGACTCAGATTAATGATTACTTATGGCTCCAGTTTGAAACAAATTCAAGGTTTATCTTCTTCAAGTAAGGTCAACATAACTTTTGTTTGCATTCAAAATTAAAACAGTGTGACAGACAGACGACGTTCGAGGAACACTTGGTGTCATTTCCACATTAGATCACTCATTCGCTTGTATTTACTGAAGGTCATACACACATACAAACATCACGCCCGTATTCCCAAACGGGGTAGACAGAGCACACGAAACGTTACCGCTTCGAAGCCACTTTTAGCAATTTTAGGTTTTAAGTTTGACGAAAACGGTGCAATAGTGACAGGTTGCTAGCCTGTCGCCTACGGTGTACCTTAATCTATATCAGTCGCCTCTTACGACATCCACGGAATAAATGGAGAGGTGTAATTCTAACCCGACACCATACGGGTCATAAGATGATATATTATATAGAATAAAATTTTAAATTTCCTTATGCTACAATTATCGTGTTATTTTTGAATGGTGTAAAATTTAGATGTTTACTTTTTACAAGCTTACTTCAGCACGTCTTTCTTAAAATAATTACGAATGTTTGTTACCCCCTCTCACTGAAACGGCTCAACGAATTTGGATTTTTTTTAAAATAGATTTATATAGATAATTCATAGCCCGGACTAACACATAAAGTAGGTATTTTGATCCCTGAAAATTAACTGATTCCCGTGTCTTATTGATAAGAGTTCTTTGCAGACGAAGTCGGGGATTCAGCTAGTATTAAACAAAATTGCTACAAAACCATTTTGAATCTAACGCCTTTCAAATGATAAAATTACATCGGTTCATAAAGTTAGCCTACGAAGATAGATATACCACAGTATATAAATGATATACTTACGTAAATAACACTCTGTTGTTTATTTCGAGTTTTTATTAAATACTGTATTATTATAATAAATAATAATACAATACAATAGTTATTTTTTGAACAGCAACAAAATAAATAGTATGCATGGTTAATCTGAATATCGAATGTTAAAATACCGAATGTATTAAAATACAAAAAATAAATAATGTGATTAATATATTATAATACTCGTATTGTATGCATCCACAAATCTACAATGGACAAAATCCTTGAATCACAAAATATACATACATTTTATATTCTTCATAACCATTATTCCAGCTAAGAACGCTGTTTTGAGGTGATTTCGACATGAAGTCAAGGCTGTTCGCTAGGTCGAATGCATCGCCTGTCTCTCTCACTGAACTTAAGACTTAAAAGTGACTAAAACATATTTTGCACTCTGAACTGCATTTCCGAAAATGGGCAGACATCAGATAACCTACTCAAAGTAACGTCAATGACATCTTTTAAAGCGACTTCGAAAAGAAGTTTTTCTGAAAATTATTGCTTATTTCGTTATTTAGCTTGCCCATAGTTTATTTGTAATATATACTCGTATAATGCCTCAAATGCAGAGTTATAATTGTTACTCATTGAGATTGCATTTGAATTATAAGCAAAACAGTGCCTGCCTAAATAAAACACCAATTAAGGTTCAGATGTAAAAATATTAACCAAGATTAGCACGCAAATTTAAACATCGCCATTATCTAATCTTTGATCCCAATTAACTGTTTGCGTTATAACTGTTATAAGTATATATAATCGTCGGATTATAATAATAGTATGACAATATATTATTAAACATTTCCTATTATTTACAGAGACGTATATGCAAGATATACTTTACTGTAGGTATTTGCTTTATTTGTAGTTACGTGTGCTGCATCAAGTTGCTATAAAGTAATCAGATAAAATTACTTGTCAAATCTCCGGTTTGCATTCGTATTTACGAAGTCGCAGTATGTTTTTAAATCTTAGTACTTTGCAGTGGATGTGGATGGTTCAGGAAACAAGTACACGTCGGCTGTAAAAGTTACTGTCATGTTTTCATAGAATTAAAATGGAAATGAAACTCGCTCTGCCTCTCTGAAACATCAAATAAATGTTTGCATTAGGTACGTTATTTCTCAACAAAATTTAAAAAATTGAGAACACTCCGTTAGAAAAGTAATTGTTATATTTTTCTGATGAAACCTATCGTTACATAAAAATTACGTCCTTATAATTTTTACACGCTGTATATAATATAAGATAAAAATTAAATATAAAAACACAAGGATGTATGTGCTGAGCATGAGGTCAGAAGCAAAGGTTTATTAATTTTATTTAGTACAATGCAGCACGTTCACAATGAATACTGTAAATACAATTTTACAACACGCAGGTAGCTAATTTATTCATCAACACGTAAAAGATGTAGCAATTCACGTAACTACTTAGGTAATGTTAGATACAAAGGTAATTAAAAGGTTAAAAAGCCTTGTCGTCAGCAATTTGAGGCCGAACCTAAAATTAGTCACACCGGTTTTCATTATGCCTGAACGTTAGTGCGTGAATCGACTTTTAGATTCATCATAGTTTTGTTTTGGGTGTTTTTTTTAGCGATTTCCTTTATATTCTACGCAACTCGTGGGTCAACGTTTCTCGTTCTTTCGGTCAAAACAGTTAGTAAGTTTGAGTAGGTTAATAAATTCTCCCTGTCTCTGAATTCGTATAAAAATAATAAAGTGAGACGTGGACACACCACAACCTTTGGGCAACTTTGGGAGTTTAAAATTATATCAAGGATTTTATCCCTAAAAACGCATAGCGAGTAAGCAGTTCTGAAAATACTACTTATCGACGCACTTACTTCATAGATAATGCATTGCTGTCACCTCTAATACTAATAGACAAATTTAAAGATAGGTAATTATTGGAACAGTAACGAGTAGGTTCACGTACGTTTACCTTATGTATTTTGATTCAAAAACATACAAATTAGGATACAAAAAAATGCGCCAGTCACTAGAAAACTAGCGACTTGGTTGTACTATTTAATATTGTAATCTGATTTAGGAAGACTGGAAGACACAGTATTGCCATTTTAATATAGAAATATCATATTTAATGGTTTGGCCAACAGGACCCAACCTCGAGGTGTGTTATCATGTGTATATGTGTGTGTGGATGTAACAAACGGTAACGCAGTTACGTGCCAGTGATCGTCGTTTCCGTCGATTGCGCGATTGTAATCGACAGACTGTTAAAGGGAAGGTTTTATTAAGGTCAGATTTGAATTAATTTTCTTTAATTACTACTTTTCTGGGCCAATTGTCAAGGTGTACGGACGCATACATTTATTTGAATTTTGAAATTTATTGTTTTTATTTTCTCTTATTTATATTCAACAACATTGATACAGCTAATATTTCACTAATATTAAGACTTATTATATTACTGATACAGATAAGCGTTTAGAGATGAGTGTGCAGTAACAGCCCAAAAAGACCGAAACTATGACTGTCAATTTAATCTTCCAAATTTGAATGCTACTTTTTCATGTCCTTTATAGTCTATATTATCTAAGCCTTTATATTAAATGTCTTAAATTACTTTCAAAATTTATTTAATTATATACTTTAATCGGACGCTAAACATTCTAAACACATAGCGTTTACTTTCACATAAACGTTATACATATTACTATCTAAAATCCAGGTAGGCGGTAGATGAAAACAATTTATGGAAAATGTACGGAAAATTCTCTAAAATTTTCGTTCCGGCCTTTTCGCTTACATTTAGGGAAAAATCCATCTCAATTTATTTGAAAAACACGTGTAGCACCGCCGTAAAATTGACACAAAGGAATAATTTTCCAACATTCGTGTCTATGACTGAAAGAAGATGCCTGGCCATAAGGGCTAATGGGGTGATGTTGGATGGTCAAAAGGTCGATAACAAAGTAATAATATACTTCAAACCATTCAATGTACTGGCGAGTAAAAAATTACCAACTCAGTCTGATTCACCACACGTGAATGTGGTAGCGTATGGGTAGACCGTTATGTTTGTCTGTCTGTAGCACCGTAGTTCTTAAACGGGTGGACCGATTTGATTGCGTTTTTTTTATTTCATAGCAGATTTTCTAGCGATGGTTCTTAGACATGTTTTATCACAATCAGTTCAGCCGTTTTTTAGATATTGAACTTTGAAGGGACAAGGTCGGGGGTTTCCCAACTTTTTGTTGGTTAAGGTTAGGTTAGGCCAGCCAAATTCATCTGAGTGTTATAAACGTGAAAGCATAACAGACACACCCACAACCCACCCTCGAGCAAAATAATTTGCAAAAGCATTTAAAATATTAGTAGAATAACTATTATTCTTAATTTTTTCAGCGAATTTCATAATCCCATGCAACAACACGGAGCCAGCGTGCCTTATCAAGGCCACCCAGGATTCCATCCCTGAGTTTGCCAAGGGTGTACCGGAACTCGGAGTGCCTCCGCTGGACCCCTTCGTGATTGACGAACTACCCATCCAACTACCCGGTGTCAAAGTCACCTTCTTACAGGGAAAAGCAACGGGCCTCCGGAAGTGTCAAGTACTGAATGTTGAGTGAGTATTGTTTTGTTTTTAAATCTTTTGGTGATTTAAGAATAGTAGATTACTGTTGTGGCATGGAAGTAGGCAATTGCTGGCAAAGTCTTAAACGGACGAGCTTGCGAGCCCATTTAACTAATACAAAGCGAGCAATTGCTATTTCAGCCAAGACCAATATAAAAAAATGGTAAAGATTTCTAAGTTAGATTAAACTTTTTCTCAAATATATTATGACATTTAATTTGGTTCCAATATTTTTTTTATGTTTTTCTGTTTTAAAAACTGCATGTGTATTTTTCCACTGAAAACACCACAAGCTAGTAGATCCAATAAAAAAATCCGGAGTTTCAACAAAATAACTGATACCGGCCATTTGAGTTGGCTGTATTATACAACTTGTACTTATCAATATTTCCATTGCCGTTTTACCTTTTTAAAATGTTCGAGACTAGACAATAATGGAATTTGTATGCAACATTATTGTCGAGCTAGCGAGCTCGCAATCTTTTTTCACTTTTTATTTTTCGCTGGCCATAAACTATGCACTTCGCTTTTTGATATGTAAAGAATGGTCAACGTTTCTGGGAAAAATCTTTTTATTACTAAGGACATGTTTCACTACACTCATTGATACATTTTGTGTGACAAATATCTGTGATACCGTCAGTGTTTTGTTTAAATAAAAAGAGACGACATCACATTTATCTGCCACGTTAAATTTATCAATGAGTGGTGAAACAGGCCCTAAAGGTACTACTATTCGGATGTTGGCGACCGCAAGTGGGTTGTGCAACTCACTTAACCGAGCGATGCGATCGCTTACATTCGTCGATGCTTTATTATTAACGACACACCTTAAAATAAGTACACCTTAAAATATGCAGAAAATATAAATTTTAAGTCTTAAAACGAAATACTTACACAATAATATTTATCCAGACATGCACTTTATTTATAAAACATCCTCGGTTTTATTTGAATTGTCACAACACTGAAGAGAGATTCGCAGAAACATTTACTCAAACAGAAACCAATTCAGCGACCGGTTGTAAATGTCATCATAATATGACCTTGACCCTATTGTTCTCGTGTAATAAACAAACATAGCTATCGCAATGTATCCTAACGGCTTCATCAAGCGAGACTTTTACTCATCTGAAATTTCAAGGTTAAGTAATTCTAAATGTGGAAACGATTTGAGCACTAAATAATACTTGAAGCCGTGGTGGCCTAGTGGTTTGACCTATCGTCTCTCAAGCAGAGGGTCGTTGGTTCAAACCCCGGCTCGCACCTCTGAGTTTTTCGATATTCATCTGCGGAATTACATTTGAAATTAACCAAAAGCTTTGCGGTGAGGAAACCTGTACAAACCTGCGAAGCAATTCAATGGTTCGTGTGAAGTTCCCAATCCGCACTGTGCCCAGCAGTGGGACGTATACAGGCTGGGATGATGATGATGACTAAATAATACTTAAATGTAATTTATGTGACCCTAACATAAATCGAATTGTAATCGGTGGGGGGATCAGATATTTAGGACATGCAGTTGGTACACAAATTGCTTCTTAGCAATTACAGTGCATTCTCACAGTTTGTTGCGTAAAAGAGACCTTTAGTTCCAACGTCTGTGGGAACTTTTAAACGCGAAGGTTCAATGTACACGTAGCCTTGAAGAAAGTCCTCTAACGTTCTTGATGGGTTTATAATTGTAGTATTGTAACATTAGACGGGACTACCGTATTGCATGAATGAACGAACAGCAATAAAGGAAGACTCGAAGGACGTGGGTTTCTGTGAAAAAAAGGTTTATTTTTAATTGACAGATAGTACTTGATTAGGTACTTTATGTTATTGTCATCGAAATGAAATATTTTTATTTGCCTTAGCACTATGTGGATAAATTTAATGTGATGTCGAAACTCGAAACTAGCAAATTTTAATTCTACCGGACCTTTACAAAAGAGCAGAAATCATACATAAAAATAATTGTATCTAGTACCTACCTAGCACGTTTAAAATAACTAAAAATACTTAATGAAAATTTTCAACAAAAAATACCTCATCATCATCATCATGTCAGCCGAAAGACGTCCACTGTTGGACAGGCTCTCCACTAAGACCGGTCTTGTGCTTTTTCGCATCCACCGCGATCCTGCGATCTTAACCAGGTCGTCGCTCCATCTTGTTGGAGGCCTACCGACAGCTCGTCTCCCGGTCCGCGGACGCCATTCGAGAGCCTTTTGACCTCATCGGCCACCAGTCCTGCGAGCAATGTGCCCCGCCCACTGCCACTTCCGTTTCGCAATTCTTCGGGCTATGTCAGTATCCTTAGTTCTATTGCGGATATCATAATTTTTGATTCTATCCCGCGCAGAGAAACCCCGAGCATAGCCTAAAAATAATTGACTAATTCAAATTCACAAATTCAAAATTCAATTTCAAATCATTTATTCACTAAATAGGCCGCAATGATCACTTTTACACGTCATTTTTTATTTATCCGATTCCGTTCCCATAACCTCTATGGGATCGTCTTGGAAACTTCGGCGTCACGAACCTGTGACTAGAATATAAACTAAAAATATACAAGTTTAAAATCCATAAGCTTAAAAATATACAGCCTGTAGGGGATGTATAAAGTCCCTGGGTTAATAATAAAATTCCTAATCTAAATAATTCAGATAGTCTCTTAATGTCAAAGTAAACTACTTAATTAAATTATACAATCATCAGAGGTGTAAAAAGCCTCCAAGGTCAAAAATTAATAATAATTATTAAAATAAAGAGATGGAGATCCTCCAAATGTCAAACTAATAATAGTATTTTATGCAACAGTTGTATAATAGGGGTCAAAAAATGTGAGTGGCGTAAGTTACGATGTGAGCGAAGCGAACATCGTAAGAAAAAACGCAACGAGCTTTTTTTGACTTATTTATACAACGTTGCATACAATACTTTTTCTACGACTACCTACTTAATAAATAAAACATAAAATTAGAGAAAGAAAAATTTAATATAATAAAAGAGTCCGATCGATTCTGTTTTTCGTGTTCATCACATGTACTACCAGCGTATCATGGGCATCTATTTTTAAATTATGCAGCTCTTGTCTGCGACAAGCACCCATGATCCCAAATATTACCGCAACCTGTAACAAAAAAAGAAATTGGAAGATTATTATAATCAAATTAAATACAAACTTTGCTTACACAGGAAAAACTGCAATATTTATCAAATAAATAGTAAATACATCTCTCGCTCAAAAATATTTTTGAAACAATTACGTACCTTGTTGAAAAGATAGATTTGATCTGGTGCTTCATCGATGAATTTCCTTAAGTCGTCCGGAGAAAAAGTTTTCGCTTTCTTTGCATCAAAACCTTCAGATCTTCGTTTCAATAATATTTTGATATGTTAGTTTGGTGGTATATACTAAGCGACGACTTTAATTTGGAATATTCCACCCACATAGTGAAGATGGCTCAAATTTTCCAATAAAATTTTGGAAATACGCTAGTAATACGTTCTCCGAAAATGACGAGGTCTGGTGTTCTAACCTCCACGACATTAAATTTTTGTAGGATTTGTCATATAGGTGCCGTGATTTAGAAGGCAACAAACTTTCAGTCACTACTTGGGCTGCTGCGGATATTTCTTCGGGCGTAGAAATAATATTTTCATCTGCATTCATGTTTAATAAGTTTCACGTAAACTTGCTAAAAATCACTAGTTTCTATCTTTTAAAACTTTACTCATACTAAAATATTAAGGCAAACAATAATGGCGGGAAAATTTTTAAATGTCAAAAGTTGTCTATGGTGAACTTTGTTTTTAATTGACGTAACTTGCTAGCGACTATTTTGAAAAAAAATATGTGTTACTTATGTTGGCAGTTATGAATCATGTTCTGGAAAATTTTTTTTCTATATTAAAACCAAGTAAGTGGCTGCACTTTAGCTTGTCAAAACGGACGAATTAAAAAAAAAGTAAGTGGCCACGGTATCGTTTTAGCAACATTACGATACAGTGCTGTTATGGGGAATAGACTATAGATTTTGCCAGAGTCTTGTTAATTATGTTCTTATATTAGCGTTGGTGATTAAGTAAGTCACAGATAACAGTATTGGAGTAGAAAAATAGTTTTAAATTAAATTCTGCAACGCGGACAACGGCAACAGAACCAGAAACTAGACACGAAATGCGCCGGGACACTGCCAAGTCACACTTCACAACACTATACAATACAATACAATACAATACAATACAAACACACACACACACAAACACTTATATTACCTATAATATTTTATTTGTAACCGATGAGCATGATACAAATCAAACTTTATACAATTGTTTTTTTTTCTTATTTAATAACCTATTTGTTCTTATATATTTTGCTTGCAAACGAACGACGAAAACTACTACCTACGTACTTTATTTTAGTTTCTTCTTTGAACCAACTTTAAAAATTAAAAGTAGTTCGAAATTCAGATAGTTCCATTTAAACTTTGCCAAGATCTTATTAAGGGATCCTTGGGAAAATATGAGAACTTGTCTATTTAAAGGTGGTTTTAATTCAAAAAGTTATTAATTCAAAGAGAAAGCCAAAGCTAGTACAGCCCAAGCCGTATTTAAAACTCCTGTAACGAAACAATTGCAAATTTGTTTTGCAGCTTATTTTTGACATCGACCAGATATTATAAAGGCAAAAGCTTGACGGTCGGTAAATACTGTGATCGAATAGTATTTATAATTTTTTAACACTGGGTGACCTTGCCTCTTGACAAATACGAATACTACGAAGAGAAGAGGCCTGTGCCCAGCAGTGGGACGTATATAGGCTGAGATGAGATGAGATAACGGTTTTCAATGTATCACATTAAAGCAGCCTGTGTATTTGGATGATCCTGATTTCATAGATTTTTTTTCTTGTCTAATTAAGCAAGTAACTATTTTAATATATTGCTAAGTATAAGTCTTATCCATGGTTTTTGTATTTGTCTTTGTCATTGGTATTTGTCCAGAGGCTAAGGTCACCTTGTATTTGTGATTATTTTTTTTATATACATGCACAGAAAGATCTCCTACATAATATCCTAGTAATAAGCTAACAATAAAAACAGCCTTTTCACTAGGCCTGAACTAACCTTTGTAGGTATACCTGGAATAACAAACGAGAGACAATACTCTTTAGAAATCCGTATTATAAAAGATGAAGCAAGGCGCTTTGTGGTAGTAAAACAATCAATATCAATTATCAATATTAACACTATAAGTTTAGAATCACTAAGGCCCGTCTCGTCGTACAATAATGACGACATACCTACTTGATGAACAAAGTACATCCTGAGGCCTTATTGCCGAACGTTTCTGACACTCGCGATCGCAATAAAATGACAGCTTTTGTATGCGAAATATGTCATTTGATTGCGATCACGAGCGTCAAAAACATTAGGCAATACGGCCTCTGGTCTACAAGTAACTGAAAAACAGTGTTGCGGACGAAAGAATTTTCATTTCCTTTCTAATGTTATAAGAATATAAGATAATTTGGGTATCGAATATGTGAAAATAAATATCCCTATCTCTCTCTCTAACACGTTTAATCCGTATACTCTTCTAAATGTATCCAGATGTATTCAAAACGTGTTTATAAATTTCAGGGCTTATCTGGAGAAGAACGTCTTCTTATTACAGACGCGATGCAACCTGACCATTAAAGGCAAATACACGGCGGTTGGCAGATTATTGCTATTTCCTATCAACGGGGATGGCGATGCGAAGATCAGAATCGGTAATACAAATAATTTCATTATAAAACAGTAGATACAGTCGACGAAAGTGAATCACGTGCCAGGGTGGAACCTTTTCATAATCAATTTCGCTATGATTTATTTGGCAAATGTATGGGAGGTCAACATGACATTTTAGTAGCTTAAAGGTTCCTGTGTGTCCTGTGCTCAAGTAGACTGTGAAGCTATAGGTCCTGGGTTGAAATCCCGGTATGCCGCTTCTATGATTATACAGGGTGAAATAAGGACGTAGGTAATATAAGTGTTTCGTGCTCAGTTAATGCATTAACTCCTTTGTTGAAATTTGCGGTTTCTATACATTGTTCATGATTTCCTATTTCAATAATGTATAGAAAGAAACCACATTTTTTTTCAGACTTAAGTATTTCAACAAAAGAGTTAATGCATTAACAGCACGAAACACTAATTTTGTATTACATCCTAGGTTTCACCCTGTATGCGGTGATTTATAAATACTTGAAAGTTATCTATTCTCTACATCATAAAAGTTATCTACATCAAATTTAATACCTTTAAACAAGCAATTATTGTAGAGGTACATTTACTTATTGAAATTTAATTTATTTCATCGTGTGATTTTGTGTTTTAAGCTCGAGCTAAGCTCGATTGTTCAGGTGATCATGACAGAATACAAATTAAAAAAAAAAAACACGATCAAGTGTGAAGTGAACGTGCAGACGAAAGGTTCCTTATCTTGAGTACTATTATTATGTCATGATTAAAATCAATACATACACTAAATTAACTCTGTTTCTACAGTGTCCCCTGGACCCAGTTTCGTCTAATTTTTTCATACAATTTATGAGACAAACCACTAACATTATTAGTCTAATATGCTTTGAGAAACAGGGCCCTGAATGCCCTGATGTGCACTCGTAAAAATTTCACTACTGCCTACTACCCAAGTTGTAACTGTTTAAAAAACGCATCTTTAGAGCTGCAGCCCAAATAATAGCCGGATGGACAGTCACTTGAGTTAGAATATGTAAGGCCCTCTTGGCACCTTCTGAACACTGAACTTCAAATAGTCTCTCATAGCTTTGTAAATAAATGTTAACATCTCCTTTTTGAGACAACTCAACGAGTGCTTTTCTATTAACTTCGCCTTTTACTACATTCCAGTGAATTCCGTGATCAAAATGGACATCAAAACCAAATACTACAAGGACGCTGAGGGCCGTGACCACTTTGGCATCAAGAGCTACAGATACACCTTCGACTACGGCGACAGAATTTACTATAACATCACCAACCTCTTCAAAGGAAATCCTGAATTAAGTGAGTAACACTATAGTAGAGCTTGTCTAATCTGAAATGATGCGCCCTACCACATGAGCATTATTATTTAAAATACGGGGTGTATATGCTACAGACATTAAATGCCATTGTTATTGGTCATTTAGTTTCCCGTTGGTGGTTATTGTAAGATTTGGTATCAAACTAGGTATAAACAACTAATTTGGTTAAGGGACGCGCATTTTAGCTTAGACAAGGCTCTATTTATCACACACATATTTCCGCCTTAAATACGTCCCGTATAAGTTAGTCTAGTAATTTTTGAACGTCATAATGTAATGCTTGTCACATTTTTTGTTAGTTATAAGTTTTTTCCTGCCGAAACCGTAAATATTTCAGAAATATTAAATGGTCGGCCTGTAGTGTTTTACTCAATAGGTTAGGTTAGGTATGTCTTATAACAATTCTGAACAATACTCATGCTAAAAATAAATATGAACCAAGAAGTAATGAATACTTTGACGATATTTATGCACATATCTAAAATGTACCTGCACCTTGCCTGCACCAAAAATATCACAAACGCCGAGACGTAAATTCAGAGCCATTTTGTCGCTTTGCGTCAATGTTGATGTCACGAGTTGAGTGTACTTTGCAAGCATTTAAATTTTGTACCTACCTGTTTTATTCATCTTGTCCTATATTGTTGGCGACTGGCTGCGGTGTGACCTTTTTTATAGTTTGTCACTTACTTTTTTCATATGTGTTTTACTTTGATTGTCATTTGTTTGCCCGATCTGTCGATGCAATACATAAAATTGTCCTTTAATCTTATAAAATTACTATCGTTTAACCCGTGCCATCAATCTTCCCATTAGTTCCCATACAGTCTACCACTAGCTACCATACATACTTATTATGTACCTATACATTGCTACATTACATAGGTTACGTATGCTACATCTGCTAATCACTGGATTCCATGAAAATAAAAGCTTAATTCTATCATTCCGATTCAAGTAGATAGTCAACAGAGGATATCACTTATTGCTCCCCTGACATATTTCCTTAACATCCTTAACGTTCTAATGCTAATGCAATACTTTATCATTAATTTCCAGGTAACACTGTGCTTCAATTCCTGAACGAAAACTGGAGAACTGTCACGGAAGAATTCGGGAAGCCGGTAGTAGACTATGCTATGAACGTTACCGTCTCTACAGCTAGAAAGTTCTTCCAAGCAGTGCCTTACGACGAATTATTATATGTACCTATTCCTAAATATTGAATGAAAAAAAACTGTTAAAAACATCTCTGTTACTGCGTAGTTCTCTGATATTAGTTATTTGTTATGCAAATAAAAAAACAATGAGCTGTAGGTATTTCATAAAAGTAATATAATTTTCTAGCTATAAAGTGTGGATATTTGGCAGATAATGCATGCTTTAGAAGTGTAGAAAAATCACGTCCGTTATACCAAAATCTATAATCGTATGTTTCCCAAGTAGCCACGTCCTTTGTACTTCATTTGAGAAGGCCAATCTCAATGGGATCAGAATCAGAACATATAGAATCAGACTTATAGGTAGATTGATTTGAGGGTACATACTCGTAATTATATAAGTACCTAGATATTTTCACTTGGACAACATATTTTGGAGTATGTGCAATTTTTTAATTTCGTTTAGCAGTTATGTGTAATGATTTATGTTAATATTATACCCACCATTAAAATTTAATTGAGTTAAAAAAACAGCAGGTTTTCGAGAAAAAAATATCAATAAGGATACAACTATGTTCATAATGAATAACATCGATTAATTTAAGTACCTGGTAGGTGCTATTTTTGATAGTCTTAATGACATCATTTTTTTTTATTTTGATCGTTTAACAAATCATTTCATTCTTATTGTGAATCTTGCCAATGCTAAACATTCGACTTGGAAATCAAGTTTTGTTTCTTCATATTTCAAATTAAAAGTTTTATTTCAATGCCTAGTAATTGTTTACCTACATTGTAAGTATTATAGGAGTATACAGATTTTCCAAACGAAATCAAAAATGTGGTGTAAACTGCGTCAAAACTAACGCAAGTATTCGTTTGGTTAAATACACATTTCATCAGGTTTTGAAAAACAGTAAAATAATAATTAAACTAGCCATTTCTTTAAAGACAAGCACTTCATATCGACGCTAGATAAGCTATTTGTCTAAGTTATTTATAAAGTTAAGTAATAGTAATACTTAATTTTAAAATATGTAAAAGTAGGTACATTCTAAATTATATACTGGTACAAGTAGTAAATAAAAAATATTTTCCAATTACTAAATGTATTTGTTTTACTTTATAATCTTAACCTGCTAAATATACCTAATAACATAACTTTTTTATTAATTGCTGATTCATCATTAAAGTTTCAACTCTCAATGCCAATTTAGATTTTTTTGGAGTCTTTAAAAACGAGAAGGTTCTAAATTTACCTGTTCCACTGCACTCCAATTTGACTTATTTTGTTAATCTACATCTTTTATTAATCTAATACATCCATTTTATGTACAATTTAAGGAATACTGTTATTTTACAATTGAATTTTGTCTAAATTTTGTTAGTCAGTGTATATACATTTATGACCTATGACCTTCTTCTCAAGGTGACTACTCTTGTTTATGTATGTAATCTTTATCTTACCTATTATTTATACCTACATAATTAATTCGAAATTTTTAATGTGAATGTTTATCTTGAATATTAAATATTTTGATAGTACTCGTATTTCGTGCGATTCGAAGTGATCCGACAGAGAACCAAAGTTATCGACATAGCCCACCGCATTAGCACGCTGAAGTGGCAATGGGCCGGTCATATAACCCGAAGAACCGATAACCGTTGGGGTAGACGAGTTCTTGAGTGGAGACCACGGATCGGCAAACGTAGCGTAGGACGCCCTCAGACTCGGTGGTGCGATGATCTTCGCAGGGTGGCTGGCAAGAGCTGGATGAGAGTGGCCGAGGATCGTGCTCGGTGGCGTGCCATGGGAGAGGCCTATGTCCAGCAGTGGACGACCATAGGCTGATGATGATGTATTTCGTGCAATAACTACTCAACAGATTTTGAGGCAATCTGACACACCATGTCAGCCGAAAGAAGTCCACTGTTGGCCATAGGCCTCCCCCACGGCTCTCTACTCAGATTGGTCTCAATGTGCTTTTCGCATCCACCGCGATCCCGCGATCTTAACCCAGTCGTCGCGCCATCTTGTTGGAGGCCTACAGATAGCTCGTCTCCCATTCGAAAACCTTTTGACCTCATCGGCCATCAGTCCTGCGAGCAACGTGCCCCGCCCACTACCACTTCAGTTTCGCAATTCTTCGGGCTATGTCGGTAACCTTAGTTCTACTGCGGATATCATCATACTTTAATAATTACTGCTTATTCCAAAAAAAAACTCCGGCACTAAACAAATTCATCATTGACAAAATGACAAACAAGGGTAGGGCAGTTTAATAGTGTTCAGTGTGCCTTAGGTTGAATTTTTGCAAAAGTATCCACATCTTCTTCTTTCTTTATATTATGTTGTAACTATTGTTTTGTTTTTGTATTTCGATGCATGTTTAAACAAATAGGTAAGTAGTTACATAGTGGTTACATATAATTAAACTGTAAAGAGCGCGTTCTCGCCAACAAACTGTAATATCAGTTTGGCGAGTTGATAAAGTCCAATTCAATAGAATCTGACAATTTTCTACACATTTAACACATACATTATATATGTCCCTGTTGTGGCAATTATCATCTAAAAGGAATCAAAAAATAATAATAATCACATCACAAAGCCTTAGGCAGCCCGGTGTTCATTTAGTAGGCTGAAAGTGTCTACAGGATTGTCAGATTCTATTGAATTGGAGTACCTTAAGGTGTATGTAATACCTATGAGAAGTAAATTAAAAAAAAAGATAAGAATGTCTCACAAAAATTATCAAATTATAGAGGATAAAATTCCACATTTGGCGTTGGTAATTAAATACGTTTTTGTAAAAAAAAAATACAATCCTTATTTCGAATGCAATTTTTGACTTTTGGTACCTACCTAAATCCTTTGCATTTTCATTCAAGCTACCGCACCAAATTTTAAATCAATTCGATATATAGATAAAAGTAACAAACATAAAAACATTGTATGTTACATAAAAACTTGAAAAAGTCGGACTTAAGGCATGATGTTCCATACACCAGGATGGACCGCTTTAAATTCCTTTTGGCTTTCCTTTTGGCTTTTTTTTGTTGTCGGTTCCATTTTTTTGTAATTTTTATGGAGTCGGTTTTACTTTTTTGTTATTTTTTTTTATTTCTCACTTTTTAGTAATTCGTAGCCAAACTACATCTCACAGCGATTCCATGAAGCCCAAAAACGACTGTTATTACCATTGATAAAACTTTGATCTGTCAAACAACTTTTGCTCTTGACCTTGTCGCGTTAGCCTGTCGGAAGTCAGCTTCAGTGATAAAATACAAATTAACAGAGAACGTCGAAACACGTTAATAAATTAAACGACATCAAATATACCTATTCACTGTGACAGCCGTCACATTAAAACGTTAAAATATTTTCACTATGTTTATTTTAAAGAATGGTAGTTCAATAGTTAATGATAAGTTGAATTGTAGCTCACCATATTTATTTATTTCAGATATTCAAACAATTATCATGTTATTATTATTTGTTAAAAGCCGTGGTGGCCGAGTGGTTTGACCTATGACTTCTCAAGCAGAGGATCGTGGGTTCAAATCCCGGCTCGCATCTCTGAGTTTTACGGAATTCATGTGCGAAATTACATTTGAAATTTACCACGAGCTTTACGTGAACATCGTGAGGAAGCCTGTACAAACCTGTGAAGCAATTCAATGGTGTGTGTGAAGTTCCCAGTCCGCACTGGGCCCGCGTGGGAACTACGGCCCAAGCCCTCTCATTCCGAGAGGAGGTCTCTGCCCAGCAGTGGGACGTATTTAGGCTGGAATGATGATGATGATATTATGTTATTTCAATAACGTCATTATATATAATCTATATTTTATTTATACGTTTTATAACATCGGATAATTAAAGACACATCAATTATTCCGGATCCGTCAAATATGCAAAGTCCTAAAACATGCTTTAGCAAGTTTTTGCCATCCAATCGTCATCATATTAGGAAAAATACCATTCTCAAAATGTTATTCTTAGAAAAATATACGATGTTTTTGTTGTTTGTTATATTTATTTACAAAAACAGAAAGAAATTTAATTGAAAGCCTTCACCTTTTGCACTAACTAACCTAGACCAGATACACAAGACCGTGAATTACTTCATGACGATATTAAGTGGTGTATTAAATAGCGTCTTTAATTGTAATGTGGTGTCGGGTTACAATTACTCCTCTTCATTTTCTTAGTGAATGTCGTAAGAGGCGACTGAGGATCATAGGTTAAGGTATACCGTAGGCGATAGGCTAGCAACCTGTGACTATCATACCGTTTTTGTCAAACTTAAAACCTAAAATTGCCAAAAGTGGCTCCGAAGCGGTAACGTTTCGCGTGCTCTGTCTAGTCTATCCCATTTGGGGATACAGGCGTGATGTTTGTGTGCGTTTGTGTGTGTGTTTAATTGTGATTGTCACATATTTTTTGAAATTAAATGCGTGAATACGGTAACAATTTTATACGAAACAGATTTGTGTCTCTTTCATCCGTTTTTAGTACTAATTATTATACTTTATAGATTCGTAGGGGTATAAAACGACCGCTATGTTATAATATTTATAATATTTTTATATAAACTCAATATATGCTTTTACCTATATTTATTATCAATGTTGGTAGCACCACACCAAAGTTTCCAATTGTACTATTTTTGTTAAGCATTTTTTTTTGTTGGTTACGTCGTTATCATCGAAGGATTTATTGACAGCTTGTTAAAAGGTCTACACAGAGAAAATAGTTCTATGTTTTAATACTTACCAATTATTTCAAACAATCAAAGTGTAGCAGACAAATAATTCGATGTAAAGGTGCCCACTTTTGTTAATGATCTAATGATAACAGTCATCACTTTGTTAAACAAAAGCTTGCAGAAAATTTGAATCAAGGATTCCATTACTTATCAAAGAATAAGAGTTTTGCTCCCCGAAAAATGAAATTAAATATTTTCAAATGGCGAAATATTTAAATATTAAATATTCATGCTGCTTGCCTTGGCATTGAGTACAAATGACGCGCAAGGTTACAAATATATTATGCTTCTCTAAATTGCCTGTGGATGCGTGCAAAGGAAACGATGTCCGCCATTCAACAACCTGAAAAATAAAACCTAACACACTGAAAAATAATAATTCGGAATCAAGTTATGCAAATGATCTAAACCCGCGTGCACACATCTGGCTATGTACGTCAGTGAATTTTTAGTTGAAAAATATTCATTTTTTATCTATTATCTATTTTAGTCTCCTACAGGCAGTGTTTATACTGTTGATAGAGTTTTTTTTTTATAAATTTTAAGACAATTTTTTTAAGTTGTTGTATATTAACGCGGTCTAGTCTGCTATTGATAATTTTTAACCGACTTCAAAAAAGGAACGTTCAATTTTTTTTGTGTTTGCTTGCAAGAAAGCCAGGCTTTTCTCGTATGTCTTAGTTTCGTAATTTATAGAAGACATAAATTGATACAAAATAAATTCTATTGAACTAATTAAACGACATTAAATTACATAAATATTATAGAATAACTGATGATAATTATGAATAATTGTCATTTCACTGTCTCAAAGGAACGACTTCGAAATCGGAATAAAAAGTAGCGTGCCTATCTCTTTTTCCGAGTCATGGTTAGTTGAGGCAATGAGGCGCGAAGAGAAAATAATAGAGATACAAATATTTATATCCCTCAGGTCACTTACAAGCTCAATGAATTGCTCAAAAGGTCGAAGTTATTTCGGTATGGGCAAGTTCCGGCCGCGTGTGTGCATTCACCTTTAGAATAGGATAAAGCAAAAATCGTCATTGGATAATCTCGGGTCGTTTTATTAAATATGACTGCTTGTGTATAAAAATCGTTAGTCACTCGTTATGCTCAAAAGCTACACCATCGCTTAATTGTACGCATAAGTGTCTTGGACGGAAAAGAATTTTAGAGTCTTCAAGAATCAATATGGGTACACACTGCTTCAGCAGTGTAATAATCTGCTCTGTATTGCTCATCCAAACTAGCTATGCTAGAATAACACGTAAGTACGCTTCTTAAAAGTTTATTTCATTGTAATAGAGTTTTGAAATATTTTTTATATACATAAACTCCCTTGCAAAAAAAACACCTATGGTTTTTGTATTTTATGTTCATGAAAAAGCTTACTTTCTAAGCTTCAATGCCAAAAAATCTGAAAAATCATAGGTGCCCGTTTTTTTTTCAAGGGGGTTTACTTAAATAAGAAGAATATTTTTTGTCAAGTTAAATAAGTAAGCTCAATGGTAGCGTTCACTTTTCGTCAACGAAGTAAATAAAAAATTATAAAACTTCTTACAAGTTTTTTTTGTTGTAAAATTGTTTATGCAGGATGACATTTTTTTTCATGTTTATTTATTTATTGATAAGAAACAAACAGTTCTATATATATTTAAATCTTAATACAATAGCGTTTCAAATTCAGTTCATTTCGACAGTTATTAATGCTTAAATTGAGTTTGTTAGTCAATATCAATAAAGCATAAACAGAAATTTTATCAGAACAGGTTTAACAAAAAATTAGTTAAATTATTTTTTTTAATATTTTAGTCTGTTGGTAAACTGTGATGAGACTAGCACAGCAGGCAAACAGGCGTGAAAATGAAGAGGCCTTACCCAGCAGTGGGTGTATGTGGGCTGATTTGATTGATTGATTGAACTTTAACAAATGAATTACTGATATTAAATATATTGACCTAGTCGCGTCCGAGTCACGTTGCTCCGAAGAGGAAAGTCTACGGATTAGCCCGAAACATGTCGGGCTAAACTCGATTTAAGACGTGAGTTATCCGGGTCCATATATTTAATATGAGTGAGTCTCATGGTAGTTTTAATGAATTACAGCTTTATCTAGCATTACCAGTGTGATATTAATACTTTGCATAACGTACCTACTCAAAAATAAAAATACGTTCATATCTAATATGTTGGTACATCTAGTTCTAACATGCAATATAAATATTATAATAATTCTCTAGATTATATATAGATTAAAGTAAGTCTCGAAAGATCTCTCAACAATACAATGTCATCATCTGGCCGCAAAAATCTGGTGCTCATATATTCCGCCCCAAAAATTTAGGAGATGATGGTGTTATGGACCGTGAAATAAGAACGTCGATCTAGATCAGGGCCTAGATTTTACACGATTACATATTACATTAGCTTGCGCTCTCCTAAGTATTTGGCTAAAATATTAATAAAGTAGCTTTTGCCCGCGAACTCACCAGCGTGGAATTCGGTCATCGCGCGCTGTTCCCTCGGGAACTCTCCATTTTTCCGGGATACAAAGTAGCCTATGTCACTCTCTGGCCCATAAACTATCTCTATGCCAAAACGCTCTGTTTCGACGTGAAAGACGGACAAACATACAGACAACACACACTTTCGCATTTATTATGGATATTCCCTTTATGATTGGAAAAACTTAAAAATACTCTCCATGTGATAGTTAACGATAAGCTACTATTAAATTTAAATTATTGTTCCAGCTGATTTCATTCACATATGCAAAGAAGACGATGCAGAATGCATAAAAAAATCAACTCAAGATGCAATCCCACAATTTGTAAAAGGTTTACCCGAATTAGGTGTACCCGTTATGGATCCATTTGTAATCGAGAAACTTCAGTTACCACTGCCTGGACTTAAAGTTTCATTCTACAATGGAAAAGTGACCGGGTTCCGAAAATGCATAATTGACATGGCCACGTAAGTATAATAAATAATAGTAAATGTCATGAAACACTTGACACCAATTGACCTAGTCCCGAAGTAAGCAAAGGGACATGTTAGGGACAAGCAGATTAGTAGAAAGCCCCAAGTTGTTTACACTTCTGGTAATGTAATGATTGAGGGGCGGGAAGCGGCCAATTTATTTGCGCAATATTTTAGCTCTGTTCTTCACCCTGGATCTCCTAGGCTAAATTCGGGTGGTGCTGCGCTTATAGCGAATGAATACCCAAACAGCTGGGATATATCTTTGAGTCACATAACTCCAGACGACCTAAGGAAAGCTTTTCGAAAGGTCAAAGCTAGTTCTGCTCCATGACCAGACGACATACCTTCTTTTCTGGTCAAGGACTGTATGCCGGGTCTGGAGCGGCCTCTATTGTTCATATTTAATTTGTCACTAAAATTGCATATATCCAAGTAAAAGGAAAGTTTCTAAAGTCATCCCAAAAGAAGCGTCATCCTCTGATATAATAACAAATGGGCTAATTTCCTCTCGGCTTTCGGGAAACTCTTTGAGGCTATAATTAATATGCATTTGTCGCGACAAATTTCGCCTCCATCATCAGTCAGCCGAAAAACGTCCACTGCTGGACAAAGGCCTCCACTGAGGCTCTCCACTCAGACCGGTCTTGTGCTTTCCGCATCCACCGCGATCCCGCGATCTTAACCAGGTCGTCGCTCCAACTTGGCAATTTCGCTCTATTTGGATGATTCTCAGCATGGGTTTCGAACTGGACGGTCGACAGTCACAAACAACTCAATCTTTGCGGATTTCGTTCTCCGACATATGGACAGGGCTGGGCAGGTGGATGCAGCTTATTTAGGTTTCCAGAAAGCATTCTATATGGTAGATAACGATATTCTGCTTCACAAGCTTTCATGTTTTGGATTTATTGGTGAGTCAGGTCCCGGGTGCTGACCACTTGCAGTCGCTTCTCAATAAAATAAGGATATGTTTGTGTATGGCTGTTTAATGCATTATTTCTTATGTATCTATCAATTATGTAAGTGTTTTGTATGTTTAGCTAGTAAAAGAGACCCATTTCGTGAATACTGTAAGTCTTTATTATGATTAAAATAAAGCTCGTGTTATGGGTCCTGGATTTTTTCCGATTTTTTTTTTTTTACAAACGGTTCACTTCCCAACTGCTCCCTGTTCCTCACTAAAACTGTAAACTACTCAGGATATTGTTTTAGGACTATCCTCTAGAATTCTATAAGTTAGGTTAGCTTTATAATAATCCGGAAGTCTTACAGGTTTCAACAAAAAAATTGCTCGTCCATATCAAACAGTTGGGAAATTAATCATTCATACAATATAGATACTTATTCTAACTTTACTTTTTAATATAACGCTGTTTTTTCTTGTCATTAGAACCAACTTGAAAAAGCACAAAATGGAATTGGAAACCCACTGCAACATCACCCTAAAAGGGGGCTACGATGCGGTCGGAAGGATCCTCGTATTCCCCATCAACGGAGAAGGGGACGCCAAAATAAAATTAAGTAAGAAATTCATTTGACGCGCGCTCGTTTAATATTGTAGTTTATTCAGGAAAAATGCGAAGGGAGAATTCCGAGAGTATTATTTTGCGAAAATGCGTAATTTTCGTTATCTTAATTTCCTATGCTTTTGCAACATTTAGTACATTTATTGAAGTAGCTAGAACATATAGGTACTTATTAATGGTCAAAGCTTTAATCAGGTTTCAAATCCATAAACACTTTTTTAATAAAATTTTAGGTTTTTTTATCAGCCAAATGTAAGGAGACCCCAGAGCTGGCGCTTACCTTTCCCAGGGAATTTCTCTGACTGTACAGAGAGGTAATGCGCAAGTGTGTTAGGGTCTATGCCGCAGGAGGGTCTCTTAGATGGTGTTTTCTTTTTATAGTTAGGTTATATTTATGTAGTTTTAATTTATTTTGTTTCCTATTTTATTGTTGTATCTTGTGTTGTTAATAAAGACGAATAGGTAGTGTAAGTCAGAAACGTTTAAAAAAAATCCGTATCAAAGTAAAAAATAATAAAAATTAAGCAAAAACATAAAATAATGCTTTTCATGTATTGTTTTTTTTCACATTTTTTATTATTGCTTCATCGGCAGCTATAATAAATCAATTTCAGTGTCTAAATATAATTCGATTCTATTCGAATTATACAGCCTTGTGACAGACAGAAGGATTAACGAGTTTGGGTTCTGGCTTATTAATATTATCCCGTTAGGATAGTTAACCCTCAAAAGATACTACATTCATTAAAAGCCAAAATTGGCAATTAAGGAATCAAAACCTATTCTTATTTCTTTTTATTTCGTTATTTTAGAGACTTCAAAATTGGTACTAAAGTAGCTCTTGATGCTAATTAGAAAAATTTCAAATAGTTTTTTTTTTTTTTTATGGTATATCCATGTCAGTAATCAATTTATGTTTTTATTATTTATTTATGGTATTATATTTTACGCATTAACCGTATATTGTGCTTATTTTCAGCTAACCTCAGGATAAAAATTACTATAAATTCTAAATACGTTACTGACGACAAAGGAACGCATTATGCTATAAAGGATTACAAATACGATTATAATTATGGCGATAAAGTCACTATGCATTTGACAAATCTCTTCAAAGAAAGTAAAGAACTAAGTAAGTGAACAGATTATCTTATCTATCAACTAACGACACACTTTACCGAAAGCAGTCTTGAAAATTGAAACCTCAGCAAAACCGTACAAGAAAATAAACGATTAATTATTTATGAAGCAAGAACAGAAACAAATGACTATTAACATCATCCCAGCCAATATACATCCCACTTTTGGGGACAGGCTTCTTTTTAGAATGAGAGTACTGAGTCGTAGTTCCCACTCGGGCCCAGTGCGGATTGAGAACTTCACAAATACCATTGAATTGCTTCACATGTCTTTAAAAGTTTCTTCACGATGTTTGCTTCACCGTACAGATCATGATAAAATTTCTGTAATTTCGCAAATTAATTCGAAAAACTAAAAGATGCGAGTCGGCTTTGAACCCACGATCCTCTGCTTGAGGGGACATAAGGCAAACCGCAAGGCCACCACGCCGCAACAAAAACCATATAAATTAACACAAAAACTTATATAGATCTCGTTCCCGTAGAGCGTAAAGTCACTAAGTCGTATTTTGCTGTTTTGAGATACGGAGGTTTAAAGTTATGAACATAAAGTTATAATCTCAAAATAGCAAAATACAATTTAGTGACTTTTCGCTTTACGGGGACGATCTACGCAATACTTATATCAAAAATTAATTGCCTTCTTTGTTTCCCACTAGGTGACACAGTTTTAAAGTTCTTGAACGAAAATTGGAGACAAGTAGCAGACGAATTTGGAAAACCCATATTGGACTATGCTGTAGATTTGTCTGTGAAGACCATAGAGAAGTTCTTCCTCGCTGTTCCCATTGAAGAAATTGTTGATGGGCCATCACATATCTATGATTAAAAGGCTGTTTTAAGGAACTGTTACTGATAATTAGTTTTAAAAAGTATTGTGATAATTTTTACTATTATTTAATGTGCGATGGTTTATGCGATGAGGTTGGAATATAAATAAAAGACTTGTTTTAAATGGTTATTTTATTAAACAACTTTTTATTGTATGGGGTACGGAATATGAAGTGTTTAATTTACTTAATTTATTCATCAATAAAACCTACGTTGCCGCGTCTAGCGTCACACAATTTTCATTACAAAATTAAAATTTTATTAGAGTAAATTTAGTACACAGTTACTTTAGTCATAAGGTCGATAATCGTAGATATTGCACGACTTTAAATTCCTACAAAACGTTTTAAATGATAACAAAACGGATAACTCACGTGTAAAATTGAGTTTGGCACGACATGTTTCGGGCTAATCCGTAACCGTTCTTCTGAATTATGATTGCTTTTTTGGAATCTTTTTGTATTTTTTATTTTCAATTCCAAGAAGACCTGGACCAGAGGACCTGGGTTCGATTCCCAGTGTTGGTCTTATTTTTCTGGTTTTTCTGTGCATCTATGTTTCGGTTTGTATTTTCAATCCTTCTTCTGAAAGCAACGCGTCTCGGCGGCTGCTGCAACACGCGCACTCAATACCCGTGCGCACTCAATGTACTCGATTTCAGACGTGAGTTATCCGTTTTATGATTGGTTTTTGGAATCTTTTTGTAAGTATTTTTTATTTCAATTCCAAATTTTTGTTTTGTTATCATTTAAAATGAATGAGTCTCATGGTAGTTTCATGTTCAAAATTCAACGAAACGCCTTAAACTTCGGTTGCTTTTTAATCCGCGGCGCTAAAAGCAATATTTTAAGTTTGATGCCGCTCCAATGCTTGTCTGTCTGTCCATAGCATCGTAACTCTGAAATAAATGAATCGATTTTAATGCGGTTTTTTCCTCGTAAAAGTGAGTTTCCTTGCAGTAGTTCTTAGCTATGTTTCATTAAAATTAGCTCCGCCGGTAACGATACCTAGTCAACTGTGAAATAATAATGTCAGGGGTTTTAAATTTGCTCTAAGTTGGTTAGGTTATGATTTATAATTCTGTAAGTCAATAGATTTCATTAATTATTACTTTTTTTCTGTAATTTTGTGTTTTTCTTTTGAAATTAGTTTATTTTAACTTGTTCCCTCTATTTAATTCGAGCTCTTTATATACAACACTTTTGAATGAAAAATTATAGCTCCTCTTTTACCTACTTTGTTGTGCTCTAAAAATCTACCACAATGTCATAATAAATTAGTTGACACTGTTCTTTATCTGGTACTTTTGTAAGTACGAGAAGAATTGAGGATGAAAACGTAGTATTATAATGGGCGTCATTAGGACTTACAAGTAGCCTACTCCAACTTTATGAGCGTCGAAAAAATAATGTAAGTTAATACAAAAGGGTGTAAAAGTTTGATAATAAGCGGTTTGAAAATACTTAGCTTCGAAAAGACTAAAGCAGATTTCTTTTACATCTCGATTTTCATTGGCACTAGAGCGTGAACGATAATTAAAAAAAAAAAGAAATATATAGTACCACGTGGAAAAACGGGACAGTAAAAATAATACATAATTTCTAAACTTGTGTTGTATTTGTTTAAACGCCTCAACGAATAATTCCACTGTAGTTATATTATCTACTTTGTGACTAGGTATCTTTCATTGTGGATCTCTTTCTAGAAAAATTAAATTTAGTATGCATTTCTATTTTTTTTATTCGACTGGATGGCAAACGAGCAAGTGGGTCTCCTGATGGTAAGAAATCACCACCGCCCATAAACATCTGCAACACCAGGGGTATTACAGATGCGTTGCCAACCTAGAGGCCTAAGATAGGATACCTCAAGTGCCAGTAATTTCACCGGCTGTCTTGCTCTCCACGCCCAAACACAACAGTGCAAGCACTGCTGCTTCACGGCAGGATTAGCGAGCAAGATGGTGGTAGCAATCCGGGCGGACCTTGCACAAGGTCCTACCACCTGCAAATTTCTATGGCCGTCGTAGCATGTATGACGATATGACGTAAAAGTCTATGACAGATCTCTCTGTCTAATTGTCAATTTAAAAAGAGTATATTTTCGTGTTTTATTTTAATATAAGTATTAAAAAAATTACAACTGAGCTTATAAAACAATATATAGATATATGAACAAATTAAAAAAAAAAATGCTTGCGTATTCTCTATTTCACTGTCTGTTGCATTGTTATAATATGAATAAGTTTACTTAAGTACTTACCTGAAATTAAACTATGATACCAACTTTATGGGACTGAATTCCCGGAGCACTACAACTTAGAGAACTTACAACCGCAACACGAATATGTATTATATATTCATGCTGCGTTTATAAAATTATCTCTCTATAATATAAAGTTTTAAGGAATTTTTCGGTATCCGTTACGTTGTTAAGCAATAAATTTAGCTTCAATTAAATTTAGTCCAAACTTCGACGATGGTAACCGTAAGTTATTATAGTTATAGAAAAAATAAAGAAAAGTAAATAAATAAATAAATATCATGGGACACTTTACACCTAGTACCAACCTAGTCTCAAACTAAGCAAAGCATGTATTATGGATACTAGGCAACGGATAAACATACTTATATAGATAAATACATACTTAAATACATATTAAACATCCAAGACCCGAGAACAACCATTCGTATTATTCATACAAATATCTGTCCCGGCCGGGATTCGAACCTGGGATCTCAAGCTTCATAGTCAGGTTCTCTAACTAGGCCATCCGGTCGTCAAAGTGGTTCGAAATTTCAAACATCAAAAATTCCTCTTTAAAAAATAACATAAGGACCCAATCGTCACGTACTAACGTTTTTCCGACCGAGCAATCATTTGTCTTGGTTCAAACTTTGAACAGTTCCGCCCTAGCCGAGTTTGCGTCATGCTGACAAGAACTTTTATTATGCTGTGAAAATTCTCTGACAAGGAATTGACAGCACTATCTGTTATTCGTTTGTTTTAAAAAAAGTTGGAAAACCCCCGACTTTGTCACTTCTTAGTTCAATATCTCAAAAAAGGCTGAACTGATTTTGATGAAACACATGTATCAACCATCGCTAGAAAACCTGATTTCAAATTAAAAAAACCGTATTTATATCGCTCCACCCGCTTAAGAGCAACGGTGCCACAAACAGACACACACACTATTTTGCTTAGTGACAGTATTAATCAGTAACATTGTAGTCTTGATCCTTGATCTTGTGCAAGGTCATAGATACCTATAATTTAGAATTAATACCATTCTATCATCTACATTCATTTTCCTGGTTGAAATAATTGATCTATCTGGCATAGATTTGCAAAGGAGCTTATGAGGTTTCTGTTAATAATTTGTATAGTACCTACCTAATTTATAAATATAACTCATCGCGCGCCTGTGAGAACTATTCTGAATCCTTTTCAGGGTCTCAAACTATAATAAATACCAAATTTTATCATGAATAGTTGCGTACTTCAATCATGAACATGTAAGAAACAAAAAACTTACCTACTCATTTTTGCATTTATAGTAACACTAATAGTTTCATATTAATTGAAACATATTTTTGTATGATCTTCAAGGAATAAATTTGTACCTTGATGTTTAAAAAAAATATGTCTGTCAGATATCAAATCTCTTTTTCCAGTGGTTTAGGCGTTTTGTGTCTGTCAGTCAGGTATAAAATCGTTTAAAAAAAATCTAAGGTATTTTTCCACAGGAAATACATTTTAATTAGGTATTTTATCTGTTTAATATCTGGATATATGTAAATCGGTTGTAGGTTAAAACAAAATAATCTTTATATCTATTCTGTGGCGATTTTATACAGTTTCAGTCTATATTTCCTTGTGTAGTGAAATTACAATATTCATAGTTACCTAATAACAGCCTTCACAGCTCTAACTACCTAAAATTACACATTACTACAACAATGTCAGTCTATTGATTTGTTTTAATATAGGTGGTCTTATGTAACGAAATCAATTAGAAATATGCACAAAAACTAATTAGTTTGCGCCGTTAGAACGTTTCACTCACATACTCAATATTCCATTTAACACTTATTTTTCGAAATAAACCTGGAGATAATAGCGATAAGGTTCCATTTACTCGCGAATCGGTATCTTTCGGTATAAAATGAGACGTTTTCTCATGCATCATACAGCTTCCACACGGAAACCCATCATTATCGGGAGCGGGTACAGCAAAATATTTGACGTTATATTTTCCAGTATACGATGACGCGTGAGCTCAAGAATATATGGAAATAAGTGACGGGTGTTAAATATATAAGATGTCTGGTTTTGAAAGCGTAGAGGGAAAACGAATCATCTTTCAAGAAAGCAAATTTATTTTGCACGTGAAGATGTTTGCAATTACCAATGGTGTTCGTTGGCGATTTTGCGAGTTCTAAGCTCTTAAAATTATTTTTAGTATATAGGAAAACAAACATCAATAAACTAAATTGCGAAACGATACCAAACAAACAGTATATATACCATTTCCATGTGTACCTACGTTTAGTAAGTGCATCGCTTTCACTAACTCACTCAAATTACATATATCACTAACTCACTCAAATTACATATTTCTCAATAAATAAATAAATAAAAAATAAAAAAACAGATCAGGGAATACGCCAAGTGAAGAACTAGTATTAAAACTTCTACCAGTGATAATTAAACACTGACGTCAATTAATTACTACTTAACTAATAATTTATTAACAACAGACGAGCCTAATGCACTCGAATTACAACCCGACAATGCGTTTTGGTCGACAAAGAACTTCCAACTTGGCCGCCAGCTAAAACTTGTCGGAACAACTTAACTATGTCCCCACAGGATTGACCAAACCCTGTTTTATTGTACTTTGGAGTTTGCTATTGAGTTATAGCGAAAAACCTTAAGTGTATAATCAATTAGAACTTACTTAAGCTGAAGCAAAACTTGGTGAACATTTTTTCTAGTGGAGTGTATAAAGGCTGTAGAAAATAAAGGGCCGCTCGATAAGGATACTCAGCAATTGATATAAATGACCTGAGTTAAAAGGCACTAGAATTGAACGCGGGATTTGTGGCGATAAATGTAGCTCGAATTGATAGGTACTTTGGTGATTAGTTTCAGACTACTTCCTTTATTTTTCGGGAGAAGAATGAACACTGAAATGGAAGACTTGGAGATCGTCTTACCTTAAAATAAATCTGCAATTTAAAATATATACCTTGTCTACCCTGTTGTATTATTTACCCTTTAGTTTTCTTTCAGTGTGTTTTCTGTCATCATCATCATCAGCCTATGTTCGTCCACTGCTGGGCATAGGCCTCTCCCTCTCTCTTGGATTTTCTGTATTGCTTACTATTCCAGGTGTACAATAAAAAGTCAATGTATTGTATTGTATATACTTACATAAGTACAAACATGTAGCAGTGGAATTGTATTGAATAGGTAAGTAATATCTAAGCATAACACCATATATATATATATAAGTTTCTGAAAGAAATGTGTAACCAATAAAAATCAAAAAAAGTGAAACAAAATAGAAGAAATAAAATTTGAATATCCATTAAAGGAATTTATATTAGCCAGTAACTACAAATACTAATATTCTTTATTGGTCCCCAAAAACAGTACAGAGACATTACAAAAATAAAAAATTCAGGAACTACAAGAGCATCTTAGCAAAAAATCTGCCCACATCTTAATATGTTTAGATTTTATCCCCAATCGCCATTATCATAATCAAATTTCCATCACTTGCTACATTATAAGTACCTACAACGCCTATACAAAACGAAATACTTAAGTCTGACACATTACATAGCGTTAACGCCTCTCGCGTACTACCCAATTATGATATTACCGTCAACGCCGTCAAAACGTCCGGGGTCCTAGAGCTGTAACTTGATTTAGCTTTGATATAACACAACTTGTCATCGGTGTAATGGACATTTCAGAAACTACCAAGTTTGTGCGAGAAAAGCCAATGTTCAGGTAACTTTGACTAGGAATGGTTGGCAGTTCATACGTCAGATTAAATGAGAAATTGGTGAAATTTGGTTGGTTGGAGTTGGTGGAGGTATTTGAGCACATCCGCGAGGCAGCTCAGAGTCTATCATAGGTAGCCGAGTTGTTTATCCACTCCATCGAATTATCAATTTTGGAAAGAAAGAAGGAAAAAAAATCATTTGTTGCCACAAAATACATTACATAAGATTCCATATAATGGTGCAGTAAATGAAGGAAGTTGTTGTATGGAGACCCAAGCATTAATTCCTCAGTCGATGAAATTTTGCTTGGTTATTGTATAGTATGAGCCGTAACTAAAATATAAAAAAATCCAAAAAAAATACACCTAAGTTAGGTATTTATAAGCTAAAAATCGTCACTACTTTTAAAAAACTCGTATCTCGAAATAGATAATTTTTCCGAGTGCACTTTATGACCATTACGTCAAGGTTCAATTTCGTTCACGTATTGATTTGAGATACGAGATTTTTTCAAAGTAGTGACGAAACACAAAAATCTGTTTATATTAGTAATTTAATTTAATTTCTGCTGGGATATTTTTTTTATATTTCATATATTGTTCCAATACGTTACATGAGTATGTCTATGTTGAAGAAAGTTTTAACGGAGCATTTTTTTTATTTTTTTTTTTGGATATTTATTCAATACTCTTTATTTATTGATACTTTATCATACTTTCAAGTTTTTTCGGGCTGACGAATTACTGCTGGGTCCACTACCTTTATTTACTGCACTATAAAACTAAGTCTAGTGGATACAATTTGTGATACGACTCTAAGTGCCGGTTAAGCACCAGTAGATATTCCTGCACTCGACTTCTGACCGGAGCGTGTGGTCTTCTTCTCTTTAGGGAAACAAGATAGAAGATCCTTAATTAGCTTTCCATTAATTGGTATCCACTCACTTCCCACCAATATTGTAAACGCGAAAGTTTTTAAGTAAGAATTTTGTCTGTTACCACATCACGTCTAAACCGCTGAGCCGATTTAAGTGAAGTTCGGTATACAGTTTGAGCCCTGAGGAATATAATTGGAAGGTTTTTATCCCGGAAAATTGGATAGTTCCCAAGGAATAGTGATAAACGAACTCTACGCGCACGGAGTTACGGGCAACAGCTTGCTGTTATTATATTTGATTATTTTCATTATTTAAAATTTACTACAGCAAATTGGTATCAAAATGTAGTACTTTTCCATTTATAAATTCATAAATTATTCAGAGCATTTTGCTAATTGACTTGTTCAATATTGGCTTGCAAAGGCAATAAAATTTTGGGTTCCCTGCTTCAAAATAATGAAACTGAACTCCTGTAAGTTCACTTCATTATTCGTCTGTCAAGAGTATATTGTCAAAAACAGGTGAAAATATCAAGTTGAAACTAGTCTTGTTCAACTCTAAAAAAATAAAGTTTCTGAGTTGTTGACGCGATTAAAGCATACAACGATTAGAAGCATATTTTTATATATTTTTTAAAGATGTAACCCTGTAGACTACTTCTCGCTGTCTATAATTACCGCTGAATAATAAAGTAGCCTTCAAACAATTTAATTTTATAAATTCGTCATTTATAAAAATGGACCTAGTGATCTTTCCTGATAGACCTAAATCGACCTCGTCATTTTTCCTTATAGACTATAGATAGAATAAGTCGCCAAAAATAAAAAATAAAAAAATAGTATAATAGTAAAATAGTATAGCCCGCTCTACAATTAAAAGCAGCGAAGTGAACCTGTTAAGCGTCATGTATGTTTTGTATTTTGTTCTATGTTTGTTTTAATGGCGTTAAATAAATGTATTTTATTTATTTCTTTCTTTATACGAAAACAAAACGAAATTAGTAATTTGCAAAAAAATATTTATTTTCAAGTACTAACTCATTTCAGCTTTGCCTTTAATTTGTACGGAACCCACAGAACTATTTTTATGCCGCCCTTTACCGGTTTTTATAATGTCTACAAAATTTAAAATTTGAAAACAATAATTGTACTAATCTAAAATTTATTTATAGGGCTTTTTTAAGATCCCCAAAAATTAAACAAACGAATGTGTGTGCCCACACATTTTCACTAATTTATTAATTCATTCATTGATTTATTTGCATTAAATGTGTTGTGTGTGTTTTATATTCAAACAAAAAAGGAAATACTGTGGATATTAGGTAAACTAGTTTGGTTCTAATTGAGTGATTAACAAGTAGAAACAATTAATTTTGTGGGTTCTAATCTTCCCTAATCCTGTGCCTATTGCTAGGACTAATTCGCTTAACAAGCCTAATTCATCAACTAGCTTCAGGCTTAGTAAACCGACTTATAACTTTCTGTTAATCTGGCATTTCTATTGGGCTTCCGGGATTTCGAAAATAATCTCGTGCGGATTCTCAAAAAAAAACGTTGTGTCTTTATTACCAATAATATAAGACACGTATTTGGATAAAATTTGGTATGCGGATAGCTGAATCCGTGGAATATCACATGAGATCATTTTTATATCAATATCCCCAAGGGGTCAAGATAAAAACGCGAAACCTCAACCGCTAAGTCTACTTATAGAGACTTCGTATTTAGCATTGGTGTTTTTTATGCAATAGGTATTAATTACGATCATGATGTAATTTTTGGAAAATCCTGGGATCATCATCATCATCATCGTATCAGCCGTAGGACGTCCACTGCTAGACATAGGCCTCCACCTTAGACTTCCAGTTGCCTCCATTGGAAGCGGCTTGCATCCACCGTGAACCCCCGACTTTGACCGTCCATCTTGTTGGCGGACGTCCTACCCTGCGCTTGTCGATCCGCGGTCCCCACTCAGGAACCTTTCGGCCCCTCTACGATCAGTTCTCCGTTTTAATAATTCCTGGAATATCAATACCATGTTTACAGAAACAAATGCCAATAAAGGCTGGTAAATAAATATTAAGAAAGTAAAGTTAATAATAAAGCCAGATTAAAAATCTCAACAAAGCCTAACAAGTAAATATTTAGAAAGTAATGTTTCTTAAATATTATATTTGACTTCGATAGGTTATGTCCTAGATATTTAGAAATGATAATTTAGAATTATATTTTTTTACATACTTATTAAGAATTTGTTTTTAAACGTCTCAATAATATTCAGCCACGATTCACTCCGTAATGAATGACATGCGGTCTTGATCCTAATAATATAAAATTATATACCTAAAACAACGCGCAAAGAGTTTTAACAACGACAAGTAGACAATACAAGTCAAACTATCAGCATCTGTCATTCAACTTTTTTTGTTAGGATCAAGAACAAATGATTTTTTTAAAATTTAGAATTGAATGTCTTCAACGGTCGCAATTTATTTCGTCTTTCCAATCGAGTGATTTTTTTTATAAGGTGAGTGCCAGTATTCGATTCCAATATAATAAATTGTTAAGATTTTGTGGAAATCCCGTATCCGTTCACTTTGATGTATACCAGCCATATCTCAAATGTCTCCGGGACAATATATAAATGAAGAGTCATATTATGTGTAGTTCCGTGAGGCAATTTGGGCGGTTTTCACTTCAACCTTTGATTACGAGATCAAATGAAAATGTAAGGGCAATAAAAATCTAGGATTTTATATACCAAATTTCGTAACAAAATTAAAAAAGATTGTCTCGATTTATGAAAAAAAAAAAACGGCCAAGAGCGTGTGGGACATGCCCAGTATAGAGTCCCGTAGCCATTACGAAAAATCAAGTATTTTTTTTTCCTAAGGATTTCGTATTGTGTACGGAATCTTCCAAGTTTAGGTATATTTTACACCTTAGGCTGCTATTTACTCTTAACAACAATAATTCTCAAGAAATCTTAGCCGCTATATTTTCCCTTGTAAATTTGATATATTTACCATTCTGAATTTTTCCAAAATTTTCCACTCACCTGCTTAGATTTTAGATTGGGGGACGCTCGATTTTAATGAAAATTTGCATTTTAATGTTTTAGAGCATGAGCAGTGAAAACCTATTTTTCCCTCTACGGTGGCTATTTGAATGTCTTGGGTAAAATGGCTCGTTCTATGCTCTTGTTGTAAAATCTACTATTTTCACGAATTAAGTAAACTATTTCATTGTGTTAGAGGTTATTTTTTCCGGATTATTATAATTAGTATGTCTGATGTTTGTGAATAAAGTAAAAGTACTAGCGGATTTTTTATTATTTTTTATTGTGCCTTTGCTACGTTTGTGCAACAAGTCATTATGAAGTATATTATGAATTAAACTATGAGTAGCAAGTTACAAATTCGAGCTTATTTTTACAAGCTAATTACTTACGATGTTCTATAGACCTTAGCGTTCTAGATTACAAGTCCCGGCAAATATTTTAACATCGCAAATACTTTAATGCAATTCGAATTTCAATTTTTTTTTAAAGAAATATATGACATCGTAAATAACATCTTGAAATACGTTTTCTACATTAGCATTGAGTAAAAAATATTAACGACTTCCTTGGAACAGGTAAGAATAAAATATGGTGCTCGTTAGAATCTGGCGGGTCGTTAGGCGTTGCTTGCCGACCGCTAAGTAACAATGTTCTGGAAATGACAGAAAAGCTGTTCGCTTATAATGGGACCAGAGGGGGCTATAATGAGTTAACAAATTTAAGCCCTTAACTCGCGCTTAGACAGCAATTATTGGGTTACGGTTCGTAAGCAAGATCTTGCAACGTGGCATTCACTTCTAAATTAAGCTGGATAGCTAGAGGTTTTTAACTTTCGTTTAAATGAACTTTTAATTGAGGTATTACAGTCTTCTTCAATAATCATACATTAATAATTTCGTGTAAACATGTAACTAAATATACAGTAGCTTTACTGCAAAGTAAGCAAAATAATCTGAATCGAAACATGACAATGACTAATATTAAAACAAATGTGCTCATGTGCTTACCTTCTTTATTAACAAAAAATGATATATTTAATGGATATTTATTAATAAAACATAACGCAGTACAAATCAAAATAAAGGTAATTAAGGCAACTAAAACTACATGCAAACTAAAGTTATAAATAAAAAAGTTGCCTAAAATAAATCAAATTGCAGTAAATGTTCGTATGTCAACTCTTGCAATTTGAAGCTAATCGATATTCCTTGATTTGATTTACTGGGGAGTGTTATCTCGTATAGACAAAGCAAGTATTAGTATAGTCGATAGAAAGAAAACAATTTAATTATTCATCTCAGTTAAATCCTTTTTGTATAATTTTACGTACCTACTCATGTAACTTTTTACAAATTTGACCCTCATAATCCTTTTCGAAAAGACCAATGTAGCCAAGTAAACAAAAATTTCAAGTAATTTTATTCCACTTTCTAATAGTCAGATGTCTTGAAATTTCGTGCTTACCTATACTACATGATTGAAAGCTCCGGCTAGAATTTAATAATCAAATACCGCCACAGAATAAGTAATAGGGTACTAGTACAGTAGTTTCTATCCCTCGCAAAAACGATGTCTTTCGCACACGAGGACGTGTACTGCTAGGTTTCTAATACCGTACTTTCACTTTTCAGGAATAAAAGTCGTATATTTAATACTAATCCTACTGGGCCCACGTGGGAACTACGGCCCAAGCCCTCTCATCCTGACAGGAGGTATGTACCCAGCAGTGGGATATAGGCTGGAATGATTGATGAGGTAAATCAATGGTAGTTTTCCACAACTGCAAGATTTTTTAATTTAGATTCGTAGTTTTAAAGATGGCCTACAAGCAAATATTAGAGGCAAATGATTTTTTGGCGGAAGAGGTGCTAGACACGAAATTTTTAATCTCCAGATTTATCAATTTCGTCTTATGTATATATAGTGAAGTCCAATTGATCGGGTGCAGAAATCTAGAAAACAACCGCCAAAATTTACCACCTTCTTACTCGTTTATTATAGTTATGTGTTTTTTATCTTTTGTCTACGTCTTTTTTGTTAAAAAGGCGATGCGTAAATAAGACGGCATGCACAATTCTGGAGATCGACCGAATTAACTAAAGTTGTCATTACGCTGAAGCAATTTTCGCAACAGCAATAGTTTCCGTCTCCCATTCATTTGATCTCCTGGAAAACAAAAGGAAATTCTAGCAAATGTTTCAAAGGTGAATCGCGAACGTGGAGTGAAAATAATGAAATTGGCTTGTGGATTTTCCGTTCGCAGAAATTCGCAATCCATTTACAACTTTATCTCACCACGACTCTTACCTCAAGCAAAAATAATATAATTAATCAATTTGTAGCTTAAACATCCGTTGTGGAATTTGCAGTTTGCAATAATGAGGTAAGATTAAGGTAAACTTCTGAGTGCACAACACGTTAATGCCCAATAAATGACACTGCTATAACCTCTATCTTTTGCTTAGGACATAAAGTGAAACTATTGGTCAGTGACAATACGTTTACTTATTAAATACAAAGAAAATAGAACTGGTACAATTATTTGGCGTTTTCAAAACTAATGAGCAGTCTATGTAGTAGCAAATTATAGTTCAAAAAGTCGTATTTTCAATCGAGTGTAGAAATCACTATGTACAAAATTTACTTCTTTTGTTCAATACACGCGAGTTTTGTCTTCAAACCTACAAACTCGTAAACAAAGTCTAGCGAAGCAAACTCTACCATGTTTACAGATCTCTCACCATATTGACGTCTAGCCTAACAACAAGTATGAAAACCTAATTAAGAAGTCAAACAGACGCAGGGACCGCATCCACGGGTTTAATTACACTTCTCCGAGGCTCGAGGGCGTCTTGTGCTAGTCTTAAGGCCCAGTCACGACTTTGTGCGACCGCGAGAGTTTTCTCTGTTCATTGCTTGCTGTCATGCAACCGTTGAGTAGCGAGCGTCTCGACCACGCAATGCAATGAAGAGATCATTGAAAGAAAAATACCTAGTCCACGTTAATCAGGATAGCGATGGGCAATGAGGGTTCCGTATAAATTTTGAAGCCAACAAAAAAAGACGTTTGTGCGTTTGTGGTTATTGAAAATAGGGTCTATGGGATTCGTGCTCCCATTTTTTTTTTCTCATTCACATACAATAATCATTGCAAATTTAATCTATACATTTCATTTAAAATTACATTTCATTTGTCTTTCAGAAAATCCAGCCGGTGAATAAAAAAATGCGGTGAAGCTGACGCGTGACGATCTCACAGACCGTGCAATAAATGTTCAATGCACTGAATATCTTCTTTAGCATCTACACCAACCATATATTCTTAGTTTTCTGTCGCTCTGCTAATTTCGCATTTCGAGCTTCACGACAGACGGGATTAACAGACTTCGGCGGCATGTGCAGTAATACGTAGGCATCCATTCCCAGCTAATATGAAACTCGAATATACAGGTTGATTCCGGAGACGATCAGGATCAAACGTAACTGACTCGGTTAACAAGTCAGTAACAAGCTAGCGTTCCGTAGCAGTAATTAGTTAGTATTCTTTTGATTTTCATTTTTTCGCGTGTGTGAAATCTCGAACACAAGTCCTGACTCATTCTGTAGGTACGGTGTACATGTGCTATCGATTTCAACAATAAAAGTCGTCTGTCATTCAACACAAAGCTCAAAATGCGACCTTTACCCTCAAAAATTCCGCTTCAAAAATTGCCTTGCCGTGGCATTATGCTGAGTGGGGACCTATATACTCGTATTTAGCGTCATGCATGTCTTGTTCTATTGTTATGTTAATCATATTTTGGGGCGTTAAATAAATGTGTTTTCTTTTTTTTTTTAAAAGATACCCAGACGAGACGGTTCGAGGAATAAAACGGCTGTCACTACACTTCTATGCTATAATACGCGCTGCAACAATTTCATCTATCAAAGAATAAAATACAGGGCGGCAAGCTCAGCCGTCGTACCTAACAGGAAAAGGGACACTAACATTTTTTTGCGAAATCACGTGAAATAGGTACTTGCTTCATAGATTCAGAATCAGGAAAGCAAGCGCTAAGTCAGATTTTTTTTAGTGGATAACTTTCGGAGATATCGTAAGCTTAAAGGGCGCAAACGCCTGAGATATTCTCATAGTAAATATAATAAAAAAGCTAACACTTTCAGAAATTCAGTAGGTTTTCTTGGTGTTCTTGCTCGGACTTCTTGGCTACTTGTCAAAAGCCGACTCTTCACGTTAATTAAGGTCTTCTTCAAATATTGACGCAGTTATACATTAGAGTAAGCACCTTGTATTTCAATCTTTTTTTTTCACTAGGTACTACTTTGATATATTTATAAGTATTTAGAATAAGTACAATTTACACCATTACAATAAAAAATACAAATAAAATTGTCCCACAGTCAAATAAAACAAAAAACCTTCCTGTTTATAAGTTACTTATAAGGCAAACACGTCGTCAAGAGCACGTCACTGGTATGGACCCCAAATCGCAAGTCGCATTACCTCTTTCTATAGTTAACCCAACTTTTTGCGCGAGATCACCGCCAGCTCTAGAGTTCCCATTTCGATCTTATTCTGACACATCACTATCCTCAGATTGAGAACTATTCTATACAATTGGCCAACGTAAAAAGTGAACAAAAAGACGCCTCACTGAAGACTCATCATTTTTTCAGTTTCACCTACAGACATTTGCCTAAATGCATCATTTGATGAAAACATTATTCGATAACACGTCATTGTTTTATAAAGTATCAAGACTAAGACACTCAATTCAGTTGCAAGGTGTAATAAAATAGAGTTAGAGATAGGATTTTCATCAGAGGACTGGCATTCAGCCATCGACATTTATGTACGTAAAAAACGTAGATGACAATGTATTCAGTTCAGCCTATGTTTTTTTTTACTAAAACTGACAAACGAGCTTCCTGTTCACGGTGGTTGGTGTGAAGGCGGCTATTAGAATATTTTAGGTATTCTTTAGTCTAGGTAAAATAAAACCGGTTCAACTCTCATCTCCAATAATAATATTTCTAGAAATATCGCTGCATATTTACGGTTTTTATCACGCTACATAAATTCAAAAAAAGATTTCTACGACTAGTAAGTACCTAAAAATCTTTATAAAAACCGTTTTATTTAGCCACAGTAAAACGTGGGTGAAGGAGAAACATCGTGAGGAAACCTGCACGCACCTGTAAAGCAATTAATTCTGAACGGAGGTGTGCCCAGCGCTGGGTCGTATACCTATAGCCTGAGGCGATAATGAATCTTTACAAAAAATACTAACATTATAATCAGTAAAACAGTTTGTATTGTATTTTATGTATGTTTGTATGTATCTGCAATGTACAGTCGAGTTTTTTAACTTCCGAGAAAAAACTCTATCAAAAATATATGAACACACTTCGACGTCGTTCACATATTTTTAATAAAGTTTTTGTCCAAATTATATTAACTGTAACTGGGCGACCGAACTTTGCTCGGGCTAAAACGATAATAATTAAATCACCCGCGTTTTCCCAGAGATAAGACTAAGCTACATCGATTTGTCATCCCCGAAAACCCCCACATACCAAATTTCATCGAAATCATTGGCGCCGTTTCCAAAATCCTTGAAATATTATTATTAATATAATATAAAAGATAATTAGATAATATAAAAGAATTATATAATACTAGCCTGTCACCCACGACTCCGTCCGCATAGAATTCGGTTTTCACTATCCCGGTGGAACTATGAAATTTTCCGGGATAAAAACTATCCTATGTCTTTCCCGGGGACTCAAACTATCTGCATACCGAATTTCATCTAAACCAGTTCACGGGTTTAGACGTGATGAAGTAACAAACAAACAAATAAACAAAATTGTATTTGTGGAAAGTGGGATAATAGCAGAGTTCTTACTCGACTCTACATAGGTAAATCTTGAAACGAAGACTGCGACGATATTTTAAACGTCTTGAATTAAGATAGTTAAATGTAAATACTCTAAGCCAATATTGAATTATAGTTCAATACAGTGAAACGTTAACGACGGGTAATCTCCTATAAATTGAACTAGACGATTTAGTCCCTTATAGTTGGGTCTAACCGCAAATATTCTTGTAAATTGATATTAAATCTTTGGTCATCCTTCAAACTATTAATGGTATTGCCATTTGGATCTATTAACGTTCGCTGCGTGGTTTAGATTTAACTATAAAGTGCAAACCTGAATTGTTACTTATATTTAAAATTTTAGTCAAAATACCTAAACGGGACTTATCACGCTATTTTACACAAGTAATATTTACCTCGACGTTTCGGCAACATTACAGTTAAATAAATAAAACAAAAAATAAAAATATTACTTGTGTAAAATAGCCTGATAAGTCCCGTTAAGGTATTTTTTTTTTACCTTAGACTGGATAAGTTCTAGCACTACGCGGATTAGGATATTATTTTAAGATTCTTAAAATTATTTATATAATTAAAAATTTGTGCTTTAAAAAGTACATTCGGCCATTGTTCTTAATGTTAATTTGTTCTTTATAAAGTAAGGGAAGACTCACGAAGATAGTTTATTATTAACTAGCTTATGCCCGCGACTTTGTCTGCGCGGATTTAGATTATCGCGCGGTGGCGCCCTCTACCTAAATAAAAGGTATCCTATGTTGATCCTTGGGGTTCAAACTACCTATGTACCAAATTTAATCAAAATCGGTGCCATGGTTTCGACGTGAAAGCGTTACAGACAGACAGACAGAGTTACTTTCGCATTTATAATATTATATAGTAGGGATTAGCAGCTGTTAACTTTATGAGTCTTAGTTCAGCATCTGATAGATAGCCGCTAGCTTCGGAGATGCAAGGTGCGACCTAGTTGCTGGTAATTAATAGAAATATGGAGCCACAGGGGCGGACTTGCGCAATTAGTGCAACATTTGAGGCAGAACAGTGAACCTAATTTTTTTTTTATTATATTAGTGCCACATAAATACACACACACACACACACACACACACACACACACACACACACACACACACACACAGCTACCCACATGTCTGTTTTATTTTATTTCTTGGTGCCTAATATATAAGAACTAGCTTTTGCCCGCGACTTCGTCCGCGTGTACTTTAGTCATCAGGCTATATGTTTTATTTAATTAACCTCCATATTGTATGAAAAACCCCCTCCCTTATTGAAGTCGTCAACACCATACGGATCATTTAAATGGTGACCAGCCATATTTTTAGTGTAGAAATAAGGAAGTCTCATAAAAACTCCCCCCTAATAAGTCGAAAGCTACTTCTTCTTTCTTTATCTTTGCCTACGGAGATAATTTTTATTTGTTATCAGGACCCTTAATACCAATAGGTATAATTATGTATACTTACCTAATAGCAATTTTCACACTGCTAAGTCCAGAAATCAGAAAATTTCAATACAAACTTCACACCCCATTTTACCCTTTTAGGGGTAATTTTATCCATTTCACCTACATAGATAGTTTTTAATTGTAATCGAAAACTTGTATACCTATATTTTTCATATATCTAAATCCAGAAATGAGACAATTGCCATATAATCTTTACCCCCCCATTTGACACCTTTAGGGGATAATTTTATCTATTTCACCTACACAGATAATTTTAAATTGTAATCGAGAACTTGTATACCTACCTATTTTCATACTTCTAAGTCCAGAAATGAGAAAATTTCCATATAATCTTTACCCTCCATTTTATCCCTTTAGGGGGGGAATTTTATCCATTTCATCTGGACAGATACTTTTTAATTGTAATCGCGAACTTAAACACCTATTTTCATAGATCTAATTCCAGAAATGAGGAAATTTTATAATAGGGGTAATTTTATCCATTTCACCTACATAGATAGTTTTTAATTGTAATCGAAAACTTGTATACCTATATTTTTCATATATCTAAATCCAGAAATGAGACAATTGCCATATAATCTTTACCCCCCCATTTTACACTTTTAGGGGGGAATTTTATCCATTTCGCTTACACAGATAATTTTTAATTGTAATCGATAACTTATACACCTATTTTCACAGAACCAAGTCCAGAAATGGGAAATTTCCATACAAACTTTACCCCCCATTTTACCCCATTAGGGGGGAATTTTATCCATTTCATATACTCAGATAATTTTTGATTGTAATCGAAAACCTATATACTTATTTTCATAGATCTAATTCCAGCAATGCGAAAATTTCCATACTAACTTTACCCCCCCATTTTACACTTTTAGGGGGGAATTTTATCCATTTCGCTTACACAAATAACTTTTAATTGTAATCGAAAACTTATGTACCTATTTTCATACTTCTAAGTCCAGAAATGAGAAAAATTCCATACAAAATTTACCCCCCCATTTTACCCCTTTAGGGGGGTATTTTATCCATTTCACCTAAACAAATCATTTTTAATTGTAATCAAGAACTTATACACCTATTTTCTTACTTCTAAGTCCAAAAATGACAAAATTGCATATAAGCTTCACCCCCCCATTTCACCCCCTTAGAGGATGAATTTCCAAAAATCCTTTCTTAGTGCTCACTTACATCATAAAAGGAACCCCTGTACCAAATTTCAAGTTCCTAGGCCCAGCGGTTTTGGCTGTGCGTTGATATATAACCCAGTGAGTCAGGTTTGCCTTTTATATATATAGATTTTCATACTTCTAAGTCCAGAAATGAGAAAAATTCCATACAAACTTTACCCCCCCATTTTACCCCTTTAGGGGGGTATTTTATCCATTTCACCTAAACAAATCATTTTTAATTGTAATCAAGAACTTATACACCTATTTTCTTACTTCTAAGTCCAAAAATGACAAAATTGCATATAAGCTTCACCCCCCCATTTCACCCCCTTAGAGGATGAATTTCCAAAAATCCTTTCTTAGTGCTCACTTACATCATAAAAGGAACCCCTGTACCAAATTTCAAGTAAAAGACAAATATAATTCATTTATTCAGGCATTAATTACATAGGTATCACATAAACAGGAAAACTAAAACTAAACTACAACTAAAATAAAACAATACTTAAACTAAACACAATAACTAAAGAATAAAACAAACTAAAAATCCCCTCCCTGCATCGTGCCCGGTTCAAAAGTCCCCATTATCCCGGCAGCATTGCCCCTCTGTACAGCAATGGACACCTGTTGAACCAGCCACGATCCAGACCGGGGATCGCACCCCCTATCCTTGAGACGCCGACCTAAGTCCTTAAACAAACCAAGGGCCTCCGAACCCCAGGGCCCCGCCGTCTCCACCGCAACCGGTACAAAATCGTACACCGGCTCCAAGGCAGAATACTTCGCGTGCTTCAACCTCGCAGCATTTTCAGCCGCAGAACCAGCCACCCGCGAAGTTTGTCCCAAATGAGACGCAGCGTAAGTGCTTACACACGTTGCGTCCCATAAAAGACAACGCCCCTTCTGCCAAGGAACCAATGTGAGACCGTCCGGCCGCTTTCCGTCCACCCTACTAAGTCCCGGAGGTTCAAGCACAAATTTCAAGTTCCTAGGCCCAGCGGTTTTGGCTGTGCGTTGATATATAACCCAGTGAGTCAGGTTTGCCTTTTATATATATAGATATAAAGTATAAGATTGTCTGTTTTTAGCTCTAATTTTATTTATTTTTTTCTTATAAACGGTGTTGGTTGATAGAAGGTTGCTAAACCGTCTCAGATGTTGCTCTAATTTCGCAGTTGTCATAATTCACGATAAGCTTGATAATTGAATTGGTATTGAAAACTTTAGTAGTTTATGTTGTAATAGTTGGGAGATCGCGCAGTTCGAAACTAGTACAAATTTTAATACCTAAACTCTAGTAGTATCTCTATAATAGCGAGTCGATGTACAAATGTGAAGCATAATTTTTATAAAAGAAGAGAAAAATTAGATCAAAGAAGGCGAACTTATCCTGTTCTGGGACCTCTTTCAGGTAAATTAATATCAAAATAAGTTATAAAAATTTATCGTAAAGATGAAAAGTACCTTCTATCTTACATTATAGTCCACACGTAACCATGGCCGTTGGAACGGGATTGTATCGTAATTTTAAACAGAACTAATTACGTGACTAGGGACTGTTTCACCACCCATTGATTAATTTTAACTGACGGATAAATGTGATGCAGTCTCCGTCTATTCGAACAAAACAAACAGAGACGGCTTCACACTTATCTGTCAAATAAATTAAATTAATGGATGGTGAAACAAGGTGTAAGATGGCCTAGTGGTTAGAAAACCTGACTACGAAGCTTAAAGTCCCGGGTTCGATTCTCGTGTCGGGGCAGATATTTAATTATGAAAAATACGAATGTTTGTTCTCGGTTCTTGGGTGTTAACACCCAAACTATGTATTTAAGTATTTAAATATGTATTTAAGTATTTATCTACCTATATTATTATATGTATCCGTTGCTGAGTACCCATAACACAAGCTTTGCTAAATTTATTTTGGGACTAGGTCAATTGGTGTGAATTGTCCCGTGATATTAATTTATTTATTTATTTGTAAAATCTTAACACATCAAACTTACAGTACATTATCTATTCATCGCTGACGTCATATCTGGTCTCATTTAAATACAAATAGCCTCCGTACCCGATGTGTTGCCATCCTAAGTGTTTATCTAACCCAACGTCTCACAAAGAGAATCCTTGTTAGACCACAACAATGTCCCCATCATGTTCCTACATAAATGTTTATGATACCGATAAGCTAAACCTAAATAATGCTTTGCAGGTTAACATTTTCGCTGATATTGTTATAATAAGTACATTTTATGTTGGAATAGCAATAAAAGATCCTATCGGCATTGTTTTAGAAATAATTAAAGTAGAAATATTTAGCTGTTTATGTTATAAGTGACGATAAAAGTTCGAGTCTTATTGGTTAGAAGCGATATAGGTATATTATTATTATTATTATTTATAATGCACAGGCAGCTTATAGCTGATGCGTGCATATCACTGTTCACTTGTGTTATTGTCTTCAAAGTACTTATCAAGTCTGTTTTTAAAAGAATTCACTGAGGGTGCACTGATCACTGTCTCGGGCAAACTGTTCCACTGTTTCACGATGCGGTTGCCCAGGAAATGGCGCCTGGGGTTGCTTTTACTTAGGGTGCGTGATCAGTTTCAGAGAGTGACCTCGCAGTCTCTCATTCATGCTCCGTGTAAATATGTCACTTAGTTCAGGTACATTATAGTGTCCGGTTAATATTTTGTAGGTTTCGATCAGATCGCCACGCTGCCTCCGCCTCTCCAAAGTAGTGGCACTACTAAATATCAAACGATTGTTAATACACCATATTTTATTTATAGCAGTAAGTTTCTAGGTACATTGCTGACAGTTTTAGCTTAATTGAATTGTCAAAAAAACATTACCTACGTTTCAGTATCAAATCGTATCATATCGCATGGTAGAGCCCCTACAAGATGAACGAAAAAAAGGCGGGGCTCTACCTACCTTTTTTCGAACCATTTCGTCTCATTCCCAACCCCCATTTGGTTCCTCCTCAGAAAGTCCAGATTTACAGGCTAAGATGCAGTAAGGGAACATAAGGTTCCATTGGTCTAGCTTTTATACCTTAAATTTTATTGATACCTAAAATACGGCGATTTGGCCACTCATCCGCTCACTCACTGACTCCTTTTTTTCCGTTTTTGATGGGATTCTACACCTGTCCGTTACCATTTCAATATCATTATAGATACCACCTTTCTTTCTAATCTTTGTTATTTGCCGGTACTTATTCTTTATTGACTTCACAGGAAAAAAATCCCTAGTAATGTTGTAACTATTCAGACGCAATTCTGAAGCTAAAAAGTTCGGCCATAAAGCTAAAATAAATGTCCTTCGACCACAGATTGCCGTCTAGAATTTATCATTTATTTCCAGAGTCCGTCCCTGGTGACACATGAACATGACACGCCGGGGTACCGCTGACCTGTTTCCCTTGCCACCTGCGACCAGTCAATTTACCTTTTAAAAAAATCTCATAAAACCTCCGCCCCAAAGAAAAGCAGTATGTTGACTTAACTCACATACATGCCTTAACGGGAGCGCGCCCCAATTTCCGCATCCAAAGAAAATGTGTCTTTACCCCTTTGCCACTTTTGCTTTTTAGGTCTATATCGCTGTGGATTTTTGATGGTCGCTTGCACCGTTCTGTTATGTAGATTTTGAGGAATGCAAAGGAATGGTTGAGACCTGAAGCGCGATGTTTACGGTATTCAAATTGCTGTCACATACCCGGACATAAGGTTTATATAACGTGTGCTATTCAGAGGTGAGATTTAATTAAAATATTCTATTCACAGCTCAGTGTGAAGTTCTTAAGTGAGCAAGTTAATAACTCCTCGGTTCAAATGGCGCACCGTGACGTCAAAGTTGTTCATAATTACAGTTAATTTTGCACTTATTTAGCTTGGTTTAATAGCGTATCTTTTTACATTTTTCTACACCTGTATGACCTGTAACATAAACTACAATGTATTTAAAAAAATAACGTATCTAATGCTGTTTGAAAAGATATATCTACACAAAAACAACTATCTTTAAAAAAAACCGTAAATTCAAAACCACGAGCTGAAACAAGAAAACCCGTATTCCCAGAGATGAGACCAAGCTTACGCGATAACTTCCACAAATCAAAAAAATACCACATTAAAAAAAAATCAAATACATTGAAATTAAATAAACTCTTACTTTAATAATATAATAATAATCCTATGGCCACTCAGTAGGGACTTCAACACATCTCGGTCCTGTGCTCCGGCTTTTAGATCCCGCCACTGTTTTCGCTTGAGGAGATTTTTTTTATTTATATTTTGATTAATTGGGTAACAACCTGTTTAAAAAAAGTCTAACTATCTATTACTTTGATTATCTAAACATATTGAACAAGTATATTTTCTATTGTCAATCATACAAAACATGACAAAGATGAGGCGAGTCAAAGTTCGAGTAGCGTGCCGTCACGCGGAACTTTAACAAAACTGATGTATTCATATTTTTTTCTTTAATTGACGAAAGAAAAATAAATATCCAATATTTTATGATATATGTGAGGTGCAGAGTGCAGAGACAAATATCAATCGGAAACATGTTACATCAAAACAAGACTTCTACATAATGCAAGCAGACGATCCGAATACAGTCCGTTACCAAGTGAAATGAATTATGCAGTCGAGTCGAGCTTTGAAGGTACATACTTGAGGATGCATCGGAAATCCGATCAGTATTTTGCATGGGTGCGATTTTGATTCGGCGACGCATTTCGAGGGCTTTGCAACTGGAATAGAAGTCGGGTAGGGCTTAGAGACTTTGAACATGTGTAACATATGTAATGTTTTGCACTCCTATATTTAACACAACGCATCTCTCTCCCCGTCCAGAAGGTAGAGACACGTTGTATGCTAAGAGACCATAATGATGCTCTAAAAAGGGAATAAATATCGTTGTAATAAGTTTTTTTTCCGTTCTTATACATATAGACTCATGAGTTGCTCAGCGAGCTATGGAGAGAGTTATGCTTGATGATTCTGTACGGGCTGATTGTGGACGCGAGGGTTGTGGACGTCCGATGGCTGATATGATGATGATGATAAATTATTTTTTTAATAAACTCCTTTGTTTACTTACTTAACTTAAAATAGTTGGACCTACATGAATGTTTTGCTGACATTAAAAATGTTTTTATTCCCCGTGTATTTTAATAATTAACTATCGTTTATTATTATATAATTAATTAATAAATACTTATGTTATCTGTGTATAAACAAGTAATTTAAATATTTATCAATCAATAGACTAAACTTCAGTATCAGTGTTCGTCAATAGGAACTATAATTCTACGACTAAAACCTTCCTTCTCTCTTTAGCCTTCGAACCGTAATTTAATTTCATTATCGCATTAAAAATCGCCCGTAAATATATGTTTGGTTGAAATAATAGCGTGTTGTTGAATTAAAAAAAAACATAAGTGCATGCAAATAACACTGCACTTTTAAATAAAATCGTGTACTATTTTTGCCACGAGATCCTTATAATAGTTAGAACCATTTTAGTTTTAGTAATAATGTTGTTTTCTTTTAATGTGATATTTTTTATTGCATCAGACTTTGCGGTGGTCCATATCAATGAACTAAAACAATTACCCGCGACCTTATTATAGCTATATGCATGTTCATGCAGTTCTCCTCCACCTCCACCCTACAAAAACACACACAAATTACATAAACCTATCAGATGGTTGCTTAAAATGGGGACGTGCTTATAATGATATTTATGGATTATGTATGATCAACATAAACTCAACCAGTTATTTTAGACATACTACTACCTATTCAAAATAATGTAGATAATATTTTTTATCTACACCCATATAGCAAATCCTTCATTATATGCGTTCAAAAATCATAGATAATGACCAGCATTGCGACATTGGATTCTATTATGAACAAGAGATTTCTTACATCTAATGATGTATAAAATCTCTTACACACAGGCTAAAAACAGTGCTCGACCGATGGTCAGCGCTGACCGTCGGTCAGCGTAGCTATACCTATCTATGCAAATCTATGAATGCGCACACAGCTACGCTAACGGTACGTGTGTGATTTTGTGCGCGCGTATGGTCGGTCGAGCCGTCGGTCTGGCTCGTCGGTCGCGCGTGCGTCGATCGACCGACGAAAGACCGACGAGCTATGAGATTGGATGCGTTCAATGCTTCGCTGACGGAGCGACCGACCTGTGAACGTACAGTTCGTCTTCAACGTAGCACTGAATGAATTTTCGCAACCGACGGTCAGATCGTACGGTCAGGAGGTACGAGTACCGTCAGTCGAGCACTGTTTCCAGCCTTACAGTACCGGTGCAGTAGTCCCGCAAGTCGTCGGGCGCATACGAGCTGGCGCAGGTCGTGGGGCGCGCATCGAGCGCAGCTCGTGAGGCAGACATACCTAGTTCTCGTTTATGCAGGTCATTCTCAATGGTTCTTGATCACTTTTATCTAATATATGGATGTAGATAAAGTATTGTATGCAACTCTACGTAATTAGGCCTTAAAACACTCATGTGACCCTATTATGAAACTCGGCGTACACTCGTGTTTTAGAAGAAGAAGAAGATTGATTTATTTGCCAACATGAACAATACAGGATAGGCACACAGAATACAAATAAACAATAAACTAATATATTTATGTGTTTGCCAGTCCCTTGCACTGTGACAAAAGGAACAGGCTCAGCTTATGCTGCGCTTGCTCAGAAGCTGCCAGCGCTGGTTTTCAGCCTGCCCCCGTTGACTCAGGCTAGAATGGCTTACATAGCAGGTAGATTGGCATTGGCATGCAAGTAAAAAAAAAAATGAAATAAAATAGAAATTAGAAAAAAAAAACAACAATAAAACTAAAATATCAACTCATACTCTCTTTTTGAATATAAACTATTTAATTAACAATTACTTAATTAACTAACACTTGAGAACAACTTTTAAGGACCCCTATTAAGATACAATTGCATAAATAACTATAGTAACATCATTCAAATTAAGAATAATAATGTTTTGGGTATTGTGTCTATCTAGTAGCATGGTGGGATCAAAACTAAAGCAAAATATCAAGTGTAAAACCCACGCGCCAATAGTCCTTTTGCCACCATTTAATAAAAAACAAAACCCTCCTTCAAGCAGTCGGGTAAAAATATCCAAATACCGTATTCGTAGGAATTCTTTAAAACAAATGTCCGTCACAATTAAAGTATAATATACTTAACAAGCTTATTGCAGCGCTTCTCGTTACAAGAAGCCTTGGAAGTGCAGATCATACGGTCTTACAACAGCACGGAACAATCCAAGAAATATGCGTAATATTTTATGCCTGTATTGAAATAATATTAATAGTAAGGTACACGTACGAGTGCTCGTCACTGACCCAATAGTTGGCATCTATAATCTTATGTCATTAGCATTAGCAAAAGAGATGACAGCAGGGTGTCGTCTATTGGGCATCAGCGTGTCGAGCACTAGGACGTTTATCTTACGTCAATTCACACTAATATTATAAATGCGAGTGTGTGTTTGTATGTTTGTCCGTCTTTCACATCGAAACGGAGCAACGGATCGACGTGATTTTTGGCATAAAGTTAATTTATGGGCCAAACAGTGACATAGATTACTTTTTATCCCGGAAAATTGCATAGTTCCATACTCCAGCAGGGCTAGGTACCACGAAACTCGAAGCTTGTATCGTACCTTCCCTCTCGCTCTCGTGTTAAATAGTATAAGTGTCAGAGGGACGGCACGACACGATCTTACTCAGTTTCAAGTTTCGTAGTAGCCCTGCAGTTCCTAAGTTTTTTAACCGGTGAGAGTCTGATAGCATTATATTTATTCATCAGTTAATTATTAGAGAATATTGAACACCTATTTTACCTTAAATACAAACATTGGAACATAGAACCTTCTCCTTTTTTAAAGCAGTACTGCGAGCAATGCCCCGCCTATTGCCACTTCAGTTTCGCAATTTTTTAAACTATGTCGGTAACCTTAGTTCTACTGCGGATATCATTTCTGATTCTATCCCGCAGAGAAACTCCGAGCCCCCTCAGCCCTCTCCATAGCCCTCTGAGTGACTTTGATTTTGATCGACAAGAGAAAAAATACCTACGTGTGACTGTGTTTTTGATTGAGAAGAGAAAAAATACGTGTCTGATATATTTTGAAAATACAACTGACTGACTGATGTTAGTACATATTTTTAGGAATCTTGCTCATTGATTAAATAATACTTTAGTGGATTAAAACATTAACTTTTATAGGCTTAAATTGGATTCATTCACACTAATCACATTATACATTAAGTTTGGAAACGGGCCGAAATGTGGATTTCAACTAATACAATGAGTCGATCCTGCACGTTTCCGCTACGTTTCAATGGAAACGCACCTCAGTACCATTCTTTGAGCGAAATATTAAGGATTTCCGTTTCACTTATTTGAATTATTGCCAGGTACTTTTTACGTCTTTTAGTACTCCATCAGCCGTATCTACATGTTCCCAGGGAAAATAGTTTAGACCTTTTTAAACGAGGTTACGGTGCCCGTCATTTTTTGATAATACCAGCCTTTATATTATTACCCGCGGTATTTTACGCATAAAACATTACGTCTACTAATGAGGGTATATAAAATATCACTAGATGGCGTTAGTGTCGTGAAGTTCTTTTAACGTTATGGTCTTGCTTGCGATTGGATTGTTAGTTATTTAACCAATTACAAACGAACGTGGCACAATGTCAAAGTTGTCAAACGGACCTCACGATATTAGCGTTTTCTTGTCGGCTACAGAAACTTCATTGAATTGAAATTCTGGGATTTCATAAAAAAATTCTGAGAGATCCTATAAATCCTATAAATCCAATTTTCAAATCTCTACTCGACCAACTTCTTACTTAATTTGCATTCCAATACTGGTACATAATTAATAGATGAAGTTAATTGTTTTATATGTATTTACCAATTATATCATGAAAATCTTTTTTTTTTAGAAATGAAAATATATAAATTTTGCCTGGAAGAAATTGCTCTGAAGCGATACAGTCGCCTGTTGCTTACCTTATATAATAGTTTTTTTTCTATGTTTCTGTTTCTCTATTTTTTTAAATAGATGATGTACAATAAAGGGTAATAGTAACTTCTTTGTATTTTATACTTAAGTTGACAGGTAATCACTTGGTTTAAGTAATTTATATCCAAATATTTATTTAATAATATAAGTATTACACGATTGATTTAAAAAGCCACTAGTTTGAACAAAAATTAAGTGTGTCTCGTTTTAGTTACTAAATTCAATAGACACGAACACAGAGTAGTGTATATGGTTACTGGTATTAAAAAATCATATTTAACGTTTTTTGGCAGGTAATCATCGAAATAAATATTACTTATTCATCCGTAAAAAAAAAACAAAGTAAGTAAATAAAAATTTGTTAAATCTTGTTTTTACTATCGTACTCGGGCTTATTTTAGTACGGAAGTTTGTGCCTGCCTTCTTAAGGCATAAAATATTCATCTTAATTTTTACATTAACCTAACTTTTTGAAATATATATCAACGGCTAACTTCAACGCCATGAACTATAGAAATCTGAAATTTGCTGTTCGCATAAGCTACATACTAGCACAAATACTAGCTTATAAATTCTTACGTTAGCTTAGCCTCATGCTTTTATTATAATTTTCTTCCATTCTTTTTGTGGAGGAATTTCAATAAAACTATTGCAAAAGGAAATACGATCCCGAACAGAATGAATCATATTCCGATTCTCATATTCAAGAAGTCGATACAGGAAACCATTATAGTTTTTATATTTCCGTAAATACCAGTACTACACTAACTGCTACACTAATAGTAATTGATTTATCTGTTTACTGTATTGACGTTAGCAAAGTTTTACAAAATAAGTAAATAATTCCGACCGACCGACACCTGAGGCGAGACTGTTTAATGTTTAATGTTTATTGTTCTGTGTCCGCTTTTGTAATGTGTATTAATGTTGTTTTAATGTAAATAATTTTGTATTTATTTTTTTTGTATTTTGAGTATTTCTGTTTTTCTTCACGTAATTGTAATTCTATGTCTATCCTCTATTATAATACATTGTCTTCTCGTAATTAGGTTAGCTGGAAGGGATAAGCTCGCCTTTGTTCTCCTCTCTGTGTTTATATTTTTTATTTTTATGTGCAATAAAGAGTTTACATAGATACATACATAATTCTGTGTTATTTCACTAAATCAACAGAAGGTGTTTCGCATCGCGATGAATGCGGGGCTCTGTTCGTTAAGTACTCTTTACATAATCCAGTAAGGCCCCGTGGAGCCAGCTCGATACGATTGTGCAACGTCGGCAGGCAGACTGCTAAGTGCTACAAATCCTCAGTCCACTGCCCCGCGGCCTCACGGAACACTCCACTCAACACGCTACAAATAAATATGAACTAATAAATTCCTCTAGTTATGGCAGCAATAGCTCTAATTTTTATATTTCTTCTCAATCGGGTTAAGACCGCGCAAATAAACGTAACCACGTTGAATCCAGCGCTCGAGGTAAACAAGTTACCAGAAGGCTCTACAGACGCCATTTTTGCCTTGCAAATCCGACAGATCCGGACGACATCGGAAGCAACGCCCGCGGCCTCCGCCGGAAACAATTTAAATGTCGTTGGCGCTAGCGCACCAGGCGTACAGCCACAGTCAGAGAATTACCAAGCAATTCCCACAATTTACCCGCTCCAAAACAAAAAGGTAACGGATAAAAAATATGACGATGAGCACGAAGGAAATTTCAATTTATCAGCCTTTGATAGAAATGCTAAGGAGAAAGAAATGAAGGCGGTTGACACTAACATCAAGCCTCTGGCCTTAGTTTGGGATAGCTGCATGGAAACAAATTTCAGAGATAATCAGCAAATATCTATACAACCCCCGTTAGATATGCAAGACGCTGATCATGATTCGCGATTCCAAAAGAATAGGCAAATTGGAAGCATATGGAGCGAAGGATTGAGTAAAAGGGATGCCGCCGACACAAATAACTCGATAGCTATAAAGTCTTGGTTGAACAAATACAACAACTTGAGGGCCAGTAATACTGTCAATAGACCCGTCCAAAAATCTGACTCGTTGTTAATAAGGAAAATAGTGAAACCCTCTACTACCATGCTGCCATCAACTACTATTCAAATGATACCTATAACAAGGGAGATATTCAACAATCCGACAGAATCTTTCAACATGTCAGTAGATGTTGTGGTGACCGAAAACAATATTAGGGCGAGTTACACAGAAGATTGGTTCGAAGCGAAGGACAGAAGTAAAATAAGATTCGGCGGGCCACCTCAGACGGAGACCTATTTGATACCGACACTTAAGCCGGAAGAGGGGTTCCATCCTTTCGGGTTTATGTCACACTTCTTTGCTTTGATCTACCCGTTTGAATTTCCAGTGGGTAAGTAAAGTGACTTTATCCGAAATCCTCTTATTTCTCTTAATTTTTTAACAGCAATTTTAAAACGCCACAAGGCTTTCACGAGGTGCTCGAATATTTAATTAATATTTGCTTACGCTGTTTTATTTAAAAATGTGGGTACAGTCATACATGCATGAGCTGTATAAACATTTATATTTAAATTTTAGGTCTCGTCAAGGACGTTGTATGGGGAAAGTTTTCATTTCCGTACTCATTCTTGCAGGTACAAGTTTTCACATTAAAATAAATTGATATAGATGTGACTTTTTTGAAAGCATTGCTCAGACTTGATGGTTTTTAAAAGCTCCTTAATAAATTATGTATCTTTGTAGTATACATATATAATTACATTCGAATGAAGTACCTAAGCTATATCCCTTCAATTCGTTAGTTTACTAAATTGTATTTTAAGCTTGAATTACTTGCTATTATCACTTCAGAATAATCAAAATAAGACAATGCGGTCCAATCTCGCTTAGATTTAGTGCAAAATAAATCCCGCAGATTTGGATCCGGATAGCCCAATATCGGGAGCAAATCGCACTTATTTACTCGTTGCCTTAAATAAATGTTCAGTTAGTTCGCTTTTCTTCTCAATTTGTTTATTTGATTAAAAATTAACTAAAAGCTTCAAATGCCTTGATTAAGACTGATATTGTTCACAAATGTTCTTAAAATATTGCTTGGAGTACCAAAACGTGTTTTCACTTGAGTATGCTAGTAACGCTTATTATCAATTTATCAGTATGAGTGTTTTAAATGAAAGCGTCGAGTGGATTATTGGAGTAGGTTCTAAGAAGAAGTGTGTCTAAAGTGTGAGAAAAGTATTCTATCAATCGGAATTTGAAGCCCTCAAATTCCGAGAGGAGGCCTGTGCCCAGCAGTGGGACGTATATAGGCTGAGATGATGATGATGAGTCGGAATTTTCTAAATTGGAATCGAATGCGGCCGACACATTTTAGACTCTATCTTTACTTCTTCCCAGTGCCCACTCTATGTGTGTATTAACTCCTAGCTATACATATAAAGTCGTCCAACTGACAGTTTAAAAGGAGAGCGTCCGGCAACTTGATAGTGCCGAAACCTTTGGTGTTAATGGCTTTGTCTTTAATGCACTGCACGTCAGGCTTACACGTAGTTCATGTCGATATAACGACATGGAACTGCTTTTAGAGTGTTGGTGTTTGTTTACCTATAAGCGTTAGTGTATTAATAAATAACAGTAAAGGGTTTTACACACAATAATGTCCTTTAATTTGACGCATTTGACACATGTACCAAATTTCAAGTCGATGGGATCAAGAAAATTAATAAACAATAATAATTTATTTACATACATACAAATACAAATATTTTTTAACCAATATTGCAATAGAAGTGCTTATTTATACTAATAATTTTTTTTCTACTTACATAATTATGATTAAAAAAAAAAAACAAAAGCAATCCAGCGTCAATTCACCCCCGTACCTACTAGTATAAACAGAAGCGCTACAAAGAAATTCCAAAATCGTACTTCGTATCGTACCATCTCTCTCACTCTCGTATTAAATAAATTGGTCAGGTACGATACGAACTTTGATTTACGAATTTCGTAGTAGCCCTTCTAGGTATATTCAGGTGCGCCAAAAGTGAACCTGTGTTTAAAAACCCAACGAGATGAAAACACTTCTTTGTATTCAAATACTGCAACTAAGCATTTTAATTATTTCGGGTTACTATTCAGATCATTTATTCAACGCAGCCGAATTGCCTAATGTTTTTATCGTTGTCTATGTTTTTAAAAAGAAATATTTCGGCAAAGCGAGTAATTTTATGTATATTCCTAAATTACATTTGCCCTGGGGGCGTAGTAAAAGCATGATTATACCGAGATTCCCCTCACTTATTTTCGGAAGAGCACATTTTTCTTTCCGGCAAGACATATTGGTCATTTCGTAATTACAAAGTATCTTTTCCTGGAGTATTTTTTAATCTGGCACAGCTTATTATTTAGGCGCTGTATCTTTAAGTAATTTATTTTTGTATATTACTTAAGTATTAATGATTGACGTATTATTATACAACTGCTGCTGAGCTATTTTAGTTCTAACAGGTAAGTTTTTAGAGATATAGAGAGCACAGGGTATCTTAAGAATATAGTTTCCTTTTCTATTACCTTCCTAATTTGTTCATAATTATAATATGTCAACTTCTTCTTAACTCGACATCGTCAACCTTTTTCTAAAGTCTACAACGATGTCGTCTACATTGCTTCGTCATGTGGTTCTACATAATGGTGTTAATTTTCCAATGGGGCTATATTTCTACAATGGACAATACTGGAAGGTGACGAAATAGGAATGAATATGAGTTAGAATAGTGGACCATAGAAAGAAACTAACGCATGCATTATAGTGCTAGCGGTACACCTCGAAATTCTGTAAAAAAGCTGTAATGTATAAATTTCCAAAATTGATACCTATCTTAGGATTGTATATGAGGTCATTACTTACGTATCATTTTATGTATATTTTACAAATAATGATTCAAGCGTATCATACTCGTATCTGGAGGAGCCCAAACTTGGTATGTTTTGAAAATGATTTTTATTTTAATTTAAAACAAGTGACTGAAATAATAATGTAATGATGTGATAATATATTTTCAGAATCGGCTTAGTAAGCCCTTTCATTAGAAACCACATCACACACGATAAAAGAAATATTCTCCTTTACAGAAAATATCCTCCTTTTTTGTTTTTTTTTTCGTGCTTCGGATCAAATTGATTCGTATGGCCCAAAAATCAATATTTTAATACCATCTGCCGCTTTTTTTTGTACGGCTAACACTATTATACTCGGTTTTATTATGCAAAATGATCCAGTACCAACATTAACAGCTTGTATTATTTAATCTGTCAGACATAGTCCAAATTTTCAGCAACGAGTATCAAAACAAAACTTTTCAGAGATGTTCAATAATTATTTTCCGGAAAGTAATTGGAGATTAATTAAGTACCGTCATTTGATATCTTACTGATTGATATCGATATCTTTGTCAACAATACAGCGTGTTCCTCTTTGTTGCTCGTTATCGAAATTTATATTTGTCCTAATTAAAATCTGTTTTAATAATAATAACAAGTTATTTTTATACATCAAAAAGTACTGTGCTTTTCTAATATAGTATAAACGTATACGAATGTATGAGTACAATGAATAAATAAAATGGAAAAAATATATGAGGCAATCTATACTAAGTGGTTTTAGTCTCGAATTAAGCAAGGCTTGTTGGTACTTTGGGTAAGTACTAGGCAACGATTTAACATACATGTGTAGGTAAATACACACTTAAATACATCATAACAAGTATTAATTAAGTACAGAAATTCATAATCATTATATAAGCTCTCAACCCTGCAGGGCTACTACGAAACTCGAAACTCGAAATTCGTGTAGTGTGGTCCGTTTAACTCTTATACTATTTAATACGAGAGCGAGAGGTACTTAGAGTTTCGAGTTTTTTAGTAGCTCTGTTGTTTTTCTAAATATGAAAAGTCTACTTTTTATGTTCGGTTCGCTAACTGGCCACCCACCCAGTTGTCAAATGTTAATTGATGTTTTTTTTTCAGTCTATTACAGTGGAATCAACGTTTTTAGTGATCGTTGTAGCATTCGCATGTATAGCTTTGATTATACCTGCGTATATGCTGATACTCTGTTTACTGTCGCTATTTTCAAAATCCGGCTGCGATGACGAATTAGAGACTGGAGCTCTGTTTCCTGATGCAGATGAATCGGATTACAATGACAGAGTGTTGGTTGTTGTGACTTTGTTCGTGGCACTTGTGTGTTGGTAAGTTATAATTGATAATAGGTACGAGTAAAAGCTTTCTGTAGAGCTAGCTTAGCTTTCCTTGGGGCTTGATGGGTCCAACGTATATAATAAATTTACATTACTTTTACATTCTCCCTTGCACAGTGTTGCTACCTTGTTTTTTCGGAATTCGCTAGAAAATTTGCAAAAATTCATGGCCGAACCCAGAGGTTAGGATGACAAGATTTTATCCCGATCCGGTGGGCATATTTTGATAAAAAGTAGCCTATGTGTTATTCCAAATATCCAGCTGTCTACATACCAAATTTAATCTAAATCCATCCAGCCGTTTTAGCGTAAACGAGTTACAAACATACAAGTTCACAAACTTTCACATTCACTTCATTATAGGTAAAAAACGTAAGTAAAGGACCTGTTGTATGTATGTAGTGGTGTACAGAATTGATATTGAGCTTAAGTCATTTTGCGAATTTGGACCGTCAATTTGTTTATATGGACAAGTTACTACTACATACAACAGGTCCTTTACTTAAGTTTTTCACCTATACTAGGATTGCAATCAATACAGATGGTAATTTATTTTGAACATTATTTAGGTACACAAAGTTTTAAATAGCTTTTGGCGCGTTGCTCTCTTCGCGTAAATATTAAGTAAAGAAAACTTAAATGAAGTGCCGGGGCCCAGTTACCAATTTGCTCTTCAACTTTAACGAGCACTTGGGATGACACCAGAATTTAATTTACTTGTTAACAACGTTATCATTTCACTTGGGCTGTTCGCTCTGTGATTACAGTATAATTGACAAAATGATTAATTAACTTACGTCTCCTGAAAAATACTGTACTATTATTTCAGATGATTCTCGTTAAATACAAAACTTTCATTAGGTTAGCTGGAAGAGATCCCTTCTTAGGGATAAGTTCGCCTTTGTTCTCCTCTCTGTGTTCATGTATTTTTATTTTTATGTGCAATATAGAGTTAACATACATACATACTTTTTGCTAGCTGTTGCTTGCCACTCCTTCTGTGAAAATTCGTTTATTCCGCGGAAACTATATGCAATTATCAGAGATAGAAAACTATCCCATGTCTACTTTTGATGCTGACTGTACCTACTTCGGTACAGTCGGCACATAAAAATAAAGCTAAAGCTAGTGTTATTAAAAAGGTTCCGTTTTTGCCGATCGAAGTACGGAAACCTAATAATTCGAAGATATATAATGACTGCGGTACCCTTATCCTAATACCCTACCACTATAACACGAGTCCTATTAGCTCTTTTCCGTTTTCTTAATTACTTATTTCCTTTATTGAAATAATATTGAGTTTGAATCCCATTAAGTCTCAATAAGGTAAAGGAAAAAGGTGATTTGAAATATAAAACCCCGATTCAGCCGGGGTTTGAAAAATTGTTTGCAAAACAAGTAAGATTCAGCTGTAAACAAGCACCCAATAAATGTAATCTTGTGAATGTTTCCGAAGGGGAAAATGAATTAACACCACAGAGTATACATTAACATGGAGGTGAAAGTTGCATCTCGAAAATTGTTGATGAAAAAGTAAATATGCTTTTCTTCGACTCACGGTCCGAAGTCATAAAAAGTAATAAATGCACGTTGTCAAAGTTGAAGTATCCCATATGATTTTAACAACAATAAAGTATCTACCTTGGTATGACTTAATTTTGTGCTCTTACGAGTATATTGTAGTCTAACTTAGTAGTTTTAGTAAGCCATATTAGTTCACGTTAGGAAATAAGTTTTTTTAGTGTACGAGTATGTACATTTTTTTTAAATAAAGATACGGTACCCTAATGTAAACTGCATCAACATTTCAGTAAGTACCTAATAGCCTTAAGGAACACACCAAAAGTGTAAAATGCGTGTTCGAGAAACCAGTTGTACTTCAGCTTGTTACAGTTTTGTTCTCTGGTTGTACGTCCTTTACTTACTTTATTGACTTCTGAACAACTTTGAAATAGAATAAAAAAATCTACCCTCATTTCTTCTCCGTTAACGCTCTTACTTTGTAGTGAAAACCTGCCGAAGAAAAAATATTTTCTTCTGCCTGGGTTGTTTTAAGCACAAACTCTAATTAAAATTCGAGATTTTCTGATTCGTTTTTCAACATTCTTTGTAGCAAGTTTATTGCCCGCCAATCTGCGCTCGTTCGTTTAAAACTCTGCTTGTGATTTATTAACTTTGTACAAAAAATACTGGTTTGAGTTTTAGGTATCGAACTTTGGTAGAATCTCAGGCGACTAATCACAATGACAAATTGAAATACATTTTTAGTTTGAGACATACCAGTATTACCAGTAAACAAATTAAGTATGAATTACAAACGATTATTTTGTTCGTTTCTGTTTTTTGCTTTGTCGCGGGTGAGCAAAGTAACTATTTGTAGTTCATTGATATCATCAGCAAATTTAATAATATTTAACTAGATGTGTTATAATTTTTAGACACTTTCTTAACAAAGTGCAAAGGTGTAAATAATGCACACTGAGAGCAGGATTTTGTCAAATTGTATGCAGTAGGTCACTGCAACTATTTCCGCCCTTTTTTTTCTGGATGGCAAACGAGCAAGTGGGTCTCCTGATGGTGAGAGATCACCACTGCCCATAGACACCTGAAACACCAAGGGATTGCAGATGCTTTGCCAACCTAGGGGCATCAGATACCTCAAGCGCCAGTAATTTCACCGGCTGTCTTACTCTCCACGCCGAAACACAACAGTGCAAGTACTGCTGCTTCACGGCAGGATTAGCGAGCAAGATAGTGGTAGCAATCCGGGCGGACCTTGCACGAGGTCCTACCACCTGCAAAAAAAAGCTGCTAAGGAAATTTTAGTGTATTTAATCTTTTTTTTTTAAGAAAATTATTCCTAAATTCATATATTTCGTAAATCTTTTTCAGTTTACTCATATCAGGCATGGCGGTAAGCAACGAACAAGCTACCGCCGCGGCTTTGGACAGCCAAAATATGCTGAGCTGTGCCTGCGCCGACATAGCGACGTGGCTGTCAGCGGCTGCGCGGGAGTTGCACCACAGCCTGGTGCCTCCGATGGACATCGTGGTGCAAGCTTATAGGGAAGACTTGAGGAGTAAGTATGCAGAATAGCTATTTATGCAACTGTATCGCAATAGGGGTCCATATAACACGAGTGTGGTTTCATGAAACGAGGCGTAGCCGAGTTTCATATAAGGGTCACACGAGTGTTATAAGGCCTAATTGCGTACAGTTGCATACAATATTTTATCTACGTTCATATATTAAATCCTCTATCATGTGTTCAAGAACCATTACCTGCTGGTGAAGAATTACCTGCATTGCAACCAGAACTTATACTAGGACCTTCACTTTGCTAGTAAATTATGAGTCATTTCCTTCGCCGCATCTAAAATATCGGGCGTAGTCAAATCTTCTTCGCATTCACTGATATCAGAAATTTTTAAGCAAAAACAAAATTTTCTCACGAAAATTCGTACAACAAAATAACAACCTATGAACGGAATGGCGGTAAAACCCAGTACATCACTGCGCATGTGCGGCATGTGCGCGCATGCGCTAAAGCGGGCACTGCCACAGACAAGTGAATATTGGAATCAAATTTGTTGATATAAACTTTTTGGATTTGCCCTGTATCGTAATGGTTTAAAAAATTATATTATAACATTATTTCGTTAGAAGAGAAGTGTTATAATCTGTTTTTTTTTTAATATTTCGGTATTGTGTTTAAAAAGTATGTAAATATAAACTCGTTTTGAATTTTATAATTCGAATATTACGATGCGAGAGTAGATAAAATATATTAGATTAGATTAGATTTATTTATTACCTTTTTGAAAAAATACATTATAAATACATGTCAGCTAATTACAAGAAATTCACAAAAGGATCGTCAAAAGTATACAAAAAATAAATCTTGTTACAATAAATTGTCAGCCAAAATAAAATTTAAAAGTCAAATTAAGGTTCACAGCAAAACAAGAATATACTTAAAATCTAAGTCAAATTTATGCAATAGGAAGTTACTTAAAATCTAAGTCAAATTTATGCAATAGAAAGTTACTTAAAATCTTAGTCAAATTTATGCAATAGAAAGTTACTTAAAATCTAAGTCAAATTTATTCAATAGAAAGTTACTAAAAATCTAAGTCAAATTTATGCAATAGGAAGTTCAGTTTGAATCTCCCATTTTCAGATGGAGAGGGTTAGTGGAGAGAGATACGCCTGAGATTTACACGAGATTGTATTCAATAATTACCAAACTTAAGTCCCTGTTGTCAAGCATATTTGTTGGAGAACTGACATTCGTTGGTTAAAAAGCGTTCTTGAATAAGATGTAATGGGAAAAAACACTGCCAGTTCAGGCCTCCACTAGGTGAACCTGGTAAAGGTCCCAGCAGTCCGATCGCCGGTCGCTGCAGTACGATAAATGTGGATGCTGTAAGACCGGTCGTTGTAGCGTTATTTGGGATCGGCCTACATATGCTTAGCATGGAATATCTTTCATCTAACGATGATAATCAGATTTTGGTCCCCAAAATACTAGATGCTATTAGGTTCCTCAAATTACATTAAGCTATTGCCAAAACCATTTAAGGACAAAGACAAGACTATTAAATAAGACAAGTTTATCATATTATCAGCTACCTTTATCTCTACATTGGTTTATTAATGTCTAAGAGCAATATCATACCAGAGTTTAGTCGAGTCTTGAATCTTGATTGAATTGAAATTCGATAGCTATAATCTTGAGTTCAGTTTATTAATAAAATGGAACGTCAATGTTATATTGAATTTATTTAATACACAGAAGGCGCTGCGGTATTGGAGTAGGTACAATTTATTTACAATGTAAGTTTGACCTTAAGAAGTTATTTTTTTATTTTTTTGTATTTTCATAATGTCCCCTTTCTTCAGAATGTCCCCGATTTGATTCACGCTCATCTTATAGATCTGCTTAGTCAATCTGTTTTAACTCATTCTCTCCAGGTACATGCCCAAACCATTTTTTTTTTTCATAAATACCTATAGATTTTAAAGTTAATGTCTTTAACCAGTTTTCGTGCGTAGGTAAGTATTTAAAAATTTCTTATGCTAAATTAACTTGTTCGTACTGTCAAAAAAGTGTAGATAATATTCGACATGTTTTTTTTAGTTAACGTATCTCATGTATTTGACGTGACAAGCGTCACCAAATATTAAAATGATTTAAATTGTTAATAATTCAGTGACCCAGAGTTCAACAAAGACATATCTAAATTCAATTCCAGTCATGAGTATAAACAAAGTTCAAGACAAAGTTTTTTTTTTTTTATACAATATAGGCTTGCGTTTGTCCACATCACGCCTGATGGAAAGCGAGGATGAGGCCTACGATGGAGCACACTTGCCTAGAAAATGCTCATTCACCCTGGACTTGAAAGCGGCCAAATTGTAGTGTTCAGGAAACAGGCAGGTTTTCTAAGTAAATGCAATTCAGTGGCGAAAATAACGTTTAACAAATGAACGTAGCAACAACACTATTATTTCAAGTAGAGCTCTAGGTACCTATTATGTAAAGACTCTTTATTGTTTTACATATTAAACAACAACAAAACTGTAGTAATGTAAAAAAGTTTTGAACAAATTTAGAGACTAAGTTCACGTAATATTTGACAGCGTAAACTTTTCGATTTCCCGGGATAAAAAGTAGTGAAAGATTTTTTAAATCGGGTCTCTAAATAGATACACACGATAATAAACCCTACACACATAAAGGTCACTTCTTCAATATGTTCAGTAGATTAGCGTGTAAATAACTTGACCGTTTGCAGCACACAACAAAAAGAGAACCGACTTCAAAAACCTTGAAAATAATTTTCTACTAGTTTGAAGTCGGTGCCTCAGCACGAGCCAGCACGAGTGGAACTATATTCGTCTACCTCACCTGTAATGACCTACTTACTATATATTGGGCTTCAATCACTCCTGCTGGCTCGTGCTGACACACCGACTTCAAACTAGGAGAAAATTATTTTAAAAATTTTTGAAGTCGTATTAATTTGTTGGTGAAAAAATTTATTTTCATAGTTTTTAGTGATTTGTAGCCAAAGTGCATCTCCTAACGATTTCATTATGCTCAAACACAGCATAGTTATACCTATTACCTATTTTATAACAGAGTACCGGTACCTACGGTCTTCATCACCAGGTCCAGTTCACCAAATGATACTTTCTGAAAGTAAATACTTGACTTGGTGTTAAAAATGCCAAAATCGCTATAGGTATGCTTCGAAAATTCGAGGGTTGCCCTCGATTTCTCTAGGATTCCATCATCTGATCCGGACTTGGTGTCAATGGGACCACCTCGGAAGTATATCCTTTAAAACTAAAAAAGAATTTTGAAATTCGGTCCACTGTTGGCGGAGTTATCGCGTAACAAACATAAAAAAACAGACCCGAATTGAGAACCTCCTCCTTTTTTGAAAAAAAACAGCCAAACATGTTCAGACGCGCATCTTTCCGAATTCCACCCTTCTACGGAAACTTGTCAAGTGACATTAGAGCTGGAAAAAAATAGTAAACTTTCAAATGCCCAAGCTTATCAGATGTTTGAGTTTCCCTAACGAGCATACGGGGAAAAAGCCCTCTAAGTGCGAGTGGGACTTGCGTTACTGAGGGTTCCATTCTAACACACGCTTTTAACCACTTATTATTGCAAATTTAATTTACAAAATAAGATAAAATCGAATTTCGAATCAAAGTCAAAGTTTAGACTGTAACAACCACTTATAAATGTCAAAATAATCTATCACCGGTTCTGAAAAACATCTATTGGGAAGAATCCGGCAAAAACCTCAACGAGGTATTTTTTAATAGACCATTTTACATACAATTTTATTTAATGTTTTTGTTTGAAAAGTGATCGAATTGACTTATTATAATTTGGTACAGTCAAAGTGTAAAAATATGAACTTAAGATTACGATTTGGATTCTTTTTGTATTTTTTTATTTCAACTCCAAATTTTTGTTTCTTAATAGAAACCGTAACCGTAAACGGTCATCCCGTGCAAGTTTATATATTTCACAAAAAAATTAAAAATGTTTGTCGTTGAGAACGTAGATCATAGATGGCGTTACTGTCGCTGCTAAAGTGACTAATGAAAAGAATTCAAGTTGAAATATGGGTGCATAGGAAAAATTCGTGTCTAGTCTCCTGTCCAGTGGTGGTGTAGGGGAATAGCACGCAGCACGGAATGCTGAGGACCTGGGTTCGATTCCCAGCGCTGGTCTATTTTTCTGGTTTTTCTGTGCATTCATGTTTCGGCTTGTGTTTTCGTGTGAAATATATAATATGAACTTATTCAAAGTTTAAAAAATAAGTAGCACAGACTTAAATATTCCGACGCGGAAGGCCGTAGTAACATACGTAATTCTTGAGTGGCTCGAATAGATACTTATTTTTGCACTTAACTGTACGAATTTATACTCGTAATGACAATGCGAGAAGATTCATTATAAAAGTACTCATCAATAAAGTTTCCTTTTAAACTGAAATAATTTGTTTTCTAACTTTTTAACCTTACGGAGCTACATAAAGCCACAGACCGACTAAATTTCGGAAAGCTAGCACAGTTAAAACAGAACTAGACTTAGTTATAGCGTCCCGGTAGCATCTTACAGGTACGGAACCCTAAAAATGTCCCCTCGAAGGTTCCGCATAGGTCGCTTAATGCGAAAGGCAAACGTAAAGTTACAGGGACAAACTAATGGACATAACATTTCACTTGCACGCAACTTTAGACCTTAGTGTCAGGGCGTAATACTGTTAATGCAGTAAAGGTGGGAAAATGGTTAACATTGCATGACGACGTATGTCACAGGCTATACGGGTATAGCAAGGGACTATTATGGACAGGGTTAGGATTTTTTTCTACAAACGTTTTGCCTCTTCTTCTTTTATTTTACGTACAAATCTTAATAATATTAAAGTTTTTGAGTGCCCGCGTACCTTTGTGTGTGTGTCTGTCTCCTCCTTTACTCTGAAACAGCTTGACGGATTTAGATGAAACTTAATATGCACAATGTTAAGAAATCTGCACAAACCTGTGAACTAATTCTCTGGCGTCTGTGAAGTTCCCAATCCGCACTGGGGCCGCTTGGGAACTACGACCCAAGTCCTCTAAATCTTAGAGGAGGCTTGTGTCCAACAGTGGGACGTATGTAGGTTAGGATAATGATGATTATACCTGTAAAAAATTAATTAAAAAATAGACAAAAATTACATTGATCATTCAAAAATAACTGCCGTGTGCAACCCATTCAACCCAATATCACTGAAAAAAAAACAAGAATCAAAGCATAAATGTCAACGAGTTTATTCCTCTAATTGGCTTCATTATTTCCAGACGTGGGCTCTCTCCTGGGGGACCCTGTTCAACAGGCCATCGCTTCTGAGAGCGGAATCGACTTGGTGTTCGATTCACTGGCTGACATAATAACGGGTAGGTGGAGGTTTCGCTTTGATCTGTGCTCTTAAATTTCACGATATTCATGGTTACTTGGATCAACTTTAATTGAATGAGGCGTTACTTTGTGAAGATCCATATTAACTGTGAACAAACCTTTGCTATCGCGGAAATGTGCATAGCATAATCCTACGTGATACGCGTATTTATATTTTTATGAACAAAGAAAAACAATATATCGCTTCTACATATCTTTTTTTAGGTAATATTGTCTAGATAATGACCCCTGTACCATTTGATAAGTAGTGCAGATGAGGCAATAGGAGTAATTCACTGGCTCAATAACAGCCCATATTTTTCCTCAGGAAGGCAAACGAGCATGAGGGTCATCTGATGGGAAACGATCATCACCTATGAGTACCAACAACTCTAAGAGAGTCATTGGTCTATAGCCGGCCTTTAAAGAAAGTATATTCTTGAAAGCCCTTGCGTCATAGTTGTCTGGAAACACTGTTGAAGGAAGTTGATTCCACAATTTCAATTTATTTGACTGAAACAGCTGATTCAATTAAAAAAAAGGATAGGATAGGCTTAAGAAGACGGCAGTTTAACAGATCAGATAGGTGCCCACTTTGCCTAGCAGCACGCAAAAAAAGACAGAACGACGAATAGGTTCTTTAGAACGTTATTAATAGGTAATTACTACATCAATCACCACAAACTTCAAAACTATTTTCATGTACAATTCATACTTGCTACTAACTATACTATTTTTGTTTCACAGAAAGTAAAGATCTTGGCTCAAAGATAGCATCTCTCCGTGATGTCAGCATCAGGGCTGGAGCACTGGCATCCACTGCATCAGACCGTATCAAGGACTTGGCCAAGCAGCTGGACAATCTTAAGAAACATTGCACCAGCAAGGATGCTCCGCTCTGCGATACTGTCAATACTAATTCGTTGGAAATGCAGTTGAAATTTGATCTGGTGTGTACAAAACATGACCATTAAGTAAATTCCTGGTCGCATGACTCCAAGTCATGATGTGGGTCCAAAAATGGCGAAGCTGAAGTAGGACTAGGCTATGATAACCACCAACCACCATTTAATCCCTCAAGCCGACCTAAAACAATATACTGTCAATTTTTGAACATAACACCATGAGGCTAAAAAAATAAATTCTTTTGTACTTCAGATACTTCGAGAGCAGCAGTTACTGGAGCTCCGTAGCTTAGGAGTGGAGAACTTGACTCGAGCAATATCAGCTGCTAGACAGGAGTTCCAAACCTTGCCTCATGCCATATCAACACAGACCACTCAAATCAGAGAAGGTAGGTCTACTTCTGGATACTACTGTATTTTGAAGGTCACGACTCGGGCTCACTCACAATCGATCAGCATTTTGCAATGTGGTTGGACTTTATGGTATGGTATTTGTTTGCTTTCCTTGTATTATTTTTTCCAAGACATGTTTGTTTTTCTGGGAATTCATTTAGGTATTTCGGTTTTATTCTGAGAACACGCCCTGAATTTCATGCGATAAACAAAATTCTCGGGTTCTTGATGACATGTAATTACGTCGTTGACATGCTACACCATATCGTCTTATTTTATTTTATTTATTTACATGTGAACATGTATTTATTTGAGGCTAGTTACGGTAAGCCGTACCTACCGTACATATTTATGACTAAGTCAAATTACAAGCTAGAACGTTACTATCCATTAGGTTTTCTATCGGTTCACTCTTGGAATGCATAAATAAATATGTGTAGTTGAGACGCTTCGCGCTTGGACAACATACCGGCCTAATTCACGTTTATTAAAATGTTGGAACTGAAATTATGGTTTCTGATTAGCCTAAGTAATCGTATTAATATTCTCTATGTGAAAGTTTGTGAAGATCTTTGGAAGTTTGGATGTTTGGATGTTTGTTACTCATCACGCAATAACAGCTGATGCGTTCCCGTGTGATAATATTTTAAGTTTAAACAAGAATAGAGGGCACTGTCCAAAGACGGAGACGTACCTCGGCTCTCAAGATGACATGTTAACTTCATCTACAATCAGTAGATGGCGTTGTGCTGTCCTTTCGTTTGGTCCTTTCAAATTATTACCGTAACCTAGCTTAACTCAGTGGGTGACAGACGTACGAGCAAGTACGCGTACTTATGGCTCGACGACCTTTTTCGCCTGTGTGTCACCGTAAGTACGCGTACTTTAAAGCCGTCGGCGACCTAACCGGTTTGAAATCTTGCACGTGGCTCGCAAACTTAAAAACCGCGTACTTTAAGTTCGTAGTACGTACCTATAACACCCACTAGATATTTATTTGTAGCGTTGCTATGGTAACAAGAATCGTGTGAGTAAACGGTTATCGTTGTATATTTAAAAAATTGAGTAAACGGGAACTACAATATTTCAAATAAGACGGCATTAAGTTATTTCCAATTCGGGCGAAGCCGCGGGTTAAGGCTAGTAATATGTTTAAAACATTAGTGAAATATATATTAGACCAACTAAAATTATTCTAAAACCGCAAACAAACTATACGAAATAAATTATACCTTAGGCTGCTACTTGTATTTACTAGTAATTCTAAAGAAAACTTAACTGTTTTAGTTTTTCGTGTACGTTTGATATCGTAACGTATCTTCGTACCATCTCGAATTTTTTAAAATTTTTCCACCCACCGGTTCAGATTTTTAATAATTTGCAAACAAACCACTGAATCGAAAAATCATTTTAGCAACCCCTAATGGTTTTAAAAGACCAATTCAACGATACCCCTCACAACAAGGTTGGACGAGAAAAAAAAATCACTCCCACCTTTAAGAAGATATGGTTTTTTTTCAATTTCCAGCAATTCTCCGCGACATAGAAGCAAAGCGTCAATCCGTGCAAGGCGCCGTGCGTATTCTGAGTGACATAGTGCGCCATCTAACGGCAGGTTTGCACAACGTCGTGCGACAGTTCGAGTCCGTCCTCGCAAGAGTGCATAGATATGAGTTTTGGAGATGGACGATTTTGTTAGGTGAGTAAATGTACTTACTTGACTTTACCATCTGGCAGTTGAATTTTAATTCCGGAATTTCACTTAATTCAAAAGGAAATTACTAAAAATGACATCGTGAGTTTCCTTAGCATAGTATTGCTTATAAAATAAACACAACAAGCGCACTATAGGTATATACATATAAGCTAAAGCATAAAATATGTATATACTGTGACTAGCGGTTGAAATTTTGAGACTTTATCTCGGTCAGATGTGGCTAGGTCCCTAGCCACCTAGTACCTAGTACCTAGGTCTACGTTGAGTTGAGCTAGTTGACTACATATTTATTTAATGATATTTTGCCATCGTATTTTGTCGGAAAAGTTCGTATTTATCTTGCTTTCTCAATTGGCTTCAGTAAACTTCAGTCATCTAGTTGAGATAGCTACATAAAACGAACTTTTTAGACAAAATACGATGGCAAAACATTATTCAATTATCTGTACTCTCCGACAATGAACTAAGGTCATCGACAGAACTCAGAGAATTAGCAAGTTGAAGTGGCAGTGGGCTGGTCATACCTGTCGCAGAACCGACAACCGCTGGAGTAAACGAGTTCTTGAGTGGAGACCGTGTCTTGGCAAACGTAGTGTAGGACGCCTTCCGGCCAGGTGGAATGACGATCTGCGAAAGGCTGCTGGTAGCTGGTATAGTCCGCGCGACGGTTAAAGACGGCTCGGGAAAAGTGGAAGAGGCATGCGCAGAAGTCATTTCTTCGGTCTGCTTGGCGGGGTACAGGGGTGAAGGGCAGGTGGGCGTCGACGCCGTCACGTTATTGGTTAGTCGTCGCTCTCCGCCGCGCTTATTGGTGCATGCGTTTCGTGTTCCATTACGTACTGTCGCGCACAAATTGTTTAACTTTATTTTCATTTCGTCGTAGTGAAAAAAATGCCGAAAAATAAAGTTTTAACTAGGCTAGCCAGAAAATTGGTTTACGACGCGAACTGTTCTTCTTCAATCTTTTATCTCCATTTTTGTCTAACGGATTTTGAAAAAAAAATGAATACTTAATTTTGTATTTTTTTTAAACATCCATACTAATATTATAAATGCAGTAACTCTGTCTGTCTGTCTGTCTGTCTGTTACACTTTCACGCCAAAACCGCTGAACCGATTTGGATGAAATTTCGTACAGAGATAGAATAGACCTTGGGAAAGGACATAGGCTATCTTTTATCGCGAAAAAGAGGCTTTAAGGGGTTAAAATAGGGGGTGAAAGTTTATATGGTGGAAGTTCGTCGCTGTCGAAGATAAAACTATGAAACTTGGCATTTAGGCATTTAATATACTATCCATGTCCATACTAATATTATAAATGACAAAGTGTGTTTGTATGTCTGTATGTTTGTCCGTCTTTCACGCCGTAACGGAGCGACAGATCGACGTGATTTTTGGCATGGAGATAGATAGTTTATGGGCCCGAGAGTGATATAGGCTACTTTTTATCCCGGAAAAATGCACAGATCCCGAGGGAACAGCGCGCGATAACCGAGTACCACGCGGGCGGAGCCGCGGGCAAAAGCTAGTTGTCTATAAAACACTTGTTTCGTAGTCAAAATACCTTAACGGGACTTATCACGCTATTTGACCCAATTATTATTTACCTCGACGTTTCGGCAACATTTCACTTATTTCGTATCTCTATTGACGTGAAAGATCTAATATACACGAAATCTACATAATTTTAATTTATTCGATGTAAAAAGTTCAATTAATAATATTCCGTTATTACCTACTAGCTTTTTCCCGTGGCTCCGCCCGCGCGGTATTCGGTTATCGTGCGCTGTTCCCTCGGAAACTAACTGTGTATTTTTCCGGGATAAAAAGTAGCCTATGTCACTCTCGGACCCATAAAATATCTCTATGCCAAAAATCACGTTGATCCGTCGCTCCGTTACGGCGTGAAAGAGGGACAAACATACAAATATACAAACACACAAACAGACTTTCGCATTTATAATATTAGTATGGATTACATTATCTTATTAAAATTACACTTACCTAAAATTTACTTCTGTTCTTTTTTCTGATATATGTATTATTTTGTTAAAAGATTTTGTGCGCGATTGTACCCATGCGCCATTTACCCCCATCAGATTCCCTGAGCCGTCTTCAACCGTCGCGCGGACTATAAGAAGCTGGATGCGTCCAGCTGAGGCGCTCTTTAGGGGAGGCCTATGTCCAGCAGTGGACTGCTATAGGCTGATGATGATGATGATGATGATCTGTACTCTATATAGTGTTCTGAAGTTTGAAATAGAAGCAGTTAGGATCAATTAATGTAACACAATTTCGAGTGCGGCATTTTGTCAAACGGAGAACACAAATTTAAACTTTACTTACAAACGCCTAATAACTTATTCACAGCAACAATTTTCTTTTCTGCTCTTTAGCCTGCGTGGTGGCTGTGGGATTCGTGATGACCCTCATACTCCTCGGCATGACCTGTGGATGTGGGAACCGCAAAGAACATGCCAAACGAACATTGCAAGTGTAAGTTGTATTTTTTTTCTTAGTAATTCAGTTTGACTCATGCTTTATTTCCCGTTTTTAGGGTTCCGGAGCCAAAATGGCAAAAACGGAACCCTTATAGTTTCGCCATGTCTGTCTGTCTGTCCGTCTGTCTGTCTGTCTGTCTGTCTGTCCGTCCGCGGCTTTGCTCAGGGACTATCAATGCTAGAAAGCTGTAATTTTGCACGAATATATAGATAAACTATGCCGATAAAACAGTACAATTAAAAATTCAAAAACAATTTTTTTTAGGGTACCTCCCATAGACGTAAAGTGGCGGTGATTTTTTTTTTCTCATCCAACCCTATAGTGTGGGGTATCGTTGGATAGGTATTTTAAAACCATTAGGGGTTTGCTAAAGCGATTTTTCAATTCAGTCATTTGTTTGCGAAATATTCAACTTTAAAGTGCAAATTTTCATTAAAATCGAGCGTCCCCCCCCCTCTAAAATCTAAACCGGTGGGTGGAAAAATTTGAAAAAATTCAGGATGGTAGTCAGTATATTAAACTTCCAAGGAAAACTATAGCGGCTAAGTTTGCATGAGAATTATTAGTAGTTTATGAGTAAATAGCAGCGTAAGGTATAAAATATACCTATACTTCGAAGATTCCGTATAAAGTACGAAATCCTTAGAAAAATATTACTTAATTTTTTCGTAATGGCTCCGAAACCCTATTTTGGGCGTGTCCGACACGCTCTTGGCCGGTTTTTAGTTAGGAACGGACGCTATTGTAAGTAAATCAGGTACTAGGTACAAAAGATCTTAGAGTTTTTAGGCTTCATACTGAAATGAAATTGAATTTTGGGAAGTCTTCGGATTCTCAAATTATTCATTAAAGAAGTATTTTTGTGACTAATTATATATCGGGACTTGATAGCGACTAACTATAATACTGTTTGATCCTAAAATTACCTACGTCAAAGTCAACTTGTAACCACGGCCGCAATGTGGTAGAAACGTGGAGAAAATTTTAGCAATAAATAGTACTTGTGATGATGTCCCAAGATTGTATTAGTTATGAGCGAAAATCGCGAAAGTTTAAAAGAGTCAATACCTACTTTTATAAGTACAAATTTCTAATTAGTATGATTGGTTTTTTGGAGTCGTTTTGTAACTATTTTTTATTTTTCAACTCCAAATTTGTAACTTTTACGGTTATCCCGTAAAACCATATCGAAAATATAAACTGAGACATGGATGCACGGAAAAACCAGAAAGAGACCAGCGCTGGGAATCGATCCCAGGTCCTCAGCATTCCTTGCTGTGTTCTATAACCCCTATCCTCCTGTCTACCAGAGGTACTTTTTTTCGAATATCTTTTTGAAACTTTCAAATTATATTGCTTAGAGCATAAGATGTTCAGGAAAAATAGAGGGAAAAATCTTCGGCTTTTCCTGCTAGTTTTTCACTATGTACTTTACAAAGGACATCAGTGTCCAATTAAGTTGTCCCTTGCAAAGAACATAAAGCTTTCTAAGCCTTCAAAACTGAAAAATCTTGGGTAATATAAAAGGTGAATAAGACAAGCATTAGATGAACATTCAACCTTTATTAAAAATAAAAAAATGAAACAAGATTAAAGTGAGTACACGATAAAATCTGGCCATGCATGATCTGGTGTTACTTTGCAATGAATGCTAATTTTCAATCAGCACTTTATTTAAGTAATTGGTGGTTATGTAAATACATATTAGAAACATAATCATAATTTAAAAAATATACAAAAAAAAAATATATAGATATATTTTTAATCTATTTATAAAAAAATGCTGATGAACAGCCTTTCCGAAACTTAGTAGGTACTATGATTTTTAATTAGATTCAATAAAAATCTTTAATTATTAAGATTAACAGTCTAAATATATATAATAATTCATAATTCATTTATTGCGTATAAGTCTAAGCTAAAGATTTTTTTGTTATTATTGAAATAAACAGATTCAATTTAATTTAAAAATAGGGCGTGCGTCTTTAAGTTTTAGCTTTATGTATTTCACAGTGCCTAAAATATGTTGAACAACGCCTTCTGACGGTCTTTGCTAGGTTTTTATGTAAAAAAAATACATATTATATTTATATAAATTTCACACGAAAACACAAGCCGAAACATGAATGCACAGAAAAACCAGAAAAAATAGACCAGCGCTGGGAATCGAACCCAGGTCCTCAGCATTCCGTGCTGCGTGCTATTCCCCTACACCACCACTGGACAGGAGACAGACACGAATTTCTCCTATGCACCCATATTTCAACTTGGATTCTTATTAGTCACTTTAGCAGCTTTTGTGTGAAATTTATATAAACTTTCACGGGATGACCGTAAAAGAAACAAAAATTTGGAGTTGAAATAAAAAATACAAAAAGACTCCAAATCGTAATCTTGATTTGATTGCTTAATAGCGACATCTCTTGTCCCTGGTGAACGGATAGTTTCGATGGGAGTGAAAAATGTTTCTCGTTGAGAACGTAGATCATAGATGGCGTTAGTGTCGCTGCTAAAGTGACTAATAAGAATCCAAGTTGAAATATGGGTGCATAGGAGAAATTCGTGTCTGTCTCCTGTCCAGTGGTGGTGTAGGGGAATAGCACGCAGCACGGAATGCTGAGGACCTGGGTTCGATTCCCAGCGCTGGTCTATTTTTTCTGGTTTTTCTGTGCATTCATGTTTCGGCTTGTGTTTTCGTGTGAAATTTATATAAACTTTCACGGGATGACCGTAAAAGAAACAAAAATTTGGAGTTGAAATAAAAAATACAAAAAGACTCCAAATCGTAATCTTCATATTATATTTCTTAAATTGGACATTCTACTTTATAGCTTACATTCTACTTTTAGCTTAAATTGTCTTTGTTTGGAAGTGTTTTCATCATCATCATCATCTCAGCCTATATACGTCCCACTGCTGGGCACAGGCCTCCTCTCGAAATGAGAGGGCTTGGGCCATAGTTCCCACGCGGGCCCAGTGCGGATTGGGAACTTCACACGCACCATTGAATTGCTTCACAAGTTTGTGCAGGTTTCCTCATGATGTTTTCCTTCACCGCAAAGCTCGTGGTAAATTGCGCACATGAATTTCGAAAAACTCAGAGGTGTGAGCCAGGATTTGAACCCACGACCCTCAGCTTGAGAGGCGATAGGTCAAACCACTAGGCCACCACGGCTTCATGGAAGTGTTTTATCTTTGGTGTATTTGCCTTTTCGACAGAAAAATGCCTCCCATGTAAAACTACTTTTGGTGCTTGGATTAGAAATTTTTCCCGACTCCCCCAACAGGAAAACAGTTACATCATGTTTTTTTTGGAAAGATGATATCCTGTTGAGCTTAAAACAGCTTGTGAAAATATAAATACATTGTGGCATTGAAGTTGGAACCGAGTGAAAAATACCAAAAAATGCCCTTCAAAGTAATTTAGGGACAGTGAAATACATAAAAGTAAAACTTACAGACGCTCTAACATTTTATTATGATTGTGTTTTTATTATGTAGTTTCATAACAAAATTACATACTTTAAAAAAAGCGCTAATCTACGTAATCGATGATTTTCGATTGTCTTCGCGCAATTTATATTTCTCATCACTAAATGTCACTCGTGACGTCAAAAATACGTCTTTAAAAGTAGGTCTTGCAAACGACATAAAACATTAGGGCATTATGAAACGGAAGATTTTGATTAATTATTAAAAATAACCATCTAGTAAGTAAATATGTTAACTTATTTTTGATATATATTACACATATAGAATGTTAATTGTGACTAAAAAACGAGATTTATTGAGATTAAACTTACCTTTGCGCGGGCGCAGGCACAAACGCCCACTCTCCACCGCCATTTTTGGAGAGTGACAGATTTCTGTTGACGTTTCTATTTTAGACTATGAACTTTGACAGCTAAACAACAGGTTATAATAAACACATTGGGGTTGCCAGTAAAAAATACTTCGCTAGAATTTTTTATTTCTTATGTCCTACCCAAAGGAATAATGTAGGCACGAGGCTATACTACCGCTGGGCAGGAGTCTAGACGCGAATTTCTCCTAAGTACACATATCTCAAGTTGCTTTTTTCTACTATGCTACTTAAGCACCAACACTAGCGACATCTATGTTTCGCTTTCATCAAGAGACGTAACACTCTACAAAGTAATCAGTACGTTATTCACCAATACTAAGCTTAGTCGACGCAGCTTACCACGTCTCTGATCGAAAAGCAGCCTCTAATGAGTCTAGATCAAAGTATTAAAAACTCATTTGCACTTGATATTACTTCAAACTAAAGAGATAAAAATTACTGTCTAGACTACTTAACGCCCAACCTTGATTATCAATGAAGGTTTATCTAAATACAGCAGGAGTTTTTAATAAATTAAGTACCTAACTAAGAAAATTTTTACCCCTAAATGGGTAAAAAGATGGGAAGCTGTAAATATTTTGCTTTTATTATAATTTCCGCTGAACGAGACTGAAATAATTCGATTTCGGCAAAAATATATTTAGCTTCAAACCATAGAATAATTAACCTATAGAGTCCCACTATAAGATACCATGTGTCAACGCGCAGAGGAGAGGGGGAGACGCGGGGGCGGCGCTGCGCGGGCGCGCGGCCATCAGACGGAACGAAGGAACAATACGAGACGCGCGCAGCGCATCACCAATTTATTAATAATAATTTTTTGTAACGAATTTGAAGTAAAGTCAAATAATTTCAAGAATCTGCATCTTTCTTTTGTTTATCCCGAACACCATGGATGTATAATTTCGAAATACATTAATGATCTGTCGCTTTCAAGTTTCTCGGTGGTTTTCCTTTATGACTTAGATGAAGCAAGACCGAATTGGTTTTTAGAATTATAATGATATTTTTTACTTAGTCCACAGTACAAGCTTTGCTTAGTTTGGGCTAGGTCAATTGGTGTCAAGTATCCCATGATATTTATTTATTTATTTACTAAGTACCAAACTTATACTTAGCTAACTGTTGCTTGCGACTTCTTTATGTATTGCTATCCCGCTTAATATCTTATGTATACTTAGTACATCACATAACTCCATCTATCACCACCACCACATTACACTGACGCGTTTCATACTTAACCAGAGCTCATCTTCAGAGCAACAGAACCGTTCACCATGCTACCAGATGTTTGACTCAAACAGACAAACAAAAACAACAAGACAAAAGAATCTTCAAACAATTGAACACCTAAACTTTTATAATAGTTATTATCAGGATTAGCTTTGAGCCAGAGTGAATAGGCTGTTACTGAACCAAAGTGAGCTACATCTTCCTTCTCATTTGCGCTTACCATCACGTGAGATATAAAGGATAATCCTTGTAATTTATTTTCTCTTTGTATCTATTTTCTGTATCGCTTACTATTTCTGGTGTATAATAAAGAGTCTTTGTATTGTATTGTATTGTATAATCATTAGTCAGTATTAATTAATAAAAACATAATAATAATACTAATAATTAATATTATTCATAATATTTTCATTTTGAATAACAGTTTTCAGTTCAACAATTGTCGAGTGGACTGAACTTTTTTTTAAATTTCATGATTTCCCACTCTACTGGTTAACTCATATAGTACACTTTATATCTACGCAACGGTAGACGAAATTCCTGCAATTCCCCAAACAAAATGAAGTCAAACGCATGAGTTACAGCTATAAACAGATAATGAATGTTCGCAGGTCTGCCGTCTGGATGTGCCTCGCATCCCTTGTTTTATGGGGCGTCATATCCGCCATTTTTGTTATTGCTGGCCATGCTGAGGTAAGATTTTTTATTTTTTAAAGATTCGCATTCTTCAGGCAATGGCACATGTTTCAAAAGCCAACAATTTTTTGGAAGTGTACTGTCTTATTCTTTTTGTGTTAAATGTTTCAATTAGTGACGAATTTGCGCTCACAGGCGCTTAATACATTTTAAATTTAGTAATGTACCTACCTGATTTTTTAAGACTTAATTTTAATTTACGTAAGTAAAGATTTTTCTCTTACTTTTGCGTAAAATAAATTCCCACCTGCAATACTCTACATCATTATAGGTAGGTAGCTCTATTTTGAAAGATGACAAAGCAGTAAAATATAATTATTTATATTGTAGTTTGCTATTTGTAAATTTAAATTATCAATCAATTATTATTAGTTTAAATTGATTTTAGAACATTTTTTGGCTTTCTATTGCTTTTATAAATCATGTTTTTTTTTATCACTTTGAATGTACTCTACTGTTGTAAAGAAAGTCTCCGTTCGGAACCCTGTCTGTGGGCCGCAATAGGACGTATTACATGTATACTCGTACTTCTCTTCTCTTCTTAGTCTTTAGGCCACTTGTAGACGTTCGATATTTTCACCAGATAACGGACCGTTTTTTTTGCCGGAATTGCGGTGTTGTATTGCTTACAATAAATGTGTGCACATGCACCTGACACTTGTCCGGCGACCAAACAACGAACGTCTACAAGCGGCTGTAAGTCGAGTTTAGACTTGCAAGAAAAATCGTGCTAGTTGCATTACAATACCGCGCTCGATTGACCACTACAAACTCGTTGGCTTTACGGCCTCGCAATGTAATGCAACTTGCATGATTTTTTTTGCAAGTCCAAACTCGGCGCTTTACACTCATGACAGAGTGGTTGTGGTCGTCGTATCTAGGGTGGTAATACGTCGCATTATCCTTCGAAATTCCTCTATCGCTGTTGCCTTCCTAGTGCGTTCATGTAGCGGACTGTAAATACTGCCTTCAAGATATTTAAATGCAACTTTTTACTAAATACTTAAATAGAATGATGATGTGTTTTTTCAGGTGTTTGTCTGTCGTGCCCTTTGGGACACTCCTCAGTACGAAACACTGTCAGCACTTTTAGACCGGCCTTCTCCTCTCCTGGCAGAGAAAAGAGGGATTTTTGATGCTTTATTCTTGGAATTAGAAAATGTTACTATCGATGTATCTGTCAAGGATGTCCTCAGGTAATGGACACGTACCCCTTAGTGTAAGTTTTCGGTTAGAAAATACGTCTCGATCGCGTTCGCGTTAAAAACTAAATTTTTATGGAAACACAATCAGCGCCTCAAGCGAAACGTTTCATAACACCAGTAAAATAGTAAAGTCATCTATGTTAAATATAAATTACTGTAATACTCCCATTATAAATTATTCTAAGACAATTAGATTCTCTACCTAAAATCCAACAAATAAATTAACAAGAAGTCGTTAAATTTCAAAGGCTTAATACTTGTGCAAATAAATACTATGAAAAGGAATAAATGGGAAACAATTTAAGCCGGTTTCCTTAATTAGACTGAGGTGGCTATTATGCCAATTTATTTTAAATATTAAGAAGCCTTTTAATTTAATTAGTTTTGAAACGTAAATAAATAATAAAAGTATATCAGAAACATTACCTATTGTAGGTACTTTATTTCACTTGTAAATCAAGATTTTGAGCAACCATAATATTACTATACAAATTTTAGTGTATACATTACAGTGAATTTAGGATCCGTTTCACAACTCCCCGTCACGTTATTGATATTTTGAGTGACGGATATCTGTTTATCTCTGTTTATTCGAACAAATATTAGAAGACAAAATCACAGACATTATGTGCAACATAATATTATGTAGTAAAATTTGATGGATTTGGTAATTGTGTGGATAAAGTAAATTATTATCTAATACTAAAATCTATTTAATTTTAAAACTTGTCAAAAATGGTACCAAAATGAGCACAATTCTTTTAACAATCAATTCCTCTAATTAACCTGTACCTACACTTCCGTCTCTGGGAATGTAATTTCATGCAGATTATTAGTCCTTTGATTAAAGTTCTACTATTAATTATAAGTTGAAGTTCGTGAACATGTTTGGCTGTTTAAATGAATGGATATTTATTTGCTACTCAATAAATGGCTACAAAGATCTGGTTACAGCCATAGGAAACTTACTCCCTGTTTACCATCCATTGATTAAATTTATTTGACTGATAAATGAGATGCCCTCTTTGTTTGTTTTGTTCGAATAGACGGATACGGCATATTATTTATCCGTCAAATAAAGTTAATCAATGGGTGGTGAAATAGGCCCTGTTCTGGTGTTGCGTTTTCATGGAATAATATTTTAACTAAAGACAAGGTACATAGAATAGAGGACGCTGTCAAGCGCGGAAGTACCTCGGCTTTCAAAATGATGTTGATTTCGCCTACAATTAATAGATGGCGTTGTCAGAGCAAATTTTGTGCTTTAAAAATGTTACCGTACCTAACCTTTTCAGGCCAAACTCTAACATTGTATGTGTTTCTCGTGAGGGTAAAACTAATTTTAATAATTCCAGGGACTGCGAAAAGGACCGGCCAGCATACATCGTGTTCCAATTGGACAAAGTTTTGGACATCAACAAAGAAACGTCGTATTTTGAATGGGACAAACTTCAAATCGACTTCACTGGAATCTCGTCATCCATCGATGTTCGATTCTTGAAAACGATATCGGTGAATTTTAACAAGTTGTTAAACAGAATTTTACAGGTTTCTGATGTCAACTTGTCTAAGTATAGGTAAGATGTTTTACTGCACACGTATACCTTAGTAAAATATGGTTTTGCGAGATGATGGATGACAGGAAAACTTTTTAGTGTATTAGTCAAGACTGTAATGCTGGGAAATATATCTTCAATAAATAAATAAATAGATGAAACGTACTTTTTGCGTTTTCTTAATTTAAAAAAACCGGCCAAGTGCGAGTCGAACTCGCGCTCCGAGGGTTACGAACAAATTTTTAGGTACAATCCGTGAGCTTTTAGAAAACCCTTCGGGTTTCGGGGGAAATCGGAAGAATTCGTTAGTAAAAAATGACAATTGTCTTTTTGACTCAGTAGCAATCCATGCGTAGAGTGCACTCGTTATGTTTTCATTGATGTATATAGAGCAGTTAAAACCACCAATTGCATATATATTTATTTAGCTAGTTTGTTAATTTTCGGAAATTGATTTCCATGGCGAGTCAACTTAAGCAGGGTATGTCTGGTAAATAGCCAATCACTGGAAATTGATTACAATATATTTATAAATATTTTGTATATAAGTTGAATTTTTTAAGAAAAAAGTAGTCGTAAATATTTTAATAAGGTACTAGACCGTGTTATAGAAGCACCGGGGATTTTGAAAAGTGCATTAAAAAAATATAAAAAGAAAGCAGACCAAAAAAATTCATTTGACGTACCCAAGAGAAGTAGATACAGTATAACAACAGCTCTATATAATTCCAAACAAAAGTACTGTGTTGAGGCGGGGTGTTCTCAATTTAAATTGACGATGGAAGAATTCGAAAATGCTGATTTTGTTTTATTTCTATCATGACAAAAAGTCATATTGTATTAAAATTAGAAAAAGATAAAGAAGCGTCATATTATTATAGTAAGGTTCATTTTGTACTGATGGTTATTCTTTACATAACTTTTTACGGTAACTTCGAAAAGTTTTGCAAGTTGATAACAGAACAGAACCGCGTATCACGATCGCGTGACATCGTCAATACCCGAAGCATGCTTCTAAAATCCGAAGGTTTTTTTAAGATCTCAAGGACTGTAGATATTTATATCAGATACACTATAATACGCTTTAAATATTCATTTCTTAGCCCTGAACGTGATTTAATGATTAAATGTGGGCAAAATTCCTTTTTAGAGATCAATAGGTTATATGTATGGTAATAATCAATATTATGCATACATCACGAAAGTTGATGAAAGTCTAGCCGTGAATCTTTGCTTTTAGGCTGGAATACAACGGGCCGGTGGTGGGAAAGGATTTGCCATCACTAGTGGACCAACTAGAAAACGTCGGGGCTCAGGTTTCAGATTTAACTACTGCTGGGAGGTTGGAAACTTTAGGTAAAATATATATTTTTTTATTTATATTAATACCAACCTTAATGGTAATACAAAATGTCATAATATAATAGTGCGGTGCTACATGGACCTTTCTAGTAATAGTTTATTTATTACAATGCTAGATTTGCCTATACGTACTTAGGCATTGTCTATACTTGTGATTGTACAATTCAATACAACATAAGGACTCTTTATTTTTGAACACCATAATATACAGTAAGCAGTACATAAAATAGGGGTACAGTGTAGAGAAAAAAATCCAAAGTGAATAATTCAGAGAGATTTTTGCCAGACAACCTTTACGATAGAAAGAAGTAAGGAATAGATTTTACCAGGTTGTACAATTTACAGTAGATTAGAGTAATAAATAACAAAAGTACATAGTATTAATAAATAAATAAATAATATAAATAGGTAGATACATACACAGCAACATACAAATAGAGTAACTATAACTTTCATGGGGAAGATGGCAAATAGTGTTCTCTGAGCTTGTAGGGTCTATGCTTTTGTCATTGTACTGAAGATATATTTTCTTTACATTCATTGTAATTCACCTTACTCTGTCTATATACTACAGCCCGAGCTACTTTTGCTGATGTATCTTTCCTTGAGAAAATTTCATGAATATTTGTTGAAGCGTAAAGGCGCTTCACGGAATTCTTTAGATAAAGTTGTTACTTTACGTGACTCTACTTTGACATTAAAGTTGCTCTGTGTTGTTAATGACGAAATATACCATTATTTCTGAATTAGTAATCAAAGATAATATCAATGTTCTTAACTTTTCTAGGCTGACAGAGCCTAATAAAAATAATGAAAGGAATATAAATACTGTCGCATTCATCCAGAATCCATGTGGCCAGCTTTTTGCCTCTCTTGTGCCTCTTTCTTTACGCATACTTTTTTTGCGTTTTCATAGCTAATATACTGTACATATATTATGGGTAGTATACACAGATAGTAATACTAAACTCACCAGATATAGTCGGTTTTATCTCTACGGCACCTCAATTTTTAACTGACTTCAAAAAAGGAGGAGGTTCTATGTTCCAATGTTTGTATTTTTTGTAGGTAGTTAAATTCGATGTAAAAATAATGCTGCCTATAAGCGTTTCGCATAATACTTTCGCGGTCGCCACATGCTGCATCGACTTAGTTTAATTGCCGCTTTAGGCCTCCCTATTTGGTGTTGGAAGCCCAAACCCGCCTGATGGTAAACCCGCAGGAGTAACCAAGTCATCCGTCCATCTCGTCATATTGTTTGTTCCCTGAGATAACGGTGTTTTATCTGGCTACATTTTTTCAGTTTAAAGTTAGCATTGCAGCATGTCTGACGATTTACTTTGATATGTTTACTATAATTTCAGCATCAAGAACTCAAAGGTTACATTTAACGAGTATAAAGCCTCTGGAACAGTTGCGAGCTGATGTGGTGTACAAGCTCACGGAGTTAGAGCTGCAGTTGCTGCCATTTAGAAGAAAGCTTAATATATCACTGAGCCACATCTACACAGCGCAATATTATATCGACAACCAGGGAGAAACTATTGCACAGAAGGTACCAATAAGAAATAAAAATATAAATAAATAAGTATTTTAATAATAACGGGTAGCCTACGAGTATTTATTTACATGGCTTAGTATAGGTTACTCTGAAACTATTGTAGCGACTCCTACCGCCATCTAGTGAGCAAATTAAGAGTATATAGAAACGCTAAACTACTGATCCGTCTAAATGGGCCACTCTCTATATTGTATTCCCACTTAACCAAGCGTTTTATATTTATAATTATTTTTAGAAGGTATCAATGTATGTTTCCCGGCTAATTTCACACGTGGCCGGTTGGAGAACACATGCGTTGGCTTCGGCGGGCAAACACGCAGCGCGGTGCCGCCCTCTCTTCAACGTGTATGAAGCAGCCAGGGCTTTGCTGTGCACCCGATATATCGGATCTTTGGTGAGTCAGTTCTTACCCGATATCCTACCGATTGGAGGTAAGAACGCAGCGCGGTGTCGCCCTCTCTTCAACGTGTATGAAGCAGCCAGGACTCTGCTGTGTACCCGATATATCGGATCTTTGGTGAGTCAGTTCTTACCCGATATCCTACTGATTGGCGGGCAAGAACGCAGCGCGGTGTCGCCCTCTCTTCAACGTGTATCAAGCAGCCAGGGCTCTGCTGTGTACCCGATATATCGGATCTTTGGTGAGTCAGTTCTTACCCGATATCCTACCGATTGGCGGTCAAGAACGCAGCGCGGTGTCGCCCTCTCTTCAACGTGTATGAAGCAGCCAGGGCTCTGCTGTGCACCCGATATATCGGATCTTTGGTGAGTCAGTTCTTACCCGATATCCTACCGATTGAAGGTAAGAACGCAGCGCGGTGTCGCCCTCTCTTCAACGTGTATGAAGCAGCCAGGGCTCTGCTGTGCACCCGATATATCGGATCTTTGGTGAGTCAGTTCTTACCCGATATCCTACCGATTGGCGGGCAAGAACGCAGCGCGGTGTCGCCCTCTCTTCAACGTGTACGAAGCAGTCAGGGTTCTGCTGTGCACCCGATATATCGGATCTTTGGTGAATCAGTTCTTACCCGATATCCTACCGATTGCCGGGCAAGCACGCTGCGCGGTGCCACCCTCTCTTTAACGTGTATGAAGCAGCCAGGCCTCTGCTGTGCACCCGATATATCGGATCTTTGGTGAGTCAGTTCTTACCCGATATCCTACCGATTGGCGGGCAAAAACGTAGCGCGGTGTCGCCCTGTTACACTTGAATGAAGAAGTCTAGGTAAAACAATAGCTATATTATAACGTGATTAATTCTCATGAGTAATGGAAAAAGGTTCAATAGAAATTGCTTGCCTTTTTTAAACATTTTAGTACGACAAAAAGTGCCAATTGCGTAACAAGTGCCGCACTTGGCCGTTTATTTCAACGACTTGACGTCCACTCCTTTATTTAATTACAGTCATTTGTACATTTAAACACGATTTATGGCAAAATTAAGTTCGGAATCTTTAAAAAGGTTAACATGTTTAACACATTTATTTTTAGCCGACGATCAATCAGCGAATACCAATTTATTAGATCAAATTCCTTTGATTACAAAATACCAAGTTCATTAAGGCTAGTCATCTGTCGTTTATGCTAAACAGATACGCTTTGCATTTAACTGTTGCTATTTGTTGCCAATAATAGGCTAGTGTTTTCAAAATTATGTTTAGTCCGTCTGATACATTATCAGAACTAACTTTTTGCCAAAATGGTAAGAACGTATATTTTTCAATTTTCAAAAAAAAAACTTTTGTTTGATGTTTTCAACGTAACTTTAAAGTTAACAGAAATAAAAAACAAACGAATATACACAAACGAATCATAGTTTAGGTTTTTACCTTTTTAACAAATAAGAGTCCGCATCTGGCTACATTTATTATTCTCACTGTAGAAACAATTAAACTTTCATGCTTTCCTAAAACTGTTCATAATGTTCATCGAATATATTGGCCTCGTTAAAACTTTACTTATTAGATGAGCTGAGCTTGTGGATTTAAGTCTAAATTATCTATTATTTTCTCTTCATTTTAGGGGTCTATTTTTAAAATTACGTCACTTTAAAATACCATTCGATAAAAATCGTGTACATGTGTAATTAATTAAAATTATGTTAATAATAATCTTAAAGGTATGTATGTATGTTATGCAAAAAAAACAAACGTTGATAAACATGTACAAAGGAGAAGTTACTCCTTTATGGGATCTTAAGCAGTCAACCTTAAGCTAATCTAAACCTAATAAATTAAACTTTTCCAAAAATACGTAGTATTTTGGATGTTTGGAAAAGTTTTTTTTCTACAAAATATAAAACTGACTGGCCCCTATGTAAGATTGAGATTAATTAATTCTTTTAGTAAATAGTGTAGTATCATGGTGCCTTTTTTCTTTTGCTTACCTATTACTTTCTAATGAATGAATCATCTTGAAATTTGTTTTAATTTTTAATAATTTTTACTTTGAACCTTAAATAGATGTTCAAGTTTTAAATCTAATAATATTTTCAACTAAGTGTGAAGAAAAGGGGAGAAAACAGTGCGCGATAAGTAGGAGCGGTGATTATGTCTGATTGTATACATAAGAATTTGCGCGCTAAAGCTGTACTTTTTTACCATATTTCGTATTTTCGACACAATTTCTCATCACTTTCGAATGTTATTTTCGAGCGATTTGATTTTAAAAATCGTCGCCCTGTTCAATTGAAGCGCATGGTTAGCAGATAAAGGTGGGCGAATAACCTAACATTGCAATGGCTTCAACAAAGTTTCCATGTAATTTGGAAAACTTCTAGCGTTTACAAAGTCGTGTTCAATGAAGTTTCGCTTTTATAGGTAGTATAAGAAATTTAAGGTGTAGTAAGGGAGCATAAAAAAAATATCTAAGGATACTGACTCATAAATTTAAAACCATTTAATTTTTGGTCTTTCGTAAAGGTGCTTCTACAATATATTATACGAAATCGGGATTTATGCCTAGTACCTGGGCGACCGAGCTCCGCTCGGACTAAAACTCGGTAGCCGCGTTTTCCCTGAGATAAGACCAAGCTAGATCGATATCTTCATCCGCGAAAATCGTTGAAGCTCTTTCCGAGAACCTTGAAATGGTTCACTAATATGTTGCATAAAATCGAATCTCATAACATACATACAAGAATCGCTCGTTTAAAGGTATTACATATATATAAATCCCGATTTAGTAGAAATGGAAATAGAACCTACATTACGGAAAATTTTCATTTATTTCACTTTTATATTTTTTTTCCTCAGCATGGATGGTGGATCTGCGGCTTCCTTCTAGGAATATCATGGTGTACAACCCTTTCACCTCTCTGTGTACAGCTATGGAGAGCGTATGGGCGGAAAATCAGGGCACAAGAAGCCTTGACCCTCACTAACTTAGGATCTGGGTAAGTAAATTAAAAAGTCATTTTCACAAACAACCGTGGTTACTTAATGGTTTGAGTTTGCCCCTGTCCTCTCAAACAGAGATTCGTGGATTCAAATCCGTACACTTGCAGCTTTGAGTTGTTCGAAATTTGTTTGTATCCGTAATTTTTCGCTGAAAAAAAATATACTCAGGGAACTTGCACTTATCTACGAAAAGAACAATGGTCAAATTCAAATTCAAATTAAAAAAATGTGTGTGACTGCGAAGTTTCCAATAACCGCTTAGATCATTTCTGAGAGCTTACTTATATCCAGCAGTGAGACACACCTTAGGTTTTTTTTATGGTGGCTAATCCCTTTTTCTTCTTCTTCACGGGGTTTCGATAGTTAATGTAGACTTTGTAAACATGGAGATTCATTTTTTATTTTTTTTTATTTATTAATATTAGCACATACATAACAATTTATTAACAGCACGCCAAACTGTAAAACAGTTTATTGGTCTCTTATTTTGGAATATATTTTATAACTTAAGCACTGGGTGATGCTTGGGATACCTAATATTCGAAAACATGCCTTTTTCGAGATAAAGCAAGCTAGATTGATTGCATCCCCGATAACTCACATCTTCGATAATCTCAAATCTTTGGAGCCGTTTTCGAGATCCCTGAAGTAAATAAACAAAAATCTAAAGGTATTAGATAAAATAGATTGATAGATATGAATTTACACATCTTATTATGCTTTTCAGTCAACAAGAAACTCCCACTACGGCGCTGTGTGATGGTAGTAATTGGAACACCCCAGGGTTAGTAGAACTAACTTTACCCTTCTCTAATTCTTTTTCTTCTTAAGTTGATTCTCACGTTAAGTTAATTTTTACAGACCACCCCCGAGAAGTGACAGTTGGTGATGTAATTAAATAAAGTCAGCGAATACTTGTTTAGAAGCACAAACTGTTTAAATGTTCAGTTGAGCTACATGACTTAACGAAGGAAACAAACATTTCCTTGGACCAGTTCACCAATGAAGATTCTAAACTCAATACTTTATTTATTACTATTTACGACTATAATAGATTATTACAGCAGTACCAACATTTCTAGTCTACTAATTATTGTTCTATAAGTAAATTACCTGTAAGTTTCCATGTTTAGCATTAAGTTTGTAAATGATAGGGAGTATAAATAAACGAAGTACCCATAAAACAGTTCTAATCCTTACGGAAGACCCCTGAAAAAATATTCAACTTAGGTAGAACTTGAAATGTGGAAAATTCATAAAATTCCAGCGTTCGCTGCATAGTCAACCTAGTAAGTGAATTATTTTTTGGTAGTTGCAACAAAAGAAAAAACCGATGAGGCTTATTGTTGAATAAGTTTGTATATGATCGTAGTGTCTAATGATTTACGAGTAAGCCGTCCAAATGATATTGTGTCCTATGTTGGTAAAGGAATTTTTTGATCCATGACGAAACAAAAACACAGGAACACTGCATTTAAGCTAATATTATGAAGAGAAGAGGTTTGATAATGTGTTTTCATCTCTCCCGTTCGGAAAGTTTAATTTTCATGGGTAGATAGCCGGGTGGAAAATTGCTTTTCCTCCTCTAGGGTGGAAAGTAATTTTTTTTTAATTTTTCGGCTAGCCATGACATCGAAGATAATTGAGTTACGTCAACGACATTTTTTTTTCACGTTTCGGCAAAGGAAGTGGCCAGTCGTAAAGGTACCGATGGAGGTTGGATAGGTACAAGTAAATTCAATGTATTATTAACAATCAAAATAACAAGAATATTAAAACAAAAAAGAACTATAAAATATACAAAAATTAAAATTAAACTAAAACTAACCTACTTACAAATAAAATCCCCCACCCCTTCACCGTCGCTGCTCATTGTGCCATTTATTATTAATATTATTATTCTCGTTTCTTTGGAGTATTTCAGTTTCCTCACAGTCGAAATGAAAAGTAGAGTGTCTAACTCGGGTGAAATAACCCATTTCCCCTCGAACTATTGGCGCTCTCACTTCGTTCGAGCGCCAGAAATATCTCGGGTGAAATGGGTCACTTTCCACCCTTGGTTATCAATCTACTATTGTTTCTATGTTTCTAACAAATTAATTAAGATAATTTTGATTTTTTTTTTGTACAAATCTCGAATACCACTGAGAAACTAATACCAGAGAGTAACAAAGCTTAAAAGGTGCATCACGATGTCATAAAATTTTCCAAAGGATCAAACGACTTTGCGAGCAACATCTAGTTATGCAAATAAAAACAATTATCTGCAAGTTACACAACTGTTCGGATGTAAACGAACTATGTGTCCACTCGTCGACCGGTTAACATTTTGTGTGGCCTTACCATAGAAAATATGTTGCAATGGCACAGCTCAAGTGAGATGTAGATCGGCTTATTGTTAGTGTGAGCACATCGATTGATTGAGATAGTACCAACGTGTTCTGGGATTACTTGGGTAGGTACAATAGGCTAGACGACTAAAAAAAATGTTTAATCCTTCAGGTGGATAATTTAAAAATATTGTGCACATATTTTTTCTTTTGTTTGACGAACAAAAAATGACGAGGATACAGTGCTTAGAAGTTTCGATTGACGTCACTATAATGGTACGATTTTTACCTTATAGTGACGTCACTCCGGTAGTTTGATGATTTTCGGACCTTTTGTCGATTTTTAATAAATAGATAAACCAAAAAATACGTGTCCCATATTTTTCCATAATCTAACTGTCGGACTAAATAGAATGATATATTTTTAACCCAGCCGGCATCCCTAATATATCTAGCGCCTTGAGTTAGAAGAAGAGGATTCGAAATACATGCGTTTATTTAACTGTCCATGTACACCTATGCCGTTTGTTTGTTTTTACGTCAGTTTAGTTCAAATGTTGTAAACTCAACTTCCCAGCATTTAATGAAAAGAGTACCTGGGAACCGAGCTTCACTCGGACTGAGACTCGATAACAAGCGTTTTCCCAGAGATAAGACCAAGCTAGATCGATTTTCTATCCCCGAAAACCCCTACATATAAAATTTCAGCGAAATCGTTGGCACCGTTTTCAAGATCCCCGAAATAAATAAAATGCACGTACAAGAATTGCTCGTTTAAAGGTATGTATTAGATTTGAAGTACTTTGAAGTAAAACGATAGGTAAGGTAGGTAGGGTAGGTTAGGTAGGTAGGGTAGGTTAGGTAGGTAAGGTACCTACCTAATTCATTTTCAAAAGTATAGGTTATTGAAATGTAGTATTTTTTATTTGGACGACGATTTTTTTTCGACTCATAGAGTCATAAATAGTCGTCGTTCTCAATTAGGTCGGTGTTTTCCAACCCTTACTTTTAAAATTGTACGACTTCGAGTTATAGTGCGGGAATGAAAAAGTAAAAATTACTAAGAATACTCAATTGAATCACTACAATTTATTCAAGGGCGCTCTTTTCCACTTGAAACGTATTCCAATTAATGTATTCAAAAGGTTGAAAGGGCCGTTGACTTGCAAAAGCTTCTTATCTCTAAAGGCTGGATCGTATTTTTGAACTCGTATTGACAATGTGGCTTTGTGTTGCTTGAATTAGGGTCATGAATTTAACTCATAATGACGCAGATTTCTAGAAGACAAACTTTGCAAATTTCAAACATAGGTCTACCATATGAGTATTTTGCTTTTTAGTGCACAGGTCTTTTACGAGTAAGCAATAGTTTAAAATAATTTTAAGGTTTTTAGGGTTCCGGAGCCAAAATGGCAAAAACGGAACGCTTATAGTTTCGGCAAGTCCGTCTATTTGTCCTAAATATTTAAAGCGCACAAAAAAATAATGACCGGTCAATGTAAAGTAGACTGACCCTATTAACGTCAGCTACACTATTACGAAGTCAGGAATCATTAACGCGATATTTTGAAACATCTGCGTCCATTGGTATAATCGTATAATCGTTAATTTTCTAATACAGCTTCGATTTTAATGTCTTTTTGACAATGAATAAAAATTTTGCATTGTTTTTGTTTGTTCAAAGTCAAAATCAAAATAATCTTTAATCAATAATGAATTATGTATGTCAGAAAAAAAACTACCAATGTTCGGAAAAACCTCTGTTTTGAATAATCTGTTCAGCTCTTTTTTTAAATCCACCCGTTTAAGAGCTACGGTGCCACAGAAAGACACAGTCAGACAAATACACAGATAGACAGACAGACAGACACACATAGCGGTCAAACTTATTACATCACTCTTTTTGCGTCAGGGGTTAAAAATGAATTATCAACAAAGAAAATGCTCTATCCATACTAATATTATAAATGCGAAAGTAACTCTGTCTGTCTGTCTGTCTGTCTGTCTGTCTGTCTGTCTGTCTGTTACGCTTTCACGCCAAAACCGCTGAACCGATTTGGATGAAATTTGGTACAAAGATAGAATAGACCTTGAGAAAGGACATAGGCTACTTTTTATCCCGATATTCCCACGGGATAGGGATAAAATCTCGAAATAAGAACCTCTGGGCTTAGAGTCATGAAATTTGGTATGTAGGTAGTTGGACGTATGGAATAACACATAGGTGACTTTTTGACCCAATATTCCCACGGGATAACTAGGGATAAGATCTCGAAATAACAACCGCTGGGCTTAGAGCCATAAAATTTAGTATGTAGGTAGCTGGACCTCTGGAATAACACAAAGGCTACTTTTTATCCTGATATTCCCACGGGATAGGGATAAAATTTCGAAATAAGAACCTATGGGCTTAGAGTCATGAAATTTGGTATATAGGTAGTTGGACGTATGGAATAACACATAGGTGACTTTTTGACCCAATATTCCCACGGGATAACTAGGGATAAGATCTCTAAATAACAACCGCTGGGCTTAGAGCCATAAAATTTAGTATGTAGGTAGCTGGACCTCTGGAATAACACGAAGGCTACTTTTTATCCTGATATTCCCACGGGATAGGGATAAAATTTCGAAATAAGAACCTCTGGGCTTAGAGTCATGAAATTTGGTATATAGGTAGTTGGACGTATGGAATAACAAATGGGTGACTTTTTGACCCAATATTCCCACGGGATAACTAGGGATAAGATCTCGAAATAACAACCGCTGGGCTTAGAGCCATAAAATTTAGTATGTAGGTATCTGGACCTCTGGAATAACACGAAGGCTACTTTTTATCCTGATATTCCCACGGGATAGGAATAAAATTTCGAAATAAGAACCTCTGGGCTTAGTCATGAAATTTGGTATGTAGGTAGTTGGACGTATGGAATAACACATAGGTGACTTTTTGACCCAATATTTCCACGGGATAACTAGGGATAAGATCTCGAAATAACAACCGCTGTGCTTAGAGCCATAAAATTTAGTATGTAGGTAGCTGGACCTCTGGAATAACACGAAAGCTACTTTTTATCCTGATATTCCCACGGGATAGGGATAAAATTTCGAAATAATAACCGCTGGGCTTAGTCATGAAATTTGATATGTAGGGAGCTACACGTCTGAAATAATACATAAGCGACTTTTTGACCCGAAATTCCCACGGGATATCAAAGGATAAAATCTCGAAGTAACAACCACTGGGCTTAGAGCCATGAAATTTGGTGTGTAGGTAGCTGCACGTCTGGAATAACACATACGCTATATTTTATCCCTATACTCCCACGGGATATTTCAATTGCCACTACCAGACCGATTAGTTTACGCGTGCGAAGCCGCGGGTAAAAGCTAGTTTATTATACAAAAGAAGGTAAAAATATCACGGCCCACACAAGCCCCCAATAATGGGTAACAAAACAGCGCTTCTAATAAAAATACTCTTGAAATTTTAATCTCTAATGTACCGAATAAAAAGCTTCATAAAGCAGCGTTTCCAACAGAGATGTGCTATGGCGAGGATGGGTAAATGAAGCTTTTCTTTTGGTTGATGAAAAACATATTCCTCGCAACACATCCTCGCACATCTCTGGTGGCAACGCTGCTTAAAACAAGGTGTCCTGTGTTTGATTCTCATCTTTGATTTGTCAGAAGACAGGGCCATAAAAGAAATTAAGGATTCGATTTGTAGCATTCGAACATGGCGGATCTAGACAATATCTAATTTTGCTATTTCTGTTTCTTTGGCTCGTTGAAGTATAATTTTGATAGTGTTTTATGCGGCGATTAACCTTAACAATGAACAGTGATCAGATCACAAAATTCTATGTTGCTCTCGTGTATGACATTTTTTAATACGCAAGTTGTTTCCACGTGGTTTCTGGAATTTTACAATCAAGTTGCAAAAACTACAATCACCGTACAACGTCCCTCTTAAAGAGTCCCTCTTAATTTGACACTGGCGAAATTGTCCTATTAATTAGAACAGAAAGCCATATTTCAAAAGAGAAGAAGAAGAAAGAAATTAAGACTTTTATACTCTTAAATAGGTATAGGTAGTTAACAGGATTCTGTGCCAATCATGCCCACCCACGACTATAATTATATGAACTAGGCCCAAAACTATTAAAATAAGAGTACTTTATCCCTGAGTAACAGGGGCTATATCAGTAGAAAAAATTGCTGTAAAAAAGCTATTTATAAAACGTTTTCATCGCATAAAAGTTGATTATATAAAGTTGATACTATATGACCCGACTTCGCACGGGAATAATTTTTGGGAAAATAAAGCCGGAAAATTCACGAGTAGGTATGTCAAGTGCCCTTGATTAGAGTATTTTTACCCGACTGCCCGAATGAGGGTTATTTTGAAAATTGTCCTGTCTAGTTTGTTAATAAAGTAAAAGTCAATAATGTTATAGATTTTATGTTGGAAATTATTTACTTGTATTTTATCATACAATTGAGCCCTTCTAAGTTTAAATGCTTGAGCATACACCGCAAAATCTTGAATAATAATGATACGTACATTGGAGGTAGGTATTTTGTCTTAAGTATTTTATGACATGAGGTTTAATCACGCAATAGTGTCAAGGTAGTAGGACTTATATGCAATTAAGGACAGGACATATAATTTATGTACGGCAGGGACATGAAATTTAGCAAACATGAAAATTAGGCAGATTTATATATGTGGTAGAGCCTTGCCACTTGCTGGCTGCAGTATACATGGACCGACTCGACCGGGTTAGTACGAGTACCATACTCCCACAGAATACCGGCGTGAAAAAGTAGTTTTGTTACACTGTGCTTCGTACTTTAATAGCAGATCCAGAGGCCCAACTCTCCTTTCCCTCCCCTTTTTTGCCCCCCCCCCCCCTGTAGGCTGGCAACGCACCCGCAGTCCTAATAATGCTGTAGGTGTCCATGAGTGGCGGTGCTCACTTACCGTCAAATGACCGGCATGCTCGTTTGCCAGCTATTTGACATAAAAAAAAATCTTGAGGATTTCAAAAGTTATTTTTCGAAATTCTCACGGGAAAACGATTTTCATTTAGTTTTATGGTGGCGCTATCTTCATAACTGTAACTATCAAAGACTTAAAATTTGGCACACAGGTTTCAGATTTTTTCTAAATTTTCGCAAAACACAAGTAAAGAGGATGCAAGTATAAAGTGAGGTATTTGCAAAAAACTGATTTCCATGACCTTGAATATGACGCAGGCAAGAGATTTTATGAGACTTTTGAGATAGTCTTTAGAGTGTCAGAATAAAGGTTTGTTTCAGCGTATTATTTGTTATTCCGAGTTTGATTCTCTTCTAACAATTTAGTGACTGAATTATACCTATCTTATCTTATCTTATCTTAGTTTTAGGGGTCCTTGCGGATACACTTCGACCCGTAGGGATCTTTTGTGTAATTACCCCTCCTTCGCACTTACTCCATTGCTTTTATCACCTCATCCATGAATTGGATGATTTGACGTAGCGGTAGTGCCTTAAAGTCTCCTGGCGCGGGGTATCCGACGCCAAAGAGTCTCATTCTTAATCTGGCGAGAGCGTCACATTCACACATAATGTGTTCCATTGTTTCGTCTTCCTCACCACATATTCTACAATCTTCATTATCCTGTAGTCCCATCTTTACTAGTATGTGTTTAGTATCGAAGTGACCTGTGAATGCCCCGACGATTTGTCGGAGCTGTTTCCTACTGAGTGTCCAGAGTTTTTTAGTCCAGCTAGTGCTGACGTTTTCGATAAATCGTTTTGAGTGCTTTAGACCTTCCAGTGTTTTCCACTCTTGTTGGTGTTTAAATCTGGTGTGGTCGTTTATAGCATTCTTTATGGTACCTTGTGAGAGTCCCACATACGGTTCGGGCCCTATGTTTTTGTTCATTGACCCTTCCCTTGCTAGCTCATCTGCTTTTTCATTGCCGATGAAGCCTCTGTGTCCTGGGATCCAAACCAGTCTCACTTTGTTGCGTCTGCCAAGCTTGTTTAATGCTTGTACTCCATTATAGATCAGTCTTGAGTCAACCTTTGGCGATGTGAGTGCCTTTAGAGCTGCTTGACTGTCACTGAGTATATAGATGGTTTGTTCTTTTACCTTCCTATCTATATTCTCCTGTGCACAGGAGATAATTGCATACGTCTCTGCTTGAAAGACGGTTGCATAATTTCCCATGCTTACACTACTATTGAAGTCCTTGGCGTGAATGCCGGCTCCTGTACCGGATTTCATTTTAGATCCATCCGTGTACCATGAATTTTCACTGCCTTCGGGCAGTGTCAATCCTTCCGTCCATTCTGCCCTTGTAGGAACATGTACCTTGAAGTTCCTTCGGAATATGTACTTTGGTTGCATTTTATCGCAACCCATCGCCGTTATACTATCAAGGTATTTGTTCTGTTCCATTTTGGTGTGCTTTGTCCTCGGAGCGGAATCGTTCCACAGGCCGTATATTTTCATTCTGTGCAACGACTTACGCGCTTCAGATTCTATAGCAATATGCAGTGGTGGTAGGTCCAGTAGGACTTCCATTGCTGCTGTCGGCGTTGTTTTGAACGCCCCTGTGATAGCCATGCAGGCCGTTCTCTGGATCTTGGCCAGTAGATTCCTACATGTGCTTAGTTGTGTCCTAGGCCACCAGGCGAGGCACCCATAAAGTATGATAGGTCTCACCATTATGGTGTAGATCCATTTCAGTACTTTCGGGTTGAGTCCCCATGTTTTTCCATATGCGGATCTACACATGCCAAATACTCTCGTTGCTTTGGTCATAATGTATTCCACCTGTTTTTTCCAGTTAAGTCCTTTATCAAGGATTATTCCAAGATATTTCACCTCATTGGAAAGTCTTAGTTCCCTGTCATACATTTTTAAAGTCTGTATGTCTTTTAGGTCCCTTTTTCTGGTAAATGGTATTACCACCGTTTTGCTCGGATTTATGGAGAGGTGATATTCATTACACCATTTCTCCACTTTTTTGAGAGCTGCATTCATGATTCCGGATACTGTGTTTGGGAATTTCCCATTGACAAGTATTACCAGGTCATCTGCATAACCCACTGTTTGTACTGGGCCTGTGTTGAGATCCTCTAGTAGCGAGTTTATCACCAAGCTCCATAGCGTAGGCGACAGAACTCCTCCTTGAGGGCATCCTTTTGTGGCTGTGGCTGATAATTCTTCTCCTAATAAGGTTGAAGTTATCAGTCTGCTGTTGAGCATTTTATCCATCCATCTGCAGATAGTGGGTTCGATTCCATGTCTGTCCGCAGCAGTTTTGATGGCATGATACGTTGTACGATCAAATGCACCTTCCACGTCCAGAAACGCAGCCAGGCAGAGTTCTTTACTCTCTAATGCCTGTTCCGCTCTGTTCACTACCAGGTGTATCGCTGATTCTGTCGACTTACCCGGTTGGTAGGCGCATTGCATTTTATGCAGTGGGTGCCGTTTAAGTGGTCCATCCCTTATGTATCTGTCAACCAATTTTTCCAATGTTTTCAGGAAGAATGATGACAGGCTTATTGGCCTATATGATTTGGCATCGTTATAATCTGCCTTACCAGGTTTTGGAAGGTAGATTACCTTAACTTGTCTCCACACACGCGGTACATGTCCGAAGGCTAGGCATGCTCTGTACAATCTACTAAGGTGTGGTATGAGTAGGTACATTAGCGCCTTCTTGTAGTAGAACTGGATAAACGCCGTCTGGCCCTGGTGTTTTATAAGGGCGAAAGATGGATAAAGCCCACTTTATCTTATCGTGATCTACTACCTTTTTGGCAGTATCCCAATTGTGCCTTGTGGTAGTACCCACTTGTTCGGCAATACTGATTGAGTTACTTTCTGTTGTGCTCTGATGTATAATAGAGCCTGGGAAATGCGTCTCATACATTATCTTTAGTGTCTCTATGCCTGTCTCAGTCATGTTCCCGTCTTTACCCTTTATGGTAGTTAATGGGACTGATCTGGTTGTGGCTAGAGCCTTCGTGAGTCTCATACCTTCTGGTATTGAACCTATTTGGTCGCAGTGGTCTTTCCATGCTTTCCTTTTTGCTTTTCTCGCAGCTTTATTGTAATCTGTGAGCTTCTTTGAATTATACCTAACTGCCATTGGCGGTTCCTTCCATTTATCAGGGTAATTTTTTTACGAATCCTTTAGGAAGGCGCAAGTTTAACTTATTCCGATATAATCTCAAAGGTTAGTGAGGCATTCCGCAACGACTTACGAATATAATACTGCCTTGGCACAGAATTTTTACAATGTATAATTAGCAAAAAGTCGGCACGCGAGCTCTAAACATTGTTATTATGTTAATTTATTTCATACTTTATGCAGATTTGTCTTTATAGACCACGACTGTCAGAACTAAGGCGGCGGGATCATGCTGCATACATTATTTGGGGAGTGAAAGATGTTATAGCTATATAATGTCATCCACGAAGACGCGTGATTTTGTCAAAAATAGACATTAATAACATTGTAATAAGAACGGCACGCGTCATCGTAAATGACTCTACCTAAACAGTTGAGGAAACTATCACGTACCGGGCTGCAACCCTTTGTGATATTAATGTCATGTTGACATCCCTGTCATTTTGTCGCGTGTCGCCAAAAAAGGGCGCCAAAGGAAACACTCGCCTGCAAGGCTACCACGAAATTCAAAAATCGAAGTTCGTATCGTACCGTCCCGCCTACGCTTATGTTGTTTAATTCGAGAGTGAGGGAGATGGTACGATACGAACTTCGAATTTTGTGTTTCGGAGTAGCCCTTCTGGGGCGCCTAGATGGTTAAGGCCGGTCCTGGTCCCAAATTAACCATAAAATAACCCCACACTCCACACATTTTGCTTAGAAGTAGAGCTTTTTTATAGCGTATATATTTTATACCTACAAATTTGTACGGAATTTCTTCCTTTGGTTTTTTTAATCTTAAAAACAAATTTCTTATCAGACCAACAAACTTTTACAGAGTTGTACCATAGTTACGAAATGTTATCTTTATCTAGATAGGTATCTTAAGTCTGAAGCCTATGTCAATGTAATTTGGAATAACAGTTCCTTCTAACTTCCTTAATCATAACGAAACAAACGTAATTACAAGAAACACAGAAGTAAGCAAGATTTCGTTTTAATTTCCTTGGTTCTAGATTAGTTCGCAAATTAAAATTAAAAAATTACTTACGGTGTATATTACACGTGCAGTGTGATAGGTATTCACAAGTACCTATCCTTCAGAGTAAAATGAAACTAGGTACATATTGTTCGACATTATTCAAATCTAAAATAATGTATTCAGATGTAATTTCTCGACAAAAATGTTTCTCTACGGAACGTATTTTACTAACTTGAACAAAAGCAGACTTTTTGGCAGTAAAACATAAGAAAACATCAAAGAACTTGTAATAGTCTATTCCGAAAGTGGCTTTGTAGGTAGATTGACTAGTAAGGGTAAAAAAACCTTTAGAGAAACTTTGTTTATATGGTCGATTAAATATCGGCATATTTAATACTACCCTTTGCCCGCAGTTCCGTCTGTGCCCTACAGGAGCTTTGCTCTATCCCAGAGCGAAAAGTGAGAATTCAAACAGCACTATTATTTATTCTTTTTTTTCTGATAATAGGGTAACACCACCACTCAAGTGACATACTTTCTATAAACTTTCAAAACACGTCACTTATTTTCTGATTCAATGGACTAACTATTAATCGTTTTCAAAGCAAATAGAAAAATAATTTTGCATAAATTTAAATTTAAAATAAAAAATAAAATTTTATTTTATTGAGTCGCGTCTTAAAATTATTGTTGATTGGTGATATCTACCCTACCTAGGAAATGTGTGATAGTTAAATGACTTTCTGCCAAGTTTCTTGCGGCGCATTCTTCTTGGCAATGATGGTCTTTCCGAAAGCGCCGGTAGTTTAAAAAAAATGACGTGTAAAAGTGCCCATTGCGGCCTATTTGCTGAATAAATGATTTGAATTTGAATTTGCCTTAAATCGGTAACAAAGTAATTTTTACCTAACAAAGTTCCGTCTCCTCGAACTATACTAATGGCTGACATAACGCCGTCGATGTTTCATTCATACAAACGCTGTATTAAAGATGAGCGGATTGACCTTGACCGACAAGTCACTGCCTTATCGACGCCGGCGCATCTTCCGTTACATCATTATACGATGTGCGCTGAGCGGTCATTGAACTTTGAACCAACGGTTTATTTATCAATTATTTATAGAGCTTGACAGATCCTACAAAAATAAAAATACGAAAGTTTGTGAGTGCGTGGTTACTTCTATGTAAAATATTACGCATGTTAAATTCCAAAATATTAACCTCTAAATCTAGAGACAATAATTATTTTACGGATGTTCTTTATGCGACATCATTTCAAATGGAAATTTCACTAATCCCGGAATTTCATTTCAACTGCCTCATTTAAAATAGGTGCATATAAATATTTAATTCAATTTACAACGCAGTAATAAACTTAAAAATTAATACAGTGTTCAGATGGATACTTATTATGGTAAAGTAAAAGAATACTTGGGTGGGAAATATTTTTTGAAAATATACAAAAAACGTAACTAAACACGAACAGGTGGTATTTCGTTTGAATAACAAATGTTTCGCTACAATAACTAGCAAAATTCAAAAATACTTGAGAAGCTCCGTTAAAATCACATACGATAGCTGCGAAACTGCGAAAAACCTACAAATAAAGCATGTGGAATATAGACTGATAGTCAGAAACTCCCAGCAGGTAGTCGTAACACTCGTAACCAGTAGATAGTCCAAATTTAACCTGCGGGGTAATTCCACAAATTCAAGGTCGCTCTGCGAGCTATAGAGAGAACAATGGCGCTATGCTAGGGGTTTCTTTGGGATAAAATCCGAAATCACATTACCTATCTGACAAAGAACGTAAGTCACCGACGTTGCTCAGAGAATTAGTTCGCTGAAATGGCGTTGGGCTGGCCACATCTGTCACAGGACCGATGAACGGTGGAGCAGACGAGTCCTCGAATGGAGAACAACGGTTGGGAAAACGTAGTGTAGGGTCCTGAGGCACGGTGGACGGACGACCTTAGAGGGTCGCTGGCGGCGGATGAATGCGAGGGGCTGAATATTATACAAAGTATTGTGGCGCGCCATGGAAGAGGCCTATGACCACCAGTGGACTGCTGCCGGCTGATGATGAGGTAGTCGTTGCCCAGAGCACACAAAACGTTACCGCTTCGGAGCTTGTATCATCTAGCTAGCATTAAAAAGAATATTATTATGTATTTTTTCATCTTTTTATTTTAAAAGGAAACGAGCTAGCCCGTTATTATCGACAATACATCAATAATAAGCTTTGGAAAAATGACCATTATTACAACTGTATTGCGTATACCTACTGCACACTAAACAACAACGCCCCATGTTTGTATTCGCTGACTGCAACTCTTCTCAACAATTATACTCTATTTTCAAGCAGGGCAATTACAACACATAGACGGGTTTGGCTGACCTTTCGCCACAAAAGTGTAGCCGATCTAGATTCGTTAGCTAGATAGGTTAACGCATACGTCTGGGCCCGGCTGTGTTGCAAAATCTATATGCAACTAGCCATGATAGATGTGAGTCATATGATACCCGTCGAGGAAAGCTTTGACGGTAACTCATGTGGTGCCAATATATCGTCCTAAAGGATCGGCTACTTCTGGTGTTGCAAGTGACCATATGTTGGTTTTATAAGTGGGCTTCATGTTTACTAGCCGCTTATGAATACGATACTGTAACTTATTGAAACAGGCCTTATTTTGTGGAGGTCCATATCAATGAACTAAAAGAATTTCTTTGCTCACCTGTGACCTTGTGATAGCTAAGTTTATGCAAGATTATGCGTGTTCGAAACGCGTCAATGTACTGTGATGGTGGTGATAAATGGGTTTGTGTGTATTCTTACAGTGTGAAGATGGAAGAACTGCATAAGCACGCATATCTTGCATAAACTTAGCTATCATAAGGTCGCGGGTGAGCAAAGAAATTCTTTTGGTTTACGATACAGTATGGATGTTTGGTATTTCTTCACACTAAAACGGCTGCACATTTGGAGTAACACATACTTTGTATCTTGTATTCCACCAGGATCGATAGAACTTTATCTTGGCCCTCTAGGCAGGCAACGCATCGGTGCCGCGGTTGAACCTGCTATTTTTCATTCTATTTAAAAAAAAAAATGTTCATTGGAATATAGTCACATGGTCAAAAGTAGCGGACCTTGTCACATTACCACATTTGTAGGTCTCGTGTGGCGTAACGTATGTGATTTTAAACCAAAAGGTACTAAAAAGCACCTACTACTTTTGTCCCTGACTATTTTAACCTACAAATGCCCTGGGCATAAGTGCTTATGCAGATGTAAGTATTGTAGGACATATTTGGTTACACCTACAAGCCTATTAACTGTACGCGTTGTACCGATTCTGGGACCAAACTTAATAGTCTATTCTATCCCTACTAATTTATTATAAATGCGAAAGTAACTCTGTCTGTCTGTCTGTCTGTCTGTCTGTTACGCTTTCACGTCGAAACCACTGAACCAATTTTGATAAAATTTGGTATGTAGGTAGTTTGAGGCTCAAGGATCAACATACATAGTTTACCTTTTATCCTGGTACAGGGCACCACCGCGCGATAACCTAGATCCGCGCTGACAAAGTCGTTTGCATAAGCTAGTTTAACTATACAATACGCAATTTTTACGCAAATTTAACTATATAATAGCGCAATAAAGAGTTATTGTATTGTATTACAATAACTCTTTATTGCGCACCAAAATATAGCAAAAAATTACAGAAAACAGGTATACACACAAAGACTTTCTTTTTTCTATATTTATTACATGGCCGACGAATTATAGTCCTAATCTAAGAACATTTTTCCTTTTATTTATAATAGTTTAAATGTAAATTCCACGCCTTAAATACTGTACCAATTGCCATGAAGTGCAAAAATAAGTACCTATTCGAACCTCTCAAAAATATGTTACTACGGCTTTACTGCGTCGGAATAAGAGTCAGTGGTAGGTACTTATTTTTGAAACTTTGAATAAGTTCATATTTTATACGAATAGGATACGATAAATTGAGTAAATAAATAAATATCACGGGACAATTCACACCAATTGACCTAGCATCAAAGTAAGCTTAGCAAAGCTTGTGTTATGGGTACTAAGCAACGGATAAACATACTTATATAGATAAATACATACTTAAATACATATTAAACATCCAAGACCCGAGAACAAACATTCGTATTCATCATACAAATATTTGCCCCGGCCGGGATTCGAACCCGGGACCTCAGGCTTCATAGTCAGGTTCTCTAACCACTTGGCCATCCGGTCGTCAAAGTAAATAATATGATAGTATAGGATTTATCGCGGAAAAGTATGTTTTTCCCGTAGGCGCGACTTATAAGGTCTTTCCTCAAAATCTCGTGTGTTATTGCATCAAAAAAACAACAAAACTAGGTCAGCTCTTTAAGCATTAAATGCATAGATAGAGTTAATTTCGCATTTACAGTTAATAAATATGTACGAGTATAAGCTTTTGGATAAAATTTAAAAGGGTTTATTTTCCTGCAAGCCTATTCAAACTGAATCAGGCGCTCAAACAGGCTTTGCTCTAGATCGTTATAATTAAATACATATTCTGTTTCACATGTCCGCTAGCTCCACCTGGGCTTACGAAATGCATATATCCTGGGCTAAGTCTAGACTTAAAGGACATTAAAATGATTTAACAGCATGTGTTTAATGCAACAGTGATAAATAGTACCAAGTTGTGTAGGTATAGTATAGATACATATGTAAATATCGTAAGTGTTTATGTGGATTGTGGATGACATTATCTTGACGCTGTTTTGCAATACTGAGTCAGCATACCGTCATTTTGCAATACAATGTCAACTGTTAAAATTATTTTCTAAGGGTTGACATTGTATTGCAGAATTAATTAGAGTTGACATACTATTGAATAACAGCGTCCTATGAGTAGTGTGTATTAACCCACCACCACCACCACCACCAAACACCATGCCGCAGATGAATGCGACGTCGGGGACGGTGACACAACGGGGTCACGCCGTTTTGTCACCAAATTAGATTTAAATAGTATTCATTATAAATATGTATGTTAGTCTGTAAGGTATTTATTGTATGGGCCTAAGTTGCCCAAAATAAATAAATTTATTATTTTATTATTATTAAAGTGGAATGGACAGAAAACAATTCCTCAGCCTACAAAAGGAAAAATATCAAACCATAATTAAATCCATCAAAAGTATATACACAGCCTACAATTTTTTTGACACTTTTAGCACAGTATTATAGGTACATAAGCTAAAGCAGTATGGAAGCTAGATCGGTCGGTACTGCAGTACCGCGAGACCCCCTTAGAGGCTGTGTAGAGCGCACATCTGTGAGTGTGTTCGTTTCGATCTATTTGTTCGTAGTTTCCATTCCATACTGCTTTAGCTTATACATATACTGTGCTTTTAGGCTTTTAAACAATACTTGTGTGTAATAAAATAATGTTGCACATGTACAAAAACATAATAAAATAAAATGATTATAATTGATCATACAGAAAGAAGGTACCTACATGGAGAAAAAAATTATAAGGTATGCGATGCGACGGAGAATGACTATGTCATACTCACCAATCTGCCGTAACCTCCTAACGCCCAGAGTGCTTTATAAAGGACTTATTGTAATTTTAAATTAAACTATTATAAATTACATAAATTTTGATTTTCATAAATCAAACACTTGACTTGGGCGTTACGAAGATAAGAGATAAAAGATCGTACGGAGAACTGTGTCTTTCTCTACCACTGACGCGGACGGTTCAATTGTGACCACGACCGCTCTGCCAAAAGTGAAACGACAAAGAAGAAGAGATGGGAAAGACGGCCAATTCAGAATGTTCTTTTCTAGACTACCTTTCCATCAGAACGAAGAAAGGGTTGCCTGCGTAATTTATGTTTCTAAATATGTTAATAAATCCAAAAGGACGAACTAATATTCCAAGTCAGTGGTTTTACTGCAAAAATATTTCACAAGAACATTCGTGCTCAGTGATTCACTGTGATAATTACTGTAATTTTTCTTGCTAATTACAGAGAAATTTTGCAAGAATTATAACGTAAGTGAGGCAAAGAGGACAAAGGACGACCTCACGGTTACTTTATAGGCATATGAATGATATTTTTTAATACGTCTCTCGTATTCCGTAGTTTTAATACGTCCTTAACTAAGTAAGGAACTCGTTTACCTTACTTAGAGGTTAATTTACTTAAGATTTATTACTTCTCTTTGTACGAAGAGGAAGTCTTACATTTATAAAACTTAACACCAAAGATATTCTTAAATCAATTGTCAACCATCTTTGACTATGTGTCGCTAAATTAGTTTTGTTCCAGGTGGATCTGTAATCAAATTTCATGAGTCGAATTTCACACATTTTTGGAACGACCTGATATTTAGATTTGATATATTGCATTTACTTATTTAGATAAGTTAATTAATACTATCCGTAATATAATTTGCAACACATTTGCACATGCAGCATTAGTAACCAAGTTTTAAAATTTGCACAGTAAAAAAGCGATTTAAAAAAACACACACAATTTGCTTTTGTATGCTGTCATCAATTCGACAATGATTATTACAAAGAAAGTTTTATATGTTTTAATTATTTATTAGTATTGATATTTCGAGATTATTTCATTCTGATTGTTTACTACCTACTTTATACTTATTTTTTTCTGTTCTCATTAATATACCTACACTGGTCTGGTCACAATCAATCTCCTATATAATAATAGCACTGGATCGTAGATCTCATCCCGTAGACCATTTCAATAGGTAATGTCTGAAGTAGGCGTGTTTTTGGAGGTGTATGTATGATATTTTATACTTTGTTAGATTCAGTGACTAATTACCAATTATTGACGACTAAAATTGTTCTTTTTATTATCAGCCGTTTCGGTTATAAAAAAATTGTATTGAAATTTCTGATTTTCAGATTTTTATTGTCAGATTATTTAAAGATTTCCTGAACAGCGGTAACTTTGAAAGAATTACTTAAGAAGATGATTTTTAGCCTAGTTTAGACTTGCAAGAAAAATTGTGCAAGTTGCATTACACTGCGGCGCTCGATAGACTAATACAAACTCGTTGGCTTTACCGCCTTGCAACGTTTGCAAATTTTTCTTTCAAGTCTAAGCTCGGCTTTAGAGAGGAAAAAAATCTGGGAAAAAAAGAATGTTTGATTCCAGATTCCATTTCGGTGCTTAGAATTCTATCAACGTTACGCGTGGCATTAACATGACCGTTTTACCCACCATTCAACCTCTAAAGAGATCGAAAGGGACCATTACGGAGGTAAAACTACGAACTAACTCCCGAAAAAGGTTTGCTAGGTACCCAATTATTATTTATACAAGGTCCAAACTACCGTACACAAAATATATTTTGGTATGAGTTTAAACGAGTTTTCCAGCAATGGGTAAATTTTACATTTTACGCTGTTACCTATAATGCAAATACTCCAAATACCAAAGCCATTTTTTAAATATGATATTTTTTTGCGGTAAAGCTAGCTCCCTCAGTGGACGTTCTACGGCTGATATGATAATGATAATGGTGATGAGATTTTTTATTATTATCTAAAATAGTTCAATTCTAGCAAATTGAAATTTACATTGAAAAGAGAAGAATAAGACAGGCTAGATCGATTTTGCATCCTCGAAAACCCCTACGTACCATATTTCATCGAAATCGTTGGAGCCGTTTCGAGATTCTAATTATAATATGTACAAGAATTACTCGTTTAAAGGTTTTAGATAGATAGATAGATAGATAGATTAGATAATATAATATTTTGCAAACGGATCCCTTAATTGAAAAATAACTCTAGTAAGCTTTATGTTATTCAAAGACCTATCCAACGATATCCCATATTACGGGTTTAGAAGAGAGAGAAAAGTCAACCTCACTTTACGAGACATAAACAAGGATTTTATTTTCAAAATGTATTTTATCTTTTTCTTGGTGTAGGTAATTAATATACCAACAGTAGGTATTTTTATGCATTACAGCATCCTAGCACTAACAGTCTCCAAGCTAAGCCGCGGACTGCAAACGTGGTGAAACATTAAGGGTTCTTTGTATGACTGCGGAATTCTAAAAGCCGTTTAATTCTCATACCCTTATTTAACTTTGAACTTAGCAAGTTATCGTAACTTTACCTCTGTGACGTTTCAGAATCAACTTCTCGTCACGAAATTAATTTTGAACGCATTGCAAGATTAGAAATTAAATTAATTAATTTTATATCACTAATTGAAAGTGTTACAGCGCTGTTTGATATATTTCGCATTCAATTCGGGTCGGCTCCTTTGAACATTCAAAGGCTTCTGCTGAGATTGACGAGGTTTGAGTTACCATTTCAAAATTATTACTGCTGTAGTCATTTTATACAGATCCTGTTGGAATTCTTCTATAAAATCAATTTTAAACAATCTATGTAAGGTGAGTTAGGGATGTTGAAAATGAAAAAAAATATCGATATATCGATGTATCGATATTTATTAAAATATCAATATTAGCGTCGATATATCAAAGGAAAAATATCGATACCTATATCGATTAAATCTCAATAAACACTTACTAAACTATTATAAGTAAAATAGTGCAATTAACGTCTTCAGTGTTTAATACCTATACATACAACAAATTCAGATGTCAATGCATGCAACGTAACAAAACATAATACTCAACAGTCATAGACAATACGAGGGCGACACTGAAAGTTTTTAGAACTGGCCACTTGTAAACAATATAATAAAAAAGTAAGTTTAAATTTTGAAAATGGAACTCTTTGCCAATATTATTGAGTATGTATTTCATTCATTTGTCATTTGTTTTATGATTTGGCGGCAAATTGAAAATTGTCTGCGTCACGTCAACATGAATTTAACTCGCGAAAATTTTCGTGCAATGATTTTTTATGACTTTCGATGTCATTTAAGTCAACAAGAAAGCTATGATAGACTTCGATTGGCCTTTCATGATGAAGCCCCATCTCGTGCGACCATTTACAACTGGTTTAATGAGTTTAAACGTGGTCGCACTAATCTCACCGACGATCTGCGTGAGGGACGGCCTTCTACGGCGACGACTGAAAATAACATCAGTGTTGTGCAGCGTATGATAGAGACTGACAAAAGAGTGACGTATCAGCAGATTCGGACAAGCTTAGGCATCGGTATGAGTCAAGTGCATAAAATCCTCCATGAACATTTAGCGGTCAGGAAGCTTTGTGCGAGGTGGATACCTCATAATTTGACCGAGGCCCAAAAACTCCGTCGGGTTGATTGGTGCCGTGAAATGATTCAAAGATTTAACGGAGGTGACTCAAATGCTGTTTTCGACACACTTACGGGTGACGAAAGCTGGGTTTACTGTTATGATCCAGAAACCAAGAGACAGTCTGCTCAATGGGTGTTTCCTTTCGAGGAGTTGCCAACTAAAGTGAAGAGAGGTCGAAGCGTGGGAAAAAAGATGGTGGCCTCGTTCTTCGGAAGGACAGGTCACTATGCGACAATTGTTTTAGAGGATCAAAAAACAGTTACTGCAGAGTGGTACACTAACAATTGTTTGCCACTGGTATTGGAAAAAGTTCGGGAGAAGCGACCTCGAAGTAGGATCCTTCTTCACCACGACAACGCCTCGTCGCACACCGCCAGGCGAACGATCGACTTTTTAGTGACGTCAGACGTGGAATTACTGGGTCACCCGCCGTATAGCCCCGACCTCGCACCTTGCGATTTTTATTTATTCCCGAAAACAAAAGAAAAACTTCGAGGAAAACTTTTTATGAACACCGAGGAAGCAGTGGGTGCGTTTCAAAAGGCCGTCGAAGAGACCCCTAAGGACGAGTGGGCTAAGTGCTTTTCTCAGTGGTTCCATCGGATGCAGCGGTGTATTGATGTGAATGGACACTATTTTGAAAAGATATAATAAAACTAATAACTTGCTAGTTTGCTCAGTTTTTGATTTTCTAAGAACTTTCAGTTTGACCCTCGTATATATTTTTTTTCGTTCGTTCCTATCTTCTACAGTTTCAGATTTCAGCGACTTCAGTGCCATAAAAAATTAGTGAAAAAATTAGTGAATTAAAAAAATATCGTTTCCGATACAATTTTCGATACTGGATATTTTATATCGATATATCATTACGAAATATATCGCCCAAAAATATTGATATATTGAACTGAAAATATCGATATATCGATGTATCGATATTTATTCGACAAGCCTAGCACCAGTCATGGATAAGAACCAATAATGTTTTTTTCCGCTGCCGCATTTTCTATCCCTGCGCAACTACCTATCTGACTGAATTACTTACATTTGATATAAAAATTAAGGTGACTTACCACAATTTATCAAAATGAAAAATGTGTAAACTAGATAAGTACCTAAACAAAAAAGGTCAACTCAAAATGTGTTATGGTGACAGCAGAACAATACCTTATTAGTGTGACGCCTACTCTGTGACAGTGTAATTTTTACCATAATGTAGTTCAAGGCAACACATTATGCTCTTATGGTTCATGTTAGCCAGTCTAGTACAGTTAGCATCAAAAGTAGCGGATCATTTTTTTACTCTGTCGCATTAAAACATTTGTCACTCTTGCATGGCGTTACGTACGTGGCTGTAAAGCGGCAAAGTACACAAGTGTATAGCTACTGATGCTGGCCATACACGCGTACTATAGTACCAGCATATTCAGGTCATCGTCATATTGTGTTTCGGCGTGGAGAGTAAGACAGCCGGTGAAATTACTGGCACTTGAGGTATCCCATCTTAGGCCTCTAGGTTGGCAACGCATCTGCAATACCCCCGGTGTTGCAGATGTTTATGGGCAGTGGTGATCTCTTACCATCAGGAGACTCACTTGCTCGTTTGTCATCCAGTTGAATAAAAAAAATATCTTATTATATAAAAAAAAAAATCCCGATTTCCCTTGGTCACGACATTACGCGTGAACAGCTGGACCGATTCCGCTAATTCTTTTTTTGTTGTGTTTGCTATTCTCAGAAGGTTCTTATAAAAGAAGATTTAGAAAATTAAAAAAAAAATACACCGGGGGCGAAGCCGCGGGCACCAGCTAGTTTTAAATAAAATTATGTGGGATTTTTACACACAAAATATTGTTTTGTACTCCTAATAGGTATCAGGTGCGTGTGATAATGTCTTGTTTCTTTTTATGTAGCATAACATTAACTAACGTTGCTGGTAAGTTTTTTTTATTCCTTTTACATCGTAACAAACGACAAATATAAGAATGGTTTTTGAGAGGAGGATAAAACTAGGTAAAATGATATCAATTACACACTGGAGGTCACTTCGTTGTGAGTAATGGTTCCAAGAAGCCAAAACAGAAGCAGCAACATGACCTAGAGATCTTTCGCCAAATCTGTAATAATTATTACTTATCTCATGTGAATTTAATCATGATGTTGTTGATGTTGTATGTCAAATATTCATTGTTGTCAGTTCATTTCACAGCAATCTCTGAATATTCGATACGAAATAATTAAAAAAGTTATAAATTAACTGAATAACTTTGGCAATTACATTTCTGTTAAAAGTGAGTACCTATGTATAAAATTATTTATGAAAATCAGTTTTTAAGAACGTGAAGGAATTAAGTAAGTATATAAGGTTAAGAATTCTAGGAATTATATAATTTATTGACTAATCGATAAGAAAAACATAACATTAAAATTATGTAAGCAGGAACTTAAATGTAAAAACGTAATTTAAAATACACAAAAACACATAGCACCATGAGCGATGATTCAATATCGTAAACTTTAAGCATCAAAACCAGGAACAATAGATAACATTGAAAACAGCAATCAATTTTCGTCGAACCAATCGCTCACCGGATCTAAAAACTCAAACTAAACGCATAATTCACAAACTTGTGTTTGAATTTAAAGTAGCCATTAGAGGCACGGCCATGCTTGGTAATTTATGACCCAATCCACGTTCGAGAGTGTGCCAAATTGGCATGTGTGGTAGTGTAGGTCCAATTCTAACTATAAGACCCTTGATCGATCTGGCGATTTACTGTTAACTAACAAAACTTCTCCATATTCACAATGGACTCGGGAACGGTTTTTTGGTTTATAGTTTGAAATATCAAACTTTCAAACTTTCGTAAGTTTCTTGAAATAGGTTAGGATTGGAACGTTAACATAGGTAGTCCTATTGAGGTTATTTTATCAGCTTAGACAGCAACTTGTTTATCAACAAGATTTCACCACAGGCGTTTTGTCATTTTGAAAAAATCGGTAGAACAGGACACATACGCTTTGGGAGGCTTTATTTAAAAACAAAAGAATTCTAATGATTGGATTGAACGTTAAGTAGCCTTTGTTCCAAAATTATAGATAATTATAGATACTTTTAGTCTGTACATAGCACCACTTTTTTTAATGAATCGTGAACTTTATTTCTTACAGATTTGTGAGTCAGACTTAATAAGTACCTCTGGGTGGGGCGTGAGAAGTATTATGACCTCGATTGAAGAAATCCAGAATTAAATATGCACAAGGAAGTGTTACCTCCATAGAAATATTCGACAAGCCCGTAGAAAATATGGACGTTAAATAAAACGGAGTAAATAAATAACAAAAACCATGACCAAACTGATTTGGTTGGGTATAAAACAATTGAACGCATATTGTGGCCCGAATTTTTCATGCTATTGATGGAATCTTCCTTGAATATGTGACAATGAAACTACGAGCATAGTTAGTGTGTTATTACCGATTTAACTATTTACCTAGTGCTTGCTAATATTTCAAATAAACAATGACAGAAAGATAAGTACATACAAAGAGAAGTTCGCTCATCAACGCTTGGTCCAAATTCTGGAACCTAAGCTAAAATTTTGCTCAAAGGTTCCATTCAAGGAAGAACAAGGATGGATTTTACAAACTTCTTACGGAATAGAAAATTTTGTAAAGGGGTCGAAGAAGAAGTTACGAGTTAAAAACAAGTGACAGTCTGTTTTCCTAAAACACGAAAACATATTATATGTTGTAAACACGATTTCTGTCAAGGATTCAACTATTTCGCGTTGAATATAGGTAACTACGAAATTTGGCACTTCTGAACCGGACGTAATAAAATTACTACGAGGCGAGTGAGTCGATAAAGGGAAATAGAAGCTACTTAAAAATTTAATTTGCATTTGAATTTATTTTGAAAGAAAATAAGTGAATATTTTTAGCTAAACGGTTTTACTTTCCAGAACACAATGCAATTATTTTTTACTGTTATCCAAAATAATATAAGCGATACAGAGAGAAAATTAGAAAATAAGCAAGAGGCGGCCTTTTCGCTTCAGTGCGATATCTTCCAGGCAAGCTTTTAAACTGCAGGCTATCTGGTTTCAGTACAAATAAAGATATTAACTATATTATATAATGTAGGTAATAAAAGCTTAAAATAATTTGCCAGATATTAGTTATATTCATCACTCCACTCTACTTATCAATCTAGGGTATCGATCAGACAAAAAATTAAGGGCGGTTGACAGATGGGAGAAATTTTACACGTCCCGTGATTTTACTAAAGTAAAATATTGCATTTTTTTTATTTGAATATTTTAGATATTTGTGAAATAGATCGTCGTAGAAGCAACGCGCCTCGTACAATAAATTCAAGTTAAAAATCAACATTTCCAAATAATCATCATCATCATCATTTCAGCCAAAGACGTCCACTGCTGCACATAGGTCTCCCTCAAGGCTCTCCACTCAAACCGGTCTTGTGCTTTCCAAATGTGCGGTCATAAAACCTGCAGTGTGCACATTTAGAATCCATAAAAACATTTAAACACTTTGTTATAAAAGATCAATTCAACTTGCTACAAATTGCCTGATAAGGTGTAATCACTCGCTCATCGGTGTACATGAAAGTGACCAGTTCTTTAAAAAGCCGCTACTCACATTGACCCAGTTGTACTTGTAGAGGCCAAACAAATGCCAGGACCTTTGCGATGGGAAGCAGAGCACCTGTTCTGTGCATTGACCATGTATTATGAAACTTTGAACGACATTTCGTACTGAATGATGCAGTTGGATTTAATTAGTATTTTTGAGTATCAGTAATTAAATTAACTTATTGACATTAATGCGCAAGTTAACTCTTTTCCAGGCCCCGCTAATTTAGCTACGATATTGAAGAATGAATTATAGTTTTATATTAATTTAAAGATGAATAGTATCTTTAATGACTACAAATTGATTTTGTACCATATTATAAAGCAAGGTCGAATATTTGCGCACATTTATGTGGTCGCTATATGCACTATGCCTCGAAAAGGGTTAAAGACGTCAAAGTACGTCATTATTACATACATCCCAGCATACCCTGCAATGACAGTCGTGTGTATGTAATAAATAAATAAATAAATATTTCAGAAGCAGCTTTCTTATTCTTGAATCCTGTTCATAGCTCTTATTCGTATCGTTTTACGCTTACCTTTCAACTCAGATTTCTATCATACATTGTTTTGGTTTTATTTCGCACGCTGTCTATTGGATGTCATAATTGTCATAAGTCAATGTCATTTTTATATTCCTACTAGCTTTTGCCCGCGGCTCTGCCCGCGCGGTATTCGGTTATCGCGCGCTGTTCCCTCGGGAAACTGTGCATTTTTCCGGGATAAAAAGTAGCCTATGTCACTCTCGGGCCCATACACTATCTCTATGCCAAAAATCATGACGATCCGTCGCTCCGTTACGGCGTGAAACACACAAACACACTTTCGCATTTATAATATTAGTATGAATCTTTCAAGCTGTAATATATAAATCGAGTATATCGAATTATAAATAGCTTTTACTATCTAAATTTTCAATGAAATGTAATCTATCATTCTATAGGTATGTACCTTGACAAGTTCGTATGTAACACTCGGTAGAACCATGTCGCAGGGAGCTTCTACTGCCTTTATCCTCCTGAGCCCTAGCTTTTTTTAACAGACGTAGTACTTAGGTAAGACCTAGACGTGGTCCGCCAGCTTTGTTATTTTGGACATTATTTCAAGAAATTTGTACTTTATAAAGTACATTCAGCCATTTTCTTAATGTTAACTAGCTTTTGCCCGCGGCTTCGCCCGCGTTAAATTTGGGGTAACACAGATTTACTTTCTACGATATTTATTTTCGTGTTTTAATTGATTTTTCGGAGGATTATATTTGCAAATATTCGAATCTAAAAATCGACTCAGGTCAGGGAGGTGTAATTTTAGAAAACCTACTTGTTTCTTTTCCCGCGACTTCGTACCTGTGCGTCATAGGATTCCCGTGGGATAGAAATAAGTGAGTTCAATAGAACGTCCGCGATTTAATTGAAACAGGCTTATATTATTTAGGGTATCGATTTTTAAAAAGCTTTCACTAATAGTTTTTTTTTTAATCAGCTCAGTTATTTCAGAGATTACCCCCAATAAACAAAGAAACAGACAAAGTTTAAAAAGTTTTTCTTCTTTCTTTCTGATAAGTTGATTAGTTTGGCGTAGGTACTATAATGTGTCCTAACCGTTAAGGAGTTATACCTTCCAACATCAGCTCACCTGAGTAACCAGAATGAAAACAGCTAAATGTCTAATACCTGCATATTATAATATTTAAAAAAAAAACCTCAACTCCTAACCGTTAAGGAGTTTTACCTTCCATCATCAGCTCATCAACATGAGATGATGTCTATCAGACGCAAATACTTAAATAGCTTGAGAAAATATATGAAAAACGTAATGCGTCCCTACAAAATTTGAGGGTTGCCCTCGATTTCCCTGTGATCCCGTCATCAGATCCTAATTTGGTGACAATGGACCACCTTGGGAGTATACTCTTTCGAATAAAAAAAAAATATTTTTAAAATAAATAAGAAAGAAAAAGCAGAGTCCCAATTTTCGGGATATTCTCTCTCAACGCTCCCCTACACTCCCCAAGGAACCCACTTGCCAAATTTCAGCTTTCTACGACGAGTAAAACGAAAAATCCCGCTTTTCCCGTTCCCGTGGGAATTTTGTAATTTTCTACACTCCCCAAGCAATCTACATGTCGATTTTCAGCTTTCTGCGTCCAGTAAAACGAAAAATCCCGTTTTTTCCCTTTCCCGTGGAAGTTTCGGAAAATTAACTCTTAATGCTTCCCTCCACTCTTCAAGCAACCTGTACGCCAAATGTCAGCTTTCTGCGACCAGTAAAATGAAAAATCCCGTTTTTTCACGTTCCCGTCAGAATTTTGGGAAATCCTTTTGTGATAGACCCCTGGACCGCCCAAAGAACCTAAATGCTAAATTTCGGTTAAAACGATAAGACCATCCCGTTGAACTGAATATAAATCCCGTTTTCTCCATATCCCGTGAGAATTTCCAAGAATCCTTAAAATCGTTTTTTACTATTATAATTACCTACTTCTATGCCAAATTTGAAGAGTCTAGTAATTATTGTTCATGGGATTCCGTTGAACTGAATATATAAATCAGGTTTTTTTCCTTATCCCGTGGGAATTTCCAAAAATCCTGAAATTAATGTTTTAATTAATGTAATAACAACTTAACTTAACTATGGAAAAAACACAATACAATATTAAATACTAACCTAACACAATAAACACTAACCTAGTCAAATAATTCGCCCCTTGCCATTCCCGGCGCAAAGCCCAAAGCAAAGTTGGTATTAATGTAATACCTACTTGTGTAACAAATTTGAAGAGTCTAGTTATTATTGTTACTGAGATAAGGTCACTCAGAATCGAATATTATAAATCCCGATTTTTCCCGTTCCCGTGGGAATTTTCAAAAATCCTTCCTTAGTGGATGCCTACATTGTATAAGGTATCTATGTGCAAAATTTCAAGTCTCTAGGTCCAGTGGTTTGGGCTGTGCGTTGATATATCAGTCAGTCAGTCAGTCAGTCAGTCAGGACTTTGAATTTTATATATATAGATTGGCCCTTTTATAAACTATTCGAAGGCTTATGAGGTTATATTTTTTTTTTCATAAGTGCAGCAGTGTTCTACCGAGTCGCCCACAATTTTTTCAAGGTCTCCATCACAATCTTCGTCGCAATCTTCACTTGTGATGCATTTTTTTTTTTCATTATGCGCCTCGGCCTTGAGGCTGAACCCAATCTTCTGACGCGTAACAAGGCCAGCCCATAATCTTGAACTCGACGACAGAACTACAATTATTCTGAAGGCAATGACGTCCAAATTGCTGTATCTATCTGTACTTCTGCATTAATAGCATATATTTATATCTATCGTTAACAGCTGATAAGGAAATGTTAACCTCCTTTGTTTGTGTTATGTTACTTACCTATGTTTAATAGCTCTTATTTGAATAAACAACCTTATTATTCAATTGAATTATTATTACGCAGAAATAGTTCAGTCCAGATTGTCTGTCTAATGTGTTGATTTATTAATTACTAGCGTTTACCCGCGGCTTCGCACGCATAAATCATTAGATACAGCAGTTGAATTGAAATTCCGGGATTTTAATAAATTTCCGTGGGAATTTCTTAAAATTACATCATGGTTTTCACTGACGTTAAATTAAAACACCCATACCAAATTTCATGACTCTAAGTCCAACGGTTGTTATTTAGAGAATTTATCTCTATCCCGTGGGAATATCGAAATAAAAAGTATCCTTTGTTTTAATCCAGGTTATAAACTAACTTTTTGGCAAATTTTATCCGAATCCGTCCAGCCGTTTCAGCGTAAAGAAGTAACAAACATACTCACTCACTCACAAACTTTCACATTTATAATATTAGTAGGATTGCGTTTATTGATATTCCGCGGAAAATATGCAATTTTCCGGGATAAAACTATCCTGTCCTTACCTGTCCTTTTAGTATGAATTAGTAAAAGATAAGGATAGTGGTATTATGGTTCAGTGTATCGTCATTCCGCACTGGGCCCGCGTGGGTACTGCAGCCCAAGTCCCTTCATTCTGGGAAGAGGCCTGTGTAGTGGGGCATATATAAACCGAGATTTTATAACCAAGTCTTCTAAACAGTTCAAGATGAAACCAGGGAAATCAATTTTCTATTGTTTTCTTTTTTTTTTTTTTTTTTTTATGTTATAGAGGCCAGACAAACGAACTAGTGGGTCACCTGATGTTAAGTGATCACCACTGTCCATAGACACCCGCAACGCTTTAAGCGATGCCAGTGCGTTGTCGGCCCTGCAGAAATTTATACACACGCCTCTTAAAGGCACCCAGGTCGTAACTCGATGGGAAGACCCCAGCGGGAAGCTCGTTCCAGATTTTGCAAGTTCGTGGCAAAAAAGACCGCTTAAAACGCACCGTCGAAGACTGCCATTCATCAACATGATGTCGATGAAAAGAACGCTTACGACGGGTGGATCTGTAATGGAACCCCGCAGCTGGAATGAGGTCAAAGAGCTCCTCAGAGCATTCCCCGTTGTAGATCTTGTACAACACACAAAGGGAGCTAACGTCTCTGCGGAGAGCAAGAGGATCGAGTTTGTCGGAGAGTGAGGGGTTGCCGATGACTCGGGATGCCCTGCGCTGTATGCGATCAAGTGAAAGTAGCTGATATTGGGGTGCGCCAGCCCAGAGATGGGAGCAATACTCCATCCTCGGCCGAACCTGAGCTTTATATATCTGAAGCCGCTGCTTTGGAGTGAAGTATCGCGTAGAGCGGCTAAGCACGCCCAACATTCTAGCAGCCGACTTGGTTTTATCTTCCAGGTGATCGCAAAATTGGACTGTGCTCGAAACATCGACACCGAGGATCCCAACACTCTCTGAAGTGTTGAGGGGTGATCTTGGAAGCATGGAGCAGCGACAAACGGGTGTTTTTTGGCAGTAAATACGCAAACTTGTGTTTTTGAGGGGTTAAACTGCACTAAGTTACGTGTGCCCCAATCAGAAACTTGTGCTAGTGTGTTTTCTAGATCATACACAAGTTTTGTTCGTTTCTCTTCCAAATCTGCCCGAGGAAGGTCAGCTCTACCAGAGTATCGTGCATCGCAAGTACTGTCATCCGCATAGCAATGAAGGCCGCTTACAAGCAGCATATCATTGATATGCAGGAGAAACAGAGTAGGCGAGAGCACACAGCCCTGGGGAACACCAGCATTCAAAGACATTGAGTCGGAGTATGTACCGTCGATAGCGACCTTAATACTTCGATCTTTAAGAAAACTGGCAATCCATGAGCACAACCTACCGGGCAGCCCGTAAGATGGTAACTTCGATAGAAGCGCTCCATGCCAGACCCTGTCGAAGGCCTTTGCGATATCTAGGCTTGCCACCAGAGCTTCACCCTTGCTTTCTATCGCCTCTGCCCAGCGATGCGTTAGGTACACTAGAAGGTCGCCAGCCGAGCGACCGTGACGAAAGCCATATTGGCGGTCACTAATTAGCTGGCGGTCCTCCAGGTAGCCCAGAAGCTGCTGGTTGATAACTAGCTCCATTACTTTGGAAAGCAAAGAGGTGATCGCTATAGGCCTGTAATTAGACAAGTCCGATCTGTCGCCTTTTTTGGGGACAGGGTGCACTAGAGCAGACTTCCACGAAGACGGGACTATGCCTGTGGAATAGGAGAGACGAAAAAGGCGCGTCAGAACCGGTGCCAATTCGGGAGCGCACGTCCGCAGCACAATAGCAGAAATGCCGTCTGGCCCACATGATTTATAGACGTCAAGGGCGAAAAGGGCTCGCCGCACAACGCTTTGACGAAAGCGCACTTCCGGCATTGAACTCTCACACCGCGGGATAGTAGGCGGCGTTACTCCATCGTCGACCAGAGTCGAGTTGGAGGCGAAAAAGTGAGAGAAGAGGTTTGCCTTCTCCCTTGCGTCGTAGGCCAACGAGCCGTCCGCTCTGCGCAGAGGTGGAAAAGATGACCGACAAAAGTTGTTTTGCACAGCTTTAGCCAAGGACCAGAAGGCACGACTCCCCGAAGGAAGATTGGTCAATTTATGGCTAATTCTGGCTACATGCTCAGACTTCGCGGATGAGATGCGTCTTTTCAACAATCTGGAGGCTAAGTTGTACTGCTTCTTGAGGGTGCTAGAAGAAGGATCATTAGCAGCCTGCGCCTTAGCCCATTTACGGTAGGACTCCTGCTTACGTTTGGAAGATTCGTTGCAGGGTTTTCCATACCAGGGCTTAGACTTGCCGCCAATCGACACCACAGAGTTTGGGATAAAAAGTTCCATTCCCTGCAGTATAACATCGGCGACAGAGTCGGCGCAGGTACTAGGGTCACCAGAAGCGAAGCAGACTTGCCTCCATGGGTAGGATGCAAAAAAAACGCGCATGCCGTCCCAATCTGCCGACCCATAGTGCCAAACACGACGCTTGCCTGGAGGATTCAACCGTGGGGGATCCGTGAGCGGCACAGTGCTTCGTATAAGGCAGTGGTCAGACGACCCAAGAGGGGCGTCAACACAAACCCGGTATTTGGCTGGATGTGAGGTCAGCAGCAGGTCTAGCATGGATGCGGTATGACCTTCAACGTCTGGAATGCGAGTCGGTGATGACACCAGCTGCGACAAACCATACGCAAGTGCGAAGTCGTGGAGAGACCTACCAGCATGATCGGTAGTACGGGAACCGAGCCATTCGACATGGTGGGCATTAAAGTCCCCAAGAATGACCACCTCAGCAGCAGGGATCTGCTCCAGCACGGTATCGGTCGCCTTCTGAACGTGGTGAAAGAGCACGTCGGTTTCTGCATTACCGCTGTGGGACCTGTATAGGCAGGCATAGACGCGAGTGCGACCACCACAGTCTACGCGCACCCACAGAGTCGACAGCTCCCTGCCTTCGAGGCAGCTAAGGCGACGACAGCAGATATCTTCCCTAGCAAACAGACATACACCGGCACGAGGCACAAAATTCTGTTCCAGTTTATAGCCAGGGAAGTTCAGGTATGAAGCGTCTGCCGGGGAACATATTTGCGTCTCAGTAAGAAAGAGCAGGGCCGGTTTCGTCGTCTCAAGATGGTGGTGGACGGCGTCGAGGTTGGAATGCAGTCCCCTTATGTTGCAGAAGTCAACATGCAACTTGGAAGGGGCCGCTGGTATTCTGCTTTTCTTGGCCTTAGCGCGGAATGGTAATGGAATGCTGCCCCCCCCAGAATACGTGGGGCCGCCCGAGTGAGACTCGGGGAGGGATTCCCCGTCAATGACGGAACCCTCCTGGGGTAGTTTGACTTTCTTTTTACATGCCATTTTCACTCCGAGTGTAAAGGGCCTCCGGATCTCCTACTCACCGAACGAAACGCAACAGAATGAATCTGTTGCTTCACGCCGGTATTCTGTAGGAGGGTGGTACTTCCCCGGTCGGACCGGCCCGTATAGAGCTGCAAATGCAGCGTGGTCCTACCACTCTTCTTGTTGTTTTTTTAACATTTTTGGTACCTAGGAGTATGTAAAATAATTGGGAAGTATTCCTGAATACACTCTAAACTCCCACGTAAGAGAATAAAAGCCAATTTAAAAAACTGTGTAGGTAGGTGCAAATATTTTAGAAAACGAATTTTGTTAGCAGGTGTTTTCATTAATCTTGTTTAGCCTCAGGCGTCGAGATATTGTAAATTAAGATCCAAGAGATTAAGGTAACGTAACGTAGGCTGGAATATAATCTAGGTTCTAAAGGTTCCATAATAACCATATTTTATGGTTGTCGTGTAACCATATTATTAGGTTATTAGGTGAGAATTTTTGCCCTGTACCTCATTCGTTGGTTGAGGGTTCATATAAAAAAGATAACATTTAATCTGGAACTAATGGAAGCGCACAATTAGCCTTCACATCCCCCCAAGATGGTCCTAGTGTGTGAGAAAGTTACTAAAAGTTCAGCAGCGCCGAGTCATAATCTTCGTTTCCAGTAATTTTATTTGTCATAATTTCAATTGCCATAAAAAATATGAAACCATGCGGTATTCAGAATTTCTTGAAATGTGATCTAATAGAATACCAAAATTAGGTTACCTTAGGTTACTTAAATAGCAATTTATTCTTACGTATGGTTTTTAAATTTTAAAACAATTTAGAACTACTGAAAAATATGGAAAACGTAATGTAATGTATCGTTTAGTTCGATTAAACTAAAAAGAACCGTGCTGAGCGATGGTCGATGGAGTAATCCTATTGAACCTTGCTTCTCTACTATCAATTGTTAATTGCAGCTTGATAGCAGGGTACCAAATTAAAAGGCTGCAGTCTGCTGCAGCTCATTGATATGGATCTCCACGAAGTTACTCTCAACTCTACACTATAATGTAACTTGTTGTAACTTTTTGTAACTTTTGTGTAACTTTGTATGTAAAGTAAAAATTTAACTTTTTTAAATTAAAATTATAATCATTGTAATTTTAAATTCGCATGTTGATTTTGTATATCGACTTAATACCGTTCCTGATGATATCTACTTGTAAGACCTTATGCAAACGTAACTATATAACTATAATGTAACTTGTTGTAACTTGTTGTAACTTTTGTGTAACTTTGTATGTAATGTAAAAATTTAACTTTTTTAAATTAAAATTATAATCATTGTAATTTTAAATTCGCATGTTGATTTTGTATATTGACTTAATACCGTTCCTGATGATATCTACTTGTAAGACCTTATGCAAACGTAACTATATAACTATAATGTAACTTGTTGTAACTTTTGTGTAACTTTGTATGTAATGTAAAAATTTAACTTTTTTAAATTAAAATTATAATCATTGTAATTTTAAATTCGCATGTTGATTTTGTATATCGACTTAATACCGTTCCTGATGATATCTACTTGTAAGACCTTATGCAAACGTATTCCAGCAAATAAATATTTCATTTCATTATTTTTTTTTTCAAAAAATACAAATAAACAGTAAAACAGCCCGTTTAAGTCAATAAAAAAAATGTAACCAATATCAATGGCATTATTATTTCTGGCATTCAGCCAGACTCATCTGAGACAGAGTGTGCAATTACATGGTAATCTGTTTAGCGCCGTATTGGCAGACAGGGCTACACGGGTTAGGCGGCACGCCAACCCTCTGTTAGCATTATAACTCTGTACTAGTTGCTAAGGAATTAGAATAGTTTCATACTGCCGAATGCATTTTTAACTGGCTCTTTGTTTAATTATTTTGATATCCGGTTTGAAGGACCATTCATATGTTTTTTTTAGGGTTCTGTACTTCACAACAAAAAGGGAATCCGTCGATCGGATAGAGATGTGAAGTTAAATTAAATATGAAACACAGCTTATTATATTTTTACAAGCATAAGCAAAAATAAGTTTTTTTTATGTGATCAATAAATACCTACATATTCTGAGAGTGTACTTTCGTACAAAAATCGGACGCACCATAATCTATACGGTACTTTCCTTTTATGCAGAATTATGGAATTTGGCAAGAAAGAAAACCTCATAGCATTAGTTCAAGATTTTTTTTTAAAATCACTGGCACTAAGCCAGTTTCCTACTGCCAAATTTAAATTTCTAATCGTTTAACGCAGATTGTAACTGAATCAGCAAAAGCAGAAAACAGTTCGTTAACTGTTTTTGCCCAGGGTGGACGGGCTCATGCGGTATTCATATGGTATTGAAAGAGAAGCGGAACCGTGACGCTAATAGAAGGATCCGTTTACCTTTACTTGCCCGAATTTCATTTTCCCGAATTTCAATTGTCATACCAACGTTTGCCATAAAATACATAGAACCGTGCTGTTTTCAGGATTTTTTAAATGTCATCATATTTATAGAATGCAGTAGGTTAGGTTAGGTTAGTTTAATTTCAACTCTGAAGAAATTACTATTTCAGAAATAAATTATTTTATGTCAAATGGAAAAATTCTAGTAATTGATACATTCGGGCATATGAAATTCGGACAAACGATAGAGAACCAGAAGGATCTATTGACAAAACAATCGTTTATCATTATCGGTTACTTTCAAATTAATCATTGTAAACATGCATTTTGTTACCATAGAGGCCTTATTGTCTAACACACTCGGAATCACAATCGTTTTCACCACTTCTTTCTGCCACAATGTATAAGATCAAGATAGAAGGAGATAGTGAATACCATTGCGAACGTCACTATGTTAGACAATACAGCCTCAGGTTCTACACTTTTTATAAAAGGGTTGTATTAGGCATGAGCTCAATTCAGCCCTAAATGTCCCTTACAGTCCTGTTCTAGATCGAATTGAGGTCTCAAGAGAAATAATCAAAATGTACTAAATAACAAAGTTGATTGCCTACTTAGGAAAATTGCGACCAAACCCACTTGGCATTATTACATACATGTAGCTGAGTGAATAAACTAGTCGACTGCGAAAACGGAACTTATACCAAAGGTAGGGTATACAGAAGAATTAAATTATAATTACCATTAATTAATTTGATATAAACTAACTAACTAACTTACAAACTTAATACATACTAAATTAAATTTAAAAAATTATAATAATAATAAAAATAATTTATAGTTAAGTTTTATATGGTTATTTTTTCTAAAATTCTTGTATTTCAAGTTAAATAAATAAATTTGATATAACTACTTCAACATTTTTTTAACCTAGTCTTAATTCAAAATGAATCCTTAAATGACTAGGTAAGTAATTGGTGAACATACATAAAAATATACAAACATTGGAACGTAGAACCTCCTCCTTTTTTAAGTTGGTTAAATACCGTATTTATTTACCTAATGAATAAATAAATGAATATCATGGGACACTTGACACCAATTGACCTAGTCCCAAACTAAGCAAAGCTTGTACTAAACATACTTATATAGATAAATACATACTTAACTGGAAGAGATCCCTTTAATTGTGGGATGAGTTCGCCTTCGTACATCTTAATATCCTGTTTTCTGTTAATTAAAATTGTTTTAATTACAATAAAGAGTTTTACAATACAATATTATAAATATGGAAGTTTGTTAGTATTCGCGTGTTTGGTCCTTCACGATAAAGCGGCTGGACGGATTTGGATGAAACTTGGTATGTTGATAGTTATATAAAATCCCGATATTTCAAGCGCTGGGATTAGAGCCATGAAATTTGATACGCGTGTTTTTCATGCGTCACTGAAACACAAAAAGATGTAATTTTTTGGAATTCTGGAATTTCAATTCAATTGCTAGACCAAATGGTAAAGTCGAAATACCACTAGCCACAAAGAAATGGTTTCATGGCAAAATTAAATAAAATAAATATTTCTATCACAAAGAATCCACATCCATCCACAGTTTTCTTGTGAATTATTAAATATACAGGTAGGTACCTAAATATATTTAAAATCACAAGAATTTTAAAAGAACTAAAAATAGAACTAAAATGCAGGTTACTTCGAACATGCACGACGAACATCACTTCGAAGCATAAAAAACCGATAACCCGATTTATCCCACTTCAGTTCGTGTTTGCTGACTGTAGTTTACTTTATACCGTCACATACGCCCGCTCGGTGTCTGACTATGTAATTAAGTACTATTAAGTTATTCAGTATTTACTAAGCACCAAAATGTTGCATGAATTCAGAAACTTTACATTAGGTACTTTAAGTAGCTTTACTTTGCTATGCCAGAAAACCTCAATCATTTTTTTCGTTCCCTCTTTTTTTCACTATAACCTCATTATAACTTTCTGTAACACCAATTTTAAGTGAAAATTAAACTCTGTGTTGCTGAAGACTCCGTGTGTTATTCTTTGTCAATCCAAGGGGAGCTGAAGACTTCGAACCAACGATGGCCGCTACTGACACCTGAAGGTTCTGTCCTACAGCGGACAAAAATCTCTCAGATGAGAGTTTTCGACAGACGAATCTCTTTCGCGTGTTTTACTAATTTTAATATAATTTTCATCGTAAGACGCAATATTTTGCGTTCAATTCGTCCCCTCTATAGTTTTTACTTTCTTTCCATTGCTTTCTAGCTTTTTTTCCAACAATTTTGCTTACCTTTTCGCGCATTTTTTCGTGAAAAGACCTCGTGGCCACCTACGAGCTAGATGGCGTGAACAAATCACCTCTTACTGGTCTTTTTGTATCATCTGCCCTGGATCAAGCAGAAAACTGGGCGAAATAAAAAAAAGTAATGTGTCAAGCCTTGATATTATTATGTTATAATTGTATCAACGACACGCACGATCTTCTATCAAAGACACAACTTGGAAGAAAGTTCAACCAATAAATTTAAATCCAGTATTGAAATTATATGACATGATGTTTCCATGACTCATAGTAGCGGGACCAAAAAAAAACTTGCGCGTTGTGTATTAAAATACCTATACATTATATAACATTATGAATGCAGCATTGGTTAAAAGCCATGGGATCGCAACATATATGTCGCCAGCACTTCAGCATTAAACTACCATAGAAACTGCCAGAAACGATGTGTTAAGGTCAAAGTAGGCAGTGCCCTAAAGGAGAGAAGGCTATGCAAACTACCAAAGTTTAAAATGAAGTTTATCCACGCGTTACGTAGCGCTCCTTAATAAAACCGTGTTTACAGGATGGGTAATTATTCGGTAATAGCTCATATTAATACATCTTTCATCGATACGAGACTGGAGTAAAGATATATTTTTCTTTTTTTTATATACATAATAATAAATAGTATTGTACCTATAGTACAATATAATGGCAAATTGGCCTGCACAAGGCCACATTTTTTAAAACAACAGAAATCCGTTGGGGTCCTCAAGTGGCGACCACGAACTGAAAAACGCAGCGTTGGTAGGTGGACCGACGACATCACGAGGTTGGGGATAACCGGTGGATGTAGGTGACATCTTGTCGTTTCTTGTGGAGTTCGAAGGAAAAAGCCATTGTTCCATAGTGATTGTTTTTCAGCTATTGCTAAGTCTATTGCTGAAACAGAGAAATGAAAACAAGAAAAAAAATCAAAATTTTTGTAGTTTCAGACCTAAAAAAATAAATTTTAGAAAGCATTAATTGCTTAGTAAAAATCAACCCTGAATAGATGATATTATTGACTTTACTATGTCAAAGATTACAGAACTGAAATAATTTCAAGAAACAATAAGAAACCGAACCAACGTTTGAAGTTTCCTCGCATAAAATTTTCGAGGACTCTAATACATTAAGTATTGCAGAATAGCTCCCATTTCTGTCTAGACTACAGCACTCAGTCGATTTTTAAACACAAACGACCAATTAGAATGCGCCAAGGCTAAAACTATAAGATATCACATCCATTGATATCATCCTAGAAATCGGTATGAGAGCGAATATTGATACCTTTCAATATTTCTGTTTAATAACCTTCAAATAACGACAGATTCTCATCTAATTTAATAGTACTAGTATAAGGTCATCAGCGTATATAAATCTTTGACAGTAATGAGTCTATTTACGAGCTTAAAACTAGATCGGAATCTTGTAAACATTATCTAAACTTATTACACACGAGTTTACTAAAAATGTCGAGGATTCCGTTGAATTAATTTTATTCCGACTAATGTTGAATTGGTTTGACATTACTTTCTCGTAGATAGAGCATGAGTTTGCTCCTCTAAGTTTATCGGAATTTACGTATTTAAAACCTGCCTTCATCTGGGAAAAGTTCAATGGTGTGCGTGAGGTTCTCAATCCACACTGGGTCTGCGTGAGAAACACAGTCCAATGTCTTCTTATTCCAAATTGAGGAATCGGTAAAAAATGAAGATCATTCCCGTTGGGTTCGCACATGATTATAAATTAAATTAAAAAAAAATTACTCGCACCATGAAACTCCACCTAACAAAAATTTTACGATTGAAGTAAACCTTGTTAAAACCAATTAAAAATTAATGAGATTTTGAGTCATACGAATTACACTACGACAAGAAGGTTACACATATCATTAACATTGATGCTAGCGATGCATAAATAAATATTCAAAATATGTGGCAACCCTCGCAAATTTTGCAAACTAAATCTTGCTAATATTGTAAATTTGAAATTTTGATAGCATAATATACTTATGTGCGTTTGTTTGTTTGTTTGTTACTCTTTCACGCTAAAACGGCTGTATCTTGGATTTTAATAAAATTTATCTCTTGGCCTATTGGTTGGGGTTTAATTTTTCGGAATTATGTGCGAAATTACCATAAGAAATTTATTTAGTGAGCCACGAGTGAAGGCTAGCTGAACATAAAAAAGATGTCAGTAATGAAAACAGGATTAAGCTTACACTTGTCCTAAAAAAACAATAATAGGCGTGGTCTACACCGAGTTCCAACAAGGGTTCCCACTTACCATCCTATGTTTTATTGATGCCGTGAAGACCCTGGCACATTAAACTTTCATCATCTTTGTACTCGACCTCATATTATGTATGAACACAGTAATTACGTAAGAGAAATTGTTTTCCACAAAGTTTACAGAGAGTATAATCGCGTTAAATATTATCTTATACAATTTTTTATTTGCATGAAAGTTTAAGTCTAGCAGTTACGTTTAAAATCTGGGTTTCACTAATTTCACATGTGTAAGGGTACTTTGACCCAATGGACGGTAGCTTTGGCCTTTCGTTATGAAAATCACATAAACAATGTTCTAATTTGAAAACACAAAATCGTGAGTAGGTATTCAGCTAACATCAACTACATGACAATGTGCCATATTCTTAAATAATTAATAAAACCTGAACCGAGTTATGTAATCCCAAATGGGCAAAGTTACCCTTCAGGGCCAAAGTACCCTACGGTATATCAAACTTGATCTTAATCCATCCCTTCCCACAAACACACAAACACACACGCAAATTTTCACAGATATAATACTGGATTAACAGTTTTGTCCGGAATATTAAATTATTTTATAATGAAAATATAAAATTTATATTCACGTCTCTACTAGCTTTCGCCCGCGGCTTCGCCCGCTTGGAATTCGGTTATCGCGCGCTGGTTCCTCGGGAACTGTACATTTTTCCGGGATAAAAAGTAGCACATGGCACAAAAATATGTTTCCGGATGAAAAACAACAGAAAAAACATGATCAAAGCTCTCTGTATCTACTCTTTGATATGACAGTGATTAATATCCAACATCGTCCACGTAAAAATAACGAGCAATTAATCGACTAAAAATGCAACCACGTTTTTTAATTAACGACATATTTCGTTACCATCGATACAAGCCGTGATAATGCTAAAAATTCAGTACGTTATCTTAATCTTAAAAACACAAACGATGTTCACAAAAATGCTACAACATTTATTTCTATTCATCAAGATATAGATCTACACGACATTCGCACAGCTCGTAATTCATGATACTTAAGTAACACGGATCTCACACTCGTTGCAAGCAAAATTTGGGTCAGGCCTACGCAGAATTTGGGTTGCTGTGCTAACTGGCGCTAAATTTTATAAACAGTTCATTGACGGATTGCAAGTGCAGTAGATTCATGGCTTTGATAAGTGACGCCCACATTTGTAACGAAGTACTGCTATTAAGTGATGGCAAAGTTGATAGCACAGGGCTTAGCGATGATGTAAGTACAAGGTATCTTACCTCTTTCATCTAAAGCCCTGTTTTGATGTTGCTACAACAATTTATCGATCGTCGATCGATGTTAGCAGGGTCAACATCGATTGATAGAATGGAATAGGTTATTGCATGTTACATTACGGTTTACATGATACGTCGGGACATATCTCGATTTGAAACATGCTGATTCGGTGTCCGGTCCTTTAATGAAATTGCCCCCGTTAATACCACTCTTTATCAGTAGGGATCAAGACTAAGTTGGCAACTAAAGATTTTTTTTAGGAAATCTGAAAATAGTTCCACTAAAAAGCCAGAAGAAGTATACACCTAGGTGATCAGAAATAAATAGATAAATAAGGTTCTACTCTTCGGTTCTACTACTATTCTAACTACTACTACTCTACTACTATTCTAATTCATGAATGTCACATACGTACAACTCTTTGCTTTGATAAATACAATCTACTGTGTACAAGACCTCAATGCCTTAAAATCAGTGACGTAACTGCAATTTCATAATTGCAAAAAGCAATCTATCCTGGCTACTCCAATGCCCTTGAGCGCTTACTGATGACTCAGTGAGTTCATGCCATTAGGATAATAGTAGAGTGGTATGATAGAATGGAAACCTAATCACCCGATATTATCTTTGAATGCTTCGCTACCAAACGCTATATCTCCCAGACAATGCGCTTCTTGAAAGAAAAAAATAATATTCTAACGAGTGTCAATTATTTATTAGCAATCCCTTTCATTTTCTTTGAGAATCAAGATAGTAAATCATACCATAATCAAGTTTTTTAAACTATGGTATGGTAATATTATTTTCAGAAATACTTGGATAGTCGTTGAGTGTATCGACCGACGTAGGTCAGTTAATAGAAAACTATAGCCAAATATGAAGGCATATTTAAAGCATGTTTTGTTTATGAATATTAAAGTAAGATTATGGCTATTTAGTACAGAAATCTTAGTAGCAAGTTCAAATGTTATTTTTAAGCAAACTATTCTTTTTGTCACAGTATAATAATGAACATGCGGGTCACCTCAATCTCAATCTCCGGTATTAGTGGACATTTGCGATTGCAACTCCATGAGACCTATTGTTTTGGACAGATAGGCTATTTTGAAGGCCCAAATCTTTTTGATGGCCCCACGTACCTACTTATTCGGGAAGTCTGACAAGGAAAGTTCATTTCATAACTTATTTATTGTACAAACAAACATTTTCATTTAAAGTGAACATTTTCGTTAAACAACCCAAGAGTGAGAGAAGTATGATCTAGGTTTATCTTCGGATACAACACCTCATCACAGATGTTACGTAAAAAATTAGGCAAGCTGATGGGAAACGACTCTGATAGGGCAAAAAGTTGCTAGTAATTCGAAGTGTAGACCTCAACAGTCCAGACAAACGTACATAAGTAGATAGGAAAGACGTATTGTGATTAATAGAATAGAATAGAATAGAATAGAATAGAAAATATTTATTTTTGAACAACTACAAGTACACAATACAGTTCAGCGAAATCGTACAGAGGTGAATTTTTTTCTGCTTTGAAGTGAACAGTAGCAATCATCATCATCTTATTATTATTCGCAGCCGTAGGACGTCCACTGTTGGACATAGACCTCCAGTTGCTTCAGTTGGAAGCGGCCTGTATCCACCGCGAAACCGCGGTTTTAACCAGGTCATCCGTCCATTTTGTTGTTGGATGTCCTATCCTACGCTACGCTGCGCTAGCCGATCCGCGGTGTCCCTCCAACAGTACGAATAAAAAAACTAAAAATAAATTCTAAAAAGTCCACAGAAACACCTGACCGTTTTGTTTCTAATAAATTAAATTTCTTAACCTTTAGATAATTTTTCTTGCCTTTTATGTCACCCACTAAAGTGAGTCAAAGGTTAGTAAGTTAAGGTCGCACATACCAGTATTTCAAACTACACGTACAATAATTATTGTGATACATTGCTCTTATTATGACTCAGGTCAATGAGAAACTGGATTAAGTAAATACAATGGTATGTATAAAACAGCTGCCGATCAGAAAATAACTTAGTTACCGTTCGATATTCGGAAAGAAATGGCCGCAAAGGTATTTGACCATTCAAATAATCAATAACTCAATAACTGCCCTCATAAGGCAAAAAAGGCGTTGTTTAAAAAAAAACACTTTTGAGTTGTTAATAATTAATCATCGCGTTTCTTAAGACATTCTGCATCCGATTATCGGGTTCTCAGCACTGAATGTGATAAATAACTCAAGTGGTATTTAAGATTCCAACTTTTACCTTATGAAGGCAGATAATTATATCAACATTACCTAATAATAATTACTTATTAAAACAAAATAGATATTGCCGTTTCATATAACCCTCATTTAGAAGCACTTCTTAAATTACTGTTGACTTTTTGTTTATTTATGCGTCATTTAATTTTTTAATATGTATATTTATTTTTTTATGTTTTATTGTACATAATTTATAATCAAGTATATATTTTTTATGAATAAGGGGGCAAAATTATCTGGATCATCGATCATGCACGCCGCAATTGTCACAGCTCAAAGAGATGTATGTATGTAACTCAAAAACTTTTATTACGCAGTGTCGTGCATAAACCGTCTTTCTTCTGCAGCTTTTGTAGTAAAATCCACGGTTTTCTAGCAGACAGCTACTGCTGTGAACTGTAGAAGCGTTCACAGTACATAATAACAGTGCCATTTCCGTTTACAGATATATACATTACTGTGCTGCCTGGCATTATCTGAGGCCATAACATTATGGTCTGACTACACACCGAAGCATTCTTCTGGTCCGAGCTTCAGCAATGAACCAATATTGGCGTACGATAATGAACCAACGTTCTTTGGAGGACACCTATATCATACCGATATGAACTACGAAACTAGGTCTTCATTTCAACATGCGCCTCTTCAATTCCCATCTTTCGCATCTACATCTTTAAAAAAATATCAAGTGGGAAAAAAATCAATGCCAACAAAAGCAATGAATGCTCCTTCCCCATATACCCATTACTTGATAAATGAAGGGTTGTCCGCTTATAAAACAGAAGCAATGGATGGAGAACACGCCATTGCCTCTTACGATTATACAACTAATTCAGATCATTCTATTGTACAAGGGTCTTTCAGTGACTTGAGCGCTTCTTATTCTTGGTAATTTCATAGTAAAATTTCATAAAGAATGATTACCTAGGCTCCTTCTCATCTCTACCGGACTACTCTAAGTTAGTTAATAATTAAGACATGTTATTTTTAGAGCGCGACTGACTTTTATTTTAAGTTTTTAAAATTAAGTATTTATTTTTAATGTACGAACATCAATAAAATTCTGCAATCTTTTCGATTTGTTTTTTGTACCGTCGCCGTCTAGCAAACTGAGAGAAGTTGTTAAAACAGACTTAAACTACAGAAAGTTCTCATTTTCAGTTGATCGTGTTAACTAGATTAATTAAATATACTTACTTAGCAAAAACTCGGGATAACATTCACCCAAAGTTATTTTGTAATTAAGCTGACTTTACAGCTCCAAATTGATGGTAATTAAAATCACTTAACATACATTGAATATCAGCAAGTTCAGACTACATTTTTACTTAATAGGGATAATTATGAAGCAATGTGTCAACTTTAAATCACATCATTTATGTATACTCTGACGCGTTAGAGATATAGCCTTACTCAACATTCTAAGAATCTAGCACATACGAGACTGAAATAACTTGTTCATACTTTTTTTATAAAGAAATACTTGGAGAATTCAATGCACGTATCAAACAGAATAACTGACATATATTTCAATCAAATAAAGTTATTTATCGAACGTTCTTGAATCAGCTCTGCATTTTTTTACTTTTAAAAATCCTGATATCAATCTGGCTAATTAGCTTTTTTAAATAATTGCGGTACATTTTTAATACAGAAGACCTAATAGCTATAATTAAAATCGATAACGTAATATGTTTAAACTCTTTACTGTACGAAAATAAAGAAACAACACGCAATTTACAGACGTTAAAAGACATGTACATAAGCCCTCTAAGGGATCTCTATCAGTCAAAGTTTGAGTGGATGAGAGGAGCATTCGGTTAGGAACCGATAAAGAGTGAGTTCAAAAAGTAATTATTTTTATGTCATTGCGTTGTGCGGTTTTAGAATATTGAAGGAGGTCGACCGGACATCGAATATGTTTCTTAATTGCTGACCCAACCAACAAAACAAACCCTTAAAGCTTTTACACGCGTATCTCAAGTTACTTGAATATGTAATTCCTTTATAGACTTCTGTTAAATCCATTACACAAACAAAGCGTTTCTTAGTAAGAACATAATTAAAATAACTAAATCAATCTAACTTTTTCAAATTGTTTTAGTGTCTAATTAAAAAACTTGGTATAAATAACGTTTATTTAATTAATAAAGTCATCACTTTAAGACTTACATAATCTCCTTAATTAAGACTGTACCAAATACTTACATATTTGAGTTTTTTAAACACAAGGCTGATGTAAACTAATCCATCTCCACAAGGGATGTAAAAAAACTGACATCAGTTTGTTATGTCGCAATGTATACCAGCTGAATTGCCTTAAAATAAGATAACAAATCATGTGTCTTGTCCAACAATAAGGTTGCTACACACTGTCCATTGTCAAGCTAGTTAGCTTGTATGTTCCACAATAGTCTACAATGTAGCGAGTGATGGAGACATACTACGAATATTCGTGCAAACTTTATCATTTGGCGAGGAACGCGCCTGGTCAGCGAGGTTACTATCGTCGGTCGAATTAAACTCGGGCTTATTCAAGCGAGTACGGTTACAAGATATGTGTGAATCACGCTCGTTTAAGCTATAATAATTCGCGAAATGCTAGGGACCGTGTTTGAAACATTGCCAAGTCTACGGCGCAAGAAGTAGAGTAAATAAAAAACTTTGTAGCTCTAATTGACATTCCATACAATGAGCCCAAAACTTACATCATTGTCCCTTTAGTGAAACACTTAAACCTTATTGTGTGAAACAAGTTAGAATAAAGAATGTATAGTAACACCTTTTGTTTTTAACAGCGAATGTTTTTATGTATTTAGAACAAGCCGAAAGCAGCTGATGTGTCAAGTATTACGCATCCTCTTTGCAGTGACCTCCACTTTTGATCATCTTGTTTCAAAAACTGTACTAAGTTTTGTATATTAAGAGCACGAAACCTGAATCGATTTAACTAATTCGTTGATCACTTCTGGTAGGTTAATGTGCCATCAAATGTCATATCGCTCTAGGTAACGAAATGAGGGGAACCCAAACTTGGACCAACGTATAATAGATACGTAGGTGCATAAATTGTAATCCACCTCAGAACTTAAACATTGAGATTAACATAATGTTATAAAGCTGTTTGTACAAGTGCCTCCTCCAAGCCGGACTATCCCCTCCGGGTTCCGGAAATGTATGGTCTGCTTAAGCATACACGTTATCTTTACCTACGTCTTAACAGGATGCTCCAGGCAACCGGTTTGGTGATGTATGGCCATTTAACCAAAGCGAAAAGACTGCAAATTCAGACCAACAAGTAAGGCAACCGGTCTCACGATTGACCTGTCCAGTGGTTGCAACAGACGACGTCATGCCCTTAGACAAAGCACATGCGTTCTTATGCAAGCTCCCAGCTCTGGATTCGAACATAAATCGTATGCCTGTCTGGTTCAACTGTTAAGAATGTATGGAGTTCTTGCTGTGTTGGTGTGATATGTGGCGTACCGCGGTTGAGTTCCTAAGTTTTAACTAGTTTACATGTGTACGTAAGCTTGTGAGTTAATGCCAGGATTTGAAAATGAATTCCACTGTCAACAGCCGATACTTAAAACGTCATTAATGTACCTACTTATACTCGGAAATTGAATTGCGTACCAGGGTGAAGTTCATAAGCACTTTTGCTATGATTTCTTTGGGATATGTATGAAATGTCAATTTTACATCATTAACGCAAAGGTGTCACCCTAATTCACAAAATTGGAAAACATTAATGTCTGGAGGTTTGACTGACTATACCTAGTGTCATCCACGAAGACGCGTGATTTTGTCAAAATTAGCCATTAATGCCATTGTAAAAAGAACCACGGCACGCGTCATCATGAATAATTCTACCTATACTAGTTGTAGTAGTTCCTTGAAGTTAATCATCATCATCATCATGTCAGCCATAGGACGCCCACTCTGTTGGACATAGAGCACCTCTAAGAAAGAAAATTTTCACAATAATTTATACATTGTTGCAAGAGGTTCGATAGGCCTCTACGATATGAATTAATAGCTTTAAGATATTATGTAGGATTGTATGCAACAAACCTATGACTCTTTATTCTATGTTCTTTATTCTTTCTTTCTTATTACAATGAAAGACAGATGTAGGTACAAAGGCCGACTTATCCCATAAAGGGACCTTCAATACATCATGAAAATTCTAAACAACCAAAACCATATCAACCAACCGTGTGTTTTACATTGCATTACGATCTCTGAATTACGAAATAGGATATGTACAAAGTAGGCATACGAATTTTTAGAACTAATGTGAATTTATTCATGAAGTCGAGTAGCGCTTATGATTTTAAGCGCTTATATTTTTTTAATAACCGACCTAATAAGCCAAAGTTGGTTAAGTATATATATCCCAAAAAATACTTGGCTTAAAAGATAAATTTCGTATATCTGCGCCTGATTAGCAAGCATAAGCAAGTAGCCTCTGAAATATTTATAGGCTTATATTCTTAGTATCTTTTTCTGTGAATTATAATATCTGGTGTGAACAGTTACCGATATTAGAATTTTGTTGAAAACTAGCTTGCGTTTCGTCGCTTCCGTGTGAAAACATCGTAAGTAACGTTTGGGAAAAACCGTTTTATGCCTTTATTCATGAGAAAACCTTATCATGCGCGTCCGCATTAAAAAAATATCACTTTCCAAATTTGTTACTTACGAGGTTTTCACATGGCAGTGACGGATTCGCCACAGTTGCAGACCTATACCATATTTCGTCGATGCATATTTCGCAAAGTAAGCAAGCCCGTATGCTTTGTCTACACCACTGCTGCTGCTGCTGTGTTTGTTTACTTATTTTGTACAATAAAAGAGTTTACGTACAAACATACTTACATACAGTTAGAAATACAAACATTTTTATTTTATTTCAACACCAAATATTACCACTATGCTGTTAGGCGTTCAAAGCACTTTACTTTTTCTAAATATTATAATATTACAGGGCTGTTTCACCATTGACGGATAAATGTGAAGCCTAATAGTCTATTTGAACAAAACAAACAGAGACGGTATTACATTTATCAGTCAGTTAAGATTAATCAATGTGTGGTGAAACAGCCCCTAAGATTATTGATGCAACCGATGCCAAATCGATAAACGATTTTCGAAAAATATAGATAAAAGTTATTTCTTCTTAATATACCTCAAGTTATCCGCAATCTCAAACTCTCATATAAATATCTTATCAATACTTTGATTCATAATAATAATAATAAATTTATTTGCCTCTAAAAGACACAAGTTTACATAAAAAAAGGATGACTTGTCTAGCGGATCACAAATTAGACTAATCCTGTATCTTAAGATCCTGTAGTGCGTTATGAGAAACAATTATTTAATCATATCCCGAACACACTGAGTACCTACTGAGTATGTTAAAAGAAAATAAGACAAGCGGGAAAACCGATTTAATGTATATTTTCACTCCTTGGTCTACGTTACCTCGAATAAATGTAATGATATAGCGATGCCCACATCAAGTATCTTTCACACAAATCTAACTGTACCTAAAGCATAGCAGCTTTCATTTGTTTTTTTTTTTATTTTGTTCGTAAATATTTTGACTTTCAAAAATAAAATAAGAACGACAGAAAAACCGGAATAGTTAATTTTTAGATTTTGTTACTGAAAACTTTTTACATTAGTTTCACATGTATGTTTGTTTGTAACCGACACATTTTAACTCCATTTTGAACCACTTTAAACGGTCGGATTTAGTACAATACAATACGATTACTCTTTATTGTACACCAGAAATATTAAGCGATACAGAAAACAGGTACACACAGAGAAAATTTAAACTTTATAGCCTTATCAAAAATCGATGTCAATATTATGTTTTAACAATAACAGTAACTAAAAAATTTGAAAATAAATATAGTTAAAAAAAACTATAAAACACGAAAATAATAATCAACGAAAAATATTAGCATTATTGTGAAAAATGCTTGGGGTGCTGCTCTATTTAAGAAAAATATGGCAGAAAGCGCCCCATGTGAAAAAAGTTCACAACAATTACTTTTTTTTTAATAACAGTATATGAAATACTCTTGTCGGCTTGTTAATCGGTTGTTAACTTAAAATTTATTAACAAAGCTACCCCGTTTGCAGCATCCCAAAAAACTTACTTTTTCCAGAGTAATTGGATCCTACGTCATTATAGTTTCCAATCATACTCAGTTTTAAACAAAGATCCATGCCAGGACATGTCGTCTGAAAGAACGGCACGCGACTGAAGTGACACAGAGATCCTTGGCAGGGATCTAACGAAGTAGTTAGTACGCGTACGCACGGGGGAAACCTAGAATAGTATAAAAGTTACCGCGCACCACCCAACTGTATCACTTGCCGTAGTGGATTTTATATAACAAAATGGCAGCTAAGGTACGGGATCGTGTGTGCTTTTAACATAGTGATAATTAAGTGTAAAAAAAGTCCAAGTGTTAGTGTTTGCGACATACGCAAGTTGTTAAAAACGGGCTGTTAAGTAGGAATTGCTCTGCGATGTTTTTAATTGCCTATTGCAAAATTAATTCCTATTATATAATGACTTAAGCTCTCAAACTCTGTTAGAGTCACGTTTTGTATAGAGGGGGAATCTTTGGGAGAAATACAAATAATTTCGACATAAAACAAATGTTTTGGGCAAAGCACTTTACTTCTAATAGATGTGCTTATTTGGTTAATGATTTGTGATTTCAGTGCTCTAATAGGTCAATAATAATAGAAACATGAGCTCTTTTACCAAAAACTTATAAAATGATAATGAAGGAACAAACAGGACAGTGATAATAATAACTACTTATATTAATTGACCACTCTGTACAAAAATATATTTTGTCCTCTCACGCAGAGAGTCGTAGTTTCGAACCTGCACTTGTACTTTTTTATATTAGAGGGGGAAAACAAGCATGCGGGTCACCTGACTCTGAGTTTTTTTTTTAAATTTATGTGCAATATAACTAAAGATGTACTATGGGTTTTTTGTTAAAAGAAAAAATTGTGAGGAACCTGCATAAACCTGCGAAATACTCCCAACCCGCACAGCAACCACGTAGGAACTGCAGCTTTTGAATTTTTTTGCATGAAGATAAAATTAACGTTACTTTTTTTCAGTTTGTAGTATTCCTGTGCGCGCTGGCGACCGCCAGAGCCGGAGGCTTGTACGGCGCATCTTACGCCGCTCCCTACGCTTCCTACGCATCTTATGGCGCCCCAGTGGCGTCTTACGCCGCAGCCCCTGTAGCCACATACGCCGCTTCTCCGGTTTACAAGAGCTACGCTGCCCCAGCGCTCTCCGCGTACGCCCACGCCCCGGTCGCCTACTCAGCACCAGTTGTAAAAGCCGTGGCCCCCGCGGTCTCGTCAGTATCTTCTTATTCTACCCACACCGCCCACACTGCCCCCGTGTACGCTAAGGCCGTCGCTCCCGTGGCTTACGCCGCCCCTGTAGCGAGTTACGCCGCGCCTGTGGCCAGTTACGCCGCCCCGGCTCCCGTCGCCTACTCCGCGCCGCTGTCCTACGCCCACGCTGCGCCCGTGGCCACTTACGCCCAAGCCCCTGTGGCGACTTACGCTCACGCTGCTCCCGTCGCCGCTTACGCCGCCGCCCCAGTCTACAAGTCAGCTCTGACCTACTCCGCCGCGCCCGCGGTATCCCACGTATCATACAACGGCTTGGCCAACTACGGCTGGTGATCACTTCGACTACGAATGAGTATATCTAGTTGTTTTTATAATTCTGTAAAGTTTTATATGCCATTTGAATAAAATTTGAAAATACCGATATAAATAATGATGTTTGATTCTGATTGACAGCATTTCAGAAAACTTAACAATGTCGTGGTTTTTCTGCATAAGGCAGTTCATTCTTAGTTAGAGCTGCCTATTAGAAACTAGGTAGGCAACAGATCACTGAATAAGGCACTCATAAATAAATCATTAATTATATTCTGGTTCGCTGTTACTAAAATGCCGCATTGATAAATGACGAATCAGTAACCAAGCCATGATTCCTTTTCTACTAGGTATGTTGCAAAATGAATCGTTAAAATTTTCATTCGTAGGTTAGAAGTAGGATTGAATTTATAACGGCACTTATTAGGTAGTATCTTGCACTTATTTTAATTGGATACCTATGATCGTGTGCCATATAAGGTTTAGTTGCACATAAATATGTGATAAAGCGAAACGAAAATTCAACCAAATTACTTTCAAACTTAAAATTCTTATTGCAACCGTTTTTTATCATAGAATGTATAGTCGTGAACAGAGATGGTTGAGCCACTTGCCACTTGCCTCTATTCATAATTTGGCTGTGTAATCCTGTTCTGGGTTATAAATGACTACATTTAGTTAGTTAGAGTATGTATAACTCGGCTGAATTATGCTAACAATTCTGGTTTGCAATAGGATTATATTATTACATATAGAACACTACCACTATACATCACTATCACTATGTATCACTTACTATTTCTGGTGTACAATAAAGAGTCTTTGTATTGTATTGTATTGTATTGTATAGAATTTAATAGAAACGATATTAAAAGTTAAATTGTGTATACTATATGACAACATAACTACCCCAAAAAACTATAATTCTAACCTTATTTCGATATTTTTATTCCTTGCCAAATTAAGGGTTAATAAAAAAAATACCCTTTATTCATGCATTAAATTTAGGCTTCAAAACAACGCAATACGAGGGTCAAACTGAAAGTTCTTAGAAAATCAAAAACTGAGCAAACTAGCAACTTATTAGTTTTATTATATCTTTTCAAAATAGTGTCCATTCACATCAATACACCGCTGCATCCGATGGAACCACTGAGAAAAGCACTTAGCCCAGTCGTCCTTAGGGGTCTCTTCGACGGCCTTTTGAAGCGCACCCACTGCTTCCTCGGTGTTCATAAAAAGTTTTCCTCGAAGTTTTTCTTTTATTTTCGGGAATAAATAAAAATCGCAAGGTGCGAGGTCGGGGCTATACGGCGGGTGACCCAGTAATTCCACGTTTGACGTCACTAAATAGTCGATCGTTCGCCTGGCGGTGTGCGACGAGGCGTTGTCGTGGTGAAGAAGGATCCTACTTCGAGGTCGCTTCTCCCGAACTTTTTCCAATACAAGTGGCAAACAATTGTTAGTGTACCACTCTGCAGTAACTGTTTTTTGATCCTCTAAAGCAATTGTCGCATAGTGACCTGTCCTTCCGAAGAACGAGGCCACCATCTTTTTTCCCACGCTTCGACCTCTCTTCACTTGGCAACTCCTCGAAAGGAAACACCCATTGAGCAGACTGTCTCTTGGTTTCTGGATCATAACAGTAAACCCAGCTTTCGTCACCCGTAAGTATGTCGAAAACAGCATTTGAGTCACCTCCGTTAAATCTTTCAATCATTTCACGGCACCAATCAACCCGACGGAGTTTTTGGGCCTCGGTCAAATTATGAGGTATCCACCTCGCACAAAGCTTCCTGACCGCTAAATGTTCATGGAGGATTTTATGCACTTGACTCATACCGATGCCTAAGCTTGTCCGAATCTGCTGATACGTCACTCTTTTGTCAGTCTCTATCATACGCTGCACAACACTGATGTTATTTTCAGTCGTCGCCGTAGAAGGCCGTCCCTCACGCAGATCGTCGGTGAGATTAGTGCGACCACGTTTAAACTCATTAAACCAGTTGTAAACGGTCGCACGAGATGGAGCTTCATCATGAAAGGCCAATCGAAGTCTATCATAGCTTTCTTGTTGACTTAAATGACATCGAAAGTCATAAAAAATCATTGCACGAAAATTTTCGCGAGTTAAATTCATGTTGACGTGACACAGACAATTTTCAATTTGCCGCCAAATCGTAAAACTAATGACAAATGAATGAAATATATACTCAATAATATTGGCAAAGAGTTCCATTTTCAAAATTTAAACTTACTTTTTTATTATATTGTTTACAAGTGGCCAGTTCTAAAAACTTTCAGTGTCGCCCTCGTATCCGCAACAGGCTTCGTCAACCGAACAAAAGTTAAATTTCAGGTAGGTAAGTATCTTAAACTAAAATGTTTTATTACTAACTATAGCTGCTGCCCGCGGCTTCAACCCGTTCCAGTCTTTCTTTAAATAATTTTTAAGTCATCATCATCATCATCATCACTATAACGAACACGAGAAAAAAATAATTATCTAATTCGGTGCCATCGTTTGGAAGTTATGAGCGTAGGTACCAACATTTCGGAAACGCATTAGTAGATTTAACTTTTACTTATCTAAAGTTAACCAAAACCTATTTTAAAAAAAATAAATAAACAAACCACAAAATATTCTTTACTTTACTTACTTTTCTTTATTTTAGGTATTTCAAGAAGAGGATTAGTACTGTCTTCTAATCAAATTTAATATCTGTCAATGAACGCTGACAAACACAACATAAAATAAACATTAAATTGAGAAGTTGACATCTCATTGTATACTAATTACTGGCACTTGAGGTATTCCAACTTAGGCCTCTAGGTTGGCAGCGCATCTGCAATACCCCTGGTGTTGCAGATGTTTATGGGCGGTGGTGATCTCTTACCACCAGGAGACCCACTTGCTCGTTTGCCTTCCAGTCGAATAAAAAAAAAAAAAAAACTAATTTAATTCACTCGACCAGGACTGTTCTATTGAACTTGTTCGGATAAACTGCCGTGTCTTGAACACCTACGTCTTTTTTAATCACTATTAATCAACGTGACTATTTTGTTATGTCATGTAAGACATTACAAACTAGTAGGTGAAGAACTTTCTTAGTTGACTACTTAAGTAATATAAGACAGACATAATATGAACACAAAATAAAAGTAGCACATCTTCAAAGACAAATCTTATGAATGAAACTGCAGGAACCTTAAAATTAAAAGATGAAAGAATTATTACGCCATAACAATTAGTATCATATACGACTACAAAGGCGTGTAATTAGCATTTAATTCTGTTTATTATGTATGATTGTGTGTTAAAATGAAAGATAGCATCAACTGTTTTGTATTATGTGTGAGATGACCATTTTTACATGGCTCCGCGCTCTATAATACCGCTTGGATATGGGAGGTCAAGTTTTGTTGAACGGCAGCGTTGAGCAAGGTCAAGAAACTGTGTCAAAACATAAACAAAGCCACGCCTTCAAAAGTGACACTTGGTAATAACATGTGCATCTTGATGTCTTGAAAAGATTTGATTTTGATTATATTTTAGTTATAGTTTTAAATAAGTAGTTAGATAAATTTATGGACTAATAGAATTTCCTTGCTCACCCGCGACCTTATGACCTTTCATTGATATGGACCTCCGCAAAGTAACGCCTGATTCAATAAATTAGATAAATTTATTTAAATAGATTTAAAACTTTAAACTCACTGAGTCGAAGCAGCCGAATTCGAAGTTCGAATAAACTTGTTACCTATTTTTCAATGTGTGATATTTTGAAAACAAGATTGTGTCCAACAGTTGACGTCCTACGGCTTCAATTATATTGGCGATAAATTAACTGTAACGGGACCAAAAGCAAAACCGGATCTACTTAAGTTTAGCAGCAGTTCGTTTTTTATGGGGTCACAGTTCTAACCTAACCTATCTTACTGGTAACAGTTCGTTTTTGGTCGTCGAATGGGGTTACAGTCATAATTTAACCTAATTTACTAGTTAAATTTCGTTTTTGTATGGGGTCAGATTTGGGGTCACTGTTCTAATCTAACCTAGTTTACTAGTAATCGGTCATTTTTGTATGGACTCGCAGTTCTAACTTAACCTACTTTACTGGTAGCTGTTCATTTTTGTATGAAGCCGCAGTTCTAACTCAACGTAGTTTGCTGGTAACAGTTCTACTTTGTGTAGAGCCGCAACTGTAACCAACATCATCTACTTTTAAGCCGTATTAAATATGTTAACGATTCAAATTTTCACAAAATACGGGGTGTGTCCTGTAATACGGGTACATAATTAAAACATAAATCGTACTCGTTAAACAGAACAACATTATTTAATTCATCGACTTTTAAAAATAATTAGTTTATTTTTTATTTTCATCACACTTTAAAGTTTATTCAAAGAAGCAATGCAAAGAAAAATGTTTGATATTTGTAGCATGACAGGCGACGTCAGTTGGGTTCTAGGATGGCGTTCATTGATTATACGATTAAGCTTGTTAGAAAAAAAAAACAAAAGTTAAGTTTTGATTTTAATTAAGTGGGACCATGATGAGTACTACCGGTGATCTATATAGAACCTCTGTTTTTAATATTATCCCCGGTTCTGGGCCACACACTGTATAATCCATGAGTTAAAGTACCTGAGAAAAAACAACTGCATATTATAGGGTTCCCCATATAAGAAAGTTGATGGTTGGCGACTTTTTTAAATATCTATTTCCTACTGCACTTGTACAGCAACATTGCGGGCAGCTGCTGTCAAATTGTGACAGATAGACACACACACGGTACTGGTTTGAAGTCATATTGTCAAACCCACGAGTTATGTTGTCATGTCCTGATCCACTATCAAATATCATTTAGCAATATACATTATCTGTCCTACCTGCCTGCTTCGTGCTGGGCCCGCATGATAACTAAAGCCCAAGTTCTCTCGTCCTGAGAGGAGGCCTGTGTTCAGCAGTGGGATATATAAAGGCTGAGATAATGATACTGATTGCCTCTCCTTGTTTGTACCTCACCCTAACTGCCCTGTTTTTGAACTTAGTAACATTTCTCTAGCTAACTTTAGTAGAGGTACATGCTTTGCTTTGTTTGGGACTGGGTCATTGGTATCAATTGTACCATGATATTTATTTATTTGCATAGGTATCTACATGATAGTGACACAGGAGTGGAACAAAAATATTCTCAGTTATCACTCTTACATATTCTCAAATTTATCATGATCATGAGATCATGACGTCTGGCCTCTTTACTCACGAGCTTCTTCTCAGATTGAGAGGGCTTTGGCTATAGTTTTCACGTGAGTCCAGTGCGGATTGGAACTTAACATACGCCATTGCTTATATTCGTAGATGTTATGCTGATTTTCTCACGATGTATTTCCATCAGGGAAAAGCTTAATTTAAAATATGATTTCAAATATAATTTCGCTCGTGAATTCCAGAAATACTAAGACACTTCTAAATACTAAAATCATGCGTAATAAATTTTATTATCAATCAAATTTCTGGACATTCTCACGGGAAATAAGAAAATCCAGTAACTTCCAATAAATTTCCAAGCTTAAGGCTTCGAGAGAGCGAAACGGCTGGTAAAGGCAAGTAAGTAAAGTACAGTCAATGAAACTAAATCACGCACCAGGGCAGAACCTTTTCATAGTAAATTTTGCTATAATTTCTTTGGAATATGTATGAGTGTCAACATGACATTCGTAGTAGCACAAAGTTTCCACCATGGTACGTGGTCCCGTTACCTCGAATATACATAAATCCTTAGGCTGTCTTGCAGAAAAAAATAAATCTAGATTTTTAGTAATTAAACTTGGCTCAAGCTTGACAGTTCCATACATTTTGACACTACTACACTGAGCTTAACACTAACTCGAGATTTATGTGTTTCCAGCAAGTAGCCATTAATGTTTTCTTTTGTTAATAAAAATAATGTAAATGTGGAATTAAAATTAAGGTCTCGTGACTCGTGTCACAATGAAACTTCAAATGGTCCTAAACTAAATAACGTTACTGCTTTTATCTTTACCCCTTTACTTTTAAAGTCATTGTTAATTTGCCTAAATATTTCCGACCGACTTGGGCTATAATCAAGTTTTTTATTATTCCAATTAAACTTTTGTTTCCTTAATGTCCGAGTTCATTCCACTCCTTTGTGTGCACGAAACGTTTTTACCTTCAGTGTTATTTTCTCACAGTTTTAAAATTAAATATCAATTTGGCGGTGACGATGTCGCAATCGGTCCAATTTGCTAATAGCAGCTAGAGCCTTGACAGAGGCTACGGTTATTTCCGACATACTTACACATATATAAGCAAATATTTTTTGAAGAAGAAGCATTCCAAGTATCACTACCAGGGAAACAACAACCATGATCGGAAAGGTGAGGATAACAAAACTTAAAACTTACTAGCAAATATGTAATCTGCCCACCCCCCACTGGACGCAGGTTTCCTCCCAAAATACCCAGCGCCAAACGCCCGGTGTGTCTTGGGAACTACACTTGGATATGTGGAGATTTCTTCAGGATGTTATCCTTAACCGTAAAACTCGTAGTCAGGATGTTATCCGTAACCGTAAAATTCAAATGTATTTTGGCACTTGAACTAAGAGGAACTCAGAGGAGTTCAGATCAGACTCGATCCTGCAACTCTCTCCTTGACAGGCCATAGGTCAAACCACTAAAGTACCACGGCTTCTATTGACATCAGTAGACTTTATAATGGTATTGTATTGAATCTTCATAAAGAAAATTAGAATTTAATGAAACAAATACCTTTTAATCAGCAATATATCCCCCTGCAGGGCACAGGAGTCCTCTCTGAATGAGAGAGCTTGGATTGTAGTACCCACGTGAACCCAGTGCGAATTAGGAACTTATGGAATCAATAATGAAGCGTATGAAGTACTTATCAATTTATTTATTTCAGTTCGCCATCCTTGTCGCCCTTTTTGGCTTCGCCAGCGCCGGTAACCTGTACGGAGGTGGTCTCGGCTACAGCTCCCTCGGCTACAGTTCCCTTGGCTACGGCGGTGGCTACGGCGGTGCCTATGGCTACAGCGGCCTCGGTTACGGCGGTCACGCCATTTCTCCTTACTCCTACTCCTCGCCAATCGTCGCGAAGACCGTAGTCGCGGCTCCAGTAATCAAGACCATCGCGCCTATCTCCTACGCCCACGCTCCCGCCATTTCTTCTGTCTCTCAATACAGCTACCATGATTCTCCGGTCATTAAGTCTTATGCTGCTCCGTTGGCTTACTCTTCCTATGGTCTTGGACACTCAGCATACTCCCCAGCTCTGACGTACGGTGGCTACGGTCATGGTGCCTACGGTCACAGCGGATACGGGTACAGCGGTTTGTGGTAAACTATAGATAAATTGTAAATTATAAAAATAAAACAATAAATCGACCTTTTATTAAAAGTCAAACTGTTATTTAATTTTCATCTCTCCTGTTGGAAAAGCCGGGTGGAAAATTGTGTTTTCATCTCTAGGGTGAAAAGTTTTTTTTTAAGTTTCGTACTTCCACATAATTATTATTAAGCAAAAAACTAAAAAAACAAGTTTATTAATTTTTATTATTATTATTTAATGTTTTTTTTTTTTATATTCCGCGACAGCGTGACCATTTCAAGTGCCTTCCGATAACGTTTCAAAATTATATAAATAAGGAGGTCCAGTAGTTAAGCAGTGGGACATAGAATAGGTGTTTAAAAATTATTCCAAAAAAATTAGGTGGTGTTTTAGGATTTTTTTAGGATTAACAACAACAATTTTTTCATACATTGGTCGATATGCAAAACAGCGTGACTAATTGAATAAAAAATTACAATGAAAAAACTTTAACTGGATATTATTATGTACTGAAAAATTTCCGGGTTGATTTTTAATTACCTTGTAGGCATGCAACGAAATTGCTCGCAGACTTCATAACTTTAATAAATACTAGCAGCACCTAGAAGTCTATTGTTTTATTCAATCACAAAACCAATTGAAATTATTTCGGTTGACTTACGACGTCTATTTGAGGCAAAGACCAATACTACTTGACCTCTTGTTCAGTTATGCAAGAACGCTGTAAGGTGCATGCTACACTGGGCGATCGAAAACAGTGAATGACCACAAAACCTTGATTCGTTCATGGTATGACACCTACTGCGGTCGTTTTTTGCCGGATAGATTGCCAAGGACTTAACTAGAGGGTTCCATGATAATATTTTATGTATGAATAAGAACTAAATTTTCATTGAATCCAATTTTTTGCGACGTATCTTATACTAGATTTATGCAGTAGTTGTCAAAGGTAAACCACCGTAGCCTCGACTCTCTGTGTACCTATCCCTTTAATCCTCTTAGTACAGTCAGCTGCAGAGAAAAGGTACACCCCTGTAACGGCGATATCCATACTACCGCCATTACAGGGGGGTACCCTTTCTCTGCAGCTGACTGTACCATCAACTTGTTCCACGTCTATATAGTCATAACGAAATTCTGTCTCGTTTGCGCGTATATACGAGTTACCTAGAGAAATCGCGCTTAACCCTTAATAAGGCCTCATTTATTGGTCCATACTACCACAGACTCAAAAGCAGCTATCAAAGACATACTTGGCAAAGGATATTTTAAAAGCTAGTAGTATTTCCAATAATTACAATGAATATTGTAACTTATTACTAAAATAATAAGTTTGAATTTCCAAATCAACGCATGTGGTCGCTAAATCGCCTTTACCTTATGTAAGATTAAACTACCCTATATTGCTTTAAAAAATCCCAAATAGAGAATATTCAAAATAGAGCAAGGCATTTTTCTAGGGCGTTCTACCTTGATCACTAAAAACAAGGAATTTTATAAAAAAAATTGCCTATCTTGTGAAGATTTTTCTATTTTTACTTAGTTTAATTCAGCCAAAGTTGGTACAGAATTATTTAGATAAGTACATACAAAACAATCATAAGTCAAACAATGGATAGTAACCATGGCCGGTTGGTCAATAGTCTTTTTGTAGGTGAATCAGTCTTCAGGCGCCTTGCTATACCTCTAATTATTTGCGAAATGACAAATAACCAGAATCAGCTCCTGGCGAAATCAGAAATTACACGGAACTACGAGTAGTGTATGGTATCAAAATATGGAGTAACTTTTCTTCCATGTCAGCGATATTACATGATAATGATAAGCTAGAACGAGCGGTTGAAATGCTCTTTAAGAATTACATGCCAGTCATGGAGACGCTACAATTTTGTATGTAATGTTTTGCAGATGAACTTTTCTTACATTGATGAACTTCAGGTTTGTCGGCTGTCTACGTTTCCAAAAGGCAAACTATGGCCTAAAGTTCTGGCCCATACAACCAGTTAATAAAAGCGTAGTACTTAATTAAAACTACTTTTGTAAAGAAAAAAGTATCAGTTATTAAACGCAATAGTTAAAATACCTCTCCTTGCAGTCGGGTAAATTAAAATAGCGATAGTTCTTTAAAACGATTGCCGCAAGTGATCCACTATTAATAAATAAATATCGATTAAATTAAGTAATTGAAGTAAGGTAATCCGAGTGCTGGTTAGTTACCTTCCGTTGCAATCATTATTTTTGCGTCCTTAACAATACCTATCTAATAATAATAGAGGTGACATTAGGGTTTCATCTATTGATTTCATTTCATATCATTAAAATGTCAATCACTTTGACATTCTCCTTACTAATAATAGGAAGTTATGTATCTATGTCGGTGGCCGATCGTAAAATCTGCCAGATCACGAAATTCCTACGCATATCGTGAAATGGATTTCATGAATTGGCCAAGGGACATCCTAGCCAGGTCTAGTGACGTTTAGGCAAATCATAAAATTCCTAGGCATGTCATGAAACGCCGCCATTTCATGATTGACCAGTTTAAGCAGATCATGAAATTCCTAGGCATATCATGAAACACCGCCATATCGGTCCTGGCACTTCGCTGGCCGCTGCCGCGGTACGCTCGCTTCGCTTGCTCGGCTCGTGCCGTGCGTTGTGGTCACAATTCATACAAATAATAACAACTCCTCGCTTCGCTTGTCGTACATACTTTTTCTTTTTTACGGCATGTCACGATGTGCCCGGTATAGAGCGAGGAATATAGACAAATCTGTGTTGCCTTATGTACGTGCGTGTGTGTGTGTGTGTGTTTATGTATGTGTCATTGTATGGCGACATTTGACAACTGACAGCTGTCAATACGACCTCTTTTTTAATCAAACAGACCAAGGTACAAAACCTATATTAATTTCACGAAACGTGTGGTTTGCCAAAATAAAGTTTAAATCTATTTTTCCAAAATACGGCAAGAGAAAAAAAATATCTGCCTAAAGGAGTGAGCTACATTATAAGTCTACTATCTATAAAAAATATATCCTAGAAAACTTAAGAACCCAATTTTTTTACAGCAATTTTTTTTACAGTGTATGAATATGTTTTAAGATAAGCGTAACTTGTTTATTCGAAATTGAAAATACAAACTGAAATATAGATACACAGAAAAACCAAAAAAATAAGACCAGCGCTAGGAATCGAACCCAGGTCCTCGACATTCCGTGCCGCGTGCTATACCGCTACACCACCGCTGGACAAAGGTACAGACACGAATTTCCCCTATGCACCACATATCTCAGCTTGTTTGTTTCATATTTAGCCACTTAAGCAGTGACACTAGCGACATCTATGCCGTAGCCCTCATCGAGAAACTTTCGGCACTCCATTGGAACTAACCGCTCACCCGGACAAGAGATATCGTTAGTAAGCAATCTATCTAATCTCTATATTTTTTATTTAAATTCCAAATTTTTGTTACTTTTACGGTTGAAAATGCAAACTGAAATATAGATGCACATTAGTGTAGTGGGACTATATGTGCATCTATATTTCAGTTTGTATTTTCAATTTAGGTTTTACGGGATGACCGTAAAAGTAACAAAAATTTGGAATTTAAATTAAAAATACAAAAAGATTCCAAAAAACCAATCTTGTTTGTTCGAAACCCTCACTCCACGAGTCACATTGCACTTCACCAGTTTTTTTTTTAAGAATATAGCCCCGGTAGTCAGATGTTTTTTGACAAATATTTCAACCCAATTCACGTTCTGCCTATTGGAAGTAAAAAAGAGTTGTAAGATACGTGCAAGGTCTGTTCGAGCATTTGTACTGTCTCTATGTTGTTAAGAATGATGTAAACATGACCAACAAGGGCTATTAATCTTTCTTACAAGACAAGTTTTAATTAGCAAATATTACAAGGGAGAACTTGTAAAAGATGATATCACGTGGTCACTTTACGAAATAATTCTCATTAGACAATGTAACCATATTATTCAAGTCTTATAATTTTAACTCGAACTCACCAGCTAGCTGCAAAAAATGTAATCACGTTACGGTCCGTTTATTAGAATAGAGCCTTGGCAAAGAATGCTTTATATCCTACCTTTTTCATATAAAAGCGGGCAAACAATGGTTGGAAAACATTCAAATCATCACTTTTGAAGTAACAACAACAAAATGTTCGCTAAGGTAAAACATTTTAAAATTTCTTTTGTTACACTGACGATTTATTCCTTGCTGTTTTAAAAGTAGCCATATCAATATTCATTTGTTCGATGGGTATTAAAATCTTTTTTTTTTTCAGATCGCTTTGATCGCTGTCTGCCTCTTCGGGTTTGCCCGTGCTGGTGCACTCCACGGCGCTGGTCTTGGCTACAGTGGGCTCGGCTATGGCTCGAGTCTTGGCTACGGTGGATATGGTGGATACGGAAGCGGACTGGGTTACGGTGGCTACGGCGCTGGCTATGGTGGCTACGGTGCAGGATTAGGATACGGTGGATATAACGGACTCGGCCACGCTACCTCCCACGTGTCTGTCGTCAAGAGTGTTGTGCCTTCGTATGGTCACTCTGCTTTGGGCTACGGCTCATCTCTTGGATATGGAGGATATGGACCCGCGACGTCGTATGCTAACCAATACAGCGTGCATTCACCCTCTCTGGCTGGCTACGGTTCTTATGGCTCTGGCTACGGTGGCTACGGTGGTTACGGTCATGGTGCCTACGGTCACGGTGCCTACGGTGGCTGGTAAATGATTGGAACCCGACAATTTTAAATTTCCTGCAACGAGTGATTATAGTCATTATATATTGAAATCGAATAAAATTATTTGTTGTATTCCTTTGTTTTATTACAGTTTAGTTAGCATCAAGAGACTTATTTCATGTTTCCACCACTTCATAACAAATTGTGGCCGAATTTCATACAATTTTTTATTATTTATCAGAGAATGAGTTAGCAAATTTCATACAAGGTTTTGATAGCAAACACGATTTTATACCTAATAGCATATAACTATTGATAAATAGTTAACCAGTAGCCACTTAATAGTAGGGTTACCGATTCGGTTAGAGAGAGATTGCCTGAAAGAGATCGCTCTGAAGAAAAAAGGCTGCGTCCAGTTTATATTGTAATTTTTAATCCCTGCTTTTCGGTTTTACTTATTTTTAGTCAAAATATCACAAAAAAGACTTATCACGCTAAATACACGAGCACCTAATCCTCGACGTTTCGACCACATTGCAGTGGCCGTAGTCATGAGTAGAATCTACTCTAGTCGAGTAGAGTGTAAAATCACGAAAGTTTTAAAATTATTTTTGTCACCTCATGAAAGCATAATAAAAAAATAATGGATCTTTTGTTAGAACAAGTGTAAATTAAACAGAATAACAAAATTTAACCCACCAAAACAACGTATTCAACGTAACGTTATCTAAAATCAATTAATTTTATAAGTAGGCCAAAAACCATGAAGCCCTTAGGCCTTGATTTGAAGGAAACTAACTATCATGACATAATCAAAGTACCTGCTTCATATCATCGTCGATCTTGGACTTCCGAATAGGATTTCCTTATGGATCCAAAATGTATAGCTCATAAATCACTTGCGTAAATTAAATGATCGACTTGGGTGGAGCTTCACCTTGACTTTGTAAACATACCGGTCGGTGCAAGTGATTAATACCTGCCCACCGCTGAACGTATAAAAGCGAAAGCGAGTGCTCCAAAAAATATTCCGACATCAACATCCATACAAACATGTACGCCAAGGTACGAATTGTAACTACAGATTTAAAAAAAAAATGGGGTATTTAAGATGAAAGTGTTCAGTGATTTAAAATAACTGTGTTATAAATAAATACTTTTAGAGCCGCGGGAAAAGGGATTCAAGTTACGTCAGATTTTGTATTTAACTATCTTACTCTAAATTTAATTGAAGTTTTCGGTGCCCTTTTTTGGGGAAATAAGAGTTTTTTTTTATTGTTACACGTTTCTTTCATTTAATAACTACGTTATTCTATACAGTAGTAGTAGTAAGATTACACTGTATACTATTTCGAAAATTATAGATAGTATAAAATAGACAAATATCGTATTATTGTATCCTTCCAGATTGTTGTAGTTCTGTGCGCCGCGGGCATCGCCTCCGCCGGCAACCTCCTGCACGCTGCGGCTCCCCTGTCGTACGCTGCGCCCGCGCACTTGTCGTACGCCGCTCACGCCGCTCCCGTCGCCTACGCCGCACCCGTCGTCAAGTCCGTCGCCCCCGCCGTCTCGTACCAGTCCATCTCCACGCACTCCGCCCCCGTGGCGTACGCCGCTCCCGCCGTCTCTGCGTACCACACCAGCCCGGTCGCATACGCCGCCGCTCCCGTAGTCGCTAAGACTTACGCCGCGCCCGCTGTGCATACCTACCACGCTGCTCCTGCCGTAGCCACTTACGCCGCTGCCCCGGTTGTTACCAAGACTGTTGCATCTGCTGTGCCTTACGCTGCTACCTACCACTCTGCTCCCGTCGCGTACGCCGCTGCTCCCGTTGTCGCTAAGACCTACGCCACCCCTGCCGTACATACTTACCACGCCGCTCCTGCCGTGGCTTCCTACGCCGCCGCTCCCGTAGTCAAGACCGCAGTAGCCTACTCTGCGGCTCCTGCTGTCTCTCACGTCTCCTACTCTGGTCTCTATGGCAACTACGGCTGGTAAATAATAGTTCTGTTGCAAAATTTATTTATTTTTTAAGTTTTTATAACGCCTGTAAATATGCAAATATAAAAAAGTTAAAAATAAATTTACAATTTTTTTTATTTATTATCTACGGAGTATGATGTCTAGCACCTTCTTTTTAGAAACATGTAGCTGAAACCATAATTTCTGCAATACGAGTCCAGTAATTAATGAAAAGAGAAAACTTTAACAGGTAGCAATAAAATAAAAATTCTGGTAAAATGTTAAAACAACTTGCTTTCGGAACTGAAAATCTTAGGTACAAATACAATTTATTTCATACATTAATCGACTTAAAAAATAAGTGGTTAACAATTAGTTTTTTTTTTATGAATTACCTCATAACTCCGTCATTTATAAACCGAATAAAAAAAATATTGCAATAGGAATATTTCCGTGAGTTCTCAATTAGTAGTTGGGTCTTATTGTTAGCAAGTCAGGAACTCTTCAAACATGGTGGAACTCAACTTAGTTTAGAAAAAACCGAAAAATAATAATTTTATAACAAGGAAAAATTACTGGCACTTCAGGTATCCCATCTTAGGCCTCTAGGTTGGCAACGCATCTGCAATACCCCTGGTGTTGCAGATGTTTATGGGCGGTGGTGATCTCTTACCACTTGATCGTTTGCCTTCCAGACGAATAAAAAAAACAAAAATATTTTTCTACAAGATAGTTTGAAGTCGGTGAGCTACAGGAGTAAACCTGTAGTTATTCACCTTATCTGTATACTTTCTATTGGGCTTCTATCACTCCTGCTAGCTCTCGCTGATGCACTGATTTCTAACGGATAGAAAATAAATCTTAAATCTTCTATTGAATTTATTTTATACCTATAACTTGTATTCTCAAATCTATTTCGAAATTACGCGTTATACGAATATTTGTCTACATTCCATTCCACCACAAATACCACAAGAATAAATAATCCCCAACCGATTAACGTCACAGCTCAACTGTTTTCCTGATATTTACCGAAAAATACTTGGGCTGTCTTAGCTGTCCATCCCTTCTATAAGCGAGGACCACCCCAATGATAAATCACATTCAAATGAAACCAAAATCGAGACGTGATAAATAACAGCAGTGACCCCTGATTTATTTCTTTCCGATCGTATTTCTGACCCATCCTTTCGAGTCATTTCTAAAGCGACCTCAATTCGGGAGTGACGTAGAGTCAGTTGACTCAATGTTTAAAAAGAAACCTTATTTTTTTATGATCTTTTAATTTTTTACGCGGCGGTGCCTCACCCCCCCACCCGCAAGACAGTAGCATCGTTAGTTGCTGACCAAACACAACGCTGAGTGTACCTAGCACTTTCATTAAAAACCGATGAATTTCGAGTTTAGACTGTTTTGTTGACTGATTAGTGTAATTATTTAAGTATTATTTCGAGTTGTTACAGTTTTGATGAGTTGGCGTTGCGCGACTGATGGACAATAATTGTTCAAATTAGAGTTAACACTGTTTTGATGACCTAGGCAAGATATTTTTCTATGATTATTTTTGGTTCTATCTGTTTTCATGGTTTTAATTATTGCTTTTGAATTGCGTCGCTTTTGTTGAATGAAAATTTATTCTCAATTATAATTTGAACTAACACAGATGGATGACTCTTTTAAGTTTCATAAAACGCAGTAATTTATGTTGAAACTGTTTACAAATGTCACTTTTGTTATTATTTGCTAGGCATGTTTGAGATTAATCATTTTTGAGTTAATACGCTTTTTATGGTTAATAACTTAAATACTAAACTTGTTTTAGAAATATGAAAGGACGGGGCCTTTACCTATATTCGTGCAAATGGTTAAAGAAAAAGAAAGTGTTAACTCTAATATGCCGTCTCATGGCGAAGAGTTTCAAATGGAAAATAGCTTTTCAAGGGAAGATTTACCGTTGTTGACCGGTCAATTGGAATAAAATTCATCACCTGAGGGCCATTTTTCTGTTTCAAATAAAACAATGCCACAGTCAATTGAGATCCAATAACCTGATTATTATATTTCACCAATACGAAGTGACGACAGTGGCATCATTGATAATGATGAATTTGTTTTCATTTGCCTTGTAAAAGTTTATGACAATCATGGTTCCTATTAAATAATATCTAGTGTAAAATTCATTACTTTCATTTTAACCTCATAAAACGTTCCAAATATCAATAAAACTTCTCTCTTAATGAATGGTTTACTAACATTTTTATTGCATCAAAATCGAATTAATTCAAAAAGTAGTATAAAAAACAGTTCCAACTAAAAATAATTACGGAAATCAAATACACTTAATTCTAAAAAACTGTAACAACTAAAAAACGGTATTTAATTTATCTTTTACATGATTTTAAATTTTAAATTATGAACACATCAACTTACAACCTCAGTTTGCTTTACAAATTCAACAAATAAGCTTCTATCGTGTATAGTTTTCTCAAATCAACATTTTTGCCATTTCTGAAAAAAGCGATTTTTTGAGTTAATACTGTTTTAATCTAGGTGTGCGGTATGTGTATTCGTGAAAGTAAAAGTCAAAATATCTTTATTCAATTTAGGCTATAACAAGCACTTATGAATGTAAAAAAAAATCTACCACCGGTTCGGAAAAACCTCTGTTGAGAAGAATCCGGCAAGAAACTCAACGAACGTCCACTCAAATAACATAGTGAAAAGAACACAGGTCAATAGGTTGTAATAAAATATTATTGTAAGGTAATAACTAGCTAACTATGGCAAGTTTTTAGCCGCATCCTTGTTTACGAATAAAGCACGAGTAATCGTAAAGTACTTGATAATTTCAAGATACAGTGCTACTAAAAACTACAAACATTTGGAACATAGAACCTCCTCCTTTTTTGAAGTCGGTTAAAAACTGGTAACGCTTCAGTTACACATCCTCGCACAGCACATCTCTGGTGAAAACGCTGCTTTACTCTTTTATAGCTTTAGCAGATAACAACTTTTAGCGAATTCGACACATTAGAATATCAAACTTATAAATATTTTTTACTTCGAAATAAAAAAACGTTTGTTAGTTAAAGCAATATATTACATATTTAAAGAAAAATCAGAGGGTTGACTTCAACAACAGTTAAAATATTGCACAAAGGAGAAACACTTCAAAAGTTTGCTGTTCTATAAAAACCTAATAGGTAATAATAATAACTAATAACAAAAAGATTGCAAATAACCAATCTTAACTAATAACAGTAACAAGGTCAATAAATAACTATGGCTAAGAGTGCAAAAAATCCATGAGAATGTTTGTCAAAATAGAGGAATTGTTTACCTACTATGCCACTTTTTTGGGTTATTCAGGTGCAGTGTAACATAAAATTCTAATTAGAGCGATTCGTCGTATTTTAGATTATCATAATTTTTAATTTTGGAATAGGTAAGGTAAGTATACCAAGTTTTTAACAGTTTAGGAAACAATAGTAGATTGATAACCAAGGGTGGAAAGTGACCCATTTCACCCGAGATATTTCTGGCGCTCGAACGAAGTCAGAGCGCCAATAGTTCGAGGGGAAATGGGTTATTTCACCCGAGTTAGACACTCTACTTTTCATTTCGACTGTGAGGAAACTAAAATACTACAAAAAAACGAGAATAATAATAAATTGAATTTACTTATACCTATCGAACCTCCAAGGGTACCTTTTCGACTGGCCACTTGCCATGGCCGACTATAAAAAAAATCGAGTTGGTCACCACGTTCATCTAAATGGCCATGGCGAAACGTGAAAAAAAAATGTCATTGACGTAACTCAATTATCTTCGATGTCGTGGCTAGCCGAAAAGTAAAAAAAAAATTACTTTCCACCCTAGAGGAGAAAACGCAATTTTCCACCCGGCTATCTACCCATGAAAATTAAACGTTCCGAACAGGAGAGATGAAAAATAATAATACAGTTTCGTTTATAAATAATTGTTTATTTTCGATGTTGATTTGTCATCATATACATTATAATTTAATGCAATAAATATTTACATAACAACATGTTTAACAGTCTTTAGTTAAGGTCAATAGTTTACCAGCCGTAGTTACCGTAGGCACCAGAGTAGGTAACGTGAGAGACAGCCGGGGCGGCAGAGTATGTCACGGCAGTCTTGACTACGGGAGCGGCGGCGTAAGTAGCCACGGCGGGGGCAGCGTGGTAAGTCTGGTAGGCAGGCGCGGCGTAGGTCTTAGCGACTACGGGGGCAGCAGCATACGCAACCGGGGCAGAGTGGTAAGCAGATACTGCGGGTGCGGCGTAAGTTTTGGCAACAACGGGAGCAGCAGCGGCATAAGCCACGGGAGCAGAGTGGGTCGAGTACGAAGAGTAGGACACGGCGGGAGCAGCGGAGTAAGTCGCCACGGCGGGGGCAGCGTGGTAGGACTGATAGGCAGGAGCGGCATAGGCCTTTGTGACTAGAGGAGCGGCAGCAGCGTACGCGACAGGGGCGCTATGGGTAGAGTGAGTAGAATAAGATGAGTAGGACACTGCTGGGGCGACGGCCTTAGCGACAACGGGGGCAGCGGCGTATGTAGCCACGGCAGGGGCGGCGTAGGTCTTAGCGTACGCGACAGGGGCTGAGTGATAGGTAGAGATGGCAGGTGCGGCATAAGTCTTAGCGACTACGGGAGCGGCGGCGTATGCGACCGGGCTAGCGTGGTACGCAGAGACGGCGGGAGTGGCGTACGCCACGGGGGCGGAGTGCGTGGAGATGGACTGGTACGAGACGGCGGGAGCGATGGACTTGACGACGGGTGCGGCGTAGGCTACAGGAGCGGCGTGTGCGGCGTACGACAAGTGCGCGGGTGCAGCGTACGACAGGGGAGCCGCAGCGTGCAGGAGGTTGCCGGCGGAAGCGATGCCCGCGGCGCACAGGACTACTACCAGCTGAAAAAAGAAAATAAATTAGTTAAGCAATTTGTAAAGATAATGGAGATGTTAATTGGGGTGATACTCTTTCCGGGCCCAGATAATACCGACATGGAAATATCGACTCTATTTTTTGTGTACATGCCCATATAAATTGACATGAGCTTCTATGGCGTGTATTATCCGGGCCGGGAAAGAGTGTCACCTATCAATTGGATATTCGCATTTTTAGCTTGCTATTCTAAAAATTAATAGAAAACTATGAGTTGAGAACAGAATAGCTAAAGATATAAAAGAAAAAACATTAAAACATTGGTATTATATTCTTATTCGTATCTGGTCAATTTTTTTTTTTGTGCTTTCTTCCACTTTTAATAGGTACCTAATTCACAAGGCGATTTACCTAAAATGTAAAACTGAGTAAATTAAGTATTCTCATAAATATAACTTTTCATTGTGTTTACAAATTTGAAATTACCAACATTAATGATTAAAAATTGTGTGTTTCCTTTTATTAAATGTTTACTTTTTTTATAAAAATAATTGTAAATCAAAATATATATTTTTTTACCTTTCCGAACATGTTTAATCCGTGTGTTTTGATGACAGAATAATTCCAAGAGCACTTGCATTCTCTTTTATACCAACGAGAACAAACTGGTATCGAATCCTCGAAGCTATTCGGTGCAAATAAACTCCGCTGTATTACAAAATAGCGCTTCGGGCGTTATAATTATACAGTAGTGAGAACGAGTTTCGCATGGCATTATAGTGTTTACTCCAACAATGTCAGGGTGAAGCTCCACCCAAAATAATTCAGTGTAATAAATCCAAAATTTGTTTACAGGGTCGTCGTACTACCGCGATAAAGTAAATTACGGAGTAACCTTAAAATTGTCACTCTCGATTCGATATGATATCCTATGTAAATAAATTTGATATTCTTGTCATCATCTTCATCATTCCAGCCTATATACGTCCCACTGGTGGGCACAGACCTCCTCTCAGATGTTCTTGTGACACGATGATTGATTGCCGAATTTTAATTAGTTTTGCAAGTGTAAGATCTTTGTAATATCACACCTAGATGATACAAGTTTTACTTTTTAGTGATGTTATTTAATCTATATGTTGGCGGCCAATCTTGAAATCCGCCAGATCACGAAATTCCTAGGCATATCGTGAAATGGTGCCATTTCATGATATACCTAAAAGTTGGCCAGGCATATCACAATGTGCCTACGGCAGATCGATTAGAGCAACGCATTCATCGATATTCCTAGTTTTATACCGGGCACATCGTGATATGCTGAAAAAAGAAAAATTTAGGTATGACGAGCGAAGCGAGGAGTGGTTAGTATGAATTGTGACCACAACACAAGAAGAGCCGAGCGAGCGAAGCGAGCGTACCGCGGTAGCGGCCGGCGAGGTGCCATAACCGATATTTCAGCGTTTCGTGATATGCCTAGGAATTTCATGATCTGCCTAAATGTCACTAGGCGAATCGTTAAACCAATTCATGAAATGGCGCCGTTTCACGATACGCCTAAGAATTTCGTGATCTGGTGGATTTGACGATCGGCTGTCGACATATAGGTACGTATAACAGAAAGGTAACAACTAGGTAACTGACTAACAGCGTGATATGATAACTGGAGCTGAAGACTCAAAATCGAGCACGTAAGAAGAATTTTCGAGATTTCCACAGGATAGGGAATAAAAGAGATCTATAACAATTCGTTCTAAATGGCTTTATCTCCGTAACTATAAAAATGTATAGTAATACATAAAATATAGGCGAACTTACGTACCATAAAGGAATCTGGAATCTGGAGGAATTAAGGAATACAAGAGTAGACATATTAGGAAAAGTTAAAAGAGCCTAAACCTAAAATTAACCTAAATACTCACGGAATAAAGAATAATAAAAAGGATTATATTTTATACTGCATCTGACGATGACGACACACTTTTATCTCAAAATTATCTCATTTTCTCTCTAACATCTGTTGAGGCTCGCATCTAGTAATGTGGTGAAAGGTTGTGTTGCTCTGATGATGAACTCTGGTTGTGTTCGAAACGCGTCAGCATAGTATGGTGGAGGTGATAGTTGGCTCAATTTGATTTGAGTGTGTGCTCTTACTGAGTGGAGGCGGAGGAGCTACATATACACTCATTTGTTAAATAGAGAGAGAGAGAGAGAAAGAGAGAGATAAACATTTATTTACACATATTTGATACACTAAAAAATACATTATCAATGGAAAGAAAAAAATAACATCGAATAGTATAAAGTGGGCCCCACTCAGCATACTGCTACGGCAAGCCGCAACGCTGTTTTTCAGTGGGATCCATAAATAATAGACTTCAATTCATTGCATGTTATGTTATGGTAGAGCTCCGCAAAGTAACGCCTGATTCAATAAAATATTTCATTCGCTCTTTTCAAATAGGTAGTTATTTTTTGGCCTCCGATTAAATCAGGCGTTACTTTGCGGAGGTGAATTGTTTATAGTGTAGCGTTGACGCATTTCCATCTCGTAGTTTGCTAGGAAAGTGTGATTGAGATTCTCATAATATTATGTATATAGAATACGCAAAGCTTGATAAATCGTTTCGAGTATTTGTTCTAAAGTTTGATTGCAACAGTGTAACTAAAGCGTGAAATAATTATTTTAATATGAAATATCTCGAAATGCAACCTTCAATAACGCGAATAAAAGTAAGTAAAACGATATACCTACCTTGGTGTATAATTAGGTTGCAACTAAGTCAGATATCAGATTTCAGAACATGGCTGTTAAAATATTAGGTACTTGCACAGTTTATAATCCTACACAGAATAACAAATTAAGGAAATAGTGTGGGTGCGCCTCGTTTTGCCGCCAAACTTATCATTGAATATTTTTGAAATTCAATTACACACCGAACAATAAATTGCATTTATTGTTGTGTGCAATGTGTGTATATTTCAACTGTATTTATGTATGAAGGTTCTCAACTTGAGTATCTCAGGGTACAGCTCTGTGACAGACAGACAGATAGACAGGCAGATAAACGACCTTCGTTAGCCTTAGTTGTTGTACTTACAGTAGCAATGTTGTCGAAGCAGAAATATTGAAAAAGTAAGTATTGAAATGCGTCTTCGAAAAGATTTTTTTTACATAGAAATTCCGTTATTTTGAAATTAAGGAATATGGAACTTAGTGCCAATTAAATAAACAAGAATTAAGATCACAATCATAATTTAAATTTAATTTATTTATTTTAATTTATTTCTTTACTTAGTGCCTAGTTAAATGAGAACCTAAATCAACGCATACCTATAAAAAGACAAATCCTAATTGATGGACTAACGACAACAGTATGTTACACATCGATAACGATTCATCCAATATTCAGCCATTATATTTTTATTTAGTGATAGTTTCTCCATATAGGTACACAATTTATTTATAGGAAAAACAGTTTAACGGAAAATACTTTTTACTACTCGTGTTTGCTTGCGTTCTGTGGAGGAGCTACGTGTGTATATTGCTGCACAAACGTAGCGTAGCATAGGTCGCGGGTAAGAGTTAATAATTTTATCATTTATTTATTTAATTTTTTTTTGTAATCCGAATAGGTACCTATGTCAAGAGGGTCTATATCAACTAGTCTAAAATCGTTTTGCATACATTTTTTTCGTAAAATATTTTTTGTGGATAACAATGTTTGGTGAAATGATTGAAATGTCGAAAATTGCTTGGTGGAAATGATTTTCATAATATTTTTTGGTTGTTTTTTTTTTTTACTTTGTTGTAATTTGTATGGTATACACAAAAGAATTTAACGACTCGGAGGCGAAGTCGTATCTGCCTAGGAAAAAAAAAATTGACCTTACGACGGGCACCTATGTCAACACAATATAATGTTTTGTGAAACCATAAGAAATTAAATACTGCGTGCCTCTTATAGATTCCTAGATTAGAATGTCGAATAACAAAAACCAAATTTTGGATCTAAGCATATTTAGAGATAATTTGGACGTAGATATACAAACAGGAACCAACTCACAATGCAACAAGTTACTAAAATGCACCTTCTACCAACTCGATAGAGTGCATTTTAGTAATTGTGGGTTGGCTCCTGTTGGCATAACTACGTCTACTTATGGTCGGCCAGAGATATAGGTAGTCATTCACGATGTCGCGTGCCGTGGTTCTAATTACAGTGTCATTAATTAAGCATTAGTTGCTAATTAATGAAATGTACGAGTAATTTTTTGTTATTGAAATAGACAGCTTTTAATTTTTTTTATTAATGTCTAATTTTGACAAAATCACGCGTCTTCATGGATGGCACTAGGTCTAGTATTCGTAAATCTTAAATCTAATAGATATTATGTATGATTGACAGAGAACACATTGTGTCATACATAGTCCTGATAAGGGCTCATCAAACTGTATTAGGATGGCAAGAATAAACATTAAATAATAATTATGTATGGATGTAAAACAAAACAATTTGCTATCAATTCGATTATAGTTTATTCAGTACATTTTCTATTTACAACATCCAGCTAGGATTTGACTCAATTACCAACCATAGTTAGCACCGTGTCCGCTGTAGGAGATGTGGGATACAGCGGGAGCAGCGGAGTACGCGACAGCGGACTTCAGGACTGGAGCTGGGGCCGCGTAGGACGCATACGCGGGAGCGGCGTAGGTGGAGATGGCGGGGGCAGCGGCGTAAGACACAGCAGGGGCAGCAGCGTAGGACACAGCGGGAGCAGCCGCATAGGTCGCAATCGCGGGAGAACCGTGAGACGTGTGGGACGAGTAAGACGACACAGATGAAACAGCTGGGCTGATGGTCTTAGTCACAACGGGAGCGGAGTACGCAGCTACGGCGGGAGCGGCGTAGGAAACGTGGGCGGGGGCAGCCGCGTACGTGGAGATAGCGGGGGCAGCTGCGTAAGTGGCGACTGCGGGGGAACCGTGCGCGGTGTGGGTCGAGTAAGAAGACACGGACGACACGGCGGGGGTGATGGTCTTGGTGACTACGGGAGCAGCGGCGTAAGTAGCGTACGCTGGAGCGGCGTAAGTCTTAGCGACGACGGGTGCGGCGGAGTAAGTCGCGACAGGAGCGGCGTACGCGGCAACGGGGGCGGCGGCGTAAGTGGCGACGGGGCCACCGTGCGCGGTGTGTGTGGAGTATGAGGACACGGAGGAGACCGCGGGGGTTATGGTCTTAGTGACGACCGGTGCGGCGATGGCGTGGCTGCTGTAGGCAAGAGGAGCCGCGGCCAGAAGGCCTCCAGCGTGGGCCATGCCCACGGCACAAAGAGCAATGATCACCTGAAAAAAGGGCAATTTATAATCAGATGGTATAAAAAGAGATATTTAAGTAGAGTAGAATTGCTTCTTAATGAGGATCATCGACATTAATATTTAATTAGGCATTTAATTCGGTCCGTCCCTCCTGGATCCCCCGGTCCTTACTTGAGGACTTAGTAATTTTAGCTTTCCCACATTAAGAGGATTTTTTCAAGAAATTCCAGTTTAGTCTACATCACCTCCACGATCCAGAAAGCTTTAGTTTAGTGTTTTGTGGTTAGTAAGTGGCTAGCAATAAGTTGATAAGAGCTGTAAAAAATTCCAATGTACTGTTTTTTAATACAAAAAATTGTTAGTACCTTAGCGTACATGTTGCTTTAGCTAGTGTTGGTAGCTGAATAATTAAAATAAGTTGCGCTTCGGTTTTTATACCGTCAAATATTGCACTATTCATTTCACTTTCATTGTCAAGGCAGAATGTAAGCTAGTATGAAGTTACTCATTCGTTAATCGCTAGTGTCGGACGGCCAAGGAGGACATTGGAAAGGGCACTGGAAAGATTAAAGTGATTTTAAATATCAATGAGATAATAATTTTCTTCGTCGTCGGAATCAGGTGGACGACTTTGTGACACGTGATAATCCATACTAATATTATAAATGCGAAAGTGTGTTTGTATGTTTGTGTTTGTGTGTTTGTCCGTCTTTCACGCCGTAACGGAGCGACGGATGTACGTGATTTTTGGCGTAGAGATAGTTTACGGGCCCGAAAAAAACATAGGCTACTTTCTATACCGAAAAATATAATAATAGTTCCCGAGGGAACAGCGCGTGATAACCGAATACCACGCGGGTGTAGCCGAGGGTAAAAGCTAGTATATTAATACCGAAACGTAAGGCCAGCTTAGAGCTGAAAAAAACCGCGCATGAAACTTTACATTGCGGTGGAAATGCAGCTTTACATTGTGGGGTTTGATTGACCACTTCAAATTAAAAATAGTGTATGACTAACACATGTTTTTTGCCGAAGCCAAAAATGAAGCAATTCATTAATTTTATGTATCTCAGCCACACAAATTACAGCTAATTTCCCACTAATATTATAAATGCAAAACCGCTTTAAGCGAAAATTTTTTCCACGCCACGACTAAAGTATGGAACCAGCTTCCTGGGAAAGTGTTTCCGGAGCGGTACAACTTAGGGATCTAAAAAACAAGCCTATCAGTCTCTCAAGGGGCCGGCAACGCTCCTGTGATACCCATCAGGTGACGCACGCTCGTTTTCCCCCTCTTATATAAAAAAAATATGCAAAAGTTTGTAAGTCTTTTTGTTTGCTTGTTTGTTACCTTATGACGTCTAGACATCATTTTTATTAAATAGTATCTATGTATTCCAATCATTGAGATCGAATAAATGTTTTTTTTTTGTGTTTTTTACTGAAACCGAACCTTCAGCCGAAACATGATTTTTATACCGCCTGCTGAATTGTAACGTGTATTCTGTAAATAATCATGCGTGACACCTGAATACTTATTTTATTTAATTAATAAAACATAATTCATATTCATTTATTAACCAAATAAGATTTTATTTTTAGTTAAATAAATTGTCACATGAAATTAATAGTTAAAAAGAAGACAAAGAAAACTGACCTAAGAAACCTTAACCTCTAAAAAAAACTAACAAATAATTTATTTACATTATTTTGAACAATTATGAGTTTACACACAAAAAAGAACTAACGTAAGGTCAATGAAAATTATAAATATAATACCCCGTCTAAAAGATCTGCCTGTAGCAGGGTTCCCATGACGCTGGCCGCAATACCCCTTTGGACCGTAAGTGAGATCCGCTGGGATAAGTACGCGCCAGCTCTTGGGTCCCCAAAAGCGTCGACCAACCGGGACGACAGGGCCTTTATAAAATTAAATTATCTGATAGTTCTTATGCCAAAAAAATAACCAGGGCAGGGTCCGATTGCATAACAAAGTACTTTTTAGAACCGAAATTCACTAATAATTGTAATTTGTATTTTGAGTACAATTCCAACCTTGGTCCAATTATTTATTTCAGAGTATTGAAAAGATTCATAAGTTTTCATTCTAATTTAAGAGTCAATTCATTAATTGCGTCATATTGCCAACGTTAGTACTCAAGTTGAACCTTGATGCAATTTTGTAACTAATTTTGATCTACATATTAAAATGTTGTTAGCATTTGCAGTGATCTAAATTACAGGTAGTTGATATTTTTATTCTCTTGAGGTAATATCAAGTCACAATTAACGATAAATGAATGTAATTTAAGTCTGTGTTTAGTAATTTTATGTGCATTATTTGCATAAATTAAATTTTGTTAATTTAAATATCAACGCTAAATTCAATAATTAAGTAAATTATAATATATCGACCGGATGGCCTAGTAGGTACCTAGTGAATGTAAGGAAAAAAAGTAGTCAATTCCAATCCTACGACCATACGTGATATACGATTTTTGAATTTATTTATCTATCTGTTTAGGTAAGTACTCGTATTTCTCCTTTTCATAATTACAAGTTTGGTTTAGTTTGGAATTTTGAATTTATTAATATTTGGATTTATCTTATTACTAGCTTTTGCCCGTGGCTCCGCCCGCGTGGTATTCTGTTATCGTGCGCTGTTCCCTCGGGAACTGTACATTTTTCGGGGATAAAAAGTAGCCTATGTCACTTTCGGGCCCATAAACTATCTCTATGCCAGAAATCACGTCGATCCGACGCTCCGTTACGGCGTGAAAGACGGACAAACACACAAACATACATACGGTTTGGCCGTGTACGGGAGTCGGGTATGCCAAGAACGAAAATGAAACTAGTCTCATTAGCGAGTCCCGGCAGCAGCAATGTAGCGCCGCAACGGCAACGGCAACCAGCAGGGCTACTACGAAACTCGAAGTTCGTATCGTACCGTCCCACTCGCTCTCGTAGTAATAAATAGTATAAGTGTCCGCAAAAAAGGACCGCACGACACCAACTTCGAGGTTCGAGTTTCGTAGTAGCCCTGCTGCGCGTGTTCCCGGACCAGTGGGATACAACTTCATACCCATCTATAGCCAAGACGTGGTCTGCTAATTTTTTTTTTACATTAAGGGGCTGTTTCATTCACACTTCCATTGATTACCTAGTGTTAACTGTCTGTTAAATGCGATGCCGTCTCTATTTGTTTTGTTGATTTGTTTTGTTTGAGCATATTTACATAGAATAATAACAGAAAAAGTACTTATTATATATTAATTAGAGTAAATGTTTCTGAGGTAAAATGCATACAGTACAAACAAAAATTTTCAAAAAATGGAAACGACTACAAAAATCTTGAAAATAATTTTCTACTTCTTTGAAGTCGGTGCCTCAACACGAGCCAGCAGGAGTTGAAGTCTACCTTACCTACGTACATACTCTTCAATCACTTCTGCTGGCTCGTGCTGAGGCGCCGACTTCAAACAAGTATTTAAGTACGTTTCATTTCTGCTACCTAAAAAGTTTTTTTCATGGTTTTTAGCCAAAGAGCATCTCACAACGTTTTCATTAAGCTCAAACACGTCTTATTATATTATTTTATAACAGAATACCGATACCTACGGTCTTGTTCACCAGGTCCAGTTTCTCGCTTGATCTTATTTTATGCATTATCTTCATCATTATTATACTCCTATCCTGAACGCAAGCCCCTCGTACCTATTTAAGTGCATAGTTTCCACTGTAGTCCCGATAGGATATAAAGTAAACGTCCGAATGACCGATACGTTACGAATGCCCAATAGATGACCCCCGCTGTTTTAAAGATGAAATTAAAGATGGCGACTATTGGGATTGTGACGAACATTCGTACATTTACCTTAATATTGTATTTATTTTCTCATAAGTACTCATAACCTACTTATCTGTATTGAGTTCACAAATGCTTCAGCAATGCTATTTAGAGGTGTTTAAAAATAGTTACTTATACATAACAGTGTGCCTATTTTAATTCTGCGGGTCGGGATTGAGATATTTAAATACCTAATCTACTTGAATTAACTTTTGGGGAGAGAAAGGTACTTAGTCATATAGTCCTACACATCGATTGCGATGACGGCAACTCTGGCTAAAACAATATAAAAATAACAAAAAAGAAAAAAATATTTTTCTAGCGTGAGCTCCAATATGACTCGCTACACCGAACTTAGTCTTGAAGACTCTTTCTTTATCTTCAGAATTAATTCCACGCTAAGTATGAAGTATGAGCAATATCAACCAATACTAGATCCCAATGGGAATTATTGGGGATGTCTGAAGTTACCTATGTGAACCGCGCAGAATACTAGTAACTAGATATTAAATTCAATAATGTAAAAAGGTCCACGAAGTAAGGAATAAGCAAAACTAAATATTCAAAGTCAATTTTACATGTTTATAAAACAATATTTATTATTTTCATTTTCTATTTACAAAGATTTCGTGAGATTCAGTTTACCAACCATAGTTAGCGCCGTGTCCGCTGTAAGAGATGTGGGATACAGCGGGAGCAGCGGAGTACGCAACAGCGGATTTCAGGACGGGAGCGGCGGCCGCGTAGGAGATGGCGGGGGCGGCGGCGTAGGCCACGTGGGCGGGGGCAGCGGCGTAAGTCGCAACCGCGGGGGAACCGTGGGCGGTGTGGGATGAGTAAGAAGACACGGAGGACACAGCCGGGGTGATGGTCTTAGTCACGACTGGGGCGGAGTACGCGGCTACGGCGGGAGCGGCGTACGCAACGTGAGCGGGGGCAGCCGCGTACGTGGAGATAGCGGGAGCAGCCGCGTATGTGGAGATAGCGGGGGCAGCCGCGTAAGTGGCAACCGCGGGGGAACCGTGGGCGGTGTGGGTCGAGTAAGAAGACACAGATGACACGGCGGGGGTGATGGTCTTGGTGACTACGGGAGCAGCGGCGTAGGCGGTGTAGGCGGGTGCGGCAGCGTAAGTCGCGACGGGAGCGGCGGCGTACGCGGCGACGGGGGCGGCGGCGTAAGTGGCGACGGGGCCACCGTGCGCGGTGTGTGTGGAGTATGAGGACACGGAGGAGACCGCGGGGGTGATGGTCTTGGTGACGACCGGTGCGGCAATGGCGTGGCTGCTGTAGGCAAGAGGAGCCGCCGCCAAGAGGCCACCAGCGCGGACCATGCCCACGGCGCACAGAGCTACGATAACCTGAAATTAATAAAAGTTTATTAATAAAAACGATTCCAAGCGACACAAACAGAACGAAGTTAAAAAGCCATTTCAAACTTTGTTTTCCGAGTGTAAGCACAGATGTTTTATCAGTAAGTATGCGCTGCACGTCTAGTTTGTGTTCGAAACTTTTGTGCGCTATAACGAAACTTGTTTATAAATGTATTGATTAAGGCTTGCTTCTTTCAAAGGAACGCACTCCATTAAGTCTGAAACAAAGGACAGCTCTGTCGAAAGACCGTCCCGTCTCGACAGACGATTGCGAAATATTGCGCAAAGTTCATTTGACAAATTGGACTAAATTATAATAAAGTTCTAAAAGCTCTAAATTATAAAATTATAAGCACCTTGGCGTACATGTTGCTGTTTGTAAAGTTGGGAACTGAATAATTTCGGTTAGGAGTGCTCTGGTTTTTATACGTAGTGCACACAGTCCTTTTCACTTTCATTGCCAAGGTGAGCCAGTCGTACGTACGTAACTTTGCCTACGCGCCGCGTCGTCTGACTCAGAGATAGGCCGAGATAGCCTTTCGATTTCGTCGTTCCGTTTGAGCTTACGTCAAATAAAGCGAGCCATAGGGCACTCGGGCCTTGGTGCAAACCCGTCTTTGTGTTTGGGTGTCCTCGTTATTTTAATGATACATGGGTGGGCTTTGTTTTCGTATAAAGGTTAACTTTTGATTTTTATGATAACTAATATACCTAGAGGGTCTTAGAACTGCCACTACTTTCATAAAATGTCTTTAAAGTTTTTGAAGGTTCAAAATATTAAAGACTAGTAAAAAGGCAGGTGTTAAGAATTATTTCGTAAATGATAAAACCCTTACAAATGTTGTTTTAAAAAACGTTACCGCTTTTGCTAAAATTACTTAAGTTAGAAAGCTTAAGGAAGTGAAAGATTTGCTAACATGAACTTTTCAAGAACACAGTCTTACAATGATGATTAGGTATATACAATCATCTACACATATTATACCTAGGTAAATAAGTTTAAAATGAATTCACAAATTTCGCTAAGACATACATACCTACATTGAAATTCAATATATCTTTAGGTACGATAGTAGGTACATACTTAGGTGTCTTATTTAAAGTTGGCAATCCAACGTCCGATCAAGGACTTGGCCATACTTCCTTCTCAATACGCGGTCCAGTGACCACGGAAATTTAAATTACTTCTGTAATGTTATCTCCGGTATCGATATTTATATAACAGTAAGTATATCTAATCTGACTTAGAAGATTTTAGAAATAATCACAAGTGAATGAGCAATGCGAATGTGAATAGCTTATGAAAAGCACTAGGAAAGTAAAAAATAAAGCGAAGCTAAGGAACAATAAAAGTAGGGAAGAAAGCCAAGACTAGACAAGCGAAGCACAAAGGTACTGCCACCTTTGCAGCTTACCTTTACTCATAGTAACTATAGGTTTGGATAATAGCAGACAAACAAAATCCTCGGGATATGGTGACAATAGTGGACTTGTTAAACATAATAAGTTTCGATTGCATAACGCTTATGCTTCAGTTTTTATTGGTTTTTATTGTCTACGTTAACTGATAGAGATCCCTTAAAGGGATAAGTATACCTTTGTACAAGTATAACAAAGTTTGTCAATTGTGTTTCGTTTCTTTTCTTTTGTACAATAAAAAGTTTACATACATACATACATACATACCCATAGCCCAGTTTCGTCACTGACTCACTGATGATCATCAAAATTCTAAGGATACTCCTGAAGTCCTAGAAAGCTGAAATTTGGTAGGTAAGCTATTATTAGTATAGAAACATTAAAAAAATCTTAATATTGGCACTTTTACTACACCCAATCCCTTAAACTAGGCGATGGTAGTTTGTATAACACTTCCACAAATTTTGATGCTAAAAGCCTGAAAATTAGAAGAAAGAAAGAAAACAATGATATTTTCATGTAAAATGTTGCCAAGATGAGATTATTAATGATTAGGTAGCGTTGTCAAAAAGTTATCAGATCTCATATCAAGCCAACTGCTAACTCTATATGCCCTAGCCTAACTCTACAAGCCCTAACTTCACAAATTCTATTCCTACGCCTTAGTCCAAATAATATGACTTGGCCGTTTCACTACCGTTGTATTATGGGATCATGTAAAAAATATATTCACTATTCATTACTTTTCTTTTATAGAACAGGTTATTGTTGTAAAAAAACGGCCAAGCTTAAGAGATAGCAGATTTAAGTATGTATTAATTTCAGCTCCAACGCATTCTTGAGAAAAAGTATTTTGACAGACGGACAGACAACCGCAAAGTGATCCTGCATGTGTTCCAGTTTTTTCTTTTGAAGTACGGAACCCTAAAAATGAATTGTTCTCAGAGTGCTGCAGGCAACAACTAAGTAGTATAATAATAGTTTTTTACCCGTGCAGGCACCTCGTGCTTTTAGCTGGCCTGACATTCTTATTCCTTTTTATTATTAGGTCTGTGAATTGGACAGATAAAAACCAACGCGGAAAGCTAACGCGATCTGGTTTTGCCAAAATTTGTAGTTCGGTACTCAATACTAGTTATTCGTTATTTTATAAATTGTCGCGTATCTGATTGCGTTGTCCATGACATTTAGAAAAACAAGAGATACCTACAAGTAGGTACTAATACATCCTGTATGAGTGGGTAATTTAATTCCAAGCTGATTTATTGACACGCCATTGGATCCGGTGTTACAAAGATAACATAAAATACCTACTAATATTTATAAGCGAAAGTTTGTGTGTGTGTGTTACTCCTTCACGCTACACTTTGATGTTTAAATGTCATTGACGCTACAATAGCTTTACAGATGTGGATGAAATTTGGTATGAATATCTGGAGATCTGGAATAACACATTATCTTAGGGTCGCTACATACTTATATTCAGAATTCCGTTTCGAAAATTCGATTCTGAATTCCGATTCCGATAATGTATTTTTTCATTAGGTAATAAATAAATTTAAACTAATCTATTAATTAACTCTACCCGCTATATTTGTTAAAGCAGTACGGAGTGCGAGGAGTAGGGTCAGAGTATATAAGCTAAAGCAGTATGGAAGTTACGAACAAATCGATCGAAACGAGCACACTCACACAGACGCGCGCTCTTCACGGCTTCTGAGGGGACTCGCGTGTACTGCAGTACCGCGAGAACCCCTTAGAGGCCGTGTAGAGCGCGCGTCTGTGTGAATGTGTTCGTTTCAATCGTAGCTCCGTAGCTTCCGAACTGCTTGAGCTTCTATCTATACTGTGGTAAGGTGGACTGAAAACCAGCGCTGTTTTATACAGGCTTGCGCTTGCACTCGCAGCAAATTTTTAACTTTTTTTTGTCGCAACTAATAAAGGAAATCTTTCTTCCTTACTGTTTGAGTTGAAAACCTAGAAAATATCATTTTAGTCATGTCTAAAAATATATCATCACAACGTATGTAGTAACTTCACCTACCCAGGTCGACTCTACCTAACGTAGTTATTCAAGATATGATAAAGTACCGTACTAGATGCAGTGTTGTTGACAACTGCACTGTTTCGGAAGAGTTTATTGGGAATGGGACCCAAAATCTATAACAAAGTACCGGAAAATATCAATAATATAGGAAATTTATCTACTTTCAAAAAAGCTCTGTGTAACTTTCTATTAACAAAAGCCTATTATACTGTAAATGAATTTTTAACAGAATGAGATTAATGAGAATAATGTAAACTTTGCTTTTGAAAAGCACAATTGAAATTTGTATGCCTTGCGGCGGAACACAGTGATACCTACTTCAGATAAAATTTAAGATCTTTTGTATAATGTCATATAACCTGTGTTAAACAAATAAATATTATTATTATTATTATTATTATTATTAACTATAATTATGAATGAAGGCAGACCTAGGTAGAGTTGACGTGGGAAGGTATAGTTACTTTGCCATTACCTATTTTAAACTAGCTGTTGCCCGCGACTCCCTCCATATAAAATTCGTTTATTGCGGGAACTATAAAATTTTCCGGGATATCTATCCTTTATCGCGGGAACAATATAATATAATTTCCCGTGATAAAACTATCCTACGGCCTTTCCAGGATTATTGTATTGTCAAGCAATTTACATAAGTACCTATGCCAAATTTCAAGTCGATCCGACTACTGGAACTTGGTCGAATTTAACTTGTAAGACTTAACTTTAGACAACGTTAACTACAGACAGACAGACCGACTACGGGACAGGTTAAACTAAATAAAAGCTTGTAAAATTGTAATTTTTAACAGACACTTAAGTATTAAAATTCCATGTCTCTTAATTTTCACAAAATAGTTTTTATACCTACTTACAGGTAGGTATAAAAACTAGTCTAGGTGGTAGGTCCACGCTTACCTAGATCGCTAAAATAGTGTGATAAGAACAATTAAGTAAATCAGGTAGCCGTAACATGACGAAAAACGACATAATCTTACCGATTTTGAAGTTCAACGTGGTTGCACTTGCCGACCTCTCTGTAAGGTCGTTGACATTTCCTCGACCGACGAAATCGCAAAGTTCGATGGAACATTTTAAAAGTCGCTCTGACCGCAATCAACGGAAATAAATTACTTGCTAAATTGGAGCAAATATTTAAAACCATTACAGTTGCGATCCGCTAACCTTGTCGCAGTGAGTTATCGCTTTAAATTATCAGGGATGTTGTTGAAGGATTTATTGTGAAAAAGTTCTATGTGGCTGGCACTGACGAGATTTGGCCATATAAAGTAGGTACTTCAAGTTGATTATTACTTATCCAAGGAAAAGGTCACGAGGGAGATGAAAAGACTTCATCTAGTAAACAAAATCATTACACAGGACCCCAAGATACAGGCTCAGCTTAGTTTGGGGTCTGCCAGACATCTCCTTTGTTAGTAGGTATGCGTGTATTTTTTTAAAGGAAATCATCATCATCATCATCATGGCGGCCTCTTGGTTATCCAATCTTGGACGTAGGCCTCTTCCCTCTTCTTCCACTCTTGGCGATCTTGTGCCCGTCTCATCCAGTCTCGACCTCCGTGCCGTCGAATGTCGTCCACCCAGCGCTGCGGTGATCTGCCGCGCCCCTGCCAAGTTCGGTCTCCAGTTCGGCCAGTCTATCATCCGACGACAGCGACTGTATGTTGTATGTTAAAAGTTTCAATTTGTAGCAGTTAGTCATCTCCCAGGGATTACTTGTCGCATCCCTGCCCCGTGTCGCCTGGCTACTGCTTGAACCAGGGATTGACGAAGCGCTGGGAACTCGGTGTCGATATTTGGTTTTGTCTGTAAAGGAAATAAATTATTATTATTATTATAAGTAAATTAGGTTTTGCTTTTTGCCGTAAGTAGTTATTTAAAAATAGTGCAGTATCTACCTACTTAGGCTTGATTTTAGGTGTGTATATTAGAGGTGTGTATGTATGTATGTCAACTCTTTATTGTACTAAAGAAAAGTAACAAAACACAATTGACAAACTTTGAGATAATTTGTAGGTATCATCTACCTATGCGCAGAAAAAATCCCCATAGGAAAGGTTTACTGAGCAAATTCATCACCATAAGCCGGAAGACGTTTACGCTAAACAAAAATTAGCTTGTACTTTAGGGCCCTGCTAATGCTTTGCCGTCAGGTTCGTGGGCGTCACTCGAGGATCTTTCTCGTCCATCTCCCAACGCTTACCTGATGTGGCTCGTCCATTGCAACTTCAACTTGCATTTTCAGCTTATGTAGGTATGTCGGCGACTGTTCTTGGAAAAACTGTATTCCGGATTCTATTGGGCATAAAAACTGCGAACATAACTATTAGCTCTGAGTTGCTATTACTTTATATTTGCTTGCTATTAGTTTATTTTAAAAATTGGGACAATTAGGACACTAAGCTTTTAACGCATTCACTGCCATTTGACTTCCACGGGTGCCACCGACGCACATGTGCGTTCAAAATGTATGAATAATTATGACAGCGGCACTGGGGGAAGTTACAGAAACGCATATATGCGTCGGTGGCAGTGAATTCGTTAAGTTTATATTTTAGTATTTTTAATCACCTTGACCACTCCGAAATATCTGATGGCGATTCTACAATGCGGGTTTTATAACGTTTTAATCTTTCGTTTCGTTTTAAAGCGGGTTTTATTTGAAGCATCCGCTGAGAAGCCTTAAACAAAATCAATAAGCAAAAAATATTATATTGGAACCGTAAAATAAAATCCACACTATTTTCATTATATTCAATATTTATTTGTCCATTTATTGACTTCCATTTTACATAATAGCTTCACATTTAGATTACACCTAACATTAAAATCTAAAACATTTATAAAAAATATTACTTTTCACAAATTTTACTTGTTTACGAATTTGTAGTAAAATATTGAGCAGAATTTTTTCGTTTTGCTTACCTACTCTATGGCTAGATGGGATCAATGAAAACTCATTGCCATACTTAATTTATAATTAGTGTAGAGTCATGGCACCAGTCATGGACAAGTACAGTCAGCTGCAGAGAAAGGGAACCCCCCAGTAACGGCGGTATGTATGGATACCGCCGTTACAGGGGGGTACCTTTTCTCTGCAGCTGACTGTACCTACCTACCAATAACGGATTTTTTCCGTAAACCCAAGTTTTAAGAAACAGACCCGACTTTTTTTAAACTGATATCACTAATGTTCGAACAACTGACGATCATAACTAGTAAAGTACATGAATGGTGAGCTGTGGCATTGAATTCTTGCTGTCCATTACTGGATACTACTGTTTAACATGTCCATGATTGGTGCCGTCACAGTATGTCTTTATTTTTTCCGACAATAGGTCACCATCTTTATTATGGTCACTGAAAATAATATTTTATTTTATTTTCAATAGTTCTCATCCTGACGACCTGGTTAAGATCGCGATATCGCGGTGAATGTGGAAAGCACAAGACCGGCTTGAGTGGACGGCCTTGGGGCCTATGTCCAGCAGTGGACGTCCATCGGTTGGCATGATGAGTTCTCATCTTTCCAAAACGGCTTACATGACATATAGTATAATGTAGAACAATAGCTACCCATTTATAAAGCTCTGCCAGTGCATTCTTATCAATCACATTTTCAGCACCAATATCATACAATTCTATACTATTGGAAACGCAACCCTTGACTGCTAACACATGTTGTCATGAACAGGTATTGCGTAGAAATCTGGTGACATAAAACAAGACAGTGAAAGGTCATTGTTCAGCCAGCATTACCTCGCATTTTCGTTTTCGATATTTTTACCGTCCTAGACACTGGCACAATTCTCCTTTGATGAACAAAATCATATTTTATTATTAGACTGAGAGATTGACTTATCAATCAGGTCCTTTTTTTATTTCATGAATATGAAGTCATAAAATATCACTGAATTGATAGATAGATGTTGCGTTTCCGATAGCATAATTCATATGCCTTTACCTAATTTTCACTTCCATGTAAAATTACATAATAATAAATTGGACGACTGCCGAATGATTAATCCCTCTAAAATGGTTAAGCTCTTTGGGTTATTTTAATAAATCTTCAATTCTTATCAATTCAATCGTCATTAAATGACATTTGGTTTAAATCGTTCTCGGGTATTGTACGATTATTACCTTACAGCTATGCCTGATCTGATCAGAAAAATTGCATCCTAACCTAAAAAAAAAACTTACCAAGCTATCACCCAGGACTTAGGCCCATAATTATAATATCATAATTACTACCCTACAGGATTCAAACAACAACATCCTTAGTAATCTTATAAAGTAGTGTGAATCCAAAAAGTCAAAATATAAAACAATCAGCTAAATCTTTCTAACCAATTTAACAACTGCACCAACATGAGTAACATTCAAATTTATTAATGAAAAATGACTAATGACAATAATACTATCTCTTTTTCTAAAAAAGCGAATAACACCGACACCTACCGAAATATAACAAAATCATAATTTGGAATGATCAACACGAATCACTTTTAATGGAGTTGACTTTAGCTCAGTATTACATTTTTCTCTGCCGTTTCCCGACGGCGCTATCGATGCCATTCGACGACACATATCTAAACATTACACAGGTTCTCGTATTTTTTCCGTCCCTAAAAAAGCATACCAAAACAAAAACAGTCGCACAGAAGTCATGTCATGACGTTACTACTCTTATGTCCTTTGGTAGAGGGGAAAACGCGCCTAACTCGCTTCTACCTTAAATTTTAAGTTAGGGTCGCCCTTTATTTATCAATGCCTGGATGACCGAGCTTTTCTGTGCATTTTGTTTTGCTGAAACTCGGAAACGCGTTTTCCCAGCGATAAGACTAAAGCTATATCGATTGTACCTACGCCCCCGAAAAACACCCAGAGAATATTTCATTGTAATCGTTACAACTAAATAAATAAGATTTTAAAAGCGACAAAGATACCGGACGGGATTCAAATATGAAAACTAAGTTTTTATGCTCTTCAAACATTGTTGACTTTGTTGTCAATAGAAATCTATAAATATTACTACCTGTACTGTCATTGTTTTTTTACGGATTGCGTGAAGGATACAAGCACTGTGCACATCTATAGATTTTATGTTTTCCATAGAGGCAACAAAATAAAATTAGCACTAATTAGATTAATTACGATTAACGTTACGTCGTGTTATTAAAAAATATAAGTTTATAAACAGACGTACAGCACAATGTTAGGTACATATAGGAAAAATTTAGCACGTAAATTGTTTCATATTACATGACCATAAACTCTTCATCGCAGAATGTTCATAAACCTTATCACTAAAATTGGCCAAATAAGCCTTCAATTGAAAAACAATCCACAACTTTTAAATATGGACGCATCCTTAGGCTACAACACGCAACATTCATGTACTTAAATGACTACGACATTTATACAATTAGAAAAAACACTAAATAATACTATCCAACATCCGACCTTTTCTCTTATAAATTAAATCTTCGGTCTTTGACCATAAATGTAGAGTATGAAAAGTTATATTTAGACAAAACGAACGAGCCTTCTGTGCATAATCCACCAAAGTTCTTAGATATAAATGGTGACGAACATGTTCTAGTACGTTATTTCATCGCTTAGCGATTATAATAATCCTGTTTCTACTCTTCATACACTCTTCTGTTGCAAATAAGAAACAAGATAATTGTTTCTACTAGAAAGATAATGTTTCTACTAGAAAGTTATTGTCTCTACTAGAAAGATATTATTTCTACTAGAAAGATATTGTTTCTACTAGAAAGTTATTGTTTCTACTAGAAAGATATTGTTTCTACTAAAATCTCATGCATAAAAAAGCGGACGCGCTGGCTGGCTAGCATTTCTGTTCTTTTTGTCTAAATTCACCTTAAATAATGGTAGGAAAAACACACAACAACAGCAACTGTTTCACGGCCATACACAGAAGAATAAAAAGAAGTCTTTCCTGCAAACATAAACCTAGTTAACAACTAGGTGCTGGAAAACTTGCTTTCTTTGAGTTGGCTAAATTAGGCCTAATGGGCGTGTATAGCCCATTATTTATTTTTTTAATTGACCCTTCTAAAAACCGTTAAATTACGTAGTAAATACTGTAAACACAGGAATGACGTAAACAAAATTCTGTGTATGACGCTTTAATCTACACCCTGTTCCAACAACTAATGGTAACCTAACAATTATAAGAGCTAACTTAGTTGGTAATGTAATTGGTAAAAATAGTGTGAATAGAGCACCTCTAATCCTACAATGTCTTTCAATAAAATAGAGCTACTAAAAATAATGTCAACTTTAGTATCGAACTATTTACAGTACTGTTTAATATAAATCTCAGCGGACACTAGTTCAAGGTTATTTTTAATCACTGAATTCCTAACACTTATACAGACATTATTATTTTGAACATAAAACTACCGTGAGACACATATTAAAAATATTTTCCCGGATAACTCACGTCTTAAATCTCGCGTGTTGCAGCATCCGCCGAGTCACATTGCTCCGAGGAAGAAGGGCTACGGATTCAACCCGAAACATGTCGAGCTAAACTCGATTTAAAACGTGAGTTATCCGGGAAAACATATTTAATAGACATAATTATTCTTATACAGACATTTTCGTAATTATATTTTCTGCAATGAGGCTTTCAAATTTGAGCCACCTGCTCTGTCACAAATTACTCCGTCTCACATTTATTTTCGTTCATTGTTCCCCATGACCCTGCCGTGTAAATTTAAGTATAAGACCCCTTATAAGCAGAATACGACATAAAACAGTAGAAATTAAATAAAGGTGCCACTTTTTTGTAACTTTCAAATTAATTTTATAAAATGCTTAAACAGATAACAATTTCCCGTTTTTTTTCTACTATTATGTCATATTCCAAGAATTGAATACGTTAACAAGTCATTGTTCACATTGCATATCTACAAAGCTTTTCCAAAGAATCTACGACTCCATAGACATTATTTAATGAAAAAAAAAAACTAGTAATCGTTGACTGGTCCATGGAAGTTCGTGTATTTATTGGACTGGCGTCTTCCACAATGAAATGACTTAATATAGTTAATTCAAGGAAGTTGGACCCGACAGTCTAACATAATTGAACATTAGGTTAGATCAGCGGTTCTTAACCTTTTTGGCTGTCGACCCAAAGTGTAAATATACCTATTTGTAGCCCGCGACACTAAAATACCGCTAAAATTGACGTCACAGTAAAAGATTAAAAAATAACAAATACATTTTAACGCATGCTTTAATCAGAGAATTCCCGCGACAAATTCCCGAATTTGGGTCGCGACCCGAGGTTAAGAAACGCTGGGATAGATACTAAGATAATGTTTTACTACGCAATGCACAATGGTCAAGAAAACTTATGCTTACATGACAAATAATCATTACAATAAATAGAAGTTACAAAGTAAATAAACAAAACAAGTACGCAATAAAAATCTTTAGCATTAAATAATCTGATCTACATTTCAATAAAGCATCTTAACACGTTTCCTGCTATGACTACGAAAAAACTAGATAGTATAACGGTACTTTTGACCGGCAAAATAGTTCAATTCTATGCATGTAAGCAAAGGCACAGAATCGCAAAGGTACAGAAATCACGAAAAGCCATTTTTATGGTATTAAAATGCAGCTTCAACTTTAGGTATAGAACATTACCAATGTGTGCTAAACCCATTAAATTGATTGAAGTACGCGATTCTATTTTCTCCACTATAGGATAAGAATGAAAGAAGAATTGAATTATCACTTTATAGAATCTATTTGTCTAATATAGTTTAATTCTTAATGGCAAATTGTTCGTGCGTGACTAGTTTATTGAAATATAACTAACTAAAATAGGAATTTATTTATTCACCATTGTCATGTAATTTAAAAATGCACACTGTGCTTTCTAGGTCGTTTAATCAAAATAAAATAAATGTTAAGTATCAGTCTTTTAGATTTTAATTCTTAAAGATTATACTCATACAAACGAACATAGCCACGAATAACTTTAGGTAATATCTTGATGTTTTTTGAGTTATTTATGGTCTTATCTGTTTCCCACTTGCCACTTGAGGGTGATAAATTAATCTGATAATAGGTATTTTGCGAAGAGTTTAGTTCTTGTGCGAGATTAGTGGCGGCTCAGGAGTGGCTGTGTGATGGAAAGTAGCACGTGGCACGCAGTATTCCGCGACTTCTTCACACTAAGCGAGCTCGAAGGTCATTTTATTTTCTGCGGATACTTTTGACGACAAATATCCCGGATTGCGCTCAGCAAATCTGAAAATGACAATAATTTTGATTTACTTTTTTGCTTCATTGAATTAACGATAATCAAGTTTGAACGTATTGATTTTTACACAGTATAATTTCGCACACCTAGGTTGAAAGTATATAAACTCAAAATGAAAACTGTAATACAATTAAATGCTGTATTGTTTTGAGCTGATACACTTCCTTTTTAAGAATGTGATCTATAAAAAATAAGTAAAAAAAGTTGGGAAACCCCCGACTTCGTCATTTTAAAGTTCAATATTTCAAAAACGGCTGAACCGATTTTGATGAAACTTGTCTAAGAACCATCGCTAGAAAATCTGCTATCAAATAAAAAAACTGCATTCAAATCGGTCTTCCCGTTTAAGAGCTACGGTGCCACAGACAGACACACATTACGGCCAAACTTATAACACCCCTCATTTTGCGCCGGGGGTTAATAACACGACGAGCAGTCAATTTAACAATGAATTTGTTCAATGTCCAGTCAAGAGTTTTTGATAAGAGTAAAATTCATCCAATATTTACAAACTTTTATTAAACTGTGAATTTCCACTGTGTGTGTGTTTCCAGGACGTACATACATAACATACTGATATGTATGTACGTCCTGGAAAATAGCTAACTATTTTTCGACCGCTCCATGGTATCCGACTTATGTCAATCTGTTAACAATGCAATCCGGTATTAAAATGCTAGTAGTCTGGATAGGATCCTCTCACCGGTTAATACCATTGATTAGAAATTTGGTACGGAATAAATGCAGTTTGGATGGCAATTCAAGTAGAGCAAACAAAAATTACAATCAGCAAAAAGATTAAATAAAAAAAAAAGGTTAAAAGATTTAATGTTATTATTACAATATTCTTTAACAAAAACTAATAATTTATTTATTCTAGCTTTTGTCCGCGGCTTCGCCCGCGTGGAATTTTTTTATCGTGCGCTGTTCCCTCGGGAACTGTGCATTTTTTCCAGGATAAAAAGTAGCCTATGTCACTCTCTGGCCCATAAACTATCTCTATGCCAAAAATCACGTCGATCCGTCGCTCCGTTTCGACGTGAAAGACGGACAAATATACACACAAACACACTTTCGCATTTATAATATTTGTATGGATATTATTGTATGTACTTACCCAATGCCTCTCTCCTTGAGTCTCCGTATGACGGCCGGTTTTACCCTTGGGCCGCCGCGGCTGTGTAAACCTCGGCCAGTGATGATGAACAAAGTATAAAATCTCGGACCGTGACCACTACCCGACAACTCCCTCAGCTTCTGAATATTGGTGTCTATAAAAAGATCAAGGGACTCCTTTGCCTCTGCGACTTTCAAGAAATGCAAGTCTATTGTCAGGCTGTCCGCGCAATTGTTTGTATGAAACTGTAATAAAAGAGATTTTTTTATAAAATTATATTGCAATTTATTATACATAAAACATGTAAAAATCTACTATTAACAAGAGAAAGATATGTACAAAGGCGAACTTATCCCTTAAAGGGATCTCTTTCAGTTAACCTTTGTTAACGTGGTCTTGACAGAAAGATTCATCAACGCCTGGACGTAGAAAGCTGAAACTTTATAGAAGCCCCCTTTACGGCACAGGCAAAGAAACTATACACCGGGGGCGAATCCCTGGGCGTAAGAACAAAATACTATTTCTTATATTGCACTGGTGGTTCATTAACGTTTAACCAGCCATAAACCATCTACTATCAGATATAGCAAGTATCTTCCAAATTTGATCATCAATCAGCCCATCAGTTCATTTAGGATGCCTGTTTAAAGACTTGCTTTTTCATACGCGGTATTAGTCTTACCTGCATCAAAGAAACTGCAGCCATACTGTTTGCATGATCAAACTCCTTTTTATGAAGGCTGGCGACTTCAGAGAAGTAAGTGGCTACTTGAGTCATATTTCTTCTATAGAAATCCTGCGCCTTTTGATAGTTGCTGAAAATCAAAATAGACAAATGGTAATACAGTATGGTAATGGTAGTACGGTGGGTGAGGCCTATGTCCAACAGTGGACGTCCTACGGCTGAGATGATGATGATGAATACAGTATAACGAGAACACTTATAGCGCATTAATTAATATGGTCAATAGTGATTGTTCCCACGTTCCTTCGAAAATAAGCCTATCTAAAGATGTGACCTGGGACTGACTGTGACTTTGGGACGGAAGTCAGAGGGAAGAGTTGGGAATTGCATGTGAGCATCCGAGTTGAGAAACTTCGAACGCGCGATGTACTCGTAGAATGTAGCAGTTTTTATAATTAATACATACCTAGATAGCGCTAAGGCCACATGCCCTATCGCGTCACATCGACGTATCCTAGACGTAGCCAAAAAACAAAATTACAGCCTTCTACTCGTAGCACTTGGGCCGTCTTGCAGGAAAAAATAAATCTAGATTTAGTAGTTAAACCTGGCTTAAGCTTGACAGTTCCATACATTTTGACACTACTAAACTGAGCTTAACACTAACTTGAGATTTATGCGTTTCCAGCAAGTGGCCATTAGTTATCCCTCAATAAGTTTGACAACCTTGTGACATTTGATATTTGACCGTAAATGTCGCTAATTAGGATTGGCTTTGCTTTTTCTTTGGTGACAAATACATTACCAGTATCCGTTTAAGGGTTATCTAAGTCACAGACGAACGGACATGAAATGACTCTAAGGACTATGGAACCCAAAAAATCGAATGAAAGAGAAATTGTCGTCATACTTATTCAATTTACGTCTAGGTAAATGAACCATAAACACAAAGCACAAATCTCTTTTCTTTATACATTTTACATTCACACTGTTTGTACGTCAGCGACTATTTATGAGCCACCATGGAACCTTTTCAAAGGAAGTCATAAACGATTTTCTTTGTTAATTAATGCGAAGTCACTATGACGTTTACTGTGAAATGGTTCCATTGTGGCTTATGAATTAAAGTCCTTGACCGTACGTACTGTGAGCTTTAAAAGTTTAAAAACAAAACTTACCGGTCTCGTTGTTTCAGGTGTTCCAGGGCTTTAGCACGAAATTTTTCAACTACCGCCATATCAACATTTGAGTCTTTAGGCAGTAAGGGCCATTCCGCCTCCGACAGCGCCTATGGTAGAGAAAATCAAAGCTTATTTTTCTTGTTCATTAATTATTAAGCTACGATTGGTGATCGGTGGGAATTAGACCACCTCTCACTGCAAGCAAGGGGAGCAGAATAAACTATAATCTCTAGATTTTCACCACACAAAAAATAACACACTGACCGCCACTTATTCATTAAAGTTTGCAGTTTGTGTATGACTATGTTTATTAAATAACACCTTGTCATAAGAAGTCAATCCGTCGAAGTCTGAAGGATATGCCGATACCAACCACAATACTCTGTCCAAAATTATCTTAACCTATAGGATATATAAAATCTATAGGATCCGTCATTTTCCACTAATTTGCAATTTTGAGCAGTCCCTTGCTAACTTATTCTTATACTCTGTTCCAACAGCAGGCGAAAAAACATACTATGGAAAACCTTTCGCATGTATCTTTCAACGTAACCCAAAAACATGATACAATAAGTTTTACTGTCTCAAGTGACCACTGACCACTAACAGCCGATACTTTGAAATTTTGGACAAAATATAAACTCAGCGGCACAAAATTTGGCCCACCCTTCATACAAAATTACCGATTTTGCATACATTTGAGGCCAGATTTTTTGCCGCTCAGTATATTTTTCTTCAATGTTCGTTTTTTCGTCTGCCGTTGAAACAGAGTAGGTATATTTAAGTGAACAAAACTTACTTTTTTTTGCTCCGCGAGTATCTTCTCCTGACGTTTGAGTTCTGTTTTGGCGATAAATTTGTTCACGCCATTTGGCTCCTGCAATATGTGACCTTTGCCGGTCGATGACAATAGCACCTGGAATCGAAAATAAGTTTATGCTAAAATAAACATCTACAATACATAACATAATGTACATTTCGTTGGTTGTGTGCACTCGAATGTCATCCAATCTTCATATTCAATAGTGATGATATCATAGAGAGGGAGGGAGGGATGCTTGGAAATAATAGTGATTCGCATTTAGCGATCCTTTAACATGCATTATCGCTGGGATCACGTTATCTACTCTGTGTGGCTATGAACATCACTGGTGGTATCAAAAGCTAATTTTTAGAGTATTTGGATATTTTATATTGACGACCGGATTGCCAATTGGATAGAGAACTTGACTACGAAGCTTGAGTGAGGTTCCTGGTTCGATTCACGGCCGGGGCAGATACTTGTATGAATAATACGAAAGTTTGTTTTCGGGTCTTGGGTGTTTAATGTGTATTAAAGTATGTATTTATCTATATAAGTATGTTTATCGGTTGCTTAGTATGCATAGTACAAGTTTTGCTTAGTTTGGAACTAGGTCAATTGGTGTCAGTGTCCATGAGAAAAAAAAAATGTTTCGTTTGTGATTTTCATGGCACCTCAGGAATAGGGTGATGCTGCGTCACCGGTGGGACCAGTAAACTTTTACGAGGCGTGGGAGCAACACTTTTGTTGAAGAATGTTGGCCAGCCAACGTGTTAATAGTTTAGTAGCAGAGTAGCATACCCGGCGCGTATACCCAAAAGCTGCTGTTATGAATACCGTCCAGTTCACTCAAAAAACTTTTTTTTAACTTTGTTTTCGCTAAGCACACGGTCTGCTTACGGCTTACAGTAACAAATAATAATTACCTCAACAGTGGTCTCAAATTTATTATCATGGGCCATCAGCATCTCAGAAAGTATTTCCGGTTTCACCTCAGGGAACAAGTTGTAAAGTTTGTCTCTCGTCATACGAGCCGCTAAGTCGTTTGGCTCGTTATTGCGCCATTCTTCGGTGACCTGTTTTTGATAAATGGATAATGCTAACTCCATATCCATAATCTCCTTAAAACTAGGAACTTCAGGTTCTTGGCCTGCTCGCGCTAACTCCTCCTCTTTTGCAGCCAATTGTCTGAAACACCAAAAAAATACAAGTTAATATATTTTTCGATACATTTGCTAGAAAAATTCACTTTCAAAGGATGTACCTTTATGTCGGCGGCCGATCGTAAGATCCGCCAGATCACGAAATTCCTAGGCAAATCGTGAAATGGCGCCATTTCATGAATTGGCTAAAAGACATCCGCCATATCGTTCAAAACCCACCGTTTGACGATTTGCCTAGTGACGTTTAGGCAGACCATGAAATTCCTAGGCATATCATGAAACGCCACAATTTCGTGATTTGGCTAGTTTAGGCAGATCATGAAATTCCTAGGCATATTATCATGAAACGCCGCCAAATCGTTTCTGTCACAATTCATACTAACCACTCCTCGCTTCGCTAACGATGGGCCTCATAAGGAAGTTCAAAGTCACTCAAAGGGCTATGGAGAGGGCTATGCTCGGGGTTTCTCTGCGGGATAGAATCAGAAATGATGATATCCGCAGTAGAACTAAGGTTACTGACATAGCCCGAAGAATAGCGAAACTGAAGTGGCAGTGGGCGGGGCACATTGCTCGCAGGACTGATGGCCGATGGGGTCAAAAGGTTCACTAGGAATATCGTCGAATGCGTTGCTCTAATCGATCTGCCGTATTGTTTCTCAGGCACATCGTGATATGCCTGGACAACTTTTAGGTACATATATCATGAAATGGCGCCATTTTATGATGTGCCTAGGAATTTCGTGATCTGGCGGATTTTACGATCGCCGCCGACATATACATGACTCGTAATATCGACTTATATGTAGAAAAATGTATAAATATACAAAACTAAGTAATGAATTGAACTAAAGTCACTGACATAGCTGGAAAAATATGCAAATTGAAGTGGCAATGGGCGGGCCACATCGCTCGAAGAACAGATAACCGTTGGGGGAGAAAAGTTCTCTAGTGGCGACCACGAACCGGAAGACGTAGCGTTGGCAGGCCTCCCACCAGGTGGACTGACGACATCGTGAGAGTTGCGGGAAACCGGTGGATGCAAGTGGCGAGTTGTCGTTCATTATGGCGTTCTAAGGGGGAGGCCTTTGTCCAGCAGTGGACGTCTTCCGGCTGATGATGATGATGAAGTAATGAATTTGAAATTTGATTGTAATTATTATAAACTGTAATTTAATTACTTCAGATTTAAATGATTGCCTATTTTCTCACAAATGTATTGAAAAATGTCGTATGACACACGGTTGGCAAGGTTTTACAAACTTGTGACGATGAAAACCCTCGCCTTGCGGCTTAGGTTTATCACTCGTCAACTCATTTGTAAAACCTTACTTACCAACCTCGTATCACAAATAACTAATACATAACGACAGGTCTCTGACTCAACTTCGTATCTAAAATTTTATGAATTTGGAATAGTTATCTACTTCAGGATGTGTATACATACGTTTAAATTGAGTAATAGTAGCTGTCAAACGTGATCTCAAAAGATCTGATACATAATTATAATATTTAATAAGATTAAGTAATAATACGCTTTATCAGTTATACATAAAAAGATAGTAAGAATTTTACCTGGCAAATTCTTCATCCTGGCGCAACATTAATTCCGACTGACGAGACTGTTGATCAAGTTGATGCGTCAGTGACTCGATCCATAAAGCATTTATCTCGTTTAACAGTGAAACGGGCATGTTTACCCTTGTTTCTATGTTTTCTGGGTAATACATATCATCGCGGCCAAACATGCCATCAAGTGCATGTACAAACACCGAACCCAGATCAACGTTCACAGTTTTTTCTCCTTCATCACTGACATTGGCTTCTTCATCTCTGACATTGGCTTCTTCATCTGTGTTAATATTCGTAGTTTCAGGAATATTATCAATATTATTACCATTCGGAACAGCGGAAGTACTCGACCCTGTCTCATTTTCGGGTGAATCCGCTCGTGTATAGTTCTCACCACGACGAATTTTTCGTATTTTAAGGCAATGATTAGAGTAATGATTGTCAGATATTACAATATTTTTCTCTATCTGCCTTTTTAGTTGAATAGATGACTCTAAAACTAGTTTTTCTTTTTTAACTCTAGCTGTACTAGGACCTGCTATTGGTACTGGTTCAAGTTCTGGTGGCGAATTTCGCGTAGCCACTGGCTGTGCATTAACATTAGGTATAATATTATAAGCTGCAAGGCATTCACATTGATCATCACCAACATCGTCTGGGTCTGAAATATCATCGCTATCTAAGATTTGCAATTGCTGGTTTTCCGTACCATCAAGCACAATATCTACTGCCCAATTCACATCTCCGACGCATTTATCAAATATATCTCTCAATTCAACTTTTGATATGTGCTTGAACATTTTTCTGAATCTAGCAAAATGTTTTTCTTCGTGTATACATCTTGGTATTTGATTAGCAATGTGATCATGATCGTTAGTCATACTACTTTTGTCTAGCATTCTTTTTTCCGGTATTTTTTCTTCATTTCGCTCCAAGTAATACATATTAATATCTTTAGTAGTGCCAATGAGAATTTTGAAATTTTTGTTATTTGTGTTTGTGTCACCAAATTCCACACTTGTGCCTTTTGTGGCTGTTTCCACCCTAATGGCAGGTGAATTTTTTGAATTCTTATTTTTATAATCATTCCATTCAGGCATAAACATTGAAATGTTAGACCAATCACTGTAATCAGCTGATGGTAAAAACTTATCTCTATCAACTACATGTTTATTTGATCTTGGAGGCTGAGGAACATTTGGTCTTTCCTGTTTGTTTCCTCTAGCATTTTCTTCCCCATCAACATCCCAGCTCTCTCCGTTTTCCCAAGCGTATTCAATTTCTTCGATCCGTTTTACTATTTCGTCAACTGCAGTCTCATGCTCAGCATTCGAATTTTCTATTGAATTTTCAGCATAACTGCTGTCAACTCTCATTGAGTTTGTGGTAGCAGGATAAAAGACCTTATTCGTTGAACTGCTATGACCTGGTGAATTAGTATCATTCGAGTGCCCTACAGTTGCTTCTACAGCTGGCTGAATAGATGTTTCGGGTATTGCCTCTACATTAGGCTGAATCGTGAATACCGAATGCTCTTGCTGTGGTGGAATAGTTGACGGATTTAGTGTTAGGTTTGGTGGAAAGATGGGAGGAAAATTTCGCAACACGGGAGGCTTTTTTTCTGAAGAATAAGATAATCTTGAAGCCCTTATTAGATATAAACCTGAGACTCCATTTTGGTAATTATCTAGCATTCGTCTAATCGTCCCTAAAGGTACCTTATGAGTATTTTTTTCTGCCAGCAAATGTGCTTTTTTAGCCCACGCCGTGTTGGGTTCTAAAACTTCAATGATATAACCATTGTTTATTCCTTCTTTGACGTAAGGCTCCATTTCCCAGATTTCGATATTAGTATTATCAATGAAAATTGGACTTATACCCTGACGCATAGCCTGGATTGCTCGATTTTGATTCCAATAATGAGCTTCAGTCAATCGATTCCTATCATGTCTATACACACCTTTTGCATCGTAAAAGAAATCATCAGTGCTTAGGATATGTGTTTCAAACAAGGATTCAGGGCACATAGTTAGCAGTAGTTGTTTTGCTAAATATGATTTTCCACTTCCTGGTACCCCTCTCATAAGAATTAACGTTCTGCTGCCTTCAGCGTGGTAGCTCATAATTTGTTTAGTTTGAAGTGTCCAAATATTATTATTAGCATTTCTGTTCGTTCGCTTCGGTTGTGGGGCTTTCGGATTTAAAGGCTGCTTTGGACATGTTCTTTGGGATGCTCCGGCATAAGACATTTGTAATATAGTTGTGGGTGCAGCCGTGTTAACAGGGCTGATTTGTGCTGCATGTTGATTTAATGCACTTGTATTGTGTGCGGGTTGGTCTGGTTGACTGCTTGTAGTTTGTTGATTAGCAGAGGCTTCATTATCAGACATGATCATGACTGCATCAATAGATTGATTTACTGTAAAAATAGAGAAAATTCCTTTAACATGCAATCAAAAAGTTTTTTTTTACACTATTGACTTCTGTACTACACATTTAAAAAAACGAATGCCCCGTTTAATTTTTTTTTTTGTTGCGGCTACTTGAAATAGCTCTGTGACAGACAGACAGACGAACAGCGTAACGACAGTCATAGGGTTCTGTTTTGTTTGTCTCTCTTTGAGTAGGAATCGCTAGAATCCGACTAAATGAGTGTTGGCGAAATGTAAGTTTCCATCCATACTAAGCGTAGTATTAAATACTGAAGACGAGATAGGTGGGCAAATCATTTGCTAAATATAGAAAACCGGCCAAAGCGTGTCGGACACGCCCGAAACAGGGTTCCGTAGCCATTACGAAAAAATTAAGTAATATTTTTCTAATGATTTTGTATTTTGTACGGAATATTCCAAGTTTAAGGTATATTTTATACCTTAGGCTGCTATTTACTCTTAAACTACTAATAATTTCAAAAAAACTCAACCGTTATAGTTATCCTTGTAAGCTTGATATACTTACTACCATCCTGATTTTTTTCAAATTTTTCCACCCATCGGTTTAGATTTTAGAGGGCGGGGGGGACGCTCGATTTTAATGAAAATTTGCACTTTAAAGTTGAATATTTTGCAAACAAATCACTAAATAGAAAAATTGTCTTAGCAACCCCGTAATGGTTTTATAAGACCTATCCATTCCAACGATACCCCACATGACAAGGTTAAATGAGAGAAAAAAACACCCCCACTTCACGTCTATGAGAGGTACTCTAAAAAACATATTTTTTCAAATCTTTTACTGTACCATTTTGTCTGTAAATTTTAAGTTTGTGTGTAAATTTACAGCTTTCTAGCATTGACAGTCCCTGAGCAAAACCGGGGACGGACGGGCAGACATACAGACATGACGAAACTATAAGGGTTCCGTTATTGCCATTTTGGCTACGGAACCCTAAAAATGGCCCTAGTAAAAGTCTCACAGCTTTCGGGAATTTGAATTTTTCAGTATGAAAAATCGGAAGATTACGTCCCATTTAATCAGGCTTCTTTAAAATCAAGGTAGGTTACGCGGAACAAAACTCGAATTTTAATAATTTTTTTAAATAGAAAATAATCTTGAATAGTTGCATTATTAGATGTAAAAAAAATATTTTAAACAAACTATTGCAGTTTTTTTTTTCTTTCAAGTGAAAAAAATACCACTGTTTAGCTTACTAGGTTAAAGCATGACCATTTAATGGACATAAAAAAAGTGGCCAAGTGCGAGTCGGACTCGCCCATGAAGGGTTCTGCAGCAGCAAGTAACATAACATAAAAGTTCTTGTAGTTCGTTGTAACTTTGATCGGTGTTTATATTTGAGTTGATTAAATGAAAGGTAAATTGCGGTTTACGGTTTATGACGTATTAAAAAAAAGTACTTAAGTGCTAGATTTCGTTCAAACCAATTTTCGGTGGAAGTTTGCAGGGTAATGTACATCATATATTTTTTTTAGATTTATCCATTTATTTTCTCTTATCTTAGAAGTTACAGGGAGGACACACATTTTACCACTTTGGAAGTGTCTCCCGCGAAAACTATTCAGTTTAGAAAAAAAATATCTACAAACCTCAATATCATTTTTGAAGACCTATCCATAGATACCCCACACGTAAGGGTTTGATAAAAAAAAGATTTGAGTTTCCGTTTTAAGTATGAGGAACCCCCAAAATTTAGTTTTTTTTTCTATTTTTGTGTGAAAATCTTAATGCGGTTTACAGAATAAAAAAAAATTAAACTGATAATTATAAATCAGAATAACATCTACTCACCAAGTTTGAACAGTATAGTTCTTAGTTTCGGAAAAAAGTGGCTGTTACATACGGATGTACAGACAGACAACACGAATCCAGGGTTCCGTTTTTTGCCATTTGGCAACGGAGCCCTAAATATGATAAATATTTTATTTAAAAAAATACAAGAAAAAATATGCTACACCAAATGTATTACTGACAATAAAACAAAGATGTCACTGAAAAGTTAACTTCTACAATGAACACTGGGATTATTTAAGAAAAATGACAGTTATACGTAAATACTACCAACATTTTTTTTATTATTATTGTAATACACTCTTATTGATATTAGATTAGTTATTATAACACAAGCGCGAGATTGATCGTTAAATTTTAATGCTGAAATGAAACCGATTATATTAGTGTGGTTTTCTGATTCTGGTAAAAGTAACTCCGACGAGATTTATCTTATATATAATAAAATGCAACTTACTGTAACCAGCGATCAATTAATTATCCAGTATCGATGTTTGTCAAAATATCACAGATCTACTACAGACCACTTTATTTCACAAACGCTCAGAAATAAGTGCACATAGGACTGTCGATAAAACAAGACTGAGGCTAAACAATTTTTACATGTAGTTTTATCAAATAACCCCCATTGCTTCTTCTAATGAAGCTTAATTACAATAAGTATTAATTAATTTAATTTAATAGTACTGATGACAATGACGGGGTTTTTCAACATTTATAAGTCATTAAGTTATTATAATTGTTACGTGATTATTATTATATTAGAATTAAAATCACCAAATTAACAACGTCTTATGTGTGCTGTGCTCATTAAACGCGTTAAGTAATCATATGAAGTAAATAAAGTTAATGATTAAATTAATAAGATTGTAATAAAAGTGATTAATTACACGTAGTGTTGTTAATTTAATTACAATCATGGTAATCACGTTTCGTCTTGGTTTTACGCAGGTTTGTCGTCACCTGCAGCGTATGTTAACCGATGGCTATGATCATTATTTTTGCTTCATGTTATGTCTCAATTTGTTGAATTTGTGTCGTTCTCAGGCAAAAGGAACCACTTCCGCGGAATTGAGTTATTGATACCAGCGTATGGAGTAAAAGATGCTCTATTCAATACAAAAAGAATTAGGTCTCTAAGTTGTAAACTTATTTTTTTTATGACTTTTAAAGTTTGAACATGGAAATACGTAGTTTTCAGATATTCGATTTCTAAGTTTGTAGGTGTAAATAAACCTAGTTTTAGTTTGAAGTTATGGAGATAATGGGTTTAGGTGATTCTACATATTGTAAAGTATTAAGATTATGAAAGAGGTAAGTGCAAAACTCTAGTCATTTTGATTAAAAATATATATATCATATCACACATTATGGTGTAAAGAACTGAAATTGTAAAAAAAATGAAGCCCAATATATATCTATAATATACCTATGTATTTGGCAGATGGTTTGCTCATAGATTTTATGGTTTTCAGGGTATAATCCATATCAATATTATAAATGCGAAAGTTTGTGTGTATGTTTTCTGTCTTTCACGTCGAAACGGAGCGACGGATCGAAGTGATTTTTGACATAGAGATAGCTTATGGGCCAGAGAGCTATAGGCTACTTTTTATCCCGGAAAATGCACAGTTCCCGAGAGAAAAGCGCGCGATAACCCAATTTCACGCGGGCGAAGCCGCGGACAAAAGCTAGTATATTTATAAACAAATTAAGACATTTACTATAATAATGTATTTCTTATGAAAGAAAACAAAAAACAACATTTTTGTTTTGTAGGTATTATTTTTGTTTTATGTACAAAAAAGTATTTACATAAATCATATTTCAACTTCTTCAAGCCATGTTTTTCGTGATATATGTTCTTTCCCAAGGTCTAAAGTCTAACAGTCTTATTCATAAAAAGTTAGAGCCTCCTTGAAGGCTCCTTGATGTCCCGATGCTAAAAAACGTGATTCATAAACGTCTGTTAGCGCTAATCAGTCGATCAAGGCTCTGCTAAAGTTAGAAGACCGTAGACCCTCCTTTATCTCCCCGCTAAGTCACAAAATGGCCGCCACAAATTTGAACAGCTGACTTTGACAAGAGCAAAAAACCATACCGATGATATTTTTATGGAAGTTTAAGCAAAGATTAAAAAAAAATCAGGAAAATTTATTTTCAGGAATTTGTATTTAATAATCCTCTAATAATATGAAAAAAATAAAATTAGGATGATTAACATAGTTACGGCTTTTTGCACTTAGTTTAGGTCTACTAAAACACGCGGATCGGAAATGGCGGGAAAACAAATATTTCTGCTGTCACTGCTCTCAATTTTTTTTTTTATTCTCGATAAGGCCATTTTTTGTCTTTGATTTGTCAAGAGTGCCAACATAACGCGTCTAATCAGTCTATCAGCAGCTCAACAACTAGCAGACGTTTATGAATCATACCTCTTGAGAAACGTCAAACAAGCTTAATCAGTCTGTTAACTAACAGGCCGATCAAACCTCAATTAAGGATTTTTTATGAATAAGGCTGTAAACCACCTGTGTCTGTACCAAATTTCATCAAAATCATTTCAGTGGTTTAGCCGTGAAAGCGTAACCGACAGACAGGCAGACTGAGTTTCCTTCGCATTTATAATATTAGTATGGTTTGATTTTTGTCTGTTTCTGATTTTTGTTAAAAATATTTATATTTTTTCTCAATAATTTGTCCCGTCACTCTCCTGCGAGCGTCAAAGGGGCATTACTGTCCAACTTACATTCTAGGCACCTAAAAATCTATTGTGCATTGTACCTATGCAAGTCACAAATTTTGGTGATAAGTCTCGGTGATAAGTGAATCTTAAGACCTTTGAAATGCACCAAATGAATGAGGTAGGTACAGTTTGACTCTACGGGCATTCAGCGTCCTCGTTTATTAATGATCGCAAATGAGGCGAGCGAGAACGTTATTTCTGGAGAATTTCTAACAGATTTATGGAGAAAAAAGTCGTGGTTCCACAATATCGCGGAATGGACAGGGATCGCGAGCGTGTCCGAGCTGTTGCACCTTGCGAGGAAAAGAGACAAGTTTCAGCAGTTGATAGTTGGCTTTCACAAGGCCCAGGTTTTCGAGTCCGTGCACACAGGCAGCGGTCGGGAGTTCTAGAGTTCCGAGTTCCGCGTTCGGCGTTCATTAGAATGTACGGAGTCTATTGCCTCCTCTACATATCGACGGATGCGTCGGCAGATTGTATCTGCGGATGCGTCCGCCGAGGTGTAGAGGGTGGTTTTGCTTGTCTGTGGTAGGTATTTAACGTCGGCCGATGCATCTGCCGCTCATCCGTTTGGTGTCGGTTTTTCGACACGGATCAAAGGGTGACAGCGCGAACGCACCGCGCCTGTCCACATGTCTGCCGATGTGTGGACGGATCGCAATTTATCCGAAGATATGGTTGCGGATCCATCTGCCGACGCATCCGTCGATATGTAGAGGAGGCATATAACAACAACGCAGACAGCGGGCAGTCTAACCGCGACGGTTAAAAGCGGAACGTCGCGTTCCAAGAGTTCTTTTCCCGCCGAGACAGGAAACGCCGGAACGCCGCGATGTCTGAGTAACGCGAGAATTTGCACGCCGCTTGTGTGCGTTGGAACTCTTGGGCGGTCAACGGTCACTAGAACGCAGAACTCTGACCGCTCTCTGTGTGCGCAGGCCCTAGAACCTGTTTTTTAACTAAACAGAATTTCACTAATGTTGAAATGGTTTGGAAAAACTGCTTTAGCTAGGAATCTAGGAGCGACAAAGTGGTCCCTTTTGCCCGACAACGACAGTTTATAGTGATAATATAGGCAGTTTTGGGTAGGGTACAAGCTGAGATATGTGGTGCATAGGGGAAATTCGTGTCTATACCGTTGTCCAGCAGTGGTGTATCGGTACAGCACGCGGCACGGAATGCCGAGGACCTGGGTTCGATGCTTCGAGGTTCGTGCATCTATATTTCAGTTTGTATTTTCAAGTTAGGGTTCCGTACCTGAAGGTTCCAAACGGAGCCCCATGGTTGTCATTCACATGTCTCGTCTAGTACAGTCAGCTGCAGAGGAAAGGTACCCCCCTGTAACCGCAATATCCATACTACCGCCATTACAGGGGGGTACCCTTTCTCTGCAGCTGACTGTACAAGGCTTTACAGCCAACAGATTATTTTTTCAATTACTTCACGAAAATGTCTCCTTTCTTTTTTTCCAGACAGATGTTATACCTGGGAACTTCGAATATGTAGCAGTCTTCAAATTTTTGCACTATCTTGCATCATATTGACGAAAACTCATACAAATTGTAAAAAAATATTTTTACTTACTTGTTTTAAGAGGAGCTCCCATACAGACAAAGGGGGTTGCGAAAAAAAATTTGACCTATGCCATAGAGTAGGGTACCATTATTTACTTATAGCTGGTCAAGTAGAGTATAAATACTGCATTTATTTTTAGTTAAAAAAAAAAACCTAAACAAAGGAATGAGAAGTCTATAAAATTTAGTGTACTAACAATTTGGTGGAAATATTTATTATTTTGCAGATTTTCCTCACAAATACCAGTTAAATCATTTCTGAAGGACGGAACTCTTCAATGGTTAATGGCATCGACTTGAAATTTGGTATCCATGTATGTTAATCACTGGGTTACTTACTGCTCGAGCGGTCCCTGTATGGCAGCTCTTAGCGATTGCTCTAATATATTAAAATTTTATTAGAGATGGGCCGAACATGGTTTTTTTTTTTCTTTTTGTAGAGGCTTTGAACACTCTAGGTGATCATGTCAGCCTCATGGGTGCCTGCTCATTACACAAAGGACATATTAAAAAGTGGGAAATGCAAATGGCTTTGTCAAATGCCGGCTCTGAGAGCCAACAATTGACTTGGCCACTGTGCATGGGGCCAAACCCCCAAGGACCCTTCTCCTCAAGTCTGAGTTCCGAGCACATTCCAAAAACAAATGGAACAAGTGATCAGAGGTGATGGTTCAACTCTTATCAGGAACATGGGTTTCACCAAATACGAACATTCGGCCAAATGTTCGGTAAAAAAAATTACCAAACCATATTCGGACAAATATTAGGCATAATTGATTCCTAAATAAAAACTAGAAATATGATTCATTTTTGTTTAAGTGTTACTTGCTTAATTTCTCACAATAAAGACCTCATTCATTATATTAACATATTATCTATAATATAAAAATGAATCGCAAAATGTGTTGGTAAGCGCATAATTCGGGAACGACTGGTCCGATTTCGCTAATTCTTTTTTTATTGTGTTTGTTACTGTCAGGAGAAGGTTTTTATGGAAGAAAATACATAAAAAATACAATGGGGGCGAAGCCGCGGGCAACAGCTAGTTTTATTATAAAAATCACTGTAGCTTTATCTTAAAACAGCTACATACCTATATTGTGTTTTTAATTAATAATCATCTTTTTTATCTGCTTTTATTAGAAATAAAGATACAAAGTCAACAAAAAAAATAGCCTCACCGTACCTCATACAAATAAACATTTAACACTCATATCATACATAGCTTAATACAGTAAAAAGAGGCGTATCACTTTGCCAAACATTCAGTGATTTAGCTGAATATTCGGCCAAATATGAATATTCTGTAAACCTGCTGAACATGCCGAATACCAAATATAAAATGAATATTCGGGCCAGCCCTAATTAAAATACCAGATTGCTTCTTTAAAATTCCCTCATTTTCTGAGTTTCATTGTCCTACAAGAAACCCTTTTACTTTATTCCTAGTTTGGCCAACTCCATCCATTTGTCTGTCTGTCTACAACTTAGCTTAGAGACTGTTAATTCTGGGTAGCTGTACTTTTGCACAATCATATACCATGCAGGCAAAATGGCAAAATAAAATCTTTAAAAAGTTCTAAGCAAAACTAAGCAAGCATAAATAACAAATGAAAGTAAAAAATTCTAACTAAAATTATAATTAACATGCATTTTTTTTAATAATTTTGCATTTGGATTGCAGCCAGCTTGAATACTGAACTCAAAAATACTAGTTCAATATTCATGGCATGGTATTTATTATATAACACTAGTTGTTACAGGTGAAAATACTTTATCTAAATGAGGTGTAGGTACAGAAGTATCAATATGTTTAAACAGCAGCAACCTTAACAATAATTATTATCAATAACTGCATATCAGCTATACTATGATTATTTCCACTTTTGACACTCGGGATGTCTTGGTTTAAATCGTAAAGGTAAATTACAAATAAATTATGACTAATTATTATTTGTTTTCTTTTTACCATCAAGCATTTTACCTTGTCTATATATAAAGCCAGATTAGATACTGTCGCAACCATGACCAAAAATACATCTTGATTTCAATCATTGTAGAATTGCAGAGTGTCAAGTGTAGATAATCGTACTGTAGCTACATTCTATTTTGCATCATAAGGTGGGAACGGAGGTAACACTGGCTAAATGGCATGTACGGTTTTTACGCGTTTAGATAACATACTGCGCATTGCTCATGTCCAAATTTTGTGCATAAAATGATAAATTATTGAGAATGAAAAAAAGATAAAGAACACTTACGGTCTCCGTCATAATGTTCCACGATAGCACTTACAGCTTCTCGACTCATTACTTCACCAAACAAATGCATCACGGAGTCAACAACACCCGAAAAATCGGGCTTTGGATCACCTTGATCCATAGTTAAAACGAATTTTCAAAAGAACAAGTATTTTCGCTCACTCCTTAAGTGACCACTATAAGAAAAGTGTTCACTTTATCTAATGTATGATATTTTTCACTAGGCCGCTCAATGCCGATCGTAATTAGAGTAAACATAACGTGTTTATTACGAAACATATAACTACGCTCCATTATCGACGATTTGACGTTTACTTTTATTTATACGGCCAACCAACCAAGCATGAGCGTGACTACTTTTATATCGGGGAATCTACCAAAGATGACATTAAAATCTACCAACCAAAATGTACTACAATAAAAAGAACAACGACGATTAAATAAAATATCCATGAATAATTGGAAATTTTAACGTGGAAATGTGGTAAATATAAAGATTAAGAATAATGCTGCGCTTTAGCAATATATTTAGTCAAAAAAATTCTGAGTATAATTTGTGCAAAAACCCAGTACTTACATAATGTTTAATTCTCATTTTTATAAAATTTCTGTCAGGTATTTCAATCTACTTTTCCTCATTCTTTTTGCATAAAATCTACTAAAAAGTAAGAATTTTACTAAAACTGGTCACACTAAAATACTCAATTTTCGGTTTTTGTCATCGAAATATGGTTTTTGTCTAGCTTGCTGTCATCCAATGAGAGTCAAAGGGAGATGACTTATACAACTGGATCAATTCTTGATAATGATAATAAATTATAATTCAATCCGTCTGGTTGTTGGTAATTATTTGATTGTTCTATTATAAAGGTATGTAATACACTAAATACAATAAGCATTCGAAAAAAAATGCGAACGGAAAAATGATGTTACTTTTTTTTTTTTACGATTTTGAGAAAATGAGCGAAACAACTGCTCATTCTGACTTTTTGGGGTTCCGTAGCCAAAATTAATAAAACGGAACTCTCATAGTTTCGCCATGTCTGTCTGTGCATTTTTACGTCCGTCCGTCTGCGGTTTTTATAACCCTTTTCGAACCCTAAAAAGTCAGAACTAGCGGCTGCATGAGGTTGCACCCGGAAAAAACGAGTTCCTTCGCGCCAAAACAGATGTCATTCATCATTAATGAATGTCAATGTCATGCCTTCACCTCACCCACCCGTCACATTATGCTTCTTGGGATCTTGGGTCTTTAAAACAAATCATGTTGTTTTGAAATAAATAACAGTACATAATTGAAGACAGAATCAATTATTGACTATAAAGTGCAGTTTTTACGCAACAGAATTATAGCAATGAGTCTATGGGTAGATAAGCACCGCCCGAGAGATCTCACGAAGTTAGATTTCCACAAAGATCAGGCGGCTCGGCTCAAGAATCTTGTTCAACAAAGTGATTTCCCTCATCTTCTAATCTACGGGCCTTCTGGGGCTGGTAAGAAGACCCGTATCATGTGTTTGTTGCGAGAACTGTATGGTTCCGGCGTCGAGCGGTTGAGGCAAGAAACTATGAATTTCACGACACCATCCAATAAGAAGCTTGAAATTATGACTGTAAGTAGCAATTACCATATTGAAGTGAATCCTACAGACGTCGGAATACACGATAGAGTCGTCATCATGGACTTGGTAAAGAATGTTGCCCAAACTCATCAGATAGACTCATCTGGGCAAAGAGAGTTTAAAGTCGTTATCTTAAACGAAGTTGATGACCTTACTAAGGACGCTCAGCATGCCTTACGTCGAACAATGGAGAAGTATGTGTCTACATGTCGCCTTATCTTAATAGCTAACTCTATATCGCGCGTCATTCCGGCGATACGGTCAAGATGCTTGACTATCCGTGTACCAGCACCAACAGAGACTGAGATTGCAGCAGTTCTGCATACAGTATGCAAGAAAGAAGGCCTGAGTTTGCCTCCAGAGCTTGGTTTACGCGTAGCAAAGACAGCCGATCGCAATTTAAGAAGAGCTTTGCTCATGTGTGAGGCATGCAAAGTACAACATTATCCGTTCACGGCAGATCAGAAGGTTCCGGAGCCTGATTGGCAAGTATTCATTAGAGACACAGCTTCTATGATACTTTCTGAACAATCACCTAAAAAACTTGCTGAAGTTAGGCAAAAGCTTTATGAGTTATTAATACATGGTGTTCCACCAGATATGATATTTGCAGGGCTACTGCGTGAACTTGTGCGGAATTGTGATATGGCTATGAAATGCCAAGTGGCAAGTCATGCTGCTAAATTTGAGCACAGAATGAGGCTAGGAAACAAGCCAATATTCCATCTTGAAGCATTTGTTGCTAAATTTATGGCTATTTATAAAACATTTGTGGAGGAGTCTATGGGTGATATGTTTTAATTTATTTTAAGTTGATGTGTTTTTATAAAGCCAACCAGTGTCATTTTTAATACAACTTTCAAAGTATATCTTATTTTTTTATTTCACATTAACTTTTCATCTGTGAAGAATTCATTCATGTGCACTCTCCGGAATAATTTATTATTGTTTGGGATAAAAGTTATGCTATTATTTATTCTGGTCCTCTACTTATAATTATAATATTAGTAATGAATCATTCAAATAAGCCTACAGTTTACTAGTCTTATTTGCCTTTTGGTAGAGCAATGATTATTATTAATTATTTGAAGCCGCTACTTTGTCTACAATTAAGGTTATCCATAATAGACTGTAACAAATGGTTAATCAGACAAAAAAGATTATTCCTACGGTTTACCTTAATGATGCATTGAAATAAAACAATGTTATAAGAGTATGATTTCATTTAATTTAGTACTTAATGCCTGGGATGGGCGCATACCAACAATATTTTGTGTAGTAGTAAAAAAAGAATGTTTTAAACTCCTGTTGAGTTTGATATGAAAAAAGATTTCCTGTAGGGTTTGTAGACATTATAATTATTGTGTAATTTTGATCATAACAACATTTTCATAAGACTAATATTATTGAAGCAATGTTTTCAAACAAACCCAAACATTTCTTTCCAATCCAGTATAAAAAGGTTGCTAGGAATGTCTAAACCTTTTCCAATGTAGGAAACATGTAAATAATTATAGCTAGCAAGCAGAACTTAGTTACAATATGAAGGAACTATAATCAAAATAATATTTTACAGGAACTTTTCTGGCGAATAGTCTGAAATTCTCCACCACAGAATGCATGAGTGCTGTAACAATTTCATTGGTGAAGTGATCGAGGACAGATGGCTGGAGCTGCAGGAAACTATCAATTATTCTGCTGTCTGTGGTCTTATCTGTAACACATTTTTTTTTTATCATAATAATATGTATAGTATATTGAAGTTGAGGGCTTAAGTACCTACACAGCCTTATAGTGCCAAATACATGTATTCATCACAGACCTATACTCCATTTAATTTAAGGTATGAATTAACAGTCAAATAGTAACACGTTTCTCAGTATTTCGGACACAAATGGACTGAAAATGCCTACATGTACATTTATTAGCAGTATTTATTATGTTTTTATTATAGAAGTTAACACAATTTTAAATAGTTTCTTTAATTCATTTAAAAACGTGTGCAATTTTACCATTAAGTTTCAAATGTTAAAATAAATGGAATTATAATGGTCTGCAGTATTCATCAACCTTTGTTTAGGTAATAGATATTTTTGAAGTCTTGGTAACATACATATAAATTAATGATCTTGACTGTACATTATGTACAGTTGAAGGAAATTAAATTGTATAACAGGGTGGAAGTGGAACCTTTTTAATTTATACATTTTTATTAAATGGTTTCTACAATGGGACAATTTGGCCAGAGTCAAGGTGACAGCTATGTGGTAATTATTACTTAGGGCAGAAGTACCGTTTGTGGCCACTGTACCGTTTATGGCCATTTATTGTTTAAATATACGTTTGAAATAAATTAATAGTACTTAATATTTCATTATAAACTATAGTATAAACTTTCGAAAACTTACTAAACATATTATTTTATTACTAAAACTTTATAAATAATTTATTGAATCAGGCGTTACTTTGCGGAGGTCCATATCAATGAACTAAAAGTCGGGCCGAGGTTTGAGCCCACGATCCTCTGTTTTAGAGGTCGTAGGTCAAACTACTAGGCACCACGGCTTTTAACCAGCAGGCGTACCTACTAGGAAGATCGAAGTTCGTGTCGTTCGATCCCTCTGAAGCTTATGCCTACCTACTATTTAATACGAGAGCGAGAGGGACGGTACGTTAAGAACTTCGATTTTCGAACTTCCGAGTAGGTAGGTCCTCAGTATTTAATCATACTTGTACTACGAAGGTTTTTTTGAGACTCTTATGAGAGCTAGCAATTTTTTAAATTATTTGATGAAGCTAGTGTTGCCCACAAAACGTTTATCATTTGTTTTTACCTGGTTGTAGGAAATAAGTCGGCGTAAGTCGATTTCTCACTGCTATCCTTTCAGGTCCAATGAGAATGTAGTCATCATTGTTGTAGTTTGTCCCAGACCAGGAATAAGTGATATTACTCTCTACCTCTTCTGAAATCAAAAGTCATAATGGTTTAGCAAAGCCTTCACATTTTGTAAGTGCCCGCTCCGGGCCCCTCAAAGATTGTTACGAGGGTCACACTGAAAGTTTCGGGAATAGATAAAAGTATGCAGTTAAATTGGATAAAAGTATTATTATTGTTTCTCAAAGTATTCGCCCTTATATTTTATGCACTTTTCCATGCGTTTAAACCAGTCTTTAAAGCACTTATTGAACGCTTAAGTAGGGGTCGATAAAATGGCCTTTTAAAGGCGTCCACTGCTTCTTCCAGCGTCTGAAACCGCTGACCAGGCAACTTATACTTGATTTTGGGGAATGTGAAAAAGTCATTGGGGCTTAAGTCGGGGCTGTATGGAGGATGGTCCAGGAGTTCGACGTTTTTACCGTTCAGATACTCATTTGTTTTCCGAGCGGTGTGGGAGCTGGAATTTTCGTGGTGAAGGACGATGCGGCAATTAGGGTTATTTTTTCGGAGTTAATCAAAGATACTCGGCAAACAAATAGTTGTGTACCAATTGGCATTAACCGTTCTACGATCTTCGAAAGGTATAGTACCTACATGACCCGATTTGGAGACAAACGTGGCCACCATCTTCTTGGCCGTGCTGCGAGAGCGAATAACTTTTGTCGGCTTGAGCTCATCTTCGTAGACCCATATTCGAGACTGGTTTTTAGATTCAGGCTCATATGCATATATCTACGACTCGTCACCCGATACGACACTAAAAACTGCATTTTAGCCTCCTCCGCTGAATTTATTCAAAGTTTTGCGGCACCAATTGACACGAGTCGCTTTTTGCTCGTCAGATAATAAATGAGGGATCCAGCGAGAAAACAACTTTTGCACGCCCAATTCTTCCCGTAAAATAATTTGTATCTGACTCATTCTAATACCCAAGCACTCTTGAATTTCCCAGTATGTCACATGCCGGTCATCTTTTATCATTTGACGCACAGCATCAATGTTTTCTTGAGTGACGGCCGATTTTGGTCGACCCTCACGCACATCGTCCGTGAGTGATACACGGTTGCGTTTAAAATCTGAATACCACCTGTATATTGTAGTCTTTGAAGATGCTTCATTACCAAAAGCAGCAATCATCCGGTCTCCACATTTTTTTTGTGTTAATCCACTTTTAAAATCGTAATAAATCATAGCTCTTAAAGTTTTCACGGGACAATTCCATTTTTGTCAGCGACTCGACGACTTCAAAAAACAATTGAAACCGAACCATTACTTTTTTTTTCTATGTGGCTAGTGGGTTAAGATACTGAAACTTTAGAGATTATAAAATGGTATAATATGTGCCAAAATTAAGTTCCTAAGTTTTGGATTCCCGAAACTTTCAGTGCAGCCCTCGTAAGTGTAGGTATACCTACTTACACTTTTACTATGATTATATAGCCACGAGGAGGGAGTGAGTTTATAAAAAACCGGCCAAGAGCGTGTCGGACACGCCCAAAATAGGTTCCGTAGCCATTACGAAAAAATCAAGTCATATTTTTCTAAGGATTTAGTATTTTGTACGGAATATTCCAAGTTTAGGTATATATATTTAAGTTTTTCCACCCACCGGTTTAGATTTTAGAGGGGGGGGGACGCTCGGTTTTAATGAAAATTTGCGCTTTAAAGTTGAATATTTTGCAAATGAATCACTGAATCGAAAAATTGTTTTAGCAACCCCCTAAAGATTTTAACAGACCTATCCAACGATACCCCACACAACAAGGCTGGATGAGGAAAAAATCACCCCCACTTTACGTCTATGGGACTTACTCTAAAAAAATATTTTTTAAAATTTTTATTGTGCAAAAGGTTTCTAGCTAGCATTGATAGTCTCTGAGCAAAGCCGCGGGTGGACAGACAGACAGACATGGCGAAACTATAAGGGTTCTGTTTTTACCATTTTGGCTACGGAACCCTAAAAAACTGGGAATAGGTACGGACGGACTTAGTCTAGTTGGGTTCAATAGGGTTCAATACAAAATTGGCCATATTAAAGTTTTGCTTCCGCAAACTGTTATTATTCCGCGCGACTCGCGCCTCGCCGAGGTCGTAAGGAAATTAAATTATCCCCAAAATCAGATTCATTTTTACAACGCAGATTACGTATCCGTTCAATATTCCCTTTAATAAAAGGGGTCGGTTTTAATCTAAGGAGCGGAGAATACGGGACGTGACTGGGCTTGGGGAGAAATTGTAACTACCTAGATGTAAACGTTATACTTATTACATGATATGAAATGGTACTAGTTAGGGCCCGGGCACACTTAGCGTCTTTCGAGCGTCGTCTAATAAACGCCCGCGTAACGCCGATGCAACGTTCACGCTGCGGCGCCGTGACGCCAGAGGGCCCACTCTGAAGTCAAAATGCCACAAAAGGGACTTATCACGCTATTTTTACACAAGTAATATTTACCGCGACGTTTCGGCAACTGTAACGTTACTCGTGATCACGGCAACTGCAACGTTGCCGAAAAGTCGAGGTAAATATTACTTGTGTAAAAATACGTCGGCGTCTTGTCAGCGCTCGCATGTCACAGACGACAGAACAGACGGATGGACAGAGTCACTTCGCATTATAAATACATTACATTAGGATAAAAAAAAATTAGAGATGAAACGGATAGTGGTTTGGCTGGATACCGGATATTCGGCGGGACCGTTGGCCGGATAGCCGGATATCCGGCCACCGGATATTCGGCCTAGTTTTACGTACAATTAAATTAAGCTAATTCGAACATGAGCATGACAATCCGTGCAGGTTGTAACTAGCAACTTGTAGAGTATAATCAATTAATTTAGGGGCTGTTTCACCAGCCATTGATTAATTTTAACTGACGGATAAATATGATTGAACAGACGCGAGACGGTATCACATTTATCCGTCAGTTAAAATTCATCAAAACATTCCCTTAGAATAATAAACTAATGTCAATAATTGGGACATCCCAATTGATAAATTCATAAATAAATATCAGTTTTTAATCATAACTAAGTTTTTTGCCATCCGTTATCCGGCCGGATAGTACGCCACTATCCGGTATTCGGCCGAATATTAAAATAGTGGCTGGATAGGCCGGATACCGGATAGTGGCCGGATATTCGCTGCATCTCTAATAAAAATTCAGCTTCGAAACTCCTACTTTAATATTGGTATTTGCTATGTTCTGCGATCCGCAACGGGCTTTTAGAATCCATTTTCAATATCCGTGCCGTTACGTTTAGGTGCAGATAGGGCCCTTTGTGCGGGAGATGTGTTAGGTCTGGGCTCACTTAACGCAAGCATCAAAGAGCTCATTACGTGCACTGGGTTGAACGGTCCGTTAATCATGCTTGCACTATAATTATGCAACGTTTAGGTATCACAAAATTTACAATTTCAATGTACCCGTACAATGTTACTTTGAAATAGCTCACGTTCATCCTGTATGGTTAAAGAGCGGATTTGACGTAGCGATTACAAGTTTAATATGGATAAGAATAGTTCAAGTAAGTATTTTTATTTCTTATTTAGTTATGTCTGAGCCATATAAAACTGCTTTAATTAGAATTAAAAAATATTTTTCTTTACATTTATAGTTTGTTACGAGAATAACATTTATTGAATTTAATTATCTAAAATATTGCATTGCGGTAAGTATAGTAAGTAAGAAGACCAATACACGACATGATATTCAATAAATAAATCTATCTTTACGTTCAACCAATCGCACTAGTCATATCCATATTAAACTTGTACCTACCTAATCGCTACTTCAAATCCGTTCTCTAGTAATGGTTTTTTCTACATATTCTAAATTAGGGTATTGAATCATTTTCAGTTAAAAAATACAGACATTCAAAACTGAGTCACTGGACTCTTGAGCTTGTTCCAAAATGCCTACTTGTCTTCATCATACCTACCAGCCGTAGGAAGGAGGACGTCCACTGATAAGCCTCTTCCATCGGTTTTTCACATAAAAGCGAGTTTCCTTGTAGTAGTTCTTAGTTCTATGTTTCATCACAATTAGTAAAAGATAAATACATAATGATAATTTTTCTAAGTCGGTTAGGATAATTTCATAAACCATTCTTACGTATATCCATCGTGATGTATGAGGTCCTAGGTTGTGTCCTGTTGGCTATGGACATTAGAGTTTCACCTTCCACGTGAAGGTCGCTGTTGAAGATGACACCGTTCATTAGGTTTCGAAGCTGGAATCTGGAATCAATCAGTAATTCGATCTTAATTTTTATATTATAAATGCGACAGAATTACTGTCTATTTCTATCTGTCGATCTCGGCACAGTATATAAATACAAGCAGTATGGAATCTAAGCATCATTTCAAAGATAAATGCCTACGCTCCGAAGGAGCGTTAGGGTTGTCAACTTATTTTTTGTAAAATTGAAAAAAAATATATATATTTCGCGCTGTACCTCAGCTTATTAGGCCTTATGTTACAAGTTTTGTTTAATTGTAATTGTATGTATATATGTATGTATATTATATATTTGGGTCAAATCTTGCAAGTTCAATTTGTCTCACTTCCCGATGTCCAATTTAATTGATTTTTTGCATCTTTATGTATGTTCGGTGACAATATAAAATTATTATGTTACCATCGAGCTGATCTGATGATGGAGCCGGAAAGTATCCATAGGTAAACCGATTTTGATAAAACATGTCTAAGAACCATCGGTAGAAAACCTGCTATCAAATAAAAAAAACCACATTCAAATCGGTCCATCCGTTTGAGAGCTACGGTGCCACAGACAGACACACATAGCGGTCAAACTTATAACACCCCTCTTTTTGCGTCGGGGGTTAATAATTTAAACTATCATTAATATAACCTAACCAACAAAAAGTTGGAAAACCCCCGACTTTGTCACTTTAAAGTTCATATCTCAAAAACGGCTGAACCGATTTTGATAAAACATGTCTAAAAACCATCGCTAAAAAACCTGCTATCAAATAAAAAAAACCGCATTCAAATCGGTCTACCCGTTTAAGAGCTACGGTGCCGCAGACAGACACACAGACAGACACACAGACACGGTCAAGCTTATAACACCCCTCTTTTTGCGTCGGGGGTTAAAAATCACTTACATCATAAAAACACTTAGGTACTTAACGAATAAACCCTGAGTCGTCTTTTAAAAATTAACACAATTTATATACTTTAAATCACGGGCAATACCTACCTATCACCAAAATTACCAAACGTTTTATTTAAAAGAAAAAGCATTTTATTTAGTAGGTACTTAATAGTAAAATAAATCATTCTTACCTTTCAACATCAGCGGGGAGTCTAAAAAATGAAAGTCCTGGTTTAGTATAGCTGGTGTTTAAGCAGCTATACACTGCACAATATTTTCCAGGCATACTTAGTTATTTATTTTTCTGTATCGCGGATTCGCGGATAGTCGCGCTCGAGCGCACGCAATTTAACAACGCAACGCGGGCACTGCTCGTCTCGACGCGTCACTCGCGACTGCAATACCGTGCGGATCCCTCTGGGGCCCTGTCGGGCGCGCGTCTGTGTGAGTGCGTTCGTTTCGATGGATTTGTTCGAAGGTTCCCTACTGCTTGTATTTATATTCTGTGATCTCGGTCTATCTGTCTGGTTGTCACCTCTTCACGCTCAAACCGCTGAACCATTTATTAAATTTGATATCGAAAAAGTTTGAAACCCTGGAAAGGACGTAATGATAGTTATTATCCCGGAAAATTGTATAGTTCCCGTGGGATAAGGATCATTTGATTTGTGGGCAGTTTTAGTCGCGGACAAAAGCTAGTAGGTATCTAAATCAGAGCCGGATTAAGTCAGCGCGGGGCCTGTAGCAAATTTTATCATGGGGCCCTTGATTTGCTTCAAGTTTATAGTATAAGTAAAGTATTATATTTAAGTCGATCATATTGATACCATCTCTTTCTTTGGCGGTGTTTTTTGTTGGTTTTGTTCTATTTACATTAATTTTGAAAAAAAAAACATGCTTCTATCTGAATTGACGTTTTTTACGATCAGAAAGCATTGGTCAGCGGGGCCCCTAGATGCGCGGGGCCCGTAGCATTTGCTACTCTTGCTATATGCCTAATCCGCCACTGATCTAAATAGTGACGCCTTAGCCCACCGGCTAGTACCTACTGGACATTCATAGACGAGATCATTTTTCGACAGTTTTTTCAACCACATGTGATAAAGGCCCAAAGTCTCGAATAAATCTATGTCACATTGGATAAGAGTTTGTGTGCCACCCTGTTATAATAGTAGAAACTCATTAACATGGGGTTTTTATTTTCAATTAAGTAGTTCAGCTGGTGCTGTTGCCTGCGTCTCAGTCCGCGTAGAATTTGTTTATCGCTATCCCGCGAGAACTGTGCAATTTTCCGGGATAAAAACTATCCTATTTCCTTTACCGGGACTCAAACTATCTGTAGGTACTTATAGCGAATTTAATTGAAATTGGTCCAGCGGTTAAGGCGCGATGGTGTGACGAACAAACAGACTTACAAACTTTCAAATTGATAATATTATTTTCAATTTTCAATACACGGAACTCTATTTCATGACACTAAACATTACCGTAATAATATTAATCAAACTATGTCTATAGATGCTGTTCAATAGAAAGGTGTTTTACGACTTGTCAAATAGGTAGGTATTTATAGGTAGCTATAAGTGAATAAATGATCGCTACGACACCGCTTTGAAGCCGCGCAAGATCGACCCATATGGAAAACTCTTCTACGAGCCCTATATCCTTAATGAGGGATAACAGGGGGTGTAGTTAATATACGACTTGTTAATGCACGCTTGAATAATGCACAGCCTGATAATCCGTGCTTATGTGCACGAATTGTCATGCCGTGCATTATCACCCCGTACCTACCGAACTAGCAGGGAACCAATACATAATCCTTCGGATTATCACGTCGTACATTATTCCGTTGCGTTAAGAATTGCGAAACTGAAGTGGCAGTGGGCGGGGCACATTGCACGCAGGACTGATGGCCGATGGGGTCAGAAGGTTCTCGAATGGCGTCCGCGGACCGGGAGACGAGCTGTCGGTAGGCCTCCAACAAGATGGAGCGACGACCTGGCTAAGATCGCGGGATCGCGGTGGATGCGAAAAGCACAAGACCGGTCTGACTGAGTGGAGAGCCTTGGGGGAGGCCTATGTCCAGCAGTGGACGTCTTTCGGCTAACATGATGATGATGATGATGACATTAGTGCGTGCACATTCCGAGTTGTACGAGTAGGTACATTATTGTATCCCATAACAGGATCATCATCATGATCATCACACCGCTTTGATGAAAAAGATTAAGTACAATAAATCGAGCGAGTAAAGAGTTCAGTTAATTTTTCCTTCCGCTTGTATTGTTCACGGAGCGTGACTTGTGCTTCTCATTCTTTTGTATCGCGTTGAGTAGCTCGGGACTAATGATAAATAAACAACTCCGTCACGGCCACGATGAAACCACCCGTGAAAATATTGTTTTTCTTTGATGAGAGGAAGTGGTTATTTACATTACGGATAGCTATAGCTACATAAGCGCTGAATCTTAAAAACTGCATAGGTAGTAAATAAGTACCTACCTGTCGAAAATTTAATTTTTGATACAAGCTTTTTTTTTACTTTTATTGCATTGTCATCCAAACTTAGGTACATAATGTGTACATTATGTTGTTGACCTATTTGAAATCAATCCGATTACTCCGATCACTGGTAGTTTGCAAAACTAACTTGAAAGATTAACCCAATAACAAAGAACAACAATAAACAGATTAGTTAACTAAATAAAGGTATGAAATAATAACCTAACCATAAAAAAATCATTTTTCATACAATTTTTTTTGCTGACTGTACTTTTTGTTGACTGAACTTGCATTGTCACCCAAACTATATTTGCATACCAAATTTCAAGTCGATGCTATTAACCGTTGAAGAGTTCCGTCCTGCGGATACGATCCTGACTGGACTATCAGGATGTCACTACTATATTATTATTATTGTACTGTCATGCGATTTACATAAGTATTCCAAATTTCAAGTCAATCTGATTACTGGAAGTTGATCAAATTTTACTTGCAAGATTTGACTACAGACAGACAGACAGACAAACAAACAGACAACGGTACAGGTGAAACCTAATAACTGCTTGTATTAAAAAGCAAGAGCAATAATGAATGAACCTTAAAAACAGTTTGGAGGTACTGGGATTCGAACCCAGGACTTTCAGCATGCGAAGCAGACACTCTACCACTGAGTTATACCCCCAGATAGAGAATGATGCAAATTTTGCTATAATGTCATAGGCAGCTAGGTATATACATAGGTATTAGATTTAGCTTCAGCTAAATTGCTGGCATAGTCTGACCCCGTGGTAATTAAAGACCACGCGGCATTATTATGTTACCTAACCTAATAAAAAAAAAAAAAATTGAATGATTCCCGACATTGTTATTTAAAAGTTCAATATTTCAAAAAGGGCACTTATCTGAGAATATTGAAAAATGAAATATCGATACTTAAAACATCGACGGTCAAAATATCGAACCTAACCTAACATAACTTTCGATAAGTATTTTGACCGTCGACTTTTTAATTTTAGATGTATTAATTTTCGATATTCAGATACGTCCCGCTTAAAAACCTCACACTGATTGCAATACAACTAAGCTCAGAACGCTCCATTTGAGAGCCATGATGCCGTATATTTCCTATTTATTTGTCAACAAAAATACAGCACCAATGCGCTGTAAAATTCAGATAGACACACTTAGCGGACAAATTTATACCACCCCTCTTTTTGTGACGTGGGTTAAAAACAGAACAAGCATTGTTATTTCATATGTATGGTTTTAAAGTTTCAAACTTCGAACCTTCTGTCAACGAGTTTAGTCCATTTTGCTCCAGTGACGTTGATTCTTCGCATCAAGAAGGCCACTCGTTGCTCTGGCAAGGAAACTACCACACTGTTCACTATAGTTGGATCGACTGGGCGCATGCCCAGATGGCCAGAGTCCATGAGGATGAAGAATGTTCGCAGACCACGCCGCAAGCAGTCTATGTTGTCGGCATGGCAGGAGGGGAAGGGCAGAGGACTGTCTGAAAATAAAATTTTGATGGAGGTAGCGTCCATGATGTTTGGTACAACTAGAATGTTAATTTTGCCCGGGACTCGTCTGTTTTCTTCGTTTTCCCGTAGATGAGATGAGAAAGAAAAAGAAAACCTATCTTCTCTTTTGAGTTTCGAACGGGAAAGCAACTAATTTATTAAATCAGGCATTAGGTACTTTGCGGAGGCCCATATCAATGAACTGAAACAATTACTTTTCTCACCCGCGACCTTATAGCTACAATACCTACCTTATGACCTTATTATAGTTATCGTAAGGTCGCGGGTGAGCAATGTAATTGTTTCAGTTCTTAACAAACTAGTTTAATTATACACTTATGCTCTTATGCAGGAGGAGCAGGAGTGATTGAAAACCATTGTATGTAGGTGAAATAGACGCCTATTGCTCCTTCACTCCTGCTGGGTCGTGCTAAGGCACCGACTTCGAGTTAGTAGGTACCTAGAAAAATATTTTCAAGAGTTTTGAAGTCGGTTCCATTTTTTGTTATTTTTTTGGAGTCGGTTTTACTTTTTTGTTAATTTTTTTTATTTCTATTCTATGATACTGCTCCCACATGTACGCAATGGCATTAATCAATAAAAGTCAAAACGAGCTATAATAATATAAATATTAGAGTAACGATTTATTTTTTTAACGCTAGACTTATAGCGGCACTAAGTATGAGTTGCTTCATGTTGTATAATCAGGTTCGAAGGGTAAGACCTCTACGCCGAACTCCTAAAGAATTCCACTTAAATTTTAAAATCCCCTGCCTCTGTCCGTGTCATCTTTAACCTTGCCCGACATCTACAGAATCTCATGCATTTTTCATCACGCCGTTCGGCCCTAAACAAAACAATTTTCTAATAAAACTACGTGGCGTTTTACTTTGTGCCATGTTGCGAACGCCGTTGCGTCACCTTGAACGGGAAAACGGGCGGAGATATTTTCATAGGTAAAATCGGCACGTCTTTCCACATCAATTTGATGGTGAATGACGATGCGTGGAGCATTATGTCGATTCCATTGGTCTTACGCAAAAATAAACTTAACGCTTGGATTGCTCAACACCTGTATTTATTACACACACCTGTATTTATACACTTGTATTTTCTCGCAGTTCTCGATCCTACCAATTTGGCTGAAATTTGGGATGCAGATAGTATGATATTGGGATCGACACGTAGGTAAGCAGCTACTTTTTACCCCAATACGATATGTGTACGGGTTAGGAATGTACCTACGTGTGTAAATTACCGAAATCTCTAACGCGAAGACTCTTCTCAGCCTATATATGCCCCACAGCTGAGCACAGGCCTCCTCTCAGAACGAGAGGGCTTGGCCATAACTCCTACACGGGCCCAGCACAAAGCTCGTGGTAAATTAAGCTAAGACTAAGAGACGAGAAATATTGTGCGAATATTCTTCATACAACGGAAATAAAGTCAAATACACCTTAGGCCTTTTTTTTTTATTCCCGCAGAAACCGGGCAAAATTCCAAAATTACGCGAGCAAAACAGCGAGCAAAGGCTAGTTTCAAATAAAAATTTAAACTACAACTCCATTATGTAAGTTCTTGCGATTTATAAACCGGTACTTAAGTACTTACCTACTTTTGGACTTTAGTAGTGTCTAAATTCTTTTAGGCACTATGTTTATTATAATAAGTACATAATTTTTATTTGCATTTCTAATCTTTATTGGCATCTAAGTTATTAATGAGAATTAATGGCAGAGACAATTAAGCGAAACAGGTTAGATCCAATACCTGTACCTATTTTACAACCAATTATTTATTTTTCATACAAGAAGAATGCACGAACATCGAACAAAGCGTCTATAAAGCTGACATTTAAAATTTTGCTCTTGTTTTCAAACATTAAAACGAAAACCTGTCCAAATAGTAAACACAATTGCTTATCTTTTTACATTTTTAAAGGTTGATGGGACCAAACGAGTTTCTAATCTACCTCGGAAAGCATGTTTTGAACAAGTCAAAAAGTGCATAGTCGCCATTCTACTTAATTGAAGGCCATTGACATATGTATTTATGTAGGTATTCCCGACAGCCAGGCCCTATTTTACGAAGTGTAAAATTCGAACTTCGTATCTTGCCGTCCCATTGACGCTTTTATTATTTAATACGAGAGTGAGAGGGACAGTATGATACGAACTTCGATATTCGAATTTTGTAGTAGCCACCCTGGTTTTGCAGTGACTCTACATAGCTCTACATCAAGGGTGGCCAAACTCAGTCCCGCGAGCTACTAAATGGCCCACCAAACCATTTGAAAACGCGTTGATTATAATTTTATTATGATATTTATGTATAATTTTAATAGTTATCTATACTTCTAATTGTGATGGCCCAGCACCGCCTTCTAATTAAAAAAAATGCCAGGACAGTACCTGCTTAATTTGCGTTGTTATTTCATTTTGTAAACTTTAAGTAAACCCCGTATGAACATATCTTGATAAACCAAACAAGGAATTTGTTGAGGGTAACATTAATCTACGAAACAATACAGTACAACAATAACAATTCTGGTTGAAAGGCACCGTGTTCAAGTCAATAGATATGTATGTTCACTTTACCAAGAACATTTCACGAAGTTTGTTTGTATAGTTTTGGTTTATGAATGGAATAATATCAAAGTTCTGACACTTATCTTTAAGTGATCTAAGTGTCTTGTAATCAATATGTTACAAAACGTAGTTGTGTTAGACGATCAGATGGTCTAGTGGTTAGAGAACCTGACTACGAAGCTTGAGGTCCCGAGTTCGATTCCCGTGTCGGGGCAGATATTTGTATGAAAAATGCGAATATATGTTTTAATTATTTGCTCATATTACAGGCCACACCCGATATAGTGTACCTCTAACCCATATAACTAGCATATTTTTCTAATTAAAAAAAACTTCAATAGGCTAAATAACAAAACTGTAACTCGCGTAACAAAGTTTTTAAGTACTTAACTAAATTAAAAATCTAGAAAGTAAAATTAACAGCCACAAACAAAAATGTTTCTACATATTTTTTTTACTAATTTTTAATTCATATAAAACTAAAAATCTGTCAATTCGATCAATAAAACTAAAAAATCGAATTAGGTACATAGTAAATGCATGAAAAATAAAAGGTACATAGTAAGTGAAAAAAAAAGGAAAATTTGACTACAACTTTTCCACTGCGATAACCTACCTACGAATCTGATGATACCTCATTTGGCAAAATTGTCCAAGACGTTTACGCTGTCGGAGGCAACATTAGATAGAACGGACATACATTTAAGATAGTGAATAACGCTTCCTTTTAAGCTTTTCCGCAGTTGGGTAAAGAATAGTTGTGAGAAGTTCGAAAGCCTCTGGTTTTATCAAATATATTGGTCCGGGATGTTGGGTGCTGATGTATGGCATCGTAAAAGCCAAAAGAACCGCTCTTATTCATTTGCTTAGTGCTGAATTGCTGATCGAAACAAGTGTATAGTTTTTTAACGTCAATTTCATTTATTTGTGCTATCGGAACATTTAATTCCTGATATTGTGAAACGTTCTTTTACAGTAAGCATTACATATAATGATTTTTCTTGTCAGACGATGCGATGTCATGTCACTATGAAATTTTTTGTGAAAAGGTTCCCCACTAAGGTATTCGATAGGTAATGTACCCGACAGTATCCGTTATTCATAAAAATTTGATAAACTTCTGATAACAAATAAATGTGTAGTCTAACAAACTAATTATGTACACAGGGTGCGATGGAACCTTTTATTTAATACATAATCAATTTCACTATGATTTCCTTGACAAAAGTATAGGATGTCAACATGACATTAGTAGCACAAAGGTTCTATACTTCATACAGTCAATTAAAAAGAGATGTATCTAATGTTAATATAATTTGGGACTAGGTCAATTGGTGTCAAGTTTCCCATGATATTTATTATTTACTAGCTTTTGCCCGCGGCTCCGCCCGCGTGGTATTCGGTTATCGCGCGCTGTTCCCTCGGGAACTGGGTATTTTTCCGGGATAAAAAGTAAGTAGCCTATGTCACTCTCGGGCTCATAAACTATCTCTATGCCAAAAATCACGTCGATCCGTCGCTCCGTTACGGCGTGAAAGACGGACAAACATACAAACACACTTTCGCATTTATAATTAATGATTAAACGAACTTACCTGTAAGCGAAGTTCTATCATAATTATACGAAGTGTATCGTACGAAGAGATTAGTACCTGAAAAATAATCTTAATACACATGTAGTACCACATAGGTGCTACCACTCATTATAAGCACTGAATTTCGGAGTAAATTTGTTTTTTTTTTTTTTTTTTGGTATTTGAAGGTAGGTAGTATACTAGATACCGAGCCATAACTGTCGTTTACGTCATTAAGTTGAGAGGAGCTTCAGTCTGTTGAAATTTACGTTTACGGGCTTGTATTGGGAGGGCGGGTGTACTAATCTCTTCGTACGATACACTTCGTATAATTATGATAGAACTTCGCTTACAGGTAAGTTCGTTTAATCATTAATTATACTCGTGTATCGTACTCGAGATTAGTACCTGAAAAATAATCTTAATACACATGTAGACTTTGAGAGTATATTTAAGTAAATTTCAACACTAGATAAATTATTTGATAACATTATTATTTAAGTATAATCAAATGTTAATAGTTGTAAACAAAAAAAGATAATACACAGTATAATCATATTGAAAAATTAAATCATTGTTCTGATAGGATAGCTCTAGCTAAAGAAGTTTGATTCTGTGGTAATATATTTCTATTATAAAATCTCCAAAATGTATTTGAGCCAGTACTCCAACCTGCTGTTTTACGGATTAAATCAATATTAACACCTGATCGATATGCCTTAGAGGAAGATGCATGTCTTGTGCTGTGGGCTGTGAACACGGATACGTCTATGCCGCTTTCCTTTAGAGTTTGTTTGATCCAACGACTAAGAGTTTGTGTCGACACTGAATTGCGAGGTTTTTTAAAACTAATAAAGAGTATGTCACTATTGCGTAGAGAGTTAGTCACATTTATATAATCGAGTAATGTTTTTGCAGGACAAATTTCAATTTTCTCTATAAAGAATGGTAATGTTAGGACCGGTTGTGTTCTACCAGGACGTGACGTTTTAATTAAATCTGGAATTTTAATTACTAACTCTTTTTGATAGTTTTCTATGTTTTTAATGTTAATTTTAGATAAAGTTTGAACTCTCTGTGCCGTTACTAGTGATAATAATGTTATACATTTTTTAGTGAGGACCTCTAAATTTAGATCTTCATTTGGAAATTTGCTTGACAAATTACCTAAGACTAAAGCAGGGTCCCATGTCATGTCATATTTTGGCAAGGTAGGTCGTAACCTAAAAACACCTTTAAAAAACCTCACTATTCTGTCATCTTTAGAGATCTGTGGTCCCAGAACCAAAGACAGTGCAGCCCTGTAACTATTTAGTGTTCCATATTGGCTATTATTATTAAATGATTCAGTTAAGAAATCTAACACAGCATTAATGGGAGCATCAGTTAAATCAATAGAATGTTGATTACAGAATTGGAACCATTTTTGACGCAAACATCATATTGTCGAATCGAAGTATCAGCTAAAGAGGCAAGGATTATATCTGTCGCGGCCGGCGGGGTGTCTCGTCGCAGAAGCGCGTCGCGGACAATATTGCGGCAACCAGGGTAAGGGATTTTTGGACCTGGGCACGACTGAAATGAGAGATTAATACATTTTCGTGAGGCTTGAATATTATAATGTTAGAAACAATTAGTTTATTAAATATAGGATACCAGGGCTGGGTTGGCCACATAGGTACCACGACTATGCCTGTTGCTCCATCATTTATGAATTTTCTTAACATTTTTAAGATAACTGACACTGGTGGAAAAGCATAAAAGAAAAATTTATTCCAGTTGAATGTAAATGCATTTATGGCAAAAGCATCGGGATCCCTATGCCATGAAACATATTTGGCGCATTTTTTATTTATGCGACTAGCAAAAAGATCTATATCAGCAAGGACGATTAATACTGGACTGCCAATCTCATACAAAAAAATGTAACGCTGAAAAAGCTCAAATTCCAGGCTAAATCTAGATGGCGCTGCTTCATAGCCTGGAAGTAGAAAAAAATGTGTTTTTCTCCAACATTTATATGTTTTTCTTGTTTTATTGGGGACAAACATCATTCCACTTTGTTTCAATACCATTATATCACTTCAATACACGATTTTTAAAGATTACATTTTGTAGTCGTCAAGAAAGTAGTTATGTTAATGTTTTATAGATGACACTACCACTCATCATTGCTTGCGCGCGGGATCGCTAAGTTTTGCTGCATAAAATAACTAGATGGCGTTGGTGAGCTCGTGAAATGTGTGATAAAATTTAGTCATTTTTATCTGCAAGAACGGAGACCATAGTAAAAGCATAAAAGTAGGTAAAGTACGAACAACAGTACATCGCGCGGCTTAAATGTGTGCGCGCCGCTTGGCGCCAGTACGCTCGCACCGCCGCACGCACACACTGATAATCTAACCAGGACTAACCAGTATTCAGTCAAGGCTGCGCTGTCGCCGGTGCCGCACGTTGTTCTGCTCGTCTCGCGCTCTCTTCACGTTCGCGTAGTCGTAGTCGTTTTTTTTTTGTGTTAGGTAAATAAATAAATATCGTCACTACTTTAAAAAAAACTCGTAGCTCAAAATAGATAATTTTTCTGAGTGAATTTTATAGACAGTAATCAAGGTTCAATTTTGTTGACATATTGATTTTAGGTACGAGATTTTTTTCAAAGTAGTGACGATCATCATCATCATCATCATGTCAGCCGAAAGACGTCCGCTGCTGGACATAGGCCATAGCATTGGTTGGGCATAGTAGTGACCAAGGACGATTAATACTGGACTGCCAATCTCATACAAAAAAATGTAACGCTGAAAAAGCTCAAATTCCGGGCTAAATCTAGATGGCGCTGCTTCATAGCCTGGAAGTAGAAAAAAATGTGTTTTTCTCCAACATTTATATGTTTTTCTTGTTTTATTGGGGACAAACATCATTCCACTTTGTTTCAATACCATTATATCACTTCAATACACGATTTTTAAAGATTACATTTTGTAGTCGTCAAGAAAGTAGTTATGTTAATGTTTTATAGATGACACTACCACTCATCATTGCTTGCGCGCGGGATCGCTAAGTTTTGCTGCATAAAATAACTAGATGGCGTTGGTGAGCTCGTGAAATGTGTGATAAAATTTAGTCATTTTTATCTGCAAGAACGGAGACCATAGTAAAAGCATAAAAGTAGGTAAAGTACGAACAACAGTACATCGCGCGGCTTAAATGTGTGCGCGCCGCTTGGCGCCAGTACGCTCGCACCGCCGCACGCACACACTGATAATCTAACCAGGACTAACCAGTATTCAGTCAAGGCTGCGCTGTCGCCGGTGCCGCACGTTGTTCTGCTCGTCTCGCGCTCTCTTCACGTTCGCGTAGTCGTAGTCGTTTTTTTTTTGTGTTAGGTAAATAAATAAATATCGTCACTACTTTAAAAAAAACTCGTAGCTCAAAATAGATAATTTTTCTGAGTGAATTTTATAGACAGTAATCAAGGTTCAATTTTGTTGACATATTGATTTTAGGTACGAGATTTTTTTCAAAGTAGTGACAATCATCATCATCATCATCATGTCAGCCGAAAGACGTCCGCTGCTGGACATAGGCCATAGCATTGGTTGGGCATAGTAGTGACGATATGTAGTTTTAATTTTTTTTTATTCGACTGGAAGGCAAACGAGCAAGTGGATCACCGACGCCCGTAAACATCTGCAACATCAGGGGTATTGCAGATGCGTTGCCAACCTAGAGGCCTAAGTTGGAATACCTCAAGTGCCAGTAATTTCACCGGCTGTCTTACTCTCCGCGCCGAAACACAACAGTGCAAGCACTGCTGCTTCACGGCAGGATTAGCGAGCAAGATGGTGGTAGCAATCCGACAACTGGAAGTGTGTCAAAATTCGGTTGCGAGATTTGACCAGCTCATACATACTGGGTGACCTTAGCCTCTGGACAAATACGAATACTACTGGCCTAACAAGATATTTAAAACCAAACTGCAAAGTACCATAACAATCAGTCCAATATTTACCGAAAAACTAACAGTTTTCAATGTATCACTTTGGAGCAGCCTGTGTATTTGGATGTCTGATTTCATAGATTTTTTTTCTTGTCTAATAAGGCAAATAACAATTTTAAGATATTGCTAAGTATCAGTCTTATCCATGGTTTCATTATTTGTCCAAGGGCTAAGGTCACCTTGTATAAAGAACGCTCGTGCAAAATTTCATAACCCTACACTAGACAGAGATTGTGTGATTTTATCCGAGGGCTTCTCGATCTCATGAAAATCTCAGTTGCCAGTAAAATAAAAGCTTGTAACATAAAAGCCCCATACTCTAGTATATGTTTCCGGAGCTTCTCTCGCAGCTGGTTGCTATTATGCGATTATGCAATTATAGTATATAAGTGTTGTGTAGTGTATATTAGGGATGCATCCGATACCGATACCGATACCGATATATCGGCGATACTTCGGGTTAGCCGATATATCGGTATCGACGATATTTTTATGACCGATTCAACGATACTTTTTAATTTAAAAATGTAGTGTAAACGAGCGTGTTGCCTCGTCTATTTCGTTGCAAACGAGGCATGAACTATGCTCGGGGAAACAAACCCCGCGCTTGCGAGTGTGTTGTTTCTCCCGCCCGCTTTGGCCTCCCAATATATCGAGAGATGCAGATCCATACGTTTTCTGGCGCAATGACGTTTTATACCCAAACTTGAAAAAAATTGCGCAGAAGTACTTTAGTTTCCAAATGAGTTCTGTTGCATCTGAGAGACTATTTTCCAGCGCAGGTCTTATTCAGACAGACTTGCGAAATCGCCTTTCTCCGCAAAACTTAAGATTACTTCGTTTTTTAAACAAAAATCTTATCAATGTTAATTTTAATTACTAAAATTTTTAATTGCCTAATTATTAATCTATGTCTCTACTTTTTATATTAATAAAAGAAAAATCTGACTTGTGATTTATTTATTATACCTTCATTTTTGAATTCACAGTAAGCGTATCGGTATCGCCGATATTTTTATAAGAGTATCGGTATCGGTATCGTATCGGCGAAAAGGCGTATCGATGCATCCCTAGTGTATATACTTGGTTTGGTGTTTTTCAAAATCCTCTAATATCTCAGAAACGGTGCGTCCTAGCTCAAAAATAGCCAAATTTTCAACCCCCCTCCCAAACTTTAAAACGAAAACCTGACCCAACCCCAAAATTTCACCCCCCCCCCCACTTTTAGCACATTGACCAGCCTAACCAGACCCCTGATCCAAGGGTAGCAAAAACTTCCAGGGCCTATAGCTCCGGAGCGGGAGCTCGCATCGAAACGGGGTTTTCAGGAGAGGCATCTGCAGAGGGGACTGCATAGACCTAAATAGAGACCAGCTCTACATAGAGCATAAATAAAAATCATTTTATTGACTCGGGTTTTTAGTGGGCTTATTAACCTAACCCCTACAGGACATACCAGCTGGCCTGGGAGACTCGACTCTAGGTAGAGCAAAAATTCCTTTTTCAAAATTAAACTCTTTAGTGCAGTTACTTGTATTGTACTAGGCTCTACGTAGAGCTAAAAAAAAAAAACCAAGCCTATATACCAAGTATATATACATTTTATTACGTACGTAGTTACTCACGTCCAGTAATAATGTTCTAAAAATGCGTGGAAGGTATTTACTACTATTTACTAGCTGGTGAAGATTAAATAGATTACGCACGCACAAGCACGCGCACGCGCACAAGCACGCGCACGCATAAGCACGCGCACAAGCACGCGCACGCGCACAAGCACACGCACGCGCACAAGCACAAGCACGTAGCTAATTAATCTAAAGTAGACATTGACAACCCTAAGCTTCCGCGCCGAAGTAGGCAGGTTAGTCTCCTAAAGGGCCGGAGTGCGCGTACTTATACACTTTTACTATGGTTATAGTTTTGCTTGTAAGTTTGATATTTACGACCATCCTGAATTTCCCCAAAATTTTCCACCAACCGGCTTAGATTTTGGGGGGGGGGGGGGTGTGAAGCTTGATTTTAATGAAAAGTTGCACTTTAAAGTTGAATATTTTGCAAACATATCAATGAATCGAAAAATGGTTTTAGTAAATCCCTAATGCTTTTGTTATTTCCTTTTGTATTTGTTAAAAATTACAGATTTCTAGCACAGACAGTCTATGAGGAAACCACGGACGGACAGACAGACAGACATGGCGAAACTATAAGGGTTCCGTTTTTGCTATTTTGGCTACTGAACCCTAAAAAGTGACACGGTTGGTTTTCATACAGATTGAGGTATTTGCGTTATCTGATGTAATCTATATCTGTGGTCGGCGCGTTATGCCTCCTCTACATATCGACGGATGCGTTGGCCGATGGATCTGCAACCATATCTTCGGATAAATTGCGATCCGTCCACACATCGGCAGACGTGTGGACAGGCGCGTTGCGTTCGCGCTGTCACCCTTTGATCCGTGTCGAAAAACCGACACCAAACGGATGAGTGGCAGACTCGGCATCGGCCGACGTTAAATACCTACCACAGACAAGCAAAAACCATCCTCTACACCTCGGCGGAGGCATTAGACAAATTCGGCCTCCGTTTATCATTGAAACGCGTGATTTCGAATTTTAATAGCTTGTTTTATAGTGAAAACATGGCGCAATACAATTGAATAATTTGAGAGCTTAGAATATTAGCATCATGCCTCAATTTGTAGAGCGGTAGTCTAGTAATCTGATTGGTCAGAGTTCAAATCAAATAGCATGCGGTATCTTTTTCGTTAATGTTTTTTCGTTTGGTTTCTTTGTTCTTTAAAAATTTGTTTAAAATACGGATCTTCTCCAAGCTAACCTAATGGTTCAAACTATTTAAAACATGCTTTAATGGTAAACAAAATGGCAAGCTTAGAGACTCGGCTTGATCGATTATTACTATTTTATGAACATAAACAGCGGGGCTGCTACGAAATTCGAAAATAAAACTATATATATATATATATATATATATATATATATATATGTTTATGTGTGTGTGTAGATAAGCTTTTGCTTATATATATACTGTGACAGCATAAAGTGAAATGGAATTGCCGATCCATCTTATGAAACATGGCAGCTAACGCCATCTATTCACTTTTCACTGTATTACTTGGAATGCGGTTGAACGCTTGATGGTATTAATTCACGCTGGCGTATTTGTAGAAATTGGAAAATTACGACTTTAGAACGAAATGGTACTCTTAGCGCCATCTAGCGACGTAGAAAGATACTAATTAGCGGCGTACGATTCTTTGTATGGAGGTTGTCAGTCCAGGTATTAATCGTCCTTGATATCAGGCATGCCAAACTTATGAGTTATTCGTGTGAATGAATTCGAGTTTAGCTCCCATTCAATATCTGGGTGATTTCGCCTGGATTCTGCGTCAGCTATAATATTGTCTGTGGATTTAATATAACTAGCTGATACAAAGATTCGACGCGACTCACACCATTGCCATATGTCCCTAGTGATCCTGGTCAGGTGAGGAAACTGCACTCCACCCATCCGATTTATGTAACTTATTGCTGTAGAATTGTCAATACGGAGAAGAATTTGACAATTTCTAGCATCTTTCGCAAACACCTTGAGGGCGAGAAACGCGGCTAGGAGTTCTAGGTAGTTGATATGCTGAGTGCGTTCCTCCGCGGACCATGGACCACTTGCTGATTCCGCCTCGCATGCTGCGCCCCACCCCGTCGTTGAGGCGTCAGAGAATATTTCGCATGCATAGGTATCGGTCAGAATCCTGTGCACTGACTTGTCAATGCCTTTCAACCACCATTGTATATCGTTTTGCAAGTGTTCAGGGATAATCATAACTTTATTATAATTGTCATTATCAATTAAGTTCAAAAATTTTGTACGTTCGAATTCTTTTGTGTAAAGCCAGCCATACTCAATGGCTGGGCAGGCCGATACTAAAAGTCCAACGAGTTGTGCAAATGTTCTAATTTTGCAACGATTTAAATGAGTAAATTTATTCAATTCGGCTTTAATACGGGTACGTTTTTCTTGGGGTAATTTAATCTCAAATTTATAAGAATCAATGACAAATCCTAAAAACTTGCAAGACGTCGATGGTTGAAGGTTACTTTTTTCGTAATTGATTAAAAAACCCAGTCCCTGAAGTAGTTTGATCGTAATATCTACATTTTCAGTACATTCTCTGAAGGAGTTTCCTATTAAGCACAGGTCATCTAAATATATTGTTGAAATAAAACCAGCCATCCTCAGTAACTTTACGACAGGTTTCATTAACTTCGTAAATAAATATGGAGCTGTATTTAAACCAAATGGTAACACATGAAATTCATACATTTTACCGTCGAAAATAAACCGTAGGTATTTCCTAGATTCAGGGTGAATCTTGACTAAAAAGTATGCATCCTTGAGATCAAGTGTTGTCATGAAACAACCAGGTGATATAAGCTTGATAGCGGTTCGGAGATCTTCTAATTTGAAATGGTCAGTTGTAATAAATTTATTTAGTGATTTTAAATTTAAAATAAATCTTTTTTTACCATTTGGTTTGGGTATTAAAAATACACTTGATATAAATTGACCAGTGCATGGTTCACACTCAGAAATTGCTCCAATCTGAAGAAGATTATTAATTGCTTCATAAAATTCATGTTTTTCATCATAAGAATATTCAGACAATGATGGAATGTTTTGTTGGTAAGTCGGGTTTGAAAAGGTAAGCTTGTAACCTTCGATCCACGACAAAGTAGTGTGATCGTTGGTTATAAGAGACCATTGCTCTTTAAACCTTGACAGGCGGCCAGCGTAGCGTACCTGACTTAGCGGCGATGACTCCTCTTCGACGACGGCGGCTGACGCTGCGACGGTTTCGATGAGCTCTCTGGCCTGACGCGGGCTGAAGCAGGCTGTCGATTGTTCTGCGGAGCCGGCGGCCTGCGAAACGTGCCCCGCGCTTTCCAGTTTAAAGAGTTCTTGGGATTGGAAGTAGACGGTTGTGGCTGTGGGGCTTTCTTAGCATTTTTATCAACTTTTATTTCAGCACCAGACTTAGAAATGGCTTTTGCAGCTTTCAGTCTCTCGCTCAGGTTGTCGCCAAAAAGATATTTATCCACCTTGGTTGGTATTAGCTGATCAGTTATATCTTTTTTAAGTGAGGAACTCGCAAAGTATCTGCGCTTGATTGAATCTCCGTGTTGTAAGTCGCAAAGAATTCGCGTTGCATCCATGAGATGTTTCAGAAGCGGATTGTTTTTAGTCTTTGTATGTAATTGATCTGAAATAACCTCTGTGAGACACGAAATTGCTGATGATAGTTGTTTCTGTCTAGACTCCATTGCTTTATCTCTCTTCAGGCTCATTTCAGGCAAAGCGGCTTTGATTTCAAGGTTTAACTCGGGTGCCGCGATTATTGTACAGTTAGCCGGTACTAAGTACTTAGAGGTAATCTCTTTTCGCATATCCTTTGTAAGGCCATTTACTAAAATATGTTGGAGACGAGTAGCTAGCTCCTTATGGATATCCTTACCATATATAGCCGTGGCAGAAAGGTCTTCACCCAAAATTTCTAAAATCTCCTTGTCTAAGGGGTGTTCAACATTTTGGTCTACCGTGGATTCAGTCACTACATCCTCGGCCGGCTGTTGATCGTCAGCGGGTGGCTGTTCGGCAGCCGGCGAGGACTCCAGCGGCGCCGGCGCCTGCGGCTGTGGACACTTGACCACCACAGAAGGAAGTTGTACTGAAGAACTTTTGTCTAACAATTCCTCCGTGCCTAATACTTCATCATAGAAATCGTCTAACGGTGTGACTTAATCTTCATTATGATCTTCGTCTGTAATCGGAAATGATGAAATCATAATCCGTTCATTTTATTAAACGCGGGTAGATTTCCGTCCAACAATAAAATATCCCGGCGTAATTAGGTATAAGTGAATAGTAAGTATATATTTTTGCATTTAGTGTATACTTTGATTGGATACACGTTATTATTTAGGTATATTAATTATCCGGTTTGTGTAACGATTCCCACATGAATCGAACGTGCCGGTTTGCAAATTCGGTGTATGTCTAGTTCCCACGTAAACTAGACGTGCCGATTTTATTAGATTATTGTTTAGACTGGTGCACAATGTACAACCACAGTAATATCAATAACCAGATCAATTATACCGGCTTATATACAATTCCCGCATAAATTGTATGTGCCGTTAGTTTTTGTAAAGTTACATAACGGTTATTGCAATTAGGTATACGGATTTAATAAAAACAGTAAGTATGTACATACCGATGTTGTATTCCGAAGAGTGCGAGGACGACCGCGACATTTCTGATGACGGTTGGCGAGTCTCCCGCGCACGCGTACGAAGCAATTTTCGTTCTAATCGCTTTATCTTTTTACTTATTTCTTCATAATCATCCTTGGGATGTCTCCTTTTAGGCATTTTAACACTTTATTGCGTAAGAAACTTTGAATTACGAAGACACAGTTCACTGAGATGCTTGAGTGGTGAAGCACTTAATGTGAATGACGTAAACGACAGTTATGGCTCGGTATCTAGTATACTACCTACCTTCAAATACAAAAAAAAAAAAAAAAAAAACAAATTTACTCCGAAATTCAGTGCTTATAATGAGTGGTAGCACCTATGTGGTACTACATGTGTATTAAGATTATTTTTCAGGTACTAATCTCGAGTACGATACACGAGTATAATATTAGTATGGATTTATTAATCTTACAAAATGATGTGACTTTTCGCGTGCCATATTAAATTAATCTGGAATTAAATATGCCTTGCAAAAAGTTACATCATTTTGTAAGATAAACGTGGATACATCTCTGTGTACTTGACTGTACACAATTCAGTTTGTTCGATTGTACCTATTTATCTGACACATTGAAATATGTGTTTACCAATTACAGTCAGACTTTTTATGGTTTGTAACTTTACGAGAAAGGGGTTACTTTGAACGTGTCCTTCCAAGAAAAGGTTTGCAAACAGACTGGTAGAATAGTAACTTGTATTGTGAAACGGGTTCCAATTATCCGCGCGTCCTTTGGCAACTTCCTCAGAACATACTAAATAATAAATGGAGTTGGGAAGTTCTGCCCGCAAGGTTGCTGGGCATTATTCAACACCCAGCAATCGTTTTGAACACCCGGTTGATCCAGTAACTAATTGTTTTCGTCCGTTTTTCCGCTCCGAGTACATGTCGGCCATTTTTGATGAAGTCGATTTGTTTCTATGATGGAAATAAGGTATCATCTGATATTTGTTTTGTTCGAGCATGAAATACTGTGACCGTTTATAAAAAAAATATCTTTAGTTAAATAATAATGTGTAGGTCCTATCGTAACTCCGTATCTTTTCCCTTTATCTTTGTTTTTCCTCAATTGATGCATTTATGTCATCCACTCTATATACTTTGTTTCGTCTTCATATAGGTACGTGTTCCTCTGGTCTGCCTCAGTAGGTTCTGGCAGAAAATCAGCGCTGCGGTCTACGCAACTTTATGCTGAGTCAGCACCTTTCTTTTCACGACACTTGGCACACCCATAGCTTAGATACAGCAATTTTTTTTTACATTGTTTCACTTGTTTGTATTTGTGTGTGCAGTGCATGTTTTGTGAAAAATAAAGTTTTATCTATCTATCTATCTTGTTAGAACTTGGATGTGCTTGATATTGGACACCGACACTGAGAAAATTGTTCCCAAATGGGTTTCCTAAAAGTAAAATGTAAATTAGCTACGATAATCTCTTACTAACATCCAGGCCGTCCGCTTGTTTAACCATCTTAAAATTTAAAATAATTATAGACATGTGGTATGTTTACCAACGGGTTAGCCGGGAAATTAATACTCACTCAATGCTGCAGAATACTCACGAAAGGTATAGGATTTATTTTACAAGTCTCCTTTAAATTGTTGATCTACATTTAACTGCATTTTAACTGTATGTTTCATTACTCATTGTTAAATTTTGAGACAGCTCATGCCACACCTCTGTTGGCTTTGTTTTGTCCGAATCAACAGAGTATTGGCACAGTAATCATAATTTATCCGTCACATAAAATTTATCAATGAGTCGTGAAACAGGTTTTTAGTATAATGTTTTTTGCTAGCCGGCCGACCTGCGACCGCAACTGACTGGCCGCATACCTAAACATAAGATTGTTGAAACATAGTGCGACCACACTGTCTAATTCAGTGATTTTCAAACTTTTTTGACCAAAAACAACTTTGATTTCATTATTGTTCTCTTTTACTTTCTACTTCTAACTCACTGCAACACTAGGCTGGCTAATTTAGAGCACATCTACAAAATTGAAGACTGTAAGTATACATGTCTTTTTTGACTCTGTATCTATATTCGTTTTTTTCTGAAGGTTAGGTACATGTTCTAAGTACGTCTTAATTAATTTTGTAAGAACTATATTATTTGGGACTAGGCCAATTGGCGTTAATTGCCCGTGATGTATTATTATTTGCGCGACCTCGTTCGCATACGGACAGTGTGAGGGACGGTAGCACGAACTTCAATAGGGATGTTGACACCACCAATCAACTGAAGTACTTTTTATGAGCCGTCAAAACATAATTCTCCCATGGAGTTTCAATGGCAATAGCGACTTATGACGTCATTATCCGCCAACTCAATCAACTAACTATTTATTTGTTTGAAAGCAACAAAAATCTAATTTTACAGTAAATCGAAAATTAATCTGGTTTTCAGGGCTAAAATAAAGCGTTTTTTTACTGGAGTTGTGCCTTCGAATTATTTTTTAATGGCGTCAACATCCCTATTTTCGAATTTCGTATCGTAGTAGACCTCTTGTTGGGAACCACTGCTCTAACCCCTAGGTAAGTAAACCGAGATGAGCGGCCTGACCCGTTCATTTTTAATCAACTTGTGTGGAAACTACGTTCACTTACGCTGCGTTAAAATTTAAAATAACTTAGCTCACCGTGTGTGAGCGAAATATTGTTTTCGTAAAGATATAGAAAGAAACTGGCCAAGAGAGAATCGAGCCACGCCCTAAGGAGGATTCCAAGTAAGGCAAAGATAAATAGAGTCATTTTTGTACTTATATACCTAAAGAAAGGGTCGCGGTGGGTGCGAAAAGTACAAGACCAGTCTGAGTGGAGGGCCTTGGGGGAGGCCTATGTCCAGCAGTGGACGTCTTTCGGCTGACATGATGATGATGATGATATCTATAAAAGAAAGAGAGATAGATCAGTGTTGTGAATTTTTTCTCGTGTAAAATCATCACCAACATGACCTGTAAGACGTCCTCTCTAGGATTTAGGGTTTCCCCATAGACCTTCTGTTGCTTCGTTTGCAAGGGCCCTGCATTCATCGAGAACCTGGCGGCTTTAACCAGCTCATTTGTCCATCACAATGATAGTACAGAAGTCCTACGTTGCGTTTGCGCTGCAATAGGTGTGCGGTCTCCATTCGAGACCTTTTCTTCTTCGTGCTATAAGTATGTCATTACAATACAATCATCATCATCATCATTATCATCATCATCATCATTATCATCATCATCATCATCATCAGCCGGAAGACGTCCACTGCTGAACAAAGGCCTCCCCTTTGGAACGTCACAATGAACAACTCACCATTTGTATCTACCGGAAAGTATAAAAGTTGAGTTTATGCTTTTCTGACTATGGAACCCTAAAAGCGGTTACTAACCCTGCTGAGGTTAGCTAATTGGTGACTAGATTACATTCTATTTTACAGTGAAATTCTGGTTATTTTAGGAAAGGTCGTGGTAGATAGGATACCTAAGTCATATTCGTTCAGTAGTTATATTGTGGACAGTATCGTAAAGTAAAACATGAGCAAGTTGACCTGCGATGTCAGAGGTTAAAGTGGCATCCTTAATTAATTTCAATATTCAAAATTATTTGGCTTTACCTTGGCCACACAAAATTTAAACGCGTTTATTTATCCACATAGCTTTATCCATATCCATACTTAATATTATAAATGAGAAAGTGTGTTCGTATGTTTGTGTGTTTGTCCGTCTTTCACGCCGTAACGGAGCGACGGATCGACGTGATTTTTGGCATAGAGATAGTTTATGGGGCCGAGAGTGACATAGGCTACTTTTTATCCGCGCGCGATAGCCGAATACCACGCGGCCGGAGCCGCGGGCAAAAGCTAGTAAGATAATATCTACTAAAAATAAGTATGGACTGTAATTGTCTGATTTTTTTTTTATTAATAATAGACTCCCAAAATGACAGATAAGGCAATGTCAATGAAAAGCACGATGTAATTTTTGGGAATCGGCACGGGTATTGAGTAAAATCCCAGAAATTCAATTCAAATGCTAGATCTAATATAAAAAGATTTTTTTTGACATTCTTAAGTGTTATAGCTTAAATTTGAATAAAGATATTTTGATTTTGACTCTGACGCGTGCGAAGCTCCGAGTACCATCCATCAAGCGAGATTGAGGCCAAACGTAAGCCTATTTTTGATAAAAAAAAAACCTACACAGTAGTTTGACCTACAATAAATTTAACAACCGCACTCGTCCCGCGTAGGAACTACATCCCAAGCCATTTCATTTTGAAAGGAGGCCGGTGCCCAGCAGTGGGCCGTAAGGCTGGGATAAAATTTGGCAAATTGCGAAAAAAAGAATCATTTCACCATTATGTCTGTCAGTTATCATGTCTTTTTTTCTACATTTTATAATGAAAAAAAATATTCATAGTACACTTCATAGTACACTATTTACGAGTACATCAGTTATCAATTTATTTTGTAACTAGCTTTTGCTCGCGGCTTCGTCCGTGAAGAAATCGTTACCGCGCTGTTCCCTCGGGAACTTTGCATTTTCCGGGATAAAAAGTAGCCTATGGCACTCTCGGATACATAAACTATCTCTATGCCAAAAATCACGTCGATCCGTTGCTTCGATTCGATGTGAAAGACGGACAAACATACACACAAACATGCAAACACACAAACACACACACTTTCGCATTTATAATAATAGTATCGAGTATGGATGGAATTGGTATCAATTAAAACCAAATCATAATTACTACTAAGCTATTAGTCCGTATAACAAGACTTGTTAATTAATCAGATAATGTACCTAAATGTATCAAAATAATTATCAAGTCTGTAATAAATTTTAACGATAATTTCAAGTTATTTCATTACCCTTGTCAAACGACTTCTTTTAATTATTATCCGTGACGTGAACTCCGCTATATGACTTTGCACTACATTTACACTTTTGAAATTTGAACTTCTCCTGATGGTAAAAGATCACCACCGCCCATAAAAAATTGGAACACCAGGGGCACTGCAGATGCGGAGACAACCTAGAGGCCTAGGATACCTCAAGCGCCAGTAATTACACCGGCTGTCTTACTCTCCACGCCGAAACACAACAGTGCAAGCACTGCTGCTTCACGGCAGGATTAGCGAGCAAGATGGTGGTAGCAATCCGGGCGGACCTTGCACAAGATCCTACCACCTGAAACCTACATGTGTAGGATCGTAAAATAAATTCCACCAACCACCACCAATCATCTCTGTGCAAGATTTTTTACTAGGTTATACTTATGTAGTTGATAGAAAGTTTTCTCTCCGCAATCAGGAACATTAACGAACCATATTTTGTGGCTACATCTCTAACTGTCCCAATAAAGTTTAATGTCCCACATAGGTGTAGTAGAGCAAGGGTACCAGGATATAATTTAATGGTACTTACGTGTCTCGTAAATGTCTCTATGTGCTTTAAAAATTTGGCCGTAACTCAGATTCCAACATAGAAATAAAATGCAAGGCAACCACTTTATGCATCTCGGTAACATTGTGCTGAGCGAATATATGAAACAGGACCGGTTGTTACCACAATCTTGGAAACACTGTGTTTTTAAAAATGGTATTCCCTATGGTTATAAAACTCGTCTTCTTGATACTTAAGAGTGAGTAGTTGTTACCCGCGTCGCTACATGTCCACTGCCAGTTATTGTTTAAGTTCTCATTGGTACATATAATGGATCGATTATTCAAATACCTTGTGAAACTTCAGTTTTCTTGAATATATATACATATCGTCACTACTTTAAAAAAAACTCGTATCTCAAAATGTGTGATTTTTCTTGGTGAATTTTATGACCATTACGTCAAGGTTCAATTTTGTTGACGTATTGATTTAAGATAGGAGATTTTTTTAAAGTAGTGACGATATATATTTATTTAAGTGTTGAGCTTCTTGTTCTCGAATTTATTTAATTTAAAGTTAGAACAAAAATAAGATGGGGAGATGGCATAAATTGACTTTAGGTTGCATAAATTAGGCCTGAAACTAAACATAAGGAAAGAGTTCCTTTGCTATGACAGCGGGACATCAGGCTATCAAAAACATTGAATTGAATTTAAACTTTTTATTGTACATAAAAACACATGAAAATAACAGAACACAGGAAAAAAAGATATACAAAGGCGAACCTATAAAATTTTCTATTAGAGTTTTGTGGTTCGTGTCCCCAAAACTGGCCAGTGTTTGCAGTTTTTGCTGTAACCATAATCATCAACACACAGACAATCGTTATAGCGTGTTATTATTACAATAGGTGAGGTTGAGTGAACCGGTACGACTAGTGCCAGCGATGGTACAGTCACCAGCATAATATCTGTCACAGCGGAGCTTGAAAAAACATCTGAGACATCCTTCCCGCCCAAGAGATAGAGTCGTATCAGACATTTATGCACGCTTGTGGTATCAGATATTGGTGCTGGTGACTGTACTTGTAACTAAAATACGAGCACATGTAGTTTTATTTCATTTTGCCTTGTGTTTCTACCTTTCTCGAGAAAACATACTAAAGTTTCCGAGCGTTAGTATGGTTGCTATTGGAGTATGCAATTATGCATGCATAGTTAAAGATGTATCTTAAACTATGCATGCTAGAATAGCTTTGGGAACTTTGTGCAGCAATTTCCTTGTACTATGCACACAAAGCACTTAAAAGGGTGGAACGTGTAGGTCTTTCTTTGTTATTATTATTTACTGAGTGGGTCGGGTTTTCGAACTGTGCGCCGGCATAGTCTTAGAGACGTCGTGGATATTGTATGTTCTAAAGGCGTGGCAAAGAATATATAAAAAAAATACCTCGTTGAGTTTATTGCCGGATTCTTCTCAACAAAGGTTTTTTCCGAACCGGTGGTAGATTTTTTTGATATTCATAAGTGCTTGTCTTAGCCTGATTTGAATAAAGATATTTTGACTTTGACTTTGACTACGACATTTAAAGATAATCACGGCAAAAAAAAAACCATAAACATAACATAACATTAGTTTCGTTTTGTTCAACTAAATTATTGTTTAATTGGTGATTTTTATTCTTTGTACGTGTTACTGTACTGTGTAAATTAATAGTGGCATATTTGCTCGTCTATGTTTCGTTTAAGTCTTATTTTATTAAGTTTTTTTCTTTATTGTACCATTTTTTGCCCAAATAAACATTAAGTAAACATAAAATTAGTTTTACATCTAATATTATTTTAGGTAGGTATAAGTTTAAAGTTGAATTTTTGTATAACCTGGTATTAATGTTTTTTTTTGCGGGCCTTAATGTTCTATTAGTGTTTAATAAGGCCCAAAATAGCACTTTTGAGAAATTTAGACTTTTCAAGAGTACCGTAATATTTTAGTAACTATTTACATTGGTACATGTATATGTAAATAAAAAAAATATTTGCAAGAATACGGTTAGTAGAAACAGTCCAGCACAGTCCAGCTGTCTTCGAGTAATCAGTTCAAACATACAATTTAAAAACAATACAATGAGATATATGTACATAATATCTCATTGTTTGTAAATTGTGTTTGTTTACTTATTTTGTACAACAAAGAATTTACATAAATACAACGCTGTACGTGTATAAATCATTCCTGAAAAAACTTACTTTTTATGATAGTCCACATTAAATCTAATACCGTTCGTAACAATCCCTATTTATTAACCCCCGACGCAAAAAGAGGGGTGTTATAAGTTTGACCACTATTTGTGTCTGTGTCTGTGTGTGTCTGTCTGTGGCACCGTAGCTCTGAAACGGGTGGACCGACTTGAATGCGATTTTTGTATTTGAAATCAGGTTTTTAACCATTGTTCTTAGACAAGTTTCATCAAAATTAGTTTAGCCGTTTTTGAGAACTTATTGAACTTTGAAGTGACAAAGTCGGGGGTTTTCCAACTTTTTGTTTTGTTAGGTTACCTATATTTGGGAACGTTGCTTGTCAACTTAAAGTTGAATATTTTGGAGGAGTTCTACGCGATTTGGTGAACATTCATCTTCAAAATAAGGAAAACGGCCAAAAACTGCCAAAATATTAAAAGAATATTTTTTACCAAAAAAAAGTCTACAAGTAATCTGGTTTATGAAAATTATTGAGGTAAATTTGAATAGAAATACCGACACGCAAAAATAAACTATTTAACCAAAAAAAGTTGGAAAACCTGATTTCAAATAAAAATGTCGCACTCAAATCGGTCCACTCGTTTAAAAGCTACGGTGCCATATAGCGGTCAAACTTATAACAGCTCTCTTTTTGCGTCGGGGGCATACGGGGGTTAAAAACTTACTAATTATTAAAAGTGATTTCTCTAATTGACTTGTCGTGGGTAGTTTGACAATTTATTGACTGAATTTGGGCCTATGTCCAACAGTGGACCTGTTATGTCTGATACGATGAAAATGATGCCAAAAGAAAATAAAAGAACTTCCGACCAAAAATAGGTGAGTGAGTAAGTACTCCAAAATCACGTAAACACAACTCAAAGTTACTTAAAGGATTGTAAAACTTATTAAAGTTAAGTATTTCACCTTTTCCTGAAATCGTTTCCCCATTTTTATTCTCGGGACGGAAAATGTTTGCGTTAAGCTCCCCTAATTGCAAAGTTTTCCGTCCTTTTGTACCTCTACTTATACTTACTGTGCGGAGAAGGTCAAGTCCGGGTAAAGTTGTGGCTCAATCGATTGTAAAATAGGTTTAAGGTTTAAAAGATTACAAATTCAAATGTTCGAGAAGGAGCCAATTTAAACGGGACGTCATTGCATTTATTTACTTAGATGTTGGCACAAAAGAAAATGAAAGTACAAGTACATTAGGTAAATGAAGGTCTCTACACACTTTAAATCTTAAAAATCTCTGTAACTTACCTATGTAATACAAATAAAACATTCAATTCATTCATTACATCATACATATACCATATGTATTGTATTGTATTGTATGAGACTACAAGCAGGTTTCATAACCAACCGTCGCCATCGCGTGTTATGTATTCGTTTGACATTCCGTCTGACGCGTTCCTATTACGGTCATGGCATGAGACGCTGTAATGCAAAGACATCATAAATAGGTATTGAAACTAAGTTGAAGGTGTTAGAACATTATACAATCCAATTATTTAAGTTCTCATTCTGAGAGGAAGTTTCTCTCGAGGGATGTAAATGTCGGCGGCCGATCGTAAAATTTGCCAGATCACGAAATTCCTAGAAATACCTATCGTGAAATGGCGTCATTTCATGAATTGGCCAAGGGACATCCGACATCCGCCATATATTGTTCAAAACTCACTGTTTACCGATTTACCTAGTGACGTTTAGACAGATCATGAAATTCCTCGGCATATCATGAAACACCGCCATTTCGGTTCTGGCACTTCGCCAGTCGCTGCCGTAGCACGCTCGTTTCGCTCGCTCGGCTCGTGCGTTGTGGTTACAATTCATACTAACCATTCCTTGCTTTGCTCGTCGTACCTAAATTTTTCTTTTCTTCGGCATATCACGATGTGCCCGGTACAGAGCTAGGAATATCCACGAATGCGTTGCTCTACCTAATCGATCTGCCGTATTGTTTCTCAGGCACATCGTGATATTCCTAGCCAACCTTTAGTCATTTCACGATATGCCTTAGGAATTTCTTGATCTGGCTGATTTAACGATCGGCTTCGGCCGCCGACATAAATAAGCACAATATGTTGGGCACAGACTACCTCTTGGAATAATAAGGCTTGGCTGTAGTTAGCACGCGAGTCCATTGCAGATTGGGTACTTCACACACACTATTAAGAAGTTCATAGTTTTATCCAGGTCTCTTTATGATGTCTTTTCTTCTCCAACTAAACTCATCATGGTTGAAATGAAATTTCGCTCAAAAATTCGGCGATGCCACTACCTCCTTGAGACCTACCTACCTCATCGGTAGTGTCTCCTTGAGTGTCACTGGCAGTGATAGAAAAAGAACCTGGGTTTGGTTCCCACATTGGCTTGATATCCAGAAATCATTGCCAAAAGTCTATTTTATACATCGTAGTTGGGTAAGGCCGTATATTTTGCCACTTTGTAACGTAGAGTAACGTAGACACTTCTATGTTACGGTAACGTAGAAGTAACGCGAAAGTAACAGATATTTTTTGTAAGGCTGATTTCATATACCACTCTTTTTACTAAGCTTTTATTTTTAACTCACCCTGTTAGTCCGTGTGTACCTATGTGTGGTATAAACCTTGCAACCTAATGTTAGAGTATCAGTTATCGTCAACCGATTGAGCTGAAATTGTGTAAGTAACCATGTTTGGTGTGGATCACAAATTCATGGTGACTCAAGTAACATCAATCTAAATCCAATTCAATCTTCACAAAAACTACCGTGAGACTGAAAAAGTATTATTACATTTTAAACGGACGACTCGACAATTGTCACACGCACGTACGGAGTATACGTGCGACAGTCGCCGAGTCGTGCGCTTCCAGAGAAAGGACTACGAATTAGTCCGAAACAAGTCGTGTCTATACTCGGCTTATAAATGAACTGATCCGTTTTAAATGTAATACCCCACTCACTGCAATAGCTAATAACTCACCAATCTTGGCCAAGTGCTTACTTATAGTACATACCTACCTATTATAAAATTAAACCTTGAGAATATCTTAAGTACTTTCTTGCTTAGGTACATCTAATTTATTTTAAACTTTAATTTTGCAATGCAAATAGAAAAGTATAAATTTACCATTATATACGAACCTTTACAATGTTTCAACGTTACGTAACATACAATGCTACGTTACCAATAACGCAGAAGTTACGTAGAAGTTGCGTAGAAGTTACGTAGAAGTGCGATTTTCAAGGTTATAAGTACACAAAAAAATTACAATCGGGTCGAATTTCAAATAAAACCATATTCCCAGGTTCTTATTACTCACTTACGCAAAGTACTACATAAAATATGTGTAATAAAAACCGTTATTTGTCTTTTAAATTGTCAATTTTTAATTGAAACTCTTCCCTACGAAACAGACACGTGCACCTTTGATACGATCCACAGACAACAAGATGGCTTCTTTTTTTTTTCTTTTCCTTGCGTGGATACCTTAATGTTGCCAACGCCATGTACAAATTACTGCCAACGCTGTTTTAAATACTTACAACCGAAATTCTGGTAACGTATATAAATAGTTACGTATAAGCAAAAATCTAAGGAAAATGTTTAAATTGAGATAAATCATTGAAAAACGCTTATTTGAAAACATTTGAAATAACGATGCAGTTGCTGAACTTTTTAATATTTGAAAAAGTGTTTAGTAAACAGACTTCCTTTAGAAAAAAAAAAAGTTTTGTTGTGTTAAGTGTTGAGCCGAACCGTAAAGACATCGTGTTTTTGGCTAATTTTGAGGGATATGTTAAATTAAATTGATTGTATTTTTTAAACTATACAACTTACATTTAGTTAAAAAACACTTCCTAATAGTTAAGTAATTGCATAATACAATAGTCTTACTTAAATTAAAATCTACTTAGAATATTTTTTTTAATAATTCAGTGAAAACTCAGGACATTTTTTTTTTCAAAAAGTGGCAAAATATACGGCCTTACCCAGTTAATCATATTCCCACTTAAAACTTGATTCGCAGATCATCACCAGATTAGCCAAACAAGAATATTAAAGCGCGCAGGTCGACAGCCAAACATCCCTTAGTAAGATTAATTTGAGTTTTTCGAAGTAGATTTATTGGGAAGATTGGAAAACAGCGTACGCACGGACGCGCCGACGGCCGTTCCATTCGGCCGATCATTTGTCAGTGTCCTCGGCCTATCTGATCAGAAAACTGAATGAATTTTGGCAAACATCTCGGTAAAAAGCTTCGCCAATGCCAGCCGACCGTAGGCGGTGGAGACGGAAGAAAAATCTTAACTCTCGCCGACTGATAGCGTTAAATTGAAAGAAAATTGATTTTTCACGCGCGTAATACACCAATTTGAGTCAATGATATTGCAATAATACTGCTACTGAATCAACAAAAACAAAAGAGTATAAAGTAAAATTAAAGAGCACTTGGAAAAATGTGAAAAACCGTCTTTTATGTAGGCCATAACTTAGTTCGTAAACAGTCTTCGAAGTTACTTGTTGAATAATTTGAGCCGGCCGTAAATTGTGCTTCGTGATAAGAATATTGTCATGTTTACGAGCTTTCGTCTAATCGATTTTTTTATTGTTTTAAGACTGCACGTGTTTATGCGTGAGAATGATATCAAACGAAACTTTATATTTCAGTACCAGAGAACTCATCTATAGACCTACGTAATATTTACAACCTTGTAAAATTGTTAGGAATATTGAACCTGAAATTTGAGAAAATAATAAAATAATGCATCCCTGTAGCAAGTACCTAGACGACTCGTGATCAAGGGCGCTGCAATCTACACAAAAATTCGAAACAGGAAAGCCATTGGAGAGCAAGGGTTTCTAAAAAAAATTTGATTGTTCGTAATATGATTGTGATTGCTAATCAAGCATCTTTATTCCATATGACCTTAACAAGACGTTATATGAATTAACTAAAATGGTTTTGTTTGTTTATCATTGTTAAATGAACGAGTCAACTGTATTGTTTTTACTATTATTATAAATAAACAAAAATAATCGAATCAAACAAGTAAGTAGTGATAGATTCAACAAAATTAAATATAGTTGTTAAAACTGACAAAGTATCTAGATTGTTAGTTCAAACACAAATACACTAAACTTGCTGTTAATATAACTAATCATCTCTTGTTGATTTGTTTAATATCACGTTTGTTTTAATTAATTTGAACGCTACGGAACTACTTATTTGCTGTCAATATCAGGTTCAACAGACAATTCAAATTCAAATTCAAAATCTTTGGCAGCGCAGCTGCTGGACATTGATAGCAACGTTGTGAGGCTGAAAAGACGCCAAGTGTTATAAAAGGAGAACACGGCAATGGCCTTATTCCCCTACAAGTCATGAACCACCCTCATCCAATCCGATTAAAGTCTTTCGACTGATTGCGGATACAAGAAAAAGAAAAATAAAGAGCTCCAAAGAGCTTAACCTGTTTTATAATGTGTAAGTAGGTTCCCACCCATGTCACAGAACGCATGCATGAAAAACTTCGTCCATCCCGAAGTCGGTGCAAAAACCGTAGCCGCTCTCCTTGATCGCTTCATATTTCATCGTATACACAGGTCAGGCGCCTGAAATATTTTATTAATGCCCATATCCGATCCTTTGCCCTAACTCTCCGTTTTCTGTGAGCGGACCTTCGTGATTTTTCAACGTTTCACCGTACAGCCGTTTAAATTTCTAAATAAAAACAAGTAATGAAGACGACCAGATGGTCTGGTTTTTAAGAAACAACCATAACTTTAGGTAGCCCATTAGATTGGAACAAATATGTGTTACAAATACGAATGCGTTCTCGATTTACGATTATTGAATGTGGTTTTACCTACACCTATATAAAATTTCTAAATACATAATATATTTATCCGTTTCCTAGTACCATAAAATACAGTCAACGTCATAAATAAGTGATCACTTTTGTGCCTTGTCACTTTAACGTCGTGTTTGAAAAGTCATACGGAATTGTATAACGACTGAAAGCGAGAGGGTACAGAAATGATTTCTTATTTATGACGTTGACTGTATCATAACGTAAGTTCTGCTTAATTTGAGACTGGGTCGATTGGTGTCAAATAGCCTGTGATAGTTATTTATTTAGTGCCTTTAGGTATACGTACATTTAACAGCTGACTCATTTATGGCTCGCAAAACACGACAGCAATGTAATACATTACCTACGAAAACAGGTCGTATCAATATTATGTATAATACGACACGACTTTTTAGAATTGAGAAATTAGAATTTCATTCCTGGCGTGCTGAAACGACAATTGGACCAATCAAAAGTAATGGTCTGCAGCATGTGAAATTAAATTGCAACGTGAAATTAAAACACATTACATTATCATAATCTTTCATTGCTTGTTGCAAAACCGACTTCAAAAAAAGGAGGAGGCTCTCAATTACGTTATATTTTCTATTTAATTTATATGAGATCCGGTTACAATTCTCATTAGGTATGACTAAATATAATTTAGTTATCATAGTTGCACTTCATAATTACAATGTACAGTACTTATAATACTTATAATTATTGATTAATTAATTAGATGAACATTATAAATAATCTATTTATATCAAATGTAAACAACGAATAAACTAAGCTTAAAATGAAACATTAGATTAACTTTATTATTGAATTACTAGGTATTTAAAGTGGTATGGAGAAGTGCTGTAAATTTGATAAAATCTAGGTAATCATAGGAGGGCGTATTAGAGCTATGGAACATCGCTAATCTATATGTGTATTTTCGTGATGCTGTTGTGAAAACACAGCATGTTGGTGCATTGTTTGGTTGTGTTTGGAGACCACGGACGGGAAAACGTAGTGTAGAACGTCCTAAGGCACGGTGGACGGTCGACCTTAAGACGTTCGCAGGCGGCGGCTGGCTGCGAGGGGCTGAAGACAGAATGTTGTGGTGCGCCATGGAAGTGAACTGCTGTAGGGTAATGATGATGACGGTTGTGTAAACTGACCTATAAATAGTTATTTTAGTTGTTACAGTTAAAATTAATTTCCAACTTGCAGGTGGTAGGACCTTGTGCAAGGTCCGCCCGGATTGCTACCACCAACTTGCTCGCTAATCCAGTCGTGAAGCAGCAGTGCTTGCACTGTTGTGTTTCAGCGCGGAGAGTAAGACAGCCGGTGAAATTACTGGCACTTGAGGTATTCCAACTTAGGCCTCTAGGTTGGCAACTCATCTGCAATACCCCTGGTGTTGCAGATGTTTATGGGCGGTGGTGATCTCTTACCACCAGAAAAAAAAAGAAAAGAAAAAGAAAAGAATAAATTTATTAGCCAAAAATTCGACACAATAAAAAAAAAACACAGTTAAAATAAGACAACCTTATTACATACTCTTAAATAATAATAAAAAATCTAAAAAGAAAAGACATTGTGCCGAAAGAAGCAAAAAGGGCCATACTCAGCGTGTTGCCACGGCAAGCCGCAGCGCTGGTTCAAATTCAAAAATTCAAATTCAAATCATTTATTCAGTAAATAGGCCGCAATGGGCACTTTTACACGTCATTTTTTTAAACTACCAGCGCTTTCGGAAAGACCATCATTGCCAAGAAGAATGCGCCGCAAGAAACTTGGCAGAAAGTCATTTTTTCAAAATAAAATAATTACAAATAAAATACATAAAAACTACAGTAAACAATTAAACAAAAAATCACAAAAAAATAATAATTAAATAATAATACAGGGATGTATGGGGTCCCTTAGTTACAAAATTAAACACTAACTATATCTACGTTAAGCGGAAGTGTAGAATGCTTCCACCGTCATAAATGAAAAAAATAAAAATAAAATAATAATAAAAAAAAACTGAAATATGCATTTCAGGTCAAGTAACCATTAAGCTTTTGGATTCCGATGGCAAGCTCACGTCTGCCGCCCCCAAAGTTAGCTCACACGCACTCATGTCATGCTCTGAAAGCAGAGCGGTACCGAGGGCATGGTATTGCTTCCGTTCCCATAAGCTCTATGGGATCGTCTTGGGAACTTCGACGTAGCGAGCCTGTGACTAGAATTATTAAACTAAAAATATACAAGTTTAAAATCCATAAGCTTAACAATATACAATATAACTATAGCAAGGGGATGTATAAAGTCCCTGAGTTAATAATATAAATCCTAATATAATAATTCAGAGATGTATATAGTCTCTAAATGTCAAAGTAAACTACTTAATTAAACTAATTAAATTATACAATCATCAGAGGTGTAAAAAGCCTCCAAGGTCAAAAATCAATAATAATAATTAAAATAAAGAGATGGAGATGTATAAGGTCTCCAAATGTCAAACTAATGCATGTTTTTAAATTAAATTCTGCAATGCGGACAACGGCAACAGAACCAGAAACTAGACACGAAATGCGCCGGGACACTGCCAAGTCACACTTCACAACACTACACAATACAAATACACCGACATAAACACACACTCACACACACACACACACACAAACACGAGTACATCACACATCAACACCCTCATCGCACATAAATCTTCATCGGCTTTCAGTTTTGGCCATGTCGCATTATCACATAAGTACTCCTCAACTTTATAGTAAGCTTTCTTCAGGAGTGCACTCTTTATGTATTCCTTAAAAGAGTTGTGTGGCATTTTCCATGCTTCTACGGGAACTTTATTGTAAAATCTCACGCAGTTTCCCACAAAAGATTTGCTTACTTTCCGTAGACGAAATTTAGGAACGGCAAGCTTATGCTTATTACGAGTATTGATATCATGTACGTCTGACACTTTCTTAAAGGACTCGATATTCTTGTGTGTATACAATATCACATCATGTATGTACTGTGAAGCTACTGTGAGGATGTTTATCTCCTTAAAGCGTTCTCTTAGTGAATCTCGGGAGCCAAGGTTGTAGATAGACCGGACTGCCCTCTTCTGTAGAATGAAGATAGTTTCTATGTCGGCTGCCTTGCCCCAAATCAGCATACCGTAGGACATTATGCTGTGAAAATAACTGAAATAAACTAGCCGGGCAGTTTCTACGTTGGTAAATTGCCTGATTCTTCGTACAGCATAGGCGGCAGAACTCAATCTAGCAGCAAGACCAGAAATATGCGGGCTCCATTGTAAATTACGATCTAACTTAAGACCAAGAAAAACAGTCTCATGCACAAGTTTCAGATTCTCTCCGTTTAAGGAAATAATTGTTTCAAACTGTCTTACATTAGGCAACGAAAATTTTATACATTTAGTTTTAGCTGCATTTAGTAACAAATTGTTAGCAGTGAACCAGTTTAGCGCCTCTGCTAAAGTCTCATTGATGTGTGTTGGATCTTCTTGTTGCCTGTTTACTTTGAATATCAAAGAAGTATCATCTGCAAACAATACTATGTTGCATTTCTGTTCTAGCAAGTGGGGCAGGTCATTTATATATACCAGAAAGAGAAATGGACCCAAAATTGATCCTTGTGGAACTCCAAGCTTCACCGCTGAGCCAGCTGACTGCGTTCTATTTATGTCCACTTTTTGAACTCTTTGGCTGAGATAAGACTTAACAAGGTTCAGTGCTTTGGCTGAAAGTCCATAGTGTTGTAGTTTGCGGATAAGCGTCTCATGCTCCACGCAATCGAAAGCCTTGGACAGGTCGCAAAATATTCCTATTGCATCTTGCGAATTTTCCCATGCATCATAAATGTACTTCATGAGACTTGCGGCTGCATCTGTTGTCGAACGGCCCTTTGTGAAACCGAATTGCTGACTGTGTAGCAAGTTATTTAGATTAAAGTGACGAAGCAGCTGATTAAGCATAATCTTTTCAAACACTTTACTCAGCACAGGCAGCACAGATATTGGACGAAAGTTGCCAGGATCAGATGAGCACCCAGCTTTAAATAATGGAATCACTTTGCTATATTTCATTAAGTCCGGGAACACACCATCATCAATGCACTTATTAAATATGACGGCTAGGTACGGTGCCACAATATGGATAACAGATTGCATAACTCGAACAGAAATACCCCAAAGATCCTCCGTATTCTTCAGTTTCAAAGATTTAAAAGTCTTTATAATTTCTTCAGAGTTAGTATGTTGAAAATCAAAATTCAGATGTCTATCGCTCGCAATTTCATTTAGATAAGAACTAGCCCGCACAGTGGAAGATCTTAGATCGCGAGTCGTATTTACAGCTATATCTGAGAAAAAAAATTCAAAAGCACCCGCCACTTCTAAATCTGAAGTCAATATTCTATCATCCACTTTTAATTGGAATTGACAATTACGGGGCTTAGATTTACCTGTTTCTGAATTTATTACATTCCATACAGCTTTTACTTTATTATCAGCGGATTTAACTTTATTACTAAGATAATCAGCCTTGGCAGTAATACATACTTTTTTAAATAATTTGGAATATTTTCTAACGTAGTCTATAAACGAGGGGTCTTGACTGTGGCTTTTCATTTCATAAAGTTCATAAAGCCTAGTTCTACTCTTATGTATTCCGACCGTGGCCCAGTCACTAAACTTTGCCTTGTTCCCGTTTCTCATTTTAGTTCTTAATTTGAAAACTTTTCCGAACTCTCGATTAATTACTGCAGACAGGTTCTTATATAGTACGTTAGGATCACTTCCCTCCAAATAAGGCTCAGGAACGCTGTTGATAATATTTTCCTTGAATTTTTCTACACGGGCTTCTGTAACTGGTCTGTAGGTTACTATTTGATCAATTGTCTGTTTAGGTATTGTAAAACAGGCTTTTTGGCCGCTGTGATCGGAATTGAAACAGTTTATTATTTCTTTGTCCATAACATCACACATGCAGAAAATATTATCTAAACATGTAGCTGTGTTTGCCGTGACTCTCGTCGGTTCCTCAAAAAGATGAAACAAGTTAAATGATTTAAATAAATTCAAAAGTCTTCCAGAATATCTATTTGCCGAGTCTAGTAAATTCACATTAAAATCTCCACATACGATGACAGATTTACTACCAGAAAAAACTTGTTTCAAAGCATCTTCCATCACGGGTTCGAACTGACAAAAGTCTGAGGACGGCGGCCTATATACACATAATATGATGTGATTCTCTAATTCAACACACGAAATTTCAATAACTCGTTCAATGGACAGCTGAACTACATTTTTTAGTTCTTTGCTCTTGTAATCGTCCTTAACAATAATCATAGAGCCTCCATGTATAGCCGATTTTCTAGTAAAAGAACTGGCGATTCTGTAATTACAAATATTCAATAGTAGTTCATGTTGTTTCAACCAGTGCTCAGTAATACACATTACTCCTACATTTAATGCATCTAAGAATAAACCGATTTCAGTTATTTTGCTGGAGAAGCCTTGTATATTTTGATGAATCAAAATAAAGTTACGTTTCTCCTCCGCTGTCTCACGCGTTAGTTTAAAGACTGGCGGCCCGCGGGCGGCGCGCGCGCGGCGAGTCCGGCCCCGCTGCCGTCGTCCGCTACGTACCTAGGTTCGATATTAAATGCTAATAACTTTGCTGTAGCTACTTTACACTTTTTCGACAAATACAATTTCAATTCATTTAGTTTAAAATGTTTTACGAATTTGTTGCTGTCAAAGAATTGATATTTATTATTATAACAAGTTACATTATACAGCATAGCATTCCACTTAGATATTTTAACATTGCGCTCATGAGACAAAGAACTAGAATATGGGAAAGCACATAAAATAATCTTATAAATACCGCGCTGCTCCACAGTTGACAGTGCACGTAGCAAATCTTCAAAGCCAGATTTCTTTATGCGTAGACTGTTACCCAGCATGATGATCAACGTGGTTGAAATGTCGAATTTGTCTTTAAACAATCGATCGGCAAACTGCTGGAGACTAGCGGTTTTCAGTATGACCCTTTAACTTACAACTAAACTTAAAAGACTAATGCCACAGGAGACCCACTTGCTCGTTTGCCTTCCAGTCGTATAAAAAAAAACTACGTTTGTACACAATGACGTGCTCGCACGATCCTCTTAACATGCTACCTTTATTCACGAGTAAGTTAATTTCACTGCTAAGTTCCTTCAGACTTGTCGTGAAGTTTACCAAGTAAAGGTAAATTATGTGTAATTATTAACTCCCCTAGTAGGTGTGCAAAATGTTACATTAAGTTACGAAGGGCAAAGTTTTAATGTCCCGCTTTGTATGGCAATGTTGCCCCAGTAAATAATAATTTAACATTATTAGGGTAAGTGTCGTTCAAAATATAATTATACTTGGGAATCCTTTTAAAGTAAATTAAAAGGAATCATCGCTTAGGTAAGTAGGTACTCGGAAAGCGGCCGTTTGAAGAAGTTTTTTTAGGCGAGACATTTACAGTGACGGCGTAATGCAGATTTTTTAACTTTTGGCGTAAACTTTAAGTGACTCTGATGTTATAAACATAATTTACTCTTAGCAACGATTTTTCCCGTGGAAATTTTTTTGAAAGGAGCTTTCAGAGCTTTTAAAAGCTCTGCTTTTGGAATTTCTGAAGTTTGCTTTATCCATAATTCCAGGTTTTGTTCGAAACCGTCAGATTTAAACGTCACATTCCAAGTTTGTTCGTTTGGTATTTTAAATGTAAAACTATTGTAAACTATGTAAAAAATGTTTGCAGGTGGTAGGACCTTGTGCAAGGTCCACCCGGATCCGCCACCATCTTGCTCGCTAATCCTACCGTGAAGCAGCAGTGCTTGCAGATGTGATTACAGATTGTGTGTTGCAGATGTTTATGGGCGGTGGTGATATCTTACCATCAGGAGACCCACTTATTCGTTTGCCGTCCAGTCGAATAATAAAAAATTAAAACTATTGTATCTTAGATTATTTACACGAAAAACCGTGAAAAAAAATTATAACAAAAAATTTAACCGACTACAAAAAAACATAAAATATTTTTCTGCCAATCTGAAGTCGGTTGGTGTGTGTCTGTGTGTGTCTGTCTGTGTCACCGTAGCTCTTAAACGGGTGGACCGACTTGAATGCGGTTTTTTAATTGAAATCAGGTTTTCTAGCGTTGGTTCTTAGACATGTTTCATTAATATCGGTTTAGCCGGTTTTGAGATATTGAACTTTAAAGTGACAAAGTCGGGGGTTTTCCAACTTTTGGTTTGTTATTTATTTTATATCTAAGTTTTTAATAAACTCGCTTATATTTGCATGTTCCAAATTTTGCAAGTTAATTTTGTTCTGATTTTAGTTGGCGGATTGACTTGAAATTTGATATACATACCTATGTAGATTGAACGACAATACAAGTACTTATAGTCAAAAATGAAGTTTATGGAAAATATTTTTAAGCCAATACATAAATTCCAATAATAGACGTTTGAGGTTCGATTGGATTTCATTCACGAAACGCTTGGAGCACTTGGAGTTCTTATCTTTACTGAAACTGAACGAACACTCAAAGTGTGTGTACGACAAGACGATATTACACATCACATGAGCACAGATACGGCCTCTGAAATTGATTCACTTACTCATCACCGAAAAATAGGATACACCCCGTTCTTGTCAAGAAAAATGTGACCTCCTTCTCACATGCGGGAAGAAATAACATTCTTTATTCACAAAGACATAAATTGAAACTGACGAATTAATTTAACAAGAACGAGGCTCATGCTCCGTATAATAGGATTATTTTAAGTGAAACATCTGAGTCAAAACATATTTTGTGAGGAAATATTACAAATTGGTCGTAAATATTTTTACCTAGTCGTTATTTTTGATGGTTACAACTTGATTGAGAGCCTTATAAAGAGCCTTGCAAAATCTCTACTTGGTTTAGCTTTTAGATACTTACGTTAAGCTTAATCCTGAGGCTTTGCCTTTGAGGTAGAATTAAATTAGCTAGTTTCTTATCCTGTGGGAATATAAAAAAAACTCCCTAAGGTCAATGTTATTCAAGATTGTGCCAAATGTCAGGTTTCTAGCCTCAATGGTTTAGACTGAGGGTCGCTGTCAGAAGAACGCTTTTATTATTCAAGTAGTTACAGTCAAGTGCAAAGATATTGACACGGCCAAAGTTACAAAAATTGTATAAAGTTGTGTATATACATATCTTTAAAAAAATGTTTAAGCACGACCTTAATGTTAAGTGTATAAAGTGGTGTATATAATTTACTTATTTATGTAGCTTTGATCGTGTCGATATGTTTGCACTAGACTGTACCTATAAAAACATATAAAAATGGAAACTGAAACGTAGTTTGTATTTTTTTATATTTATGTGTTTGATTTCCTGCCCAGTATAACCATATAACCCTGAGAATTTATTTTGAATCCATTAGGAATCACAAACGTTTTCATTACTTTTTTCTGTCATACGGTATAAGACGAGGTCAGCGCGTTAGACCATACGGATTCTGAGGGGCTACTATGAAATTCTAAAATCGAAATTCGTGTCGTATCCCCTCACTCTCGTATGAAATAATATTAGCGTAGCGGGATAGCAGATACGAAGTTCGAATTCTGCACTTCGTAGCACAGGGCCTGTTTATATGAAAATTACGAAGACTTTTACGAACGAATCTATTCCTGAAACTTCAGCATGCCGTCACGTACGCCCACGATCGCGGCACGAGAATAGGTAAACACAATGTGCATAACGTAAGACTTCGCCAGAACTTTACCCACTTAAACCGAATGAGCTTTGCATAATAATCCTTCATACTTTCTCAAGTGCTATGAATTAATCAGAAAGCGACAGCAACAGAATTATGAAGTGTATGAGCGCAACTATTGATTTAAGACTTACTTATTAGGAAGATTTATTTTGTTTTTATTGGAAATTAGGATTTGCAAGCATAACGTTTTATGAAAATCTTTTGTTGTGTGTTTAGAGTTTATTTGTGTGAAAAACGGTACAAAATAGAAAACTTAAGAAAATAAGACTTAAATTAAACAGCTCATTTTTCATGTGGCTCATTTCTTAAACATAAATGCGACAGAATACGGTATAAACGCTTTTATAGAACCACTCAGCAGTACAGTTAAGGGAATTGAATCGCGTACCATGCTGGAACTATTGTGCTACTAATGTCACCCCGACTACCCATACATTTTCCAAAGAAATCAAAGTTAAATTAATTATAAAAAGGTTCCACCCTGGTACGGCACGTTACGATCGTTAATTTGGGACCTACTTAAAATCGAACATCTGTCATTTTGTATGACATGTCAAAAGAATTTTTCACAAAATGGGTCTCAAATTCACGATCGTGACCGTACGCGATTCAGTTTCCTTGACCGTTCATTTTCTAGACTTACTTTGGCACTCACAATCTTCACTTAGTTTAGACCTAAGCCGATTGGTGTCAATTGCCTAAATGAATACGAAATATTTATTAAAAAAACGAGATAAATTCGTAAGTGAACTGCACTACGACAGATAGTACATGTGTTAAATATATTGACCCGGATAACTCACGTCTTAAATCGAGTTTAGCTCGACATGTTTCGGGCTAATGCGTAGCCCTCCCTCCTCGGAGCAACGCGACTCGGCGGCTGTTGCAACACGCGCACTGCCGAAACAAGTCCAGCTAAGCTCGATTAGACGTGAGTTATCCGTGTCAATATATTTAATATGAGTGAATCTCACGTTAGTTTTATGTTCATGATAGTACTTGTGTTTTAGAAACATTATTTTTCACCAAGGTAAACCTTCTTAGCGATATCAGCGCAAGGAAGATTTTCCCGTCTCAGGAGATAAGCCTAAAACACGATGGCATTACTTAAGATGACAGATTTTATTGCTTCCCCGTTTTCGTTTTTATGACACCAGAAATTTATAGTCCACGCGAATGCCCACTTATTTCTTTTTATGTTCGCAAGATCCTAATTTGAACAATCCTTCAGGCGGCTTGGATACATCTATCACATGACATCAAAAAGCATTTGAGGCGAAGGGTGTTTCAGCGAAACTATGTCTTAATAAACTTGTGAGGATTTTAAATAAGAAAAATTATAAGTTATTATTAACCTGTTCACAAAATTTCATTAGTATCGGTTTAGGAATGCGACCTGTAGAAGAGAACAACCGTGTACCTATACATCCAGAATTCTCGACAGAATATGAATGAAAGCATTATTGCCTAAGCTAAAACGGGGATATGCGTTAAGCCCGCGTGGAACGATAGGCGCCTGCAGGGCTACTACGAAACTCGAAACTCGAAGTTCGTGTCGTTGCGGTCCCTCTGACACTTATGGAGAGGGACGGACGGTACGATACGAACTTCGAGTTTCAAGTTTCGTAGTATCCATACTGCTCCTCTCATTCAGAGAAGAGGCATGTGCCCAGGAGTGGGATGACATGCATAAAAACCTAATGAATTAATGATTGTCAAAATCAAGGAACTTGTGAATAGATGACATTTATAATCATTAAATGTTATACTTAAACTTTTGCCTAATAAATAACAAGTGAAACAAAAACACGTGACAATTAAATTACGCTCTACCTCTCCCCGCCATATTTGTTCTGACTCAGCATATTTCATTTTTGTCCAATTTGAATAATTTGCTTTTTGTGTGCCGTCTCGTTTGCGATCATTTATCATTTCTTACTGCAGCAATCACTTTCAGGTACGTATTTTATCACCCTGTCACCATTAATTCACTATAGACTAAAAATAAACGTTATTATTTCGGTCGACGTTTGACCGAAACAATCGAAAACTGATATGTATCAAATTTCTGTTTCTACTTCAGATTTGGCCGAAAACGAAATTTACTTTTTTTTTCAATATCAATGGATGCGATTCTACGCGCACGTCGGCTAAATTGTCTAAATCTAAATTTTCTAAATTTTAATTGACATTTAGACGGCTGATTTAACAAGTGCTATTCCAGAAAGTCACGCTGACCGGCTAGATAGATCGGCTAAAATAAGAAACGTCAGATTAAATTAGCGTTGTCATTTGATTATGACAGGTGCTCATAGAATAGCAAAGTGATTTAGCGACGTCTAAATATAATTAGCAATTTTAGCGGCCGCTGTAGAATCGGGTCCAATGTATGAATAAAATTGTAATGCAGATGCATCAAAATCGAAACTGACAACGTAAGTTCGGTCAATTCAGTTTTTGAAATTAGCTGCATAATTACGTTTCCGAATTCAAGATCCCCTAAATATTATAGTCGTAGGTAGCAACTTAAATTAAACGAACTAATTATAATTGAAGTGCTAAATTGTTAACAACCTGCCAACTTGAGGCGGAAACTTTGTAATATCATTTAATTTAATACCTGTAGAGTTTGTTTGTGCGACTGCTATTACTAAATGATGGACAGTTTTATGAATGAACTTACTTAGGGACTGAAATATTGTTCATAAACAAGTAAAAACTTGGATGATTTGCGACATTAGTAACGAATTAATTATTTCAACGTTGTCTGTAATTTGCTACTGTTAGATAATGTATAGTCAACCAAGCAAATGCTTTATGATTTTGTAAAACAGGTCCTTCGTCAAAAAAAAAAATAAGAATGACTGTCGCATTGACTGGTAAATGAAAAAAGTCTGTGATGTTTTAAACTTTACTTTAGCATTGCAGCAACGGTACACATTGTATAGACAAGAAATTTGACGAGGATGTTTTTTTGAAAAGTCAATGAAATCCAGAGCGTATTTTTATTTAATTCCCATGAGAAATCGCGGGCAAATGCTACTATTTGGTTTGTTTGTTTATATACTCTTTATTGAACAAAAAAGAAAATACAAAAAGGTTCCAAGAAAAAAAGTGCTATGTGCATAGGCGGACTTATCCTTGATTGAAAGGATCTCTGCCAGTATTTTATGTATGGAAATTTGTGTGCGTGCGTGTTTTTCTTACTCGTTCACACTGGACGATCGAAATATGGTGTCATCTACTACTAATATGGTGTGCTACTTTTTACAAGCTTTTATATAGTTTCACCTGTCCCGTTGTCTGTCTGTCTGTAATCAAATCTTGCAAGTTAAATTTGGCCAACTTCCAGTAGTTGGATTGACTTAAAATTTAGTAGAAAATACAATAATCTGGTAGTGACATCCTGGTAATCTAGTCAGGATCGTCTCCACAGGACGGAACTCTTTAACGGCTAATGGCATCGACCTGAAATTTGGTACGCAAATGTAGTTTGTATGTTAATACAAGTACATTCAACAAAAAGTACAGTCAGCAAAAAAAGCTTGCATTAAAAATGATTTTTTTATCAAAAACTTATTTATTATCTCGAAATTTCCACGGGATCAGCATATAATCTCAAAATATCAACCACTCGGATTACAGACATAAAATTAAGCGAATTTTTTGCAACAGTAATGATATTCACAATGTTCCTTTTGGATATTCCCTGGAGATTTTTTACAAAATCAAATTTAAATTCGACTGCCAGACCTAATGGTTTACGCGTGTAAAGCCTTAAGTAAAGACTAGTACAATAAAAATACAACAGATTTCCTCGCCTTTACAACTTCATCTCAGAGGATTGCTTTCCTTCTCTAGCGTTTGCTTTGGAAGCTGATTTTATTGACATGAAAAATGTACGAAAATATTCACCCAACATTGGATGTCCATTTGTACATAAAAGGTGCCTTTGCGAGGAGCTAGAGTGGTATCATACGATAAGGAATAATATTATTTGTCAAAGCGTCTCTCGTGAATAATGGTATTTTTATTCGCATGTCGTATTAGATGTTTTGAATTGCCATTACTCGCGGCTTCGTTCATGGTACATCGTGTATGTATGTAAACTTTTTATTGTACATAAATATAAACGAATGCAATTAACTGACGTTGACATACATGTACAAGGGCTAATTTATCCCTTTCGGTGAAATTACTGGCACTTGAAGTATTCCAACTTAGGCCTCTAGGTTTTATTTATTTATTTATTTATTAAAAAAGTACATTTCACAGCATTACAGTCTTGCCAATACACTGTGAAACTACACAAATCACATCTTAAACTAAGTTACAGTGAGAAAATTTAAATAGGAACACTAGTTTTCCTGTCATCCATCATCTCGCAAAACATTAATAACTGTCGAGACACATCATTGCTGGCAACGCATCTGCAATACCCCTGATGTTGCAGATGTTTATGGGCGGTGGTGATCTCTTACCACCAGGAGACCCACTTGCTCGTGTGCCTTCCAGTCGAATAAAAAAAAAATCCCTTTAGGGGATCTCTACCAGTCAACCTTTGAGTGGAATCAGGGGCCGACATAAAATGAGTTCAAAGTCAAAAAAAGTGAAAGGTATAAAACCTATATGTTTCACTTTTATTGACTCTAGTTCCCACGCGGGTCTAGCGCGGATTGAGAACTTCACACACACTATTGAATTTCTTCGCAGGTTTCCTCACGATGTTTTTCTTCACCGTAAAGCTCGTCGTACAAATGTAATTTAGCACATGAATTTCGAAAAACTCCGAAGTGAGAGCCGGAGTTTGAACCCACAATCCCTTGCTTGAGAAGCCATAGGTCAAACCACTAGGCCGTTACACCTTCCACAAAAGGCTGCGATAAAAGGTGTCACGGGCTAATGTTGCCGTATTGTAGGCATGGCGCGATGTTAATAGGGCACGATGAACGGTTTTTATCCCGGAAAATCGCAAAGTTCCCATGGGGCAGGGATAAACGACTTTTTGCTGATTGAGTCGCACGCAAAGACTAGCAGACACTCGTTTTCCACTGTGTTACCTAAATTTTTTGATTGATTTAATCCTAAAACATACCAAATTCACTCTCCGGCTTGCCTAATAATAATGTTTACTCCACGCTACTGGAAGCTAATAGGTACAGGATGAATTGAACTTGCTCACTGAATCTTCTCTTTCTTTCATTGTTATCCACTTCCATCCATCCCATTATTTTCCGATCTTATTTCCATTGCTATGTTAATTGTGATGTTTTTTTATGACGTTTAATAAATGTAGTCAAAATACCACAAACGGGGCATATCACGCTAAAGAAATAAATAATGGGGTAACGAATAAAAATTACCAAGTGCGGGTAGTTCGAAGGACTCGCGCTGCTAGGCAGACTTGACACCACACTTCAGTCTACTCATGACCACGGCCACTGTATGTGGTCGAAACGTCGAAGTAAATATTACTCTTGTGGTTTGACAGGAGTTAAAATCACGAAACAGTTATGTATTTTCTTCTTTTCTTTTTTTCAAATTTTACAAGAATAGTTTAAAAAATTATAGTTTAAAAAACTAAAAAAACACGCTTTTAAAAGTAATTGAACTAAAAAGTCAAAAATAAAACTGTAATAATCAATTGAAAAATTCATATTATTGTACAAAAAGCGTGGGTTGCTTGTCATAATAACTACGGATATAATAAACTATATATAAAATATTTGCAACAATCAAAATCAAGCCCTCCACGCTTTTTGTACAATAATATGAATTTTTCAATTGATTATTACAGTTTTATTTTTGACTTTTTAGTTCAATTACTTTTAAAAGCGTGTTTTTTTAGTTTTTTAAACTATAATTTTTTATTTTATACTTTTTAGTTTGAATGGGAAACTGTTATGAAATTATTGCATTGTCATCGGTCCTTGATACGTATGCAAAGTTTCAAATTAATCAGACTTCTGGAAACTGGTGAAAATTAAGTTCAAAGATTCTGTTACATACATAGTTAGTTACAACCCAAGCTAATAAAAGCGTGTTAAGAACGCACCTGTAGAGGAGAGCAGACAGTCCGATGTACAAAAACAACTCTGCTCAAATTAAAACAACAGAAAGAGAGAGATCTCTCGCTCACACTTCAGGTTCGCTCAGACAATTACTTACAAGATCTCAAAGATATGAAGTTGACTTTTCGCTTCGCCTTGTCGGCACCTACTTCATTTGCAATGACCTTGTTACACTGAAAAAAGACGTCGCTTAAAAAAGCTATTTGCAGAATTAATTGGTGGCAGTAAAAAGTAGGAACCGCAGCGGCAAGCCTGTACAATTTATCTTGTCAAGCTTTTGCCCTATAAATCAGCATGAGTGCGTCGCATTACACAGCATTATACCTCGTTTATACGCGGTATTGTCAGACTGGCTGTTATTTCGCCGCTACTCGTATCACTGCGTTTGTATCGTCGTATTATATTCATAATGCAGAAAAAGGTTGTTTACCCCTAAGACACCGACTTTGTTGGTCATGTCATGTATTAATATTGGGTTATTTTTTTAGGACCGATGTATGGCTGAGCCGGATTATGGCAAAAGTGGGATACTTACATGTTTATTTTTTATCGGTGCTGTCCTCAATAATGTATGGAAGCTGCCTCTGTGATCAAAAATATGTGAACATGACGAGTGCGTGTTCAATGTGTTTGCAGCTCGGTCACTTTGATAACCAAAAAATCTACTAATTATACATATCTATAAATTACTAGCTTATGCCCGCGACTTTATCTGCGTGGATCTAGGTTATGGCGCGGTAGCGCCCTCTACCGGAATAAAAAGTATCCTATGTTGATCCTTGTGGTTCAAACTACCTATATACCAAGTTTCATCAAAATCGGTTCGGTGGTTTCGACGTGAAAGCGTAATAGGCAGACATTTATAATATCAGAAGAGAGAGATTATTTCGGAAAATTGCGTAGTTCCTACGTGGTAGCGATAAGCAAACTCTTAGATATTTAGTCGCGGGAACAATTTTAAAAATATAACAAAAACTGTGGCAGCCTAGTGGTTTAACCTATAATTTCTTTTGGATCCTTCCTAAAGTCCTTAGATTGAATTTTAGGAATTAACGTGTGAACAGTTAAAACAAACAAGACCTATAATTATCACGCTACACGTGTGATAAACGCACATAACATTGCATGTAATAAAAATTGAAATGTTCTTAAGTAAATTATGTGTTTTTCATTTGCCTTAGTAGACGCACGCACTTGTAACTTAACGATGGAACATTTTTGCGACTTGAATTTGCAGGTTAAGGTGCATCTAGGGTATTCTAAATCGATGATTGGAACTTACTACGAGCTTTTCAGTGAAGTAAGAACACTAAACAAATTAATGGTGTATGTGATGTTTTTTAATCCACATTGAGTCCACTTTTGAACTACAACCCAGCCCTCTCATTTAAAAAGAAGTCCTGTGAAGCACTATTTGAAAAAAATTATACGTCGGAGAATATGTACCTACAAACGAAACATTTGAATCCTGACCCACAATGGAATAGATTAATAACAAAATTCCTTTGTCAAGCAACATTATCCATACTTAATCCATACTAATATTATAAATGCGAAAGTGTGTTTGTGTGTTTGTATGTTTGTACGTTTGTCCCTCTTTCACGCCGTAACGGAGCGACGGATCGACATGATTTTTGGCATAGGGATAGTTTTAGCCCGAGAGTGACATAGGCTACTTTTTATCCTGGAAAAATGCACAGTTCCCGAGGGAACAGCGCGCGATAACCGAATACCACGCGGGTGGAGCCGCGGGCAAAAGCTAGTAAATAAATAAATAAATAAACATTATGCCATTTACTGTGAAAAGATTCCATAGTGGGTTCGATTCGGCTGGCCCGATAGTAATTTGGCTGTGACGTTTTGAAGCGAAGCTGAAAACCCGTTGTGGCACACTGTAAATTCATACGTTTTAATTATTATAACACAATAACCGGTTCATTAGCAATCTAGCAAATATTTTCACAGCTCCTAATATCTATATTCGCTAAGCTTAGCAATAATACAAAGCCGATCAGGGCTTATGGACTAAAATTAATCAACGTTGCGGAACCGCGCTCGTGGGTTGTTCCACTTATTACCCCTGGAATCTGTCCCTTGGGGAAATGTGGACAATTGCAGTTCGGTAGGGGAGCAGTTGACACGATTTTCCCTGTCGCTCTCCGTGAGAGTACGCACGAGGTCTATTTACAATTCCGAATTCAATTACTCTGCTACAATTTCCTCAAACATTTAGACGTTTCCCTTTGTTAGGTACAACCATACGTGATACAGTACACAGTGTTACTACATAAATATTTTGTTAATACGAGTACCAGTCCAAGAAACTGAATCAGGTAATTCTGTTTTAGCATTCGTAACAAAATAAGTACCCTTTTTATTTATTAACTTACTTAGAAACCATACATGTTTAGATAGATAATGAAAGAAACTGAAGTTTACATTTAATCGCATTAAAATCTTTATTTACATCAAATAACTAAAAGACACGGTATAAATGGTAACTAAGCTTTGTGTTAGGTTATTGTTAATTTATATTTACAACATAAATGTTTAATTTTTACTCGCATCTGAATGGTTACATAAAGCATTGACGATTATTGCATTTTTGATGCTATTGAAAGAACATCTAAATTACAGCTGTGCGTAGATAAAATTGAAATAAATAAATAAATATCATGGGACACTTGGCACCAATTGACCTAGTCCCAAACTAAGCAAAGCTTGTACTATGGACACTAGGGAACGGATAAACATATTTATACAGATAAATACATACTTAAATACATATTAAACATCCAAGACCCGAGAACAAATATTCATACAAATATCTGCCCCGGCCGGGATTCGAAGGTTCGTAATCAAGTTCTCTAACCACTCGGCCATCCGGTCATCAAATGTGGAAATGAATCTTCTACCGCAACCTTTATTATGGATAGATAACAGCGACATCGTTACCGGAACGAACAAGTTTGTGGTGTAATCTGTAGATGCTCGGAATCGAGTGGACGGTCGAGAGATCACAGAGTCGTCGGAGACCGCATCCGCATCTACCTCTACTTCTACCGCATCAAGTGTTAGTGAAGCAGTTTGATCATCGAGCTGTAACACTTTTTTCGCTTTTTGTAGTAATTATAGATGTGTCGGTGCAAGAAGCGGGAAACGTTAAATATTGTGTGTTATTGATTAGTTTTGTTATTAAGGAAGGAAAACGAGGAAGAGGATCACTAGATGGCGAGTGATTTCATCCTTACCAGAAGCATTTGCCTGTCAGTAATTTCGTCGTTGGTTTTAACCTCCAGACTCTTTTTTTTGCGACATTTTTTTGCGTGATACATTTTTCACGTTTATTATAACGGTATCGTAGAAAAACGAGGGTTACCGGGTCACCGATATAAGCAAGCGAATTAGCTCATTGAAGTGGCGATGGGCAGGCCATGTAGCACAGAGAACAGATGACAGTCGGGGTGGAAAACTTCTCGAATGGAGACTGCGGATCGGGAAGCGCATGCGCCGTATCACATGCATCGTAGGACATCTTTCAATCATCATCATCATCATCTCACAATCGTTTTAACTATTTCTTTCTGTCACATGGCCTAAGACGAGGGTATGAAGAGATGTTAAATGCGATCGCGAACGTCAGCGTGTTAGACAATACAGCCTCACGATAGATGCAAGTGCTTCTAACCGAAGCAACTGAAGGAATGTTGTAAGCCTATATCGAACAGTGTGCCTGTGACTGATAGGATGACAATAACGGTACTAATCGGAACGTATTAACTTCTGTTATACTCATTTATCGTATTAACGTGATTATTAATTAGTACTCGTATACATTAGCCTGCCCAGGTTAGCTACTCTTCTCACGTTAGGCACGCTGTATTAGCCTGAACATGACAATTCTGGGAAAATTAACACAAGGCTTGTAAGATGGAAATTTAATTGGTTCATGTTTAACGTTAGGTGCTGAGAAATAATGTTTCAGTTAAATTATTATATGGCGCGACGATAACTCGTTAATGGCTCCAACGATGTTCATGAAAATGGTAAGGTCTTTTATTCTAATTAAATACTTTTTAAACGTTTATTGTTTATTCGGATCGCTAGGCCACAGTTATCACCGATTGGGTTCCCTGTGACGGGCACCGGAGCATAGAGGTACACCTAGGAGGTGATGGCGGGACGACTTGGACCGTTTCCAGCCACACTGGGCAGATTCGGCCACAAGTAAGGTCAAGTGGAAGTAAAAGGAGGCTTTTGCCCAGCAGTGGGACACTATAAGCAAAGTAAAAAAAAAATGTTTTGCCATCTGTTGTCGGATAGCTGTACTCCAGGGCAATCCAATCAAATGAAAACTTCAGCGTGTCGCATTTTGCATTTAGCTGACGCTAAAAACACTAAAATTTAGGCAAAATCACCAGAACAGGCAACAACATTAGATTTTTTATACATACCTAGTTATAAACATAAAACTACCGTGAGACTCACTCATCCGTACTAATATTATAAATGCGAAAATGTGTTTGTGAGTTTGTATGTTTGTCCGTCTTTCACGCCGTAACGGAGCGACAGATCGACGTGATTTTTAGCATAGAGATGGTTTATGGCCCCGAGAGTGACATAGGCCACTTTTATCCCGGAAAAATGCACAGTTCCCGAGGGACCAGCGCGCGATAACCGAATACCACGCGGGCGGAGCCGCGGGAAAAAGCTAGTAATTAATATATTGACCCGGATAACTCATGTCTTAAATCGAGTTTAGCTCTACATGCATCGGGCTAATCCGTAGCCTTTCCTCCTCGGAGCAAAGCGACTCTGCGGCACTGCGCGCCGCTGCTCCGCTTGCGCGACTACCCTACCCTACTCTGCGTGTTGCAGCAGCCGCTGCTGAGTCGCGTTGCTCTGAGGAGGAAGGGCTACAGATTAGCCCGAAACATGTCGAGCTAAACTCGATTTAAGACGTGAGTTATCCAGGTCAATATATATTTAATATACCTAGTTATATTCCATTTCGGATTTTCTCAATTAAAATTGAACTGTAAATACCTACCGTGACAAATGATCCTTACCATTACGACTTTTTTTCGTACAGTCCAAATACACGAGTTTTAATTATTTGTAACGAATACTATTAATGGTCATTCCCTCCTCACCAATTAAGGACCGTTTTGCTGAACAAATTGCCAACGTCCTCTTGTATTCAGCAACTTCCGTTTTCAATTAACCCACTTAGGTTGGCCAGATGGGTTCCGGGGTGAGTGTACAGCCTGTTAATTATGCGATTAAAACCTTTCAAAAGCTTTGGGTTCGGGAAATTTTCATAAGAAGCTGGTTGGAACGCGTCGTGACTTCGATTCGCTAGCGGTTGTCAATACGGTTAAGTTGTCTGTACTAATGCGGCAATACTCTATTTGAAATACTTGTTAGGGTTTCGTACATTCAGCTGTTTATAGCTGCCACGGCGGAGCCTGCCAAAATATCTGACATGTATTAGATATTTTATGCACGCTTTTTTGTGTGAGCTGTTGGCTGTAAGTCCAAGTAAAGAATTGGCACCCATAGGATAACTTATATATGTACAAACAGGCTTTGAATGTACCGCACCGATTAGGTTGAAATTTGCAAGTGCGTTAAAATAGGTACAGTTTGAATTTGAGAGCAAAGTGCGAAATGTGAAATAATGAAACTTTCACAAAAACCTCCAATATAATGTGATATTTCAAAGTAATGGCTCATTTCAAGAGAAACCACGGTCATCAGGTTTGAAATAAACATACCTAATTATGAAAAAACCTGTTAACGTACGGAGTGTGACTCGCACTTGACTTGTTTTTTTTTTACAAAATATACTTGAAAGAATAATACACCTGAAACGTAACACAATAAGAAAAGAAAGATTTAATCTCATACCCCAATAAACAACCTGTACTATTTGTGATAATAGTATTTACAAAAGAAGTAAATTCAAAGAAATAGACGTTGGTTGCGGTCTTATCTCGGTGAGGTAAAGTGGCTTTGCGGATTACATTCTTGAATGTTTTGTTTACTCGTGAAAATACTTATATGAAGCTTCTTTGAATTACATATCAAAGAAAATTAATTAAAGAGCCATCACTACAGCAAAACTCATATCGCAGCAATTTTATACAAAACAAAGCTTAAAAAAAATCAAGTCCCTTTTACAATATTCAACTTGCTTTCTAGTCTTCAAGGACTGAAAACATCTTCAGCCTTACCGATACCTAGACTTTTCGGATCTTTAACGAGATTTAAGCAAGCCTTTAACCCTTTGTAAAAATACCTACTTATTCGCTTACATATAAGAAACCGCTTTATGAAAAATCACTGACCCTTTTAGCAGTGTTAAGCATTTATGTCTACGATGGAAGCGGGATAGCGGTATAGCAGCAACCTCGCTGGTTTTTTAAAGACCCCAAAATCTGTTTTTCACATTTCCGTCAGTCTTATCTCCTACTTGTAAACCGGGATGATAGATGACTCCTTAATTGAGACGTCAGCACCAACTGCGCTTTAATTTCTTTAGATCGTATCTATTGTTAGAAAGAATAACGAAACTTCACTAGCACTCTCGCGAAAAAAAGAGATTAGTCACTGCCTAAGAAATAATGGCCTTTGTAAATACGTGTTAGCATAGTTGTTCTAACTAGCTTAAGTTTCGAAGCAAAATGACATGCAAAGCGAGGCAGCGTAGATTTAATTGTCGCGTATTGCAACTTAGCAAACTGTTGCACGACATGCTAGTGATAGCTTTATGCATTAGTTACAGATATAATGTATTCCTTCCATTAATTATTATAGTATATGTACGGTCGTAAACATAAATTTTAGCCATTTGATGATGTTAAATATCTAGCTGAATCCAGTTACGGGCCACGTTAATGAAAAAACATAAGACTAAGTAATGAGTGTCGAGGAAGCAAAATATGTATGTCAGGATCGTAGCAGGTGGAAACAAACAGTCTTTGCTTACCCCACCGTTGGGAAAGAAGCGGTCTTGTATAAATAAATACTTACGTAGGTATGTTACTGAATATACTCGTGCTTGAGTACTGCACTTACTATTTTGAGCCGTTCGTTCAATTCCTCGTTCATCTAGTTTGTTTCCGTTGGTCCATTTCCAGGTTCATCAATTTTAACCCTTTGCTATGACCCAGGGTCGACGGATCTCCGTGGCGCGTTGTTTAGTTGCTTTGTGCCTTAACGCAGCTAAGTAACCTATGTTTTTTTTAAGTTTAGACACAATTAAGTAAGTTAAGTTTGGACACTAAGGGCCTGTTTCGCCACTTTAGACTGGTCGACTAACTTTAAGTGTTCGATAAAAGTAATGCCGTCTTTGCTTATTCGGTCAAAACAAATAGAGATGGCATCATTGATACCCGAAAAGTGGTGAATCAGGCCCTAAATCACAGAAACACTGATGAACGGGGATATAGACGAAGGATTATGAGACAATCAGGGAAACAGATCTAACCGTGTTTCTGGTAACCGTTTCAAGCCCTGACGGAGACTGCTTTCTCTTCAACTAGCCATTACCCGCGGGTAATGCCGCGGCAGTCGAATTGAAATTCTGGGATTTTACTAAATTGCCACGGGCATTCCCAAATAGGTATTACTTTGTGGACTTCATTTACGTTAAGGGACTAAGACCCGTGCAAAAATTCATGTCTCAGAGATTACATTTTGGGGATTTACAGTCCGTGGGAATATTTACCATTTCGTAACACAGTCCGCTCATATTTTTCAATCGATTCTAGAGAAATTTTGTTACCAGGTTTGATAATTATATAGAATTTATTGCATGGACACACAACATGGAGGTTTTTTCATGAGGTCTACAGCCTGCAGCTCACATCACAAAGCTACTAGTAATTACATATTATGTTCAACTATTCCAAGTACGTGGGACGCTCGTTTCATCTAAAATTTCCTGGTCCGTGGCTATTAACGTCGATGTCCCCAAAAAAGGTTCTTTTCAAAGATCGCGATAAATAAAAATCTCGGTTTCTGACCAAGCAGCGAATATAACCAGCGTTCCGTTCAGATTTATTGCCCATAAACCGTTTCAACAAGCAGTAAGGGCCACGACTTACGACTTATTACCACTGTGGTATCGTAAAACAGCCCCGTATGAAGCCATATTGCTACGCATGATGAACGTTGATTTTACTTCTTGCATTTCATACGGCGTTAAGTAGGTGAAGTTTGACAGTGATTCATCTAGGGGAGGGGGGCCCAAAGCGGGCATAGTGCCCAAAGCGAGCATTGGCGCTCATTTTGAAAATATAAGGACAATGGCGGCGTGACTGCGTGGCGATATCCGCCCCGCCCCGCTCCACCTGCTGCAGGCGCCCACTGCCGCTGTTACCGACCGTGCGCGTGTAGTGCCAAAAATTACGATTTGATCAGTCCAGATATGAAAAATACAAGGTATGTATCGAGTGTTTTGCGGATTTGTGAGGACGTTGCTGAAAAACGTTAATTGTAATATGTATTGACAGTTATTTAGCTTTGTTTTGGTAAAATGTTCTTGAATGTGCGCGAAATATTTGAAGATAGGCTCGAGTACAATGTGGATTTGGTCGAAAAGGCAAAGCGGGCAGGGCAAAGTGAGCATATGCCTACTTTGCCCGTTAGGCATATTAAAGCGATTTATTTGTTTTTGTGTTTATTAAACGCTTTTCTTTGCTTTATTTGTTTTAGATGATCAATAATTATAAAAGAAAAACTGAACAAGGTGCTTGAGATGAAGAGTTAATGTCAAAAGCAAAGGCTACCATTTTTTGTTAAATTTGTTATGTTTTGACTCTGATTAAAGTCTACATCTAATCACTGGAGTATTATTGATGTGATCGACGTAGTTTTTGTCCTTATCTCCATATAAATATTTTATAGTTATTGCATTAATAAAGGGTGCTCGCATTGCCCAAAAGCGGTGCCCGCTTTGGGCTCCGCCTCGGGCAAAGCGAGCAAAAGTAAAGTTTTCGTAATTTGTTATTTTTATTAGTTTTTCTAAACTTTGCAGAATATTGAAATATGTATAATTAAACTACGATAACTTCAGCTTTAAATAGCATTTAAAGTTAAGTGATACTGATATTTTCTTCATACTTTTTTCTCAGTTCCTCTAAAGGTGCTCACTTTGGGCCCCCCTCCCCTACGTATTGGAAACAGCGGAGAGATACGTTTGTTTTATAACAGTTACGTTCAACCTTTCGGCTTCAGTATCAGATCAGTTCGAAAGAATCAGTAACTAAAAGCTTCTTTTTAGTCTTTAGCTTACTTAGCTTTGACGAGTTCCAGTCATCAACGGTCTTCTTCATCAGGTCCAGTTTACCAAATGATACTTACTGAATGTAAATGCTTATCCTTAATGTTAAAAATGCTAAAACCGCCATAGGTGTGCCTATAAAATTTGAGGTTTGCCCTTGATTTCCCATAGGATCCCATTATGAGATCTTGACTTGGTGACAATGGGACCACAATTGGTGACACAAAAGGTGACAAAAGGGATATAATTCGAATTATGAAAATCGGTCCACAATAAAATTGACTGAGTAATCTGTGAACATACATAAAAAAATACAAACATTGGAACATAGAACCTCCTCCTTTTTTGAAGTCGGTTAAAAACTAACTACCAACGCTCGTATTAGTATATAGGTACCTATTAGGCAACCAAGTAGGTATTCCCTTGACTTGTCTAAAAACGTTTTGCATAATTTCACTTTGTCTAACAACTTTTAATATAATGAATAGTTTGTCTAAAGTCAATTTGTATAATTTCATTATACATAATTTTTATTTTGTCGAATTTTCATTTTAACTAAATTATCATTTGCATAACTCTTGTTTAGTCGCATATTATTTTATCGAAAACCCACATTGTCGATTGTCATTTTAACTAATCATCATGTAGCCGAATAACGTTTTAACTAAATATGATTTTGCATAACTCTTGCTTTGTCGAATATTATTTTATCGAAAACTCACTTTGTCGATTCTTATTTTAACTAATCATCATGTAGCCGAATAACTTTTTAACGAATCCAAATATTCTTCTAACTCCTTATTAGGTTCAAGCAAATAACAATGCCGCAGCAAATAACAAGGCAGCGGCCGGCGAAGCGCCAGAATCGACTTTATTTTATAGAACTAAACTTTTTAGAATTAACTAATGTTATCGCAATGTATTAGGATTAACCGAGATTAGGACAAATGAAATTATGCGATATGTATGTTAGACAAAATATAATTATGTCAATCGAACTTTAAACAAAATAAGTTTATACAAAATGAAGTTTATGTGACATGTACGTTAGACAAAACATAATTATGTCAGTCAAACATTATATTAAATGAGTTTATGTAAAATGAAAATTAGGTAATTTAAAATGAGGCAAAACAAAATTATGTAAAGTAAGTTGTATATAAAATGACTTTCATTGAAATGAAAATTAGGTAAAATGAAACATTAGGTTAAGTAATATTAGTTTATCTAACATTAGGCAAAGTGAAAATAGGCAAAAAGTTGTTATGCAAAACAAGGTACAACCAACCAAGTAATTATCACGGAAGATAAGAGTTGGATTCCCGGCGGCAGCCCTAGCATTGTTTTCCAGGTTTACACTATGGACAGAGTGGAGATGATCGTCTGTTGAATATTGGTTGTAAACCTCTATGACAATTTTCTTGAGAAAATAGTGTGTTGGTTTCCTCTTCGCCGCAGTGGTAGAGTTTGGAGTTCGTAATTGGCATTAGGCACCATTTAGACTTTTTTTTTATGCGACTGGATGGAAAACGAGCAAGTGGGTCTCCTGATGGTAAGAGATCACCACCGCCCATAAACATCTACAACACTAGGGGTATTGCAAATGCGTTGCCAACCTAGAGGCCTAAGACTATACGAAAACTTGCGTGCAAGTTTCACTACATTGAGGTATTTGTTTGACTAACTGAATTTATAGTCCTGCAATAGTCTACGATGTAATGCATGTTCTTGAATGGTCTAAATGGGGCTTTAGAGCATTGTTGCCAACTCTCACTTTAGATCCTTAGTCTTAGACTTAGGATCGTGCCATGCGTGGCAAGAAATATGTCCGGTTATATTCCTAAATCGGGAACGACACGGCCGGCACTAACGTCAAAAAAATGTAAAGCAATCCAGTCGGAACGAAGTTGTTACCTTTGGCACCCTATTTCATAAAAAAAAACTATAATTAATAAGTCTTTGGTAAAAATTTCATTTTTTTTAATAAAAGATTTTTTAATAAAAGATTTTTGGCTGACTGTACTTTTTGTCGCCTGTACTTCTATTGTCTCGCAAATTACATTTGCATACCAAATTTTAAATAGATTCCATTAACTGTTGAAGAGTTCCGTCCTGCGGAGACGGTCTTGGCCGGACTACCAGGATGTCTCTACCAGATTTGTATTGTCACGCAATTTACGTTAGTAGGTTTGCCGAATTTCAAGACAATCCGACTACTAGAAGTGGGTCAAATTTGACTTGCAAGTTTTGACCCGCACATACAAGATACATTGCAAGTTAAATATAAAACAAAAGCTTTTATAAATGCTTGACAACAGCATAATAATCTCGCTGCACTATTAAAACGGTTTATGCCAGCAAACAGTGATTGCAATAGTGTAAAAGTTTTAATTAAAAACTGAGTAATTTTATTGCTTTTGCAACTGTATCAAATTCACTGTTACTCTAACATTTGTGTTCTCATACTAACCTATTCGTAGCATGTACATATTGTACGCGGTGAAGTACCCGCGGTTGCAAAACAAAGCCAAACTCGAAGTTATAACCGTTTATCCGACTTTGAATTTCTAGCAAAGCGAGGCTTGTATAAATCAACGTTTATAAACATAATTGGAGACAAATTTAGGCGTATCTTGCGGTTGTCGGAATATCATGTCCGTTGTATAGATTTAAGTTCCAATTACTGCTTGTAACAACCCTCCATACTCAAGGAACTAGTTATATAGACACAAAGATAACAAGACTTTTGAGAACGTTTTGCAGTTTCTGTAAACACAATACACACACAAATCCAGCGTACATTTAGAGTTCTATTTATATTGCAAAATTAAACATAATATTGGTATAAATTAATTATGAGTTCATGGTATTTGTTTTATTCATGTTTCACCATCACATCTCCATCTCGGTAGCGCGAGTAGAAAACTTTACGAGTATGCGAAGGCGTTTATAAAATAAATATTGTACTGTGACTATAGGCACTCTTTTGAGTGTTAATTGACGTATCCGTGAAATTTTTAAATCAAGAAGGTTCTAACGGTTGGTAAGAGGAATTTACTTCCCTTTTCTTAGGAAAAATATAATTAAGAAACTTTAATTGTGTATCCAATTTCTTCAAGCTCAAATTGATGGGTATCGAAGCTAGTAAAAACTTTTATTACTGAGAAATTGGCTCCATCAGCCGGTGCTTTATATCCTTATGAATGGCTTCATAAAAGAGAACTGCTACTTAAGCCTTCAAATAGACTTTCATTTTACGATTTTGGACAGACCACACGAATTCTGCGTTAATTATATTTTAACAACCCATTAGTTTTGCAAAAGTTTAGTAACTTTTACGCTTAAATCACTAAGTTATGTAAATAGGTAATGGAGGAAATGATGTGATTAATAATACTTTATTTTTATACTATATTATTATATTATATTATTATATAATATAATATTATACTATATAATAATACTATATTATTATAGCTTAGTAAAAATAAGGAGTAAGGTATGGAGGGGGGGAGGGGGAGGAGTAAGGGGTAAGGGGTTTAATAGGTTTTCGCAAGCAAATAGCTTTTCAATGTGGTGTTTTTTTTTGATAAATGTAATGTAACAAAATTGCTATATCGATACTTACAAATAAAAGTAGCTGGTAGGTAAGTTAGGCATCTTTTATTATGTGTAAAAGGAGTACTTAACGTATCTGAATGCCTGACAGACAACGCATAGCCGGAACCATTGGAGCTAGAGAAACTTGAGAATAGTAGAAGCGCCGTATACGAAGGGATATACCGAAATTTGTACGAAATAGTTTGGTAGCCAATTTTTTAATCTTCTACGTAATTGTTGGCATGGGATAAGCTGATATAAGACTAAAAAGGTAAAATATAATTCAATAATTGTCAAGATAAAAAAGTTGCCTCCGAAATGTGCCGAAAACAACCACAGCCACCCAATCTCTTTACGATGGGCTTTCATTTTTTCACTTTAGATGCTCAAACTGTCAGTAAAATTATGGGCCCCCAAAACACGTTTAACGTAATGTAAATTGAAGTCCTCAAAGTGCCATAATCGCAGAACAGTTGTAAAATTTTATCTCAAACTCCGGACAAGTTGAGTGCAATAAATTTTAGAGTCGGACTCTCAAATTTATTACATCTAGGGTTTATTTGGATCAATTACGGTCAGATAACTGGTTGTCCGGAAACGAATATTTTACTGATTTTGAATAGGAAGGACGTAAATTGAGGACAGTATATAATTTGAGTGAACTAATACTCGGTAGGTACGTACGTAATACATACATATATTCAAATTCTGTTCAACGATTTTGCTTTTTTACATTTGAAACTTGCATTTATTTAGGTTTTATTTGCATTATATAGTTATTATAATAGCCAATAATAGTTTCCTTTAACCATGAGAAAATAAAAGCGATGAAACCAATTCCTTGCTTTTTGGCAAGACTTTGATTTCATAAAGTTTAATATTTTGTGCTTTTGTTGTAGGTACAATTTTGTTTATGGATCTCAATAACGAAATCTAAATGTGGTATTTATCTAATGTAAGGCCTGATAGCCAAATCCGCAGAACAATATCCATTTTACAAGCACAATACTCATTCAAATCGTCGTATTTTTTCAGCAAAAACCAACGTTCGAGAATGTTATATATGGACAGGGGCAATATTTTATTTACACTCGAAAACACAGAACATCGACCCGTTTCATTACTCTCCGAGCTTGCCGCATTAAGCGTATGAGGATTACATAAACAATAGCTTCTGCCTGCGGCTTCGTTCGCGTAGACTTAGAATATAAAATGCTTTTTTTGAAATATAACAGTTTTTTTTCACAGGTTTATAAGCTATATGTTTCGACTTTCAGTGTACCTAGGTAGAAGCTGTCGGTAAATATGTTGAATTTACTGGAGGATTTTATAATTTAAAGAACCATTTACTCACTTGCGTTTATTCCGCCATTACAGAGGCCAAAAACATTGAGGAAAAAGGTTGGCAGTAGTGTCAATTAAGATTTAATAATAATAAGAGAAAGAAAAAAACCTTGTTTTTCATTCATTAATTAAATTAAAAATGAACTATGAAATAGTAGAACCTATAAAATTTATCAATATTAGGTAATTTCGGCATAGCGTCAGACAATTGTTTTTTCCCAAGGTTTGGACCTTTATTTTTAACACGTAACTAATTTTATTAGATTGCCGTTTTCTCAGGTAATGGAAGCTTCGATTTATAATTTTTCAAAAGCAGTTACGATCTTTCCGTCACTTTGACTGTTTCAGTCAAACAATTTTGCTAACGCTGGTTGCTTCGGTAACGCTACTTGGGCTATTAAATACATCTCAATACCTTCTACAACATCCATCATAGACATTTTTCTGTGGGTGTTTGAGGTCTCTTGCGCGCAACAGTCGTGAACCACTTGTCCGCTATAGATCTTCGGCTGATTCTCGAAGCCCCCAGAAGTATGGCTTAGAAACTCATCATCATCGAAGTTACGTTGAGATACCTCAACCTCTACCACGCCACTTCCGCTCATGGATGACGATAGCGAAGCAAAACTTCGCTCGCTCATCCCGATTCTAAATGCGTGAAATAAACTTGAGATTAGAAATTTCGGCTCACTTCGCCACCTTAACAATTTCCTTCTGAAATGGTTGCCATTTCAGCTCACAGAGTTCATACCACAGAATATGTATTTAATATTCCCGTAATTAAACACTATTTATCGTTTGATTCATTTCCGTTCCAGAATGAATGTTTGCAGGCAAACATCTATGTTGACTTGGTATCAACCTAAATTAATATCTCCCGGGGCCAGCATTTGATTACTTAATGTAGATGTCGGCGGCCGATCGTAAAATCCGCCAGATCACGAAATTCCTAGGCATATCATGAAACGCCGCCATTTCATGATATGCCTAAAAGTTGACCAGGCATATCACGATGTGCCTGAGAAACAATACGGCAGATCGATTAGAGCAATGCATTCGTCGATATTCCTAGCTCTATACCGGGCACATCGTAAAATAGTTTCTTTTTTGGCCACTGGTGGCGCTGCGTATGCTATGGCGGCCATTATCAGCTGACCGGTCGTGTCTGTTTTCAGCGCGTAAATAAATGATGGCGTAAGTATTTTAGAGGTTAGTTGAGGTTAGTATTTTGTTGATAAGTAAATAAAGTATTCACTAGTTGTTATTTATCTATAAAGAAATATGATTAATATAGTAATTTCTTAAATTTATACTTTTGCGTTCTCGATTTATACTGAGCGGCAATTTTATTACTCGTAGGTACTTATAGTACCTAAACGATTACTTACCAAATTGACTGCAATTGTAAACGCATTCGACGATATTCCTAGCTTTATACCGGGCATATCGTGATATGCTGAAAAAAATAAAAAAATAGGTACGACGAGCGAAGCGAGGAGTGGTTAGTATGAATTGTGACTACTACGCACGAGCCGAGCGAGCGAAGCGAGCGTGCCGCGGCAGCGGCCGGCGAAGTGCCAGAAACGATTTGCCGGCATTTCATGATATGCCTAGGTATATGCTATGTATTATAACAATAGTTAAGAAAAGCGATAGGTCACAGGACTGGATGAATAGGACCCTGTCAAAAATGTTAGACAAAAAAGATGAGTTATTTAGAAGATGGAAAGGTAACCCGCGCAATAACTGCCTTAGGTTGGAGTATACAAAATGGAGGAATAAAACGAATAAAATGATAATTAGTACTAAAAATAATTTTAGGAAGAAAAAAATAGAAGACTGTAAATGGGACTTTAGGAAAATATGGGAAAACGTCAATAATTGGCTAGGAAGGAAGAAGAGTGGCCTCGATGAAACAATAACAAAATATTTAGGAAAAACAGCAGAACTTCAAAACATTTGTAATAATTTTGCCGATACTTTTACTCAAGAAATTGAAAAAATAAAACATAAATGTAACATTAAATTCTTAGAAAAATCAACCTATATACGGGAATTGAATAAGTCTATACTTTTTAGAACAGTTAGTGCACTAGACGTAATTAAAGTTATAAATCAAATGAATGAAAAAAAATCACCGGGCATAGATGGAATAAGAGTTAAGGATATTAAGGATTTCAAGGCTGAAATTAGCCCTATAATAGCTCATCTCATAAACTTATGTGTTAAAAAAGGGTGTTATCCAGATAAATTAAAAATATCTTTAATCAGACCACTATATAAACAATCCAGCCATTTGGAGTACACCAACTATAGACCAATAGCCATTCTATCGAGCATTAATAAACTGGTGGAGAAGGTAGTTATTGCGCAGGTGTCCAAATTCCTATCGCAGGCCGATGTAATCAACCCGGCCCAGCATGGTTTTCAATGCGGTAAAGGCACTCACACGGCACTCCTTGAATTTACGGATAAAATAAATACGGAACTCGATAAAAAACAACATGTAATTGCTTTGTTTATAGATTTTAAGAAAGCCTTTGAAACTCTAGATCACGACACATTGCTTAGAGCCATGTCAGAGTGCGGAATAAGGGGGCCCGTTAATCGATGGTTCGAAGCATACTTATCAGACAGAAAAATAAAAGTCAAAGTTAACAATGTAATCAGCACCGAGAAACGGGTATCTCTTGGCGTGCCAACTGGCTCCGTATACGGGCCCGTTGGATATATAATGCATGTAAATAGTGTCACTAATGTAGTAAAAAACTGTACAACATATATGTATGCGGACGACACGTGCCTTGTATTTTCGGGAATCGACCCAGTTCAAATCCAGAAATGTATTCAGGACGATTTTGACAATATCGTACGCTGGTCGCACGATAATGGCATTATATTGAATTTAACTAAAACTAAGTATGTACATATTAGGTCGCCAATGAGTAAAGCTAAAGACATCCCAGTCTGTATAGTGGGTCATACGTATGATTGCTTGCATCAGCAGAGTCAAAACTGTAAATGTGTACAAATAGAAAAAGTTGCGTGTGTAAAGTACTTGGGTTTATCTATTGACCAAGACAAGAACTGGAAATCTCACATAAAAAATGTATGTGCAAAGCTTCGAATATTGTTAACCCAATTTAATAACCTCAAGTACAGTGTAAGTAGGTCAGTTTTGTTTTGTGTGTATCATGCATTGGTGGAGCCTGTGTTCAGTTACGGCCTGAGTAGCTACGGGAGATCGTTTCCTACCCACTTAAATGAAATAAAACGATTGCAAACAAGATTCCTAAAATGCCTTGCGACCGAAAAACAGAAAAATGATTGCCACGGAGAATATGATACATTATATAAAGTTTGTAGAATAATGCCTATTGATAAGAAAATTAAATATATTCTGGCAACGGAGTACTTTGAGAAATCAGATGTTGTGTTGAAAAGGACCCGTACCTACTCAAGTCGTCCTAAAATGATTAAACCATATGTTACGCCGAGCGTCACCAACTATTATGGTCGTAGAACTAGTAGTTACCTGATTCCTCAAATTTACAATGAACTACCGAGTGAACTCATTAGAGATATGGAAAAAACAAAAAAACATATATTTAAGTTAAAATTGAAAAAATTCCTTATAGATAATTAAAATACTAATTATTTAATGATAAGTCGTGGTCTAATGGCATGCTTTGTAATTAAAATGTCTGGTTTTTCTATTAGTATAAAAATAAGTCATAAAATAACACTAACCATACCATAGCAAGTCTTAATACTAACTATACTATGTTAAGCGTTACTTGTAATTTGTAATTTTATAAACCAAGAGCTAAAGTGCCGACAAACTGCTCTGTAGTTTGACACAACAAATGTAATTTAAAAATGTAACTTTTAACAGAAATAAACGTTTCTATCTATCTATCTATTTCATGATCTGCCTAAACTAGCCAAATCATGAAATGGCGGCGTTTCATGATATGCCTAGGAATTTCATGATCTGCCTACACGTCACCAGGCAAATCGTCAAACGGTGAGTTTTGAACGATATGGCGGATATCCCTTAGCCAATTCATGAAATGGCGCCATTTCACGATATGCCTAGGAATTTCGTGATCTGGCGGATTTTATGATCGGTCGCCGACACAAGTACGTATTGAATACGCCTATATATGCCTAGGAATTTCATGATCTGCCTAGGAATTTCACGATCAGCCTAGGAATTTCATGATCTGCCTAGGAATTTCATGATCTGCCTAAACGTCACTAGGAAAATCGTTAAACGGTGGGTTTTGAACGATATGGCGGATGTCCCTTAGCCAATTCATGAAATGGCGGCGTTTCATGATATGCCTAGGAATTTCGTGATCTGGCGGATTTTACGATCGGCCGCCGACATAGACATTGTAATATAAATAGCGTAGACTAAGGTCAGGATTATGAATGACTCCAAAGTTGTGAAAATAAATTATTATTTTCACAATTAGTTTTAAGAGACTTGTTTTAATGTTCAAATACAACCTAGACTTGAGCGATGCAGTCCTTATTAAAGTAAGAGCCTAGCCTACTAAGTAAATAGCAAGTGAACCATTATCATAAATGCCCAACGTTTTAAAGTTGTATCTGAGTAGGACTACAAAAGGAGCGCCGGACTAAGGTTCTGCCCAATTTACAGATTCAATTACGTAAGCCATTCTCTTCTATATTTTATTTAGGAAAGCGAGCTTAGAAACTCCAGAGGCTGAGGCCACAAAGGCCTGATGCTAAGGCGAAATTACACGGCACAATATAGAACGATTGCATTAACAAATTAAGATAACTGGCAGAATGGCTCAGCAGTTTGTTGAATTCCCTTCTGTTAAGGGTGATTAAGAGGTAGTGGGGTAGTAAATGGTTTTTGAATTTTTTAGTGGCGTTCCGATTGAAAGTAAAATATTTTGTTGCATTTTTTAAACATAATTTTAATTAAGTGAGTAGGTCGATGATAGCGATTAAAATAAACAGCAGCGTAACTTTTTACTAAAGACTTCCTTCATACAGACATTTAGGTAGGTTTAGGTGAATCCTAAATACGAGTATGTATGAATGTGAAAGTTTGGATATTTGTTACCCTATCATGCAATGGTTCAAGAAAATTAAGCGATATATTATATCCTACACACATAGTTTAACATAGAATAACATACGTGTTACTTTTTACTGCGGATAATTAGGTACGTACTTTCGCCGAGATAGCGATAGACATATTCTTTGTAGACAAAGTCTCGTGTGACAGTTAGTAAAAAAAAAAGTTTATCGTGTTTAGAAGATAAATTCGGTCAGTGATAGAAAGTCATTAAGGAATATAACGCTACATAGAAGTCAAAAGAGCCAAGATTCCAAGTAATAGTAGTAGTAGTATTGTAGCTAAGGTCAAGCTGTCTGATGATGAGCCGGTGTCTTCCAAGAGTTAGGTTATCCTGATTAAGAGCCTCGTGTGTGGCCATAGAGTTGTTGTCAATTAGGACACATAAAATAACTGAGTGCGGTAGGGTTAGTCCTGCTCGCGTCTCTCGAATAATTCTGTTTTGGGATATCTGCTAGGTATATTTTCTGTGTAGCCAGCATCGAAAACAAGAATGGCCTCTTTCGCACCTTTTCCGCGGTATAAATCAGGAAGACAAAGCCTGTGCCCGTAAAAGCTTTTACTAAATATGCAGGTCGCGTCCCTTGTAAAGCAGGTTAGGGTCTGATAAACTAATCAAATTCATTAGGGAACTTCCGGGACTTTACTGCGATGATGCAAGTGAAGTGCAAAATGTAAACAAAGGGATTCAAGGAATAGCGTTGACCCAGTTTTAAGAGAGGTAAACAAATTGAATTCGAATGATTGTGATAAAAACGGAGACTCATTAACTTAAAAAGCCACAACCGAAAAAAGATTTTTTATTCATTTACAGTGAAGTAATGACGTACGTGTCACGTTGGAATTTTTATTGTCATAATATTATAATTTCAGAGTACAGTTAAAAACTGGCTCGTTCTCGTTCTGCATTAGGTACGCAGTTCTAACCTAACCTCAGTACTGTACTGGCAGCAGTTCGTTTTTTCTCAGGGTCGCAGTTCTAACCTAACCTCAGTACTGTACTGGCAGCAGTTCGTTTTTTCTCAGGGTCGCAGTTCTAACCTAAATTAATAAGGTATTAGGAGGGTGCGAAGTACTAGGTGGGGGTAATGAAATCTGTCGCAGCGCTCATAGTGGCCAAAAGAAGAAATAATCTAGGCTCTGTCATCTGTCATATTCATATGAATCTGTCATTAACAAAGCAATTTGTATAAACTTTAACTACCTAATTTCAGTAATAGATATTTGTGTTATGATGCGAGTTTGAATTATTGAACACTGTCCCTGTTTTGTTCTTAATTCCTCTACATCCCGGACATGTCCAGCGACAATTTTCCTTACGAAATGGTTTATGGTTGAAATTTTATATTGAGTGATACTCACAAAACCGGTCTTCAAAATGATACATATGTTGACTTGAAAACGATATTTAATTTATTAATAGCGATTTAAGGACAATTACATAATTTTACTATTATTCAAAGAAACCAATAAGATAGCTTTATCTTTTCCCTCTACAGTATAAGTACAACTAAAGATGAAGTAAACAAACCCTGATATAACGAAAATAAAACACACTTTTTGAATAAATTTCACTTACCTCATTTATTTTAATGACCAAAAATGAATTCACAACCATTTGTCCACCGAAATCACGGTATCACAGTAATTTTGTATTATTTAATACGTGATAGGTTTGATTTTTGTATGTCGCGATGAAATTTCAAAATGTCAGAGCATCAGAACCAAAAAATTGGGGACGCTAGGTGGCGCTGATGTCGTGCACAGAGCCAATACATACAGCGGCCGTATGGTCGCGATCGCAATCACCATCTCTATCTACCCTCGTCTTATACCGTGTGACAGAAAGAACTGGTGAAAATTATTGTGATTCCAAGTGTGTTAGGCAATAAGGCCTCAGTTTTTACCCCCGACACAAAAATAGGGGTTTTGTAGGTTTGACCGCTATGTCTCTGTGTGTCGGTCTATGTGTCTATCTGTGGCACCGTAGCTCTTAAACGGGTGAATAAATTGATTGAGGGATTTGAATACAGTTATTATATTTGCAAGCAGGTTTTCTAGGTTTTTGAGATATTGAACTTTGAAGTGACGATGTTGGGGGTTTTTTTCCAACTTTTTGTTACATTATAGATGGAGATGTGAAAAGTAAGACGTCGATTTTAGAAAGAAATACAGACGATATCATTTATATTACTATTACTATTAGTTCTGTACCTACTTATAAATGTAATGTTGTGTCTATAATGCAAACATTCTTATCTGCATAGTAATAAAATGACCCTGCACTAAGCGTTTCGTTGGATCATTATGACATGCGGGATGATTAAGTTACTTCCAAAGATACTTGTCATAAACACATAACTAATATCTAATTACCTCACTTACGATATAACAGACAATAATGTCCTATTATGAATATGTGATAAGCCCGCGATTAAATTAAAAATAGCTCATTTGATAATTAAAAATACGTCTTACGTAATAGTTTCATGACATTTGACTGTGAATAACTTTACACTATCGTTGATATCAAAGGTTAAGTGGAAAAGATCCTAATAATGGAGTTCGCCTTTGTACATCTTTTTCCTTTGTCAACTGCTATTTTCATGTGCTTTATTACAGTCAAGAGCATAAATATATATATGTTACCAAGACGTCAAAAATATCTAGGTACACACCTTTATGCCACTAAACATAAGGTCGATGAAAACTTATATAGGTAAGTAAGATTGGACTCTATGGCTGTATAGATATTTTTTGATGTCCTTGACTGTACAATAAACAGTTACCTGCACAATATAATACAGCATCAAATTACATGTACTGAACCCTCGATGTATGCGCGTGTCCTTCTCGAGCTTGGCCAGTTTTTAAATTTATTCCACTATTAGTTTCCTTATCATCGTACGAGTAAGACGTCCATTGTAATAGGCTTCCCATTTACACTATAAGTTTCTTCTTCTTCTCAGTCGTACACTCCTGACGGAGTGGTCGTAGTTATGGATTGTCTTGTAGATTGGCTGCGGCTTTTGCGAGACTTCTCCATCTCTCTCTGTTTGTGGCACTGCGCGCACACTCAGTAAGGGACCAATTTGTGGAAGATTTAATGGAGTCTGTCCATCTTGTGGGAGATCGGCCGCGAGAACGTTGCCCCTCTACTCTCCCCTGAACCACCAATCGCTCCAAAGAGCTATTACTATTAGTTTAGATCCTCCTAAAGTTTTTATTGTTATTTGTTTGCAGTACAAATCTAGTAGCTTTTTCTCTTTTACAGACTGATAGCTCATTGCGAAGTCAAAATATAGGGCTAGATCAAATCAGAGCCCAGACACAGATTTCACTCAAGCACGCAACAACACGCTAACTTCAGATAAGACCTCGATCACCAGTACTGGCGATATTGCTGTTACAAAAACTTTCCGCGTTAAGTGAACGATTATTACCTCACAGTACTTGGCAGAGCATTAGTTTGTGTTATCCGAGCATTATTGTTTCAGATATAATAAATGTTGCCTTGTATGTGCAAGCTGGTGTTGCTAACTTTTACTTTTGTAGTAGGAAATTGTTTCAACTGAGAAGAACATTTTGATCGTATTTTTTTAGTCTTGATTACTGATAACACTGGGTACCTCTGACCGGGTACCTCTAAATGGAAGGTTCGATTATACTCGCCTAATTGAGATAAATAATAATAATAACGAAATATCACATCACTTGATCGAGCCCCAAACTAAGCGAAGCTTGTACTATGGACACTAGGTAATGGAAAAAACTACTTACTTATATATGTATATAAACTAGCTTTTGCCCGCGGCTTCGCCCGCTTAGAATTCGGGTGATCCTTCGGGAACTGTATATTTTTTCGGGATAAAAAGTAGCCAATGTCACTCTGTGGTCCATAAAATATCACTATGCCAAAAATCACGTCGATCCGTTGCTCCGTTTCGACGTGAAAGACGGACAAACATACAAACGCAAAACACACACTTTAGCATTTATAATATTAGTATGGATGGATACATACTTAAATACATATTGAACATCCAAGACCCGAGTGAAAACATTCGTATTTGACATACAAATATCTGCCCCGGCCGGGAATCGAACCCGGAACCTCAAGCTTCGTAGCCAGGTTCTCTAACAACTTCGCCATTCGATCGTTTACGTTTGTTTTTAGCTTCTTTAAAAACACATGTCCAGTTTAATTTGTTCTTTTTCTCGTACAAATAATTTTCAATGTATACATTACTAAAAACGAAATTTACATCACATTAATAAAAGGTTAATTCTAAAGAGATGCCAAATGTCAAATCTCTACCTATAATACCTATGTCTGTACCTATCTGTGTGTGCATGTGTTCATTATGTAACAGTTATTGATAATAAACGATTCTCATTCTGATTCAAATTATTTAAAAGCCCCCGTACCAAGCAAATTTGGCCAATAATATCAGAAAAGATTCCTTGATTTTCCCTAGAATTACCTACTTACTTCCTGACTTTTTGACAATGTGACCTAATTGAAAACAATTTTAATTTATGTAAATAAGAGTTCGAGCTTTATGTAAAAGAGTGGAAAAAGCTTTGGAATCAACTTTCAACAATAAAAGTGAGAGTAAAAAGCGTTGCCACTTTGCAACGTTTTGAATGGTTTTTAACTCACTGAATTCCTTGCACTTTGCAAAACAAAGTAGCCGATGAAACTTTGTTTAACAAGCTGGTTTCAAGTTTAAAGTGCTGTGTAGTTTCGCAGATTATAAGGCAGCATTTATTAATTTCATCTTTCACATTTTTATAGTTCAATTTTTTTTCTAGTGACACAGATTCTGATAAATTGCGTGTTTAATTTGTTATATATAATTACCATCATAACTGGGTTAAGACTAAGAAGCACTGAACTTAGTTGTGTGTTATGATATTGACGAATGTTCAAGAATTATCAACCCCCAGCACTCCACATGTCTCGTTCTTGTCGTTGCGGAATACAGATAATGGTTTAGATAGGTAGTAGACTTACATAGTTTACGAGTTAACTTCGATTTTCGTAAAGCTTAGTTTAGACGTGTAAGATAAATCGTGCAAATTGTAATATATTGTATTATAACTTGAACGATTTGCATTGTAAAGCTAACGAGTATGCAGTGGTTAATCGAGGGCCGCAATGTAATGCGAATTCCACGATTTTTCTTGCAGGTTCAAACCGAGTTTAAGACCATGATCGTTAGTTGAAATAATCCTAAGTCTACACCGACCCTACCCTTGACCAAATAATCCCGTATTAACGTTTCTACACGTCAAATGTTATTATTATTACTAGCTTTTGCCCGCGGCTCCACGACGTTCCCTCGGGAACTGTGCATTTTTCCGAGATATAAAGTAGCCTATGTCACTCTCTGACCCATAAACTATCTCTATGCTAAAAATCACGTCGATCCGTCACTCCGTTTCGACGTGAAAGACGGACAAACATACAAACACAAAAACACACACTTTGGCATTTATAATATTAGTATAGATAGCGGGAAATAAAAAATAGTCAAATACCGTAATAGTTTTATTTTCACTCGATCAACAAAAACGCGATTAGTAAAATATCAATTTGTAATATTAGGGATACAAAGCAGCATGCTGATATACGATTGAAACATAATATGGGATTCGATTTCAATTATTTGTATTTACTGACAACGGTTGTTTTGTTTCAACAAGAGTCAGCTTATTTTAAAAGTGTAATCCATTTTTGTTATTTACAGTAGCATTGTACATTAAAAAGCTTTGTTGACTTTTATTTTGGAATAAGTGAATTGCACATTGTATAACAGTAAAATTTAAATGGCATTTCGGAAGGGTATACCGAAATGTCGTAGCAAAATATAGAATGGTCTCACATTGATTGTGACAGCGCTCTAGACGGCGTTTTCTACTCTGATGACGATTAATCTTAACTTCTAATAAGTACTTGTACCTATTCGGCAATTAAACGTCTCCAATTTGATTCCTACTATACAATTAGATCAGTAACTAAGTACTTAACTCATTAGTCCTCAATCCTTAGACGTGTAAGTGATTCGAGTAAGTACTCGTACCTAATGCTTGAAGGAGCAAGACGATCTTGATTATAATTTCTGAGAAATTTCTTGACGTCAAACAATTTATCAGTATTTTGTGTACTTAACTCTAAATAACATAAGTTCTTAAAGTAAATTGTTTTCCGGAAATTATAATAAATAGGATCCAATTTCTTTTTGTGAATTTTTTATTCATATTCCATTAAAATTGTAATTATTATTAGTTTTCTAAGACGCTGTCGTAACAACTGGTTGTTTTTAAGAAAATTACGTAAATCTACTTTGCTGGTCAAGAAAATTTTTTGTTGTCTTTATATTTTATATAAAATCTACCTATAAACTTTATAAATATATCTTGTTATAAAAATATGCGTACCCGTTTTAAGCTCTGTGATCAGAACTGATAGGCTAGCCCGAGAGGATGTTATTTTTAATATTTATATATAGTTTTCAAGTCGTGGTACCTAGCCTAGTGGTTTGGTCTTGGTCTATGACCTCCCAACTTCCCCCCGAGTAGAGGGCAGTGGGTTTGACCACTGGCTCCCACCTCTGAGGTTTTTAGAGTTTATGTGAGAAATCACGTTTGAAATTTGTAACGAGATTTACGATAGCGGAAAATATCTCATTCTAAGAGGCCTAATGACGTGCAGTGAAACGTATAGTCCGAGATGATGAATACCTAGTTGTTTTAAAATATGGAAATTATCATTTTGACCCAATAACGTTAGACGACGTCACACAAGTCCGTTAATTTATATGCTCACTGTAAATATGTACCGGTTGTTATATTATGACAGGCATATTATCTGACACGTTTAGCAGATCACTTATCTAAATGGGGATTAGGTAAAAGATTAACATTTTATTTGACCCCGAAGATTCGATGGAAGTCCTAGGATAAATAAGTCTTAGAAACTCTAGTGTCACTAGGTCCAAAAGGTTTTTTGTACATAAAGGGTGCAAATGGCATTTTTTACTGTCGCTTGTGTGTGTTGTGTTAGTTCCTTTAAAAAAAAAAATTGGTTCTGTAAGTAGGCGCTGAATTGGTCTCTTGGATGCCACTTTCTTATTTATCGGAAAACCATCATTGCCACGAAGAATGTGCTGCAAGAAACTTGGCGGAAAGTATTTTTTCAAAACGAAATATTTTATGATCGTACGAAATGCTCAGTAACTGTTGTTGCTATAAATTTTAATAGACGCAATAATTAAAAACATTTGAAATGCTTTTCCTACTAATTAAGTACACCAAAAAATCATGTCTAGTTTTTATACTGTGCGCATACTCGTAGTTACTGTGGACAATATCATAATGAGACGCGGCGAAGCTTGCCTGCTGCTTCAGCCTGCAAGGGACTGCGAAATTGTATGTCCTTTTAAATCCTTGTTGTGTATTAATTGTACAAGTTCAGTTTATTTGTACCAATACAAAGGTCCAATTATTAGGTAGATATGTTGCACAAGAGATAGCTCCTGACCTAAAACTCGGTTCATTTTCAATTTTGTTTATAATTTGAGTCGATAACATCCGACGTATATAAACTCTTGTGATAAAAGTAACGTGTCAGTCGCTTAGTGAAATTATTAGTGGTTCTTTTAGTTTAATAATTATAATAACACTTTTAAAATGATGATGTGGACGGTGTTTTGCTTATTTATGGTTTTCGCCGGGAGTGTCTTGGCAGAAGAAGGTAAGGAGTGTATTTAATGTCAGATTATTAATTTGTTTCGACGAACTGACGGAAATCCTGCGTTACAATAACAAGTCAAACTTTGATAAAAAAAGTCGTAGATAGTCGTGTTGGTAACTACATTTAATTATGTTCATAGTCTACAAATTATCTATCTTTCTGCTACTGTCTTGCCTATGTGTTTAATATAAATGTACCTATTGCGGTCCGAGTATTAATGACCATGCTGACACTCGAACTGCTATAGGCAGAAAATCGAAAAAAGGGGTGTTTGTAACGTTCCAATTTTATGCTGGGTCAGTGTCCAATTCGCAGCCGCAATGACACAATCTATCCTTCGTGTTGTCTTTGTCTATTTGCAATAATATTATTGTGTTTAGTGTTGTTGTGAATCACTGAGAAAAAAAGATAGCTGAACTAGTTTGGTTACTTGACGTTTAGTAAAAATTTACTAGTACGAAACCAAAATTATGCGAATATTGCAAAACTGGTTTTGTAAGACATCACCTAACATTTAGATACTAAGCTACTAGTAGGTCTTAGTTTTTTAGTCACTCAAGTTAGTTTACAAGCAACAATTTTTTTTGTAGCCGTTAGCAACTCCTTTTTTTGTAGTGTGTTTTTTCTTCCTTTCTACCTTTCAATTTTAACAATTTTTATAATCCTTTAATTTGATGGCTTTGGCTGTTTTTAGACGGACTCCTGGTGTCTTGCAACAGGGCCGATATTGAATGTCTCAGCAAATCAACAACGACATTTTTAGGAAGAACATATCAAGGTGACGTTCGATATGGCTTTGTACCTATAGATCCAGTGAACATACCTTCAAGAAACGTTGAATTTGAAGATAGCGTCGGAATTATTTATAAATATAAGGACGTAATCGTGAAAGGATTAAAACATCAAACCATTTCAGATTTTCAGTAAGTTTTAGTTGAACGTATTTTATTTTGCTAAGATTTGAAGTCCTTGTACATTGTAAGACAGGATTAACTGGAACATTAAATCAATATCCGTTGCCTAGTGTCCATAGTACAAGCTTTGCTTAGTTTGGGACTAGGTCAATTGGTGTCAAGTGTCGCGTGATATTTATTTATTTTTATTTAATATTTTTTAGAATGGATACTACTGCAAAATCAGTAGTTCTTACCACAAAAGCCGATTTGGACATCGCTGCTGACATCATCGTTGAGTTTCCAAAGAAAGCAAAGAGTTTTGCAGGATCAGTAACAGCGAAAGGAAGTAAGTACCTAGTAGTGACGATTGTTGTTATATATAAAGTTTTTGAACGCTTCCCACAACGTAATAGTACACAATTAAGTCCTTTACTAGACAACAGAAACCTTAATAATTTAGTCTATTAATAACTGGTGTTTTCCCGCTGCCTTGCACGTGTAAATCATTAAGGTCTCTGCCCACTACCCGTGTTATACTAATGACCGTAATAAGATCGTGTCAGGCCAAAATAAACGGCACTGCCATGTCATCGTTATAAATATCTCTTTCAATTAGAGGCAACCGACAGTATGTGTGAAGAGTGGCACAACTCAATGTCATTGATGCTTCTTACTGTCTTAAGCTTAGTGAATTCTTAGGTTGCGTTTCCACCAGAGATGTGCTAAGATGCGGTTGCGAGAAATGTGTTTGTCAAGAACCAATAGAACCTATCCTCGACCTCTGCTGATAATTCACGATCAGCGTAGCTCTGGCGGAAACAGCTCAGTGGAGCGAAGCTTTTGTATATATTTTTTATGTAATATGGGGCAAACGAGCAAACTGCTCGCTTGATAGCTCGCTGATCGCCTACTTGAGAAGCAAGGCTCGGATACCGGTCCAATTTCCAAACCGTTATTATGTACTTGGTGCAAAACCTTTTCATTTTGGTTTCGTTCGCGAAACCGTTATTTTTAAACCGGTTTTTAAGGGAACTTTTCCATAAAGTTCTTGTTAAATTAACCGATTTATTCCGGCGCAGGATAAACGTCACCGCCCGCTGCCGGCCGGCTAGCTGTCACTCGTCGAATAAACCGGTTTATTTAGGTTATAGTTAAGTTCTTAAAAACGCTCGCGTTCTTATGAAAGTTCAGAGTTAAACTGAAATAAACCGGTATTTACCGCTATTTTATAAACTTGTTGAGAAGAGCCCGCCACGCGGGCTTATTACGCATCCTCGCACCGCTCAGTTACCTCACAGTCCTCGCACGTTTCTGGTGGAAACCGTCACAACGTTCAGAATCCTCGCTACACATCCTCGCGTCGCTCATCTACCTAAACCTCATTTTTTACACAAAAATAGGCTTGCGTTTGAACACAATCACGCCTGATGGTAAGTGAAGATATGGACTAAGATGAACACGCTTGCCTAATAAGTACATGCCTGTTCACCCTAGATTTGAAGACGGCCAGATTGAGATCTCTGGTGTACCTACACGCAGCCTTAGAGGGACTAAATGTTTTCTTGTCTGTAATCAATACATTAACGAAACAAATTAAATTTTCAGGCGTATTGGGGACTGCAACATACAACTACGAGCTGAATACAAACGATAAAGGTGTCCGACACTTCGAGGTTGGCCCAGAAACTATTACATGTCAGGTTGTAACGACTCCAGTTACCCAAGCCAGCCCCGAGTTAGTCCAAACATTGTTACAAGGTATGTCTTCAACATTAAAATGTATTAATTTGACGACCGGATAGCCCAATGGATAAAGCACCTGACTACGAAGTTTGAGGTATGAAGTCGGGGCAGATATTTGTATGAGAAAACGTTCGAAAACCCCCGACTTTGTCACTTCAAAGTTTAATATCCCAAAAACGGCTGAACTAATTTTGATGAAACATGTCTAAGAACCATTGCTAGAAAACCTGCTTTCAAATAAAAAAAACCGCATTCAAATCAGTCCACCCGTTTACGGTGCCATAGACGGACACACAGACAGAAAGACACACATAGCGGCCAAACCTATAACACCCCTCTTTTTATGTTGGAGGTTAAAAATACGAATGTTTGTTCTCGGGTCTAGAATGTTTAATATGTATTTAAGTATGTAGGTCTCTATCTATTAAATTATGTTTATCCGTTGCCTACACAAGCTTTGCTTACACTGGTACTACTTATATTGGGACAAGGTCAATTCGGTGTCACGTGATAATAAATATCACAAATTAGACCCAAATAAATAAATTATATAAATAAATTATATATACATTATTTGGGTCAAATTTTTAGTGTAGCTTGTTGCCATGGTAGCGTGTCCTGAGTCATCTATTAAAAGTATTTTATGGGGTGCAAATCCAATAAAAGAAAGAAGTTAGAAGAAACGTAAGCCCATTTTTATAAAAAAAGTTGCAACAGTTTTGAGGCAATTTCTTCATTGCTAAACATGCTAATGGTATAAATTGCAAACATTTTTCTAACAAAGTGTATCATCACTGATGTCTCCTGAGTCACTGGACAGAATAACAAGATTAAAAAATTGATTAACCCATTTATTGATCCTTTAACAATCTCAGAATCGCTTTTTTTACATTTTATCAGAAATGATAGACTTGTATTAAAAAGTTAATAGGTACGAATTTTAAATATCAGTCGGAAAGTATCAAGAATATTTGACCTTTTTCAGATGACGACTTCAAGAAGCTATCTAAGCAAAAGATTGAAGAATTAAGAGCCAAGGCGTTCTGTGAATTAGTGAGAGAATCGTACAAATCTGTCATCCATAATATTAGAACGGCTGCAACACTGCTGCCTGCATCATCGTTCTTCAAAGACATCTAAGAGGACGTGTTGTCGGTTCATGATAGTTAAGGTTGCAAGTAAATAAAACGATCGATATGAATAACAATATTGCATCGATGTGGGTATCGATATTTTTTATCCGTCGCTTAAGAATATCGATGAAGAATTTAAATGCGGTTATCGATTATAAATTATTAATTTTTATTTTCAGAAATTTGCTAGAATTAGTTAAGTAGGCAGTAATTTAAGAGATTAAAAAGTACGTAAAGTAAGGTAGGTTATTATTAAATATAAATCTGATATATTTAAATTGACACGAAATTATTTTATTTTCTGCTATATAAATGGAACCTTAATTTTTTTTAACACTTATTTCCATGAATACCTGTTTAGAAAATGCTGCCGCAGTTTTTTTATATATTTTGATATCAGTACTTTTTTGCAATATATTTGCAGGTGGTAGGACCTTGTGCAAGGTCCGCTACCACCATCTTGCTCGCTAATCCTGCCGTGAAGCAGCAGTGCTTGCACTCTTGTGTTTTGGCGTGGAGAGTAAGACAACCGGTGAAATTGCTGGCACTTGAGGTATTCCATCTTAGGCCTCTAGGTTGGCAACGCATCTGCAGCCGCCCTGGTGTTGCAGGTGTCTATGGGTAGTGGTGATCTCTTACCATCAGGAGTCCCATTTGCTCGTTTGCCATAGAAGTCGAATAAAAAAAAAGTCAACGCAGTCATAATAATGTTAGCTGCGGATTGCATTACCTACATTGCGGCATTGGATGTTTTATAATTAACTCGTTAGCGTTGCCGCCCTGCAATGTAAAGCTACTTTTGCCTCACATTCGATCCGTAGATACTTTTGAGCCATTATTGAGTATGCATGTTTGTAGTATGTATGACTCGATGCGTTGAATCGTAAACAAAGAAAAGCAAGCCCCATTAGGAACTCAGAACCCGCCTGATTTAAGAAATGGGTAGGTGTATGTATTTAATTTAAAATACAAAAGCGTACCTAATAGCGAATAGCAAATGAGTTTAAAAAAACCGGCCAAGAGCGTGTCGGACACGCCCAAAATAGGGTTCCGTAGCCATTACGAAAAAATTAAGTCATATTTTTCTAAGGATTTCGTATTTTATACGGAATCTTCCAAGTTTAGGTATATTTTATACCTTACGCTGCTATTTACTCATAAACTAATAATAATTCTCAAGCAAACATAGCCGTTATAGTTTTCCTTGAAAGTTTGATATACTGACTACCATCTTGAATTTTTTCAAATTTTTCCACCCTCCGGTTTAGATTTTAGAGGGGGGGGGACGCTCGATTTTAATGAAAATTTGCACTTTAAAGTTGAATATTTCGCAAACGCTTTACTGAATCGAAAAATCGTTTTAGCAAACCCCTAATGGTTTCAAAATACCTATCCAACGATACCGCACACTATAGGGTTGGATGAGAAAAAAAAAATCACCGCCACTTTACGTCTATGGAAGGTACCCTAAAAAAAATTGTTTTTGAATTTTTAATTATACGATTTTGTCGGCATAGTTTACTTATATATCCGTGCAAAATTACAGCTTTCAAGCATTGATAGTCCCTGAGCAAAGCCGCGGACGGACAGACAGACAGACAGACAGACAGACATGGCGAAACTATAAGGGTTCCGTTTTTGCCATTTTGGCTCCGGAACCCTAAAAAGCTGTTTACTGCAAAAAGATCGTCAACGTAACGAAAATAAACGAATATTACGTTATTATATTGATTTCTATACGCTTAAAAATTCGCGTATAAAAATCAATATCAAATCAAGTTTAAAAGATATGCTGATAGTTGACAGACGGGTTCCATAGACCCTAAAATTGCCCGCGTTTCCGCCCCCAAAGGACAGGCTTGTGTACTTAAGTCCTAGTAATATTTACCTGTTTTATTTATACGTTGGCTTCAAATACTTCTAAAAGGAAAACGAGCACAAAAACGTAATAGGTGTTGCGAGGAAAAACGCTTATACCGGCCGGTTGATGGCGTTTCTAATGACCCGCACCTGAGGGCCACAATCATCTTAACATCTTGTTACTTTAACCGTATTCGATGTTATTTTACTGTAATATGTTTGTAAAAGCCAAGGAGATATTATCTGCTTCAGAGGTCTGATTTTAATAGAAAACTTGAACAATTTATATCAAATAATTTTAATAAAATAATATACAATGTCAAACGCAATTTACGAACTTTAAGAACGAGGGCCGTTGAATTGAAATCGCGGGATTAAAAAAAAAACACATTTAATTAAAAGCCACTATGCCAAATTTCGTGACTCTAAGCCCAATGGTTGTTATTTCGAGATTTAAACACTATCCTAGTCACACGGACTATCATGATAAAAAGTAGGTATATTATTAGTTTATTTCAGATGTCCAGCTATCTTCATACAAAATTTCATCCAAATCGGTCCAGCCGTTTTAGCGTGAAGGAGTAACAAAACTTTCGCGTTTACAATATATAAGTAAGTAGGATCAAGGCCCCAGAGTGAATCGCAACGTAACCAGGAGCAAATGCAGATGTTATATAAAAGTAGCACACAAATGATAAAATGCTCAGAGTTAGACGTGGTTAGTTTCTAAGCCAGAACCATTAAGCCACTGCGACTTTTGATAAATTCTTAGAAATAATTTATAACACTTAGGTACGCAAGAACTTAAATCACCTTCCTTACGAGCGCCTAAGGTACTTTCATAATATCTTTCTGCCTCAAATTTAGTGTCAAGACCGCGAGCGTATCTTTCCGTGGAATTAAACGTCGTCCAAGATTGACGACATGGCACATAAAAGCACCTTTTTCACGACTCCCTGTGATAGATTATGCCCTAGTTTATATGCCGCCCGTTGATGAGAGAACACTCGAGTGATTTTGACTAGCATTTTAGTGCGGGAAGTTGCCTTTGATGGTAAATGAGACAGAATACTAAGTTGCAGATACCCGCCCTTTCCTGATCACGCTTGTACAAGTCTCCGTGGAGGGTTCGCCACTTGTTTTATTACGCTCTTCACACGGGCTTGGCGTCGTTTCGTGGTTTAATACCGTACACTGTTTAGTTAGACCACTTTGAGATTTCCCATACTTACATGTATACCTAGCCAAAACTTATTTACTACCTCTACTAGTATTTCCCCTCAACTTCGCATGCGTAAATCGATAGATCCAGCAGTTGAATTGAAATTCCTGATAATACAAAATTTTATAGGAATTCCCCCAAATTACATTCAAGATTCTATCCCAATCTTGTGGAAATTTTGAGGTAAAAGTAATTTATGTGTTATTCCAGGCGCCATTTCACGATATGCCTAGAAATTTCGTGATCTGGCGGATTTTATGATCGGCTGCCGACAGACATAAAGCAACAAATCGTTCCGCTTCCTACGGTGGACGCTCACCTTTAGTAGGATTAGCTGCTGCCCACGAATTCGTTTGTCGTTTTTTTGATTTCTCAATCTCCATTTCTCCAACGAACATTCAAGCGAGAGCAGGATCTTCACCTTTAAGTAGGTAGTATTCCACGCGTTTCGTTTCATATTTCGTAATACGAGTTGCTAATAACGAATGGGATTTGCTCCCATCGTCTGTATTTCTAGATAGCTACAACGCAAGGATATTCCAATGCTAGAGTTAGTAAATAGGCTATTACTGTACCAGTGACATATAGGGGTTAATCACGGATCAATTTCATGTACAAAAAACTAATGTTCGGTAACAATATCATGTAAGTATGTGGTTCTTCATCGTGCAGAAAAATCGCATTTAAATTCTGTTTCATAAAATATGCTCATACAAGATTGGAGGAACTGGGACAGGGGACCCTTTTTCTTCGTAGTACGAGTACCACCAACTTGTTCCATCAGTGGGTCGAGAAAGAATTACATAAAATACCTACTTAAACCTTTTTGGAAGGCAATGACATTTTCCTCAAAACATTATGCAGTCACGGTTTTTCAGTGGCTATTATGTTACCCAATTTTAAACAACATTTTGATATTACCTGTTACTAGCAAATTTGTCGGCATCCAGAGGGAATTTCCACTTTCCCGGGATAAAAACCCTTTTTACTCGCTGATGATATAGCTGCCAAAAGGTGAAAAAAAAAATATTATAATTTTTTTTTTTTTTTTAATTGGTGGTAGTTTTTTGTTTTGCAATACATGCACAGTTAAACCTTTTCTGTTTATTATTATTAGCTTAGATTTTGTTCCATAAGATAGCGATTAAGTCACACACGATCAAAAGCCACTCAACTCTGTCCACGAAGAATTCGTTTATCACTATCCCGCGGGAACTGTGCAATTTTCCGGGATAAAAACTTATATTTCCCAGGGCTCAAACTATCTCAATAATAAATTTCGTTGTTATATCGCTTTCGCGTTTAGTGTAGTACATTGTGTCTTAAGGGCGCTAAATAAGGAATTAGGAACGAGAGTCTATTAGAAGTCTGAAGTCCAAGACTGAGGGCGTTATTGAGTCGATGTTGATAATTGTAGTACCACCCGTGTGACATACAATGTTTTTCATCACATTTGCGAGTAAAATTTTATATTTGTAAAAGATAAAATATATTTTTTCCAAATATTGGCCATACCTTAGTTTGCGCTCTTGGCCCTACCGCCCTCCCCCTCCCGCAGCATGCGCCTAAAGTACGTGTGTATGTGATCCTACGGGCATTGACTCATTTACAGAGCTTGGGCTTCATGACAAGAAAATTTGTACGCGCAATGACTCATTTACCGACCTTGGGTTTCATAACAATAAGGTCGAGGGTTTTATTTGGGGGGTTGCAACCAAGGTTGCTGCATGTTATGACACTGTTTACGAGCAAGCGAGATGAAAAGAATATTTTCTTTAGATGATTATGATTAATCATTTTAATCAAGTGACGCAATTGTCTTAATGATATTTAAAATTAACCTCGAATTATTTAACGAGCAATTAAACATTCCAAAAAGAAACACTTTGACTCAGTTCTCGAAGTGCGAAGTCTTTCAAAAGAGTCTTCACCGTTTTATATTCCATACAATTGTTTTATTTCTCAATTATATCTTGTTCAATTTTCCTAATTTAATTATATCCACTCCTATTTATATCATGATCTCAGATTTAGATTCAGATAAGTTTAATCATCATAAATAAAGTTTTTGTTCCGTTTGGACTGTTGTAAATTTGAACAATAGATAGCGTCCCCTATGTGGAAGTAAAACTTGTTCCATCTAGTAGATTAAAGGTGAACTGTGCGTTGAAAATTGGGAAACTTAAGCACAGGACTAAGTTATTTTAGTTCCATTAGTTATAAGTGCACGAGATTGCTTTTCTAAGCTCAGCTATTTTCTAGTTTCACCGTGGTATAAAGCCGATACAGGAAAGTAAACAATATTTTCCACTAACTTCGCTTGTGCTTGTAACTAAAGTTAATTTTTGTTTTTTTATAGTTTGTTTGAGTTTTACCTACTATAGATGTAGTGCATAAATAATAGTGTTCGATTGTATTTTATCGGGAGTTCGTATGTATCGTGCTTTTTTTACTCGACTACGGCAAAGCCAAAGGAAGAGTAATGATTTTACTACCCTTAACTTTACTACCCATAGTACAGCCGTTTTGATGTTTGACGCTAAATAATAAAGTTCCATATTATGAATAGATAATATGAAAATGACGTCGTATTCTTTTTGAGATCTGACTTTTCCCGGTGGAAATACATTATGCAGTAGGTTTATCTGTATTATTAAGAATCGATTTGTTTAGATTTTTACCTGCTCTGGTATAAAATTTTTGTTAGGAATTAAATTTAAAAGAGTTAACTTAAGTGTTACGTCTTGTCTTGCTCTTACCACAAGCTGTTTCCTTAGTACTTTTTCTGCGTGGGTCGTAAAGTCTTTTCGCTATGTACAAGTATGATTGATTGAACCAGATGTTACCTTGCGAAGGTCCTTATCAATAAAAACAAAAGCTAGATTAACCCTAAAATTAGCAACGTATCTAATGAGATACATACTCGTAATTTAAGATTATCTGTTTGTATTTTTTTTGGTTATTTTTGTTAGCTCTACAAGAATTCAATGAGGCTTGAATTGAGTACACTTGCCTCACCTTGCCAAGTTTAGGGTTAAAAGAAACTGAAGTGTTTTTTTAAGAAAAAACATACCCGACTTTTGCTCTTGACATACTCGTACTAACAAATAATGCAATAAATACACCGGATTTCTTACATTTTACCTAAATGGGTAGGTACGTAAACTAATTAGGTATTATGCTTATACCTCTGAGTTCTTTTTATTTAAGACACAATATTAATCAAGTACGAGAGACGATTACTTAATTATCCTTTTTTTATGGAAAAAGATTAGAATCCATCTCAGTTAATTGACGTCAGCCATTAACTTAAGTAAAAAGATTACTTTTCGAACACTTTACTAATTGTGTCTATTAACTAGAATACCTTTTAACCGGCCACGAGGGAACAGCAAAGGTATTATATTATGAAAAACTTAGCAATTTAATTTAATGGTTTTGTCATCAGGTACCTATAAACCACGATAGTAAAAACCGATATGATTTATTTCCTTTTTATGGATGACAAAATCATCCCTTTCAGTAACGAGGCAATAAAACAGTAAAAGTTAGCCTTAGTTTACTGCTGGATGAATTCTTTTTATTACATGAGACGCAGCAGTATCACAGCCAAGGATCGACAACCGGCGCTATAGTAAGTATCCATCTTATGATATATAGACGTGCATGATAAATTAGCGGGGCTAGCCCGGGCCCGACGTGAGTGGGAACCTTAACCAGACAGTTTGCATGCCGGGATTACTAATGACACAACGTACGAGCGTTTAAAGGAAAATTGCGAAAAAGATCCCAACTTTTCTAAAAGGAAATCCGTATCTTTCCTTCGGGCTCTTAAAGTAATCCGCATTAATCCGTGCTTGGCTTTCTTAGCTATTTTGTTACTACTTTTGTTTTTGTGGATTGCTGTTTAATCCCTTTTTTATTAGTTGGCAGCGGTAACGGTAAAATTAATGGTTGGTTTAACAAAAGAATTGAGAAGCACAAAAAAATCAAGGCGTTCACTTTGACGAACGAAACAGTGGACTATTCGTAAGCACCGTATGCAAATTACATACCTTAAAATATATTCGAAAAAGGGATTCCCTCTAAAAATACAATGGGACCGTAAGCGCCTCTTGAAAGTGCTCCGAGGACGTAGCCGTGACTTGGACAAAGAGTAAGAAATCTGGAACACAACGGTTTTCTCACAACTTCAGGCAATGCCTCCTTTGCTGGCGCGGACCGCTCAATTTTTATTGAGAACGATGAGCGCTCCTTTCAGAGCTTACGGACTTTCCAACTTCATTGATTGAATACTTTGTACTACACAACAGAAATAGAACCGACGCTCTGATGTAGAATATTTAAAAACTTGCAGAATTTTATTTCAATTTATTGACGCCGACTTCACGCCGGAATGCTGTTTTCAATCGACTTCGAAAAAGGAGGAGGTTCTCAATTCTTCTGTATCTCGCTCGAGCTGTATGTTTTTTTTTGTGTTTGTTACGCGATAACTCCGCCGATTGTGGGCTGAATTTCATTTTTTTTTATTCTAAAGGTACTCTCAAGGTGGTTCTATTGACACCAAATAGGATCTGATTATGGGTTCTTACAGAAATCAAGGGCAACCCTTGAATTTTTAAAGCACACCTACAGCGATTTTGGCCTTTTTAACACCAAGTCAAGCATTTATATTCAGAAAGTATCACTTGGTGAACTACGAGTACACCTGGTAAAGTAGACCGTAGGTACCGGCACTCTGTTATAAAATAATATTAGTTATGTTTGAGCTGAGATGCACTTTGGCTGCAAATCACTAAAAACTATGAAAAAAAAAAATTTTTTTTAACAAAAAACTGAACCAAAATACCACAAACGGCACTTATCACGCTAACACACACAAGTAATATTTACCTCGAGTCCCGTTTGTGGTATTTTGACTATGAGTGAGAATCACGAAAGTTTAAAACATTATAAAAAACGGAACCGACTGGAAAAATCTTGAAAATAATTTTCTACCAGTTTGAAGTGGGTTTCTCAGCACGAGCCAGCAGGAGTGACTGAAGCCCAATATATACGTTTACCTAGAAGGTGTGTGTTCACTTTCACCTTAAAGATGTCTAAATTATAGCGTTTCGGAAAAACTGATCTCGGTAGAGAGTTCCACTCCTTAGCCGTCCGCATAATGAAAGAAGAGTCAAACCGCTTCGTGCGTAATGGAGGAATTTCTACAACATAAGGGTGAAACTGCTCGCCGCGCTTAGGTGTTCGGTGACGGAAAGGGGAAGGGAGTATCAGGTTATGTAAAACCTCCGGACACTCATCGAAATGTAGCCGATAAAAAACTGATAGGCTGACCATCCGTCTACGGTGTTGGAGGCTCAGAAGATTTGCCCTCACTAGTTAGTCACTGCCTAATGACTTCGCTCGGCGCTCCAACGAGTCCAAAGCATCCAGCTGACATCTAGCAGACCCAGTTCAGAGATGGGAACAGTATAAAATGTAATTAAAGTAATGGCACAATTTTTTGTATAAAAATGTTATATGAATAATGACATTCTTTTATACATCCTGAATCTCTCGATAATATTTTTAATAACTGTCATCTTCATTAATTTCAACATAATGCTTTGGCATTTTAAGTCTGAAGGTGGTGGTATATCTATTCAATCAAGTTTCGGTAGTCCTACTTCCTACTTATATAAGTACCTACTTAAAATGTCAAAGCATTATGTTGAAATTAATGAAGATGACAGTAAACGCGAAAGTTTGTAGTCTGTGTTTGTGTATGTGTGTATTTTTACCCACGACGGAACGGAGAAGGTATATGCATTTAGGGTGAGAGGTTGTTTGTTTGTTTGTTTGTTTGTGCGCAAATGAATGTTCACGTTTATCTCCAGAACGGTTTGATTGATTTAGATGCGGTTTTCTGTAATGGATTTGTAATTTATCGACGGTGGTTCTTAGATAGGTGTTATGGCGTTTATCCGCTGGGGGCGCTACAGTAATCATTTTTCACTCGAAAAATGACCACCGAATGTTATCAATTATCTTCAGAATGGATTGACTGTTTTTAATGTAGTTTTCCGTAATGGATTTGATGTTTATCTAAGATGGTTCTTAGATAGGTGTTATAGTATTAACCCGCAAGGGGGCGCTAGAGTAAACATTTTCCATTTAGCTCTAGAAAGATTTGACTGTCTTTGATGTGGGTCTCTTTAAGGGGTTTGATGACTGTCTTTAATAGTTTTCGAAAGGCGTTCACATGTATATAAAGGTGGGTGCACGGCAGTGCCTCCGCCAAGACGAAAAAAAAGGAAGAGGGGGCACTATACCTACCTATTTTCATACCGTTTCATCTTGATACTAGCTTTTATTAATTGACCTGCAATGTAAGTAGGTACCTATGTAAATAATATTATACATATGTATGTTTGTATGCATATTAGGGTCTTGCAATTTAAATTTGCCACACTTTCAGCTATCGTATTGACTTGATATTTGGCACACTTATGTAAATCTGGTAAAAAAATACAATAATCTGGTAGTGACATCCAGGTTATATAGCCAGGGTCGTCTCCACAGAAAGAAACTCTTCAATAGTTTACGGTACAGGCGCGGAATTGAACAGAATTACCTATTAAATTTTATTGTCACTGTTTATATGATAGAATAGACACAACTTGATGTTGCAGCTAGGGTCGTCTTCCCACAAAAGAACTCCTCGATGGGTGATAGCATAAATGCATAAAACTTTGCACAATTATTCAATTGCAATGACAATACATTATATCCCCATAAACTACCCGAGGCTGTAGCTAGGGTTGTTTCCTCTTCCCAAAAGTTCCAAGAAAGCTAAATTATTGTACGCTGATTGAGAATTGCACATAAATACAAAAATGTGACTTCAAACCTCTAATCCTACACTGTTAAAAATTTTTGTAAAATTACAATTGTTTTACAAAACAAATATCAGCAAAATTCCAAATCAACGTATACTAATACAAAACATAACACAATTTGAGTAAAATTACAAGACATGTGAAGGAACTTACTATAATGAGTTGTAATTTTGGAAGCTTTATGCAATAACCCTACACGTATTGTAATTTTTCCTAACTGTTGGTGAATTTCTAATGAAAGGTTGTAAATTTACCAAAATTGTTTGTAATCCGATTTACAATACTTTTTTGTGATATTACGAATAAATGTTGAAACTCAAATTACTATGAAGTCATTAAGAATTTACAAATAATTTTATTATTTTTGTAACACAAATTTGAAAATTACAATACGTATTATAATTCTATCGAAAGTTTTTATTTTTCTAACACGTATTGTTATTTTCTAAAACTGTTGATTAATTCTGAACAAAATGATTTGAAAATAAGAATAACTCTTTGTATTTTGATTTACAATACTTTTTTTATGAAATTACAAAAAAAGTTGAAACACAAATTAGTATGAAATCATTAAGAATTTACAAATAATTTTATTATTTTTGTAACTTAAATTTGAAAATTACAATACGTATTATAATTCTACCATAAGTTTTTATTTTTCCGACACGTATTGTAATTTTGTTAAACTTTTGATTAATTTCGGGCAAAAAGATTTAAAATTTACAAAAATTGTTTGTAATTTGATTTACTATACTATTTTTATAAAATTTTGATAATATGTTGAAACTCAAATTAGAATGAAATTATTAAGAATCTGCAAACTATTTTATCATTTTTGTAACACAAATTTGAAAATTGCATTACGTATTGTAATTCTACCCAAAGTTTTTACTTCTCTAACACGTATTGTAATTTTTTGAAATTTTTGATTAATTTCAAGCAAAAAAAATTTAAATTTTTAAAAAATGTTTATAATTTGATTTACAATACTTATTTTGTGAAATTATGAAAAAATGTAGAAGATAAAATTATTAAAGATTTACCTAGGTATAATTTTACTATTTTTATAACGCAAGTTCGAAATTGCATTATACATTATAATTCTACTAAAACGTGTATTTCTCTTATACGTATAGTAATTTTTCAAACCGTTAATTAGTTTTGAATCAAAAGTTTCTAAAATTCTTGAAATCTGTTTGCAATTTGCTCTAAAATATTTTTTTTTTTTTTGTAAAATTACAGAAAAATATTAGTATTGAAATTACCATGAAGTCATTAAAAATCTATAAATGTTTTTAGTATTATAATCTTTAAATTGAATTTTCAAACCAAGTCTTTAAATAAGCTGTAGATCATCATTTTCAGAGCGATACGTTACCTGCGATCGCTACCATTCAACAAATGTTTTGTAATTTTTCGATAATGAGTTGAAATTAATTACGTTGTGTAGTACGGGAGTGCACCGATAGATGGCGCTGCTCCCTAAATAAACTCGCTAACGATGTGTAACCTTAGAATTGTGACTACCACGGCTTTCTTAACGTTTGTTGTCTTTTGTTAGGGACAGCATTATACTTGGTTGGCTGCATTCAAGTTATTGAACACCTTCCAATATAATTCTGAACATAGTACGATTCTGATAGCAGTACGGTGTCTCGCTCGAAACGCCTGCTGTTCTCCGAGTGAATACTATAAAACCACTCAGTTGTAAGTGAAGTTTGCCTAATAAACCGTATAATTATATTTGTCGTTTCCGTCGCATCGTCAACCCCGTTCTAGTTGTAAATTTACAACACATCATTATGAAATTGCAAACCATTTTCAAAAGAATTTGTTTGGCAAAATTACATTATTTGTATTGTAATTTTGCTAAACGAATTTCCGATAGTCGTTTGGTAAATTTCAACAAATGTTTTGTGATTTTTCAATAATGAGTTGAAATTAATTGTGTAGTAAATTTACAACACATCATTTTAAAATTGCAAACCATTTTCAACAGAATTTGTTTGGCAAAATTACATTGTTTGTATTGTAATTTTGCTAAACGAATTTCCGATAGTCGTTTGGTAAATTTCAACAAATGTTTTGTAATTTTTCGAAATTGAGTTGAAATAAATTGTATTGTAAATTTACAAAACGGAATTATATTTTTACTTTATTGTTGTGCGTAAAAACTTCCAACACTTTCTTTGTAAAATCACTACAGAAATTTTTAACAGTGTAGTTAATGGAGTCAGGGCTTGCAGAAAAACTAGTAAAATTTTAGGCTAAGCCCCTGAAGCCTGATCTTACTTAGGTACTAATCCTATACATACCTAATTTGGCTTAAAAAGTATGGCTTGGCCGTTTCATATTTAAATCTGTTCGTATAACATGACAATAAAAAAAATTAAGCTATTTATTTTAAGCAAAAAAAAAGCATACAACATTCAAAGCGATCAATGATGAAGCATTAATTTTTTTTTTTATAAAGTCATGGCTCAGGTTCCGTTTCCACCAGCGATGTGCGAGGATGTGTTGCGAGGAATGTGTTTTTTATGAACTAATAGAAACATTTAATTTTCCTTGCTTCGCTCCGCTCAGCTTCCACCAGAGATGAGTACCAGGATAGGGATATGAAACGTTTCTATTGGTTCATGAAAAACACATTCCTCGCAACACATCCTCGCACATCTCTGGTGGGAATGCAGCCTCATGTAGCCACTTGGCTTTTCCTAGCGTTTGAAAACCTTTTTAAAACTAAAGCGTTATTTATGAGTATGTAAGTAAGTGTTGTGAATATTAGCCTTTCATTTTACATAAAATATTTAAGTGAGATGAATTATTTCTTTAAAAAGTTTAAAATAAAAAGTAAAATTAAAAATTTTCAAAAAACCCACGACGGTTCCTATAGAAAAAGGGTTAAATAATTTTTATAAACATCCCCCGACTAAAATGATTACAAACGCAAAAACATCCGTCGGGGGCTGCCATTGCCATCTCTCTGTTATATTTCAATTAAAATGTTAAGAAAAGTTACTACAAACAACTAGCTCTCTAATAATGCATTCCAAATACAATTTTAATTAATCACAAATTCATACAACTACAGAATATTAGTTAATTTCGAGGTGAGTAATCCAATGCTATTTCAGTTACAATGTTAAGAAAACTACTTACGGTGAATATCTTTGTCTCATAAAGTAGGTACATTCCTCACACAATTATAACAACACACACAATTGCAAAATACAAACTCAACAAACTCATACAATTGCAAAATATAAGTTCATTTCGGTGCAGGTAATGGCAGCCCCCGACGGATGTTTTTGCGTTTGTAATCATTTTAGTCGGGGGATGTTTATAAAAATTATTTAACCCTTTTTCTATAGGAACCGTCGTGGGTTTTTTGAAAATTTTTAATTTTACTTTTTTTGTTACCCCTTCACGCTAAAACGGCTGGACGCATTTAGATAAAATTTGGTACGTAAATAGCTGGACATCTGGAATAACGCATAGGCATATCCCGATATTTCCATGTGATAGAGATAAAATCTCGAAATAACAACACATATTATAAGTTTGTGTGTCTGTGTTTGTGTATGTGTGTATGTTTGTTACCCCTTCACGCTAAAACGGTTGGACGCATTTAGATAAAATTTGGTACGTAAATAACTGGACGTCTGGAATAACGCATAGACTTATCCCGATATTCCCATGTGGTAGTTATAAAATCTCGAAATAACAACAAATATTGTAAAATTCCGGAATTTCAATTGTAACTACCATTCCACAGGGGGTGGAGTTTAGTCCGTAGGCGTCTGGTAAGCAATTCCCAGATGAGTCGGGCATGCTGCCGAGACCGGCTCGGCAGTATTCTATATTATATGAGCATTCTCCACCTCCCTCGAAAAAAAAATTGTAACTACCAAATCGAATAGTTAACGCATCCGAAGCCGCGGGTAAACTAGTTACTAATAAACTTCTGCCAAAACTGGATAAATCTTGTGAATAGTTTTCGCCTCGCGTCAAAACACATCGCGAGATACGCGGCCGCTAATCGAACCGAACACGTTTTTGTCATTATCCGCCAGCGCGTTTATTTGGAGAGAAGATAAATAGTGTCATTATGACTCGACTAATAATTGATTACCACCTACAGCAGATAGTTTCCGTCGAATCGGATGAGGAGCTATATTATGTTGCGTGAGATAGGATTAAATCTGTTCCTGTAAAAGAAAAACATTACAGAATGACTGACTGATTGACAGGCAGACAGCGCACAGCCATAAGCCATAACTACTAAAAATAGAGACTTGAATGAATGAATGAATGAATGAAGCGTCTAAAAATAATGAAAAAATATAAATAAATAAAAAATATTAATACCTAATAAAATAAATAAATGTTAATAAAGAAAATATGGGGATAACCAAGGGATAGGGAATAAAAGGGGTTTTTAATTATTAACTGACTAGATTGATATATTAATAGATAACTAGGTACTTATATTCCCTGAAGGCAACCTGAAGGCAACGGAGGTCTATTTAATAAGGCTTTTATACATTAGAAAAGTTAAAAAACTCCCACCACTTACATTTTAATGTTCAGTATCTTATAAACAGCTCTATCCATTTTAATGAATTAATCGCTAAAGAAGAATTTCGATTAAACTAAATTTCGATTAAAAAAATCGCATCAAAATCGGTCCATCTGTTAGGGAACTGCGACGCCACAGACAGACACAAAATAAGTCAAACTTAACAATAGTATCCCGTACCCCCTCTTTTTGCGTATAGGGTTAAAAATGGTTTCAAACCGGAAAACCGTTAAAAACATACGGAGAGTTCAATTTCCGCTGTCGTGTTGATATTTGTAATAATATTCAAGCCTTATTTACTTACTGCTAACACAGGGCTCTCACCCAGGTTAGTTTAGGACAGTGTTTACCGTTTCATATTGTTGTGATTAAGGATCAAGATTTACTTTGAATATTAACTAGATATGAATTAAACTGTGGACTATGGTAATAATACTAAGCCGAATAATTTTAGGCTTATTTCTTTTGCACTTTATTTTATTCCTTCTTCGATTGATTACCATTTTGAAAACAACTGGTATTTTGAAAATAAAACTACCGTCAGACTCACTCATATAAATATTGACCCGGATAACTCGCGTCTTAAATAAAGTTTAACTCGACATGTTTCGGGCTAATCCGTAGCCCTTCCTCCTCGGAGCAACGCGACTCGGCGGCTGCTGCAACACGCGCACTGCGCCACTCTGCTCGCGCGACATACACATGACATTAGCCCGAAACATGTTGAGCTAAACTCGAGTTAAGACTTAAGTTATCCGGGTTATATTTAATACAACTGGTATTGACGTCGAATAAGTTAATTTGATTGATGAAATCTTAACGTCAAACGGACCTCACGATACTAACGCCATCTAGTAAGTAATATTTCGTCCGTCAAGTAAAGTAGCCCTCATTGGCCGCATCACTAGCGGCGCTTATTAGAAAAAAATATATATCTTGCGCCTATTTAAACCAATTGACCCCGTTCAAAGGTAAGCAACCGCTGAAATTGTTCGTAAAAACAGCTTACTATTTCTGGTGTACAATAAAGAGTATTTGTATTGTATTGTAGTTGTATTGTAAAAACAATTAGATAAGTAAACTTACGAGTAAACGCACTTTCACCAGCAAAGTTTGAAGAACTCACAAGCGCGATCCCTGGTTCGAACTTTAGATATTCTGTTTTAGAGATCAAACCATTAGGCTATTTACCGCGACATTTAAACTTTTTTTTTATTTAAAATATTCTTTTGTAGTGTCTTTATATTCCCGATGTTACAAATTGAATCAAGCACTTCACCGGCCAAAGGTAGACAAACTTCGAGGGAACCCTCCATTTATTATTTACAAGCAAACGGGAGCTTTACTGACTTCTTGAAAATCTTTAGCGAATACTTTGAATGTCTTTTAAAGTAAATTTAGATAGTGCAGTTTGTTTCTAAAGATGGATTTTTATTATTTTCTTTTTTTTTTCAATTCGGTTTAGAACTGCTTGTAGTATAATTGTAAGCTTGATTGGTACGAGAAGGGTGTCAAACGGAACCCTATAACTATCGCTATGATGTTTGTCTATCTTTAACAAACAGGGCTATATTTGAAGAACCATATTAAGCTGATTGCTAAAATTTAGGTATAAATAATCTGTATTTTTATTACAGCTACGATAAAAAATGTCACAAATAATATTAAGTCAAAAAGTGGGCGTCCCAACTTTTATTATTATCAGCCTATTTCTGAACTACTGCTAATAAAAAAAAACAATCTGAAGTGGGAACTATGGCCCAAGCCCTCTCGTTCTGAGTGGAGGCCTGTGCCCAGCAGTGGGACGTATATAGGCTGGGATGAAACTGAAGTCGGTGCCTCAGCACGAGCCAGCAGGAGTGGACCTATCTATGCAGTCGTCTTCTTCACCTACGTACCTACTTTATATATTAGACTTCAATCACTTAGCGCTTAAGACCTAGACGTCCTAAGTATCCTGATTATTTTGAGTCGGCAAAATTATACATCTGCACCTAATTTCACTTAATCAGTCCAGACAAATTTATTTAGGACAGTGAAAAATTTTTTTTTTTGATAAAAAATCACATACAAGCGTGTAAAATAGCACGCATGGCTTCAGCTGGATGCTAGCTGAAGCCATGGGTGCCATAGTGCCATTTTTATTTTTAAAAACAAGACAGGTTTTACAGATGTTCATAACTTTCGGAATCAGGTAGGGAAATTAAAGGAAAGTAATCGAGAAGCATCATACCAATGTCAATGAAAACTAGCAAACAATTGGTAGGAGATTTAACAATGGATGCAAAACATTTTCCTCCTGGAATACGCGTGCGAATTGTTGCAGCTTTAGATACAAGGGTATTAGATTTAAGAAAACTGAAGGCCCAAAGAAGGTGTACAGTAAAGACCTAGTGGCTCAATAATTACAAAACGATTTGATCTGATCACTAGATCGTGATTTCAGGTAGCAGTGTCCAAAATAAGGATAGTTCTAATGACAGTCGACGTCCGATAAGAGATGGAACCGTAAGGAAAATAAGAGGAATTTGAAACATGTTTATTTGGGATGATAATTGATTTGCAGGGTTATAGTGAACGAGAGTAATTTGAGAGTGAATCTGATCACGTTTGATCAAGATCTCATTCAGGAAGTTCAAATTCTGAGGATACAAAATAAATACAATTGTGGACTTTTTGAGATTTATTTAATATCAACATTAAAAATTATTTAAGAAAGCATCGGCCGGTAGAACTTTAATTGCCGCTTTCATGTTAGAAATTACAGACGGGAACGCCTTTACTAGAATTTCATCGATTGTTTGCTTGTTAAATTTCTTAAACGTTTCTGCGCTCTGATTATTCCAGGCAACGTCTGTGGAAGTAAAAAAGTGTTACTTATATTGTGAAATCCTGTCCTAATCAGTCTAAAACAAAATTCTTTCTTTTTAGGGTTCCGTACATAAGTAGGCAAAAAAGGAATCCTTATAGGATCACTTTGCTGTCCATCTGTCCATTCGTGTGTCTGTCTGAAAGTCAAGACCATTCTCCTCAGAAACGTGTGGAGATATCAAGCTTAAATGTATATTAAATACTGCAACTCCTTGGAATAGTGAAAAAAAATAAAAATACGTTTTTAAACAAATTTCTGGGGCATCACAACATAAGAGTACTTCAAGTTGGCCTACAAACTTCAAATTTGGGATGAAGGTAGCTTATATAGCGTAACATAATAATAAGAAAAGCCTTAAATCCTACATTTTTATGTCTATCTATCAGTCTATTTCAGCAAATACCTACCGACGAGCGGAACGGGCGAGACGGGCGTTGCTGACAATTTGTATGGAACCCTTAGTGCACGACTTCGATTCGCATTTGGCCGGTTTACCTTTCTTTTACGAGCTTACCCTTTATATAATGAAGGTTTATTTCTGAGAACACAGCGAACCTCAAGATTGTATAACAATGGAATTGGTTCTTACATTTTTACCATTAATATCTCCCAAAAACCAAGAAATGAAAAAGTATGTTTTTATTTCAAGATCTTACCGTTGTCTAACTTTTGTTTTAGCTCATTGCTCCAGTCTAATTGTGGCGATGTGACCAGCTCGTGAGTGAACGTTTCTGAGTCAAATTCATAATGATCCACACCCTGGTCGTTCTTCTTAGTCAGTAAGTCACATTTCAATGTATAAATTACAGCTGAAAATGGGAAAAATTTAGTCAAGTTTAAAATCAAACCTCACAATTGCAAGAATGTCTATTAAACCCTTTGATTACACCAAAACCATTGTATGTAAAAATGTATGTACTTACTAGGTTGTGACGTGAAGAAACCCTCGAAAGTTTTTGATTTCTTGGTATAATCTACGATGATATCAGCTCCAATGACTAAATCGGCCTTTACAGCATACGATAGCTTTCGGGTCTGCTTGTCGAGACTGAAAAAAAAAAAATGTTTTGGAAAAACTTAATATGTACAACCAAAGTAAAATTTCTACAAAAAAATAAGAGGTGTCGACAAATATTTAAGTAAAGTACTTTAACATGTTATGTGCCATGCTCGACTTTAATGAAAATTTGCACTTTAAAGTTGAATATTTTGCAAACATTATCACTGAATCGAAAAATCGTTTTAGCAACCCCCTAATGGTTTTAAAAGACCACTGTCCTGGGAAGCTGGTTCCATATTTTAAAGTTTAGCTATGACAATAAAGATTCATTCCATTTCAACTCACTTGAAAGAGTGGAATTTCAGTTTTCTTAATCCCACAACGTATAAGTTTCTAAGCTTAAAGGTTACATCAATGTCTTGATCAAATGCAATGTCAAACGGAGGTATTTCCAATGGATCGATGGAAGCCGTGCCCAACTCTGGCAGTCCTTCTGAAGATTTTGTAAAGAAATCTATTGTTTCTTTTTTGAGGCACTCAATGTCCGTAGGATCACATGGGTCCATCACTTTAGCTGAAAAAAATATGCATGTATAATAAAAAAAAAAATGGTAATTTCATCGAAATCATTGGAGCCCTTTCCGAGATTCTGTTTATATAATATACCTGTGCAAAAATTTCTCGTTTAAAGATAGATAGATAAAACAAATTAATAATAGTTACTAAGAGAAATTCACGAGAGCGAACTTATTTCTTAAAGGAAGCTCTTTTAGTTAACCATTGAATGATTCATAGGATATCGGAAATGAGTAACGGCTCTATAATGAAAAGATAAAAAAAGATAAAACGTTGCGCGGACACATAAATCTAACATAAAACGTAGATATATATATACTTCTCTTACCTAGACCTGCCAGAGCTGTTCCAGCTACAAGAAGAAGCACAAGACCTGATAATGTCTTCATAATTACGATAACTTGAAACAAACGTTATTAATAAATCACACTACAAATTTTGGAGCGACTGCTCATACTTATATGCCACTTGAATTTATATAGTCCCGTGCATCGTTGTTATTATTAAAATCGGATATTGTTATCAGGTCTGTTGCCTTGTCACTAAAACATACCAAATTAAAAAAAGCACATCATCTACTGCACAAACGCTCTAACATGGTTTTGGAACTATATTATGTACATTGTGCATTAAGGGGCGTAAGAAGGGGATTACTAACGAGATTATATCAGTTCGAGTTTGTAATCTTCTTACGGCCCGTGATACACAAAATGATTTTCATCACACTGTGAGGAAAAAAATACAAAAAAAAATAATTATTTTTGACGTAAATTGTAGTAACAGAGGCTTTTATATCTAAAATACATATCTCAGCTTGTTTGTTTCGTATTTAGTCACTTAAGTTTTACGGGATGACCGTAAAAGTAACAGAAATTTGGAGTTGATATAAAAAGTACAAAAAGATTCCAAAAACCAAACTTAAGGTTTTTATGTTGAATGACATTATGAATTACAATAAATTCGGAGTTTCAGTGATTATTACTACTACTTTGGCAAATCTAACCTAAAGTATGAAGCCTATAAAATGTGTAAACGGTGGGTTGTCTATTTTTTCGTGGTGCAACAATGAATTGGCAGCGATAAGACAATTACTCTTATGAGTAGGTAATCAAATAAAATGAAAAGCTAAAAAAAATATTTGTTATATTTTTCAACTTCATCTTTTTTAGTTAATGACAATCGTTTCTTATGTTTCGGAAATTATGAATTATGTGAATCTGTGTAATTCAAATAGGGGCGATAAGACATTTTTGACGGAAATGTGCCGATTGACATAGCTGGAAATATAAAATGTAAGTTGAAGTGGCAAGTTGCAGAGCAGACAACCGTTGGGGGAGGAAATTTCTCGAGTGGCGACCAAGAACCGGAAGACGAAGCGTTGGCAGGCTTCCCACTATGTCACGGAAAACAATATGAGAGTTGCGGGCAACCGGTGGATGCAAGTGGTGAGTCGTTAATAAGTTGTAATAGTAATAGTTTATTTTTTTTTGACTGATGATGTTGACGATGAAATATTTTTTATCATTATCATTTTACCATCCACACTAATATTATAAATGCGAAAGTGTGCGTGTTTGTATGTTTGTGTGTATGTTTGTCCGTATTTCACGTCAAAACGGAACAACGGATCGACGTGATTTTCGGCGTAGAGATAGTTTATGGACCTAAAATTGTCATAGGCTACTTTTGATCCCGAAAAAATGCTCAGTTCCCGAGGTAACAGCGCGCGATATCCAAATTCCACGCGGGAGAAGCCGCGGGCAAAAGCTAGTCTATTTAATAAATCCGCGGTCTCAGCCAAAACACAAGGCGTTAACGATTGGTAAAACGCAACGCTGGCGCAAACTTTATTCCACTTAATGGGTGATGAAAATCAAGTTAAGTGCTAAGTATAAGGGCAAGTTGATCCAAAGTAAACTGTGTACGCAGGTAAGAGATAACGTGAACCCTTATCGGGTGAATTCATTAATCAACCTACGACAAGTCACGAGTTAGGCCTTTAATCCTTGGCGGCTCAATTAATGGAGTTGATTCCACTCGATCCTTGAAGAGACAGTAAGTATCATCATCAGGATTGATAACTGCTGAGATAGTTTTAGGGTTCTGTCCGTATTATACCTAAAGTCTAACGGGACTCTTATGCTTGATGCACTCGATTTTTTTGTAAAATCACAGATTAGATTGAAAATTATAGATAGTGTTCTGAAAACATTTTCTGTTCAAGTTACAATTAGGAGAACGAAAATTTTTGAGTTACACTTAAATGAATAATGAGTTTTTGAGTAATATTAAAATAACCAATATTTATGCATATAATTACAAAATCTTTATGAGATAAAACACCAAGTAATGACCACGGTGCACCAGTGCGCCATGGCACACACTTTGTAGAACACTGCCTTAGAAGGTTCAGTCACCAGCATTAATATCTGCGACAGCGGAGCGTGCAAAAATATCTGACACGTCCTTCCGACCCTAGAAATAGAGTCGTATCAGATATTTATGCACGCTTGTTGTGTCAGATATTGGTGCTAGAGACTGTTCAACATACGCCCGCTATTAGCGTGTGCAAGCGCTAAGTATTTTCAGATGGGTGCACAGATATGGATTAAACTAGATAACGCAAACACCTCAATCTGTATGAAAACCAACCGTGTCTCTTTTTTTATCTACTATGACGTCTCAAGAGCGAATTAGCGATGTGGATTCCGCGATGTGATTTTGGACCCTTATAGGGAGACACTCTGATTACTCTCTGGCATATAAACTATCTTTATACCAAAAATCACATCGATCCGTCCCTTCGTATGGCGTGAAAGACGGACAAACATACAAACACACACACTTTCGCATTTATAACATTATTAGTATTAGTATAGATGGATAGAAGGCCTTACACATGAAATATGTACTTTTTCCGTTCTTTGTTCAATCTAACAATAAAACAGTTTATACAGGGTGTCCCAGAAGTACCACGTCACAGTGACACCAGAGGTAGGCCAGCTCAAGACGCACCTAACCAACCTAACATGACCCCAGTAAAAGTTGCACGGTTTTCGAGTTATTACCGAAATAAAGATTTTTGGGGATACTCCCCTTTGTCTTGACATTTTTAGTACCAGCATCGGCTTGGAAAGCTCTTAATAACAGTTTTTTATGTGTATCGAATCCTGAATAGTTACTTCAGAAGTGCAGTGTGTTATTTTGTCAGTAACTACCGTAAAATGCTGAAAACAACTTAATTAATCTTGACTTAAGTTGTTTCAAAAATATTAATTTCAACTTTAACCATCTGCCATGAAAAAAAAATACTAGAAACGAAACAAAAAAATAACGTAAATAAATTAGGCATGTTATGCAGATTTAGAAATGGTATCACACATGTATCTTACTCCAAGAACATTAGACATTCTTATCACTTTAGCGAAGCCCTATCGAACCAACTTAAAACTGGAACTCTGGAAGCAGTCCCTGCTAAGTGGTACAAAAATGCTGTGTAAAGCGATGGCTCATCTAATATCTGATACAATTATTTTACCAAATGCACGAAGGCTAAATATTAATGTTTGTCTCCCTTTTCAAGGCTAGGACTGGATCATAAAGAACCGGATATAACCTGCTTTCAAATAAAAAAAAAACGCATTCAAATCAATTTACGCGTTTAAGAGCTACAGTGGTACAGGCAGACATACAGACAGACAGACACACATACCGGTCAAACTTACAGCATCCCTCTTTTTGCGTCGGGGGTCAAAAATGTCAATTAATGGTCTAACCAACAAAAAGTTTTTGCAACCCCCAATATTGTCACTTCAAAGTTCAATATCTCAAAAACGGCTGAACCAATTTTGATAGAAACGTCTAGGAACAATTGCTAGAAAACCTGCTTTCAATTAAAAAAAACGCATTCAAAGCGATTCACTCGTTTAAGAGGTACTGTGCCGCAGATAGACAGACATAGCGGTCAAACTTATAACACCCTTCTTTTTTCGTGGGTGGTTAAAAACATGTTTATCTTTCACTCATTTATTGGAATAAATTTAGTTCACAATAAATGTTCAAATTGTCTCCCATGGGCTCTGATGCACAAAAAACATCGTTTAATACGGCTCAATTTTCGTAAACCTACTTCCGATATGGTACGGACCGCGTCGAATACTCGTTGCCGCAATTCTTAAAGAAAGAAAGAAAGAAAAGAAAATACATTTATTCACAACACAAGACAACAATACTATTTGGTACAAAAACAACACAAAGGTCTGTGTCATTGCGATTGACTGATTGTGATTGATTGATTGATTGATTCTTCTTCAGAGCGCATTGGTTTCGCGTAAACTTTGTATTTTAAACATCCCCAATAAAAAAAATCTAGTGAGTTTAGATCCGGGGAACGCGGTGGCCATAAAATTGGTCCCAGTTGACCAATCCATCCAAGGTCCGCACTTTGACCTTAAAGATGTCCAGATTATAGCGTTAACCAAATAATATTATCTATTGTTTCAAACTTTCGTGATTTTCATTCGTAGTCAAAATACCACCAACGGGACTTATCACGCTAACACACACGAGTAATATTTACCTCGTCATTTCGGCAACATTGCAGTGGCCGTGGTCACGAGTTCACAAGTAGACTGAAGTGTGGGGTGTTAAGTCTACCTAGCAGCGCGAGTCTTTCGAACTGCCCTGTACTTTTGCAGTGTGGAGGAGGAGGAACTGAATGAACACACATTTCTAGTATAAACGTAGCTATCATAAGGTCGCGGGTGAGCAAAGTAGGTGATTATTTTAGTTCATTAATATGGACCTCGGCAAAGTAACGCCTGATTCAATAAATTAGTAATGTAACATGTTTTTACTTAACATAACAGCTTGCGGTATCAGCAAAGTGATAAGAATGCCTAATGTTCTTGAAGTAAGGTACATGTGCTATACCATTTCTAAATCTGCATAACATGCCTAATTTATATACGTTATTTATTTGTTTCATTTCTAGTAATTTTATTTTCATGGCAGATGGTTAAAGTTGAAATTCATGTTTTTGAAACAACTTAAATTAAGATTAATTAAGTTGTTTTCAGCATTATAGGGAAGTTACTGACAAAATAACACACTGCACTTCTGAAGTAACTATTCAAGATTCGATACACATAAAAAACTGTTATTAAAAGCTTTTCAAGCCGATGCTGGTACTAAAAATGTCAAGACAAAGGGGAGTATCCCCAAAAATCTTTATTTCGGTAATAACTCGAAAACCGTGCAACTTTTACTGGGGTCATGTTAGGTTGGTTAGGTGCGTCTTGAGCTGGCCTACCTCTGGTGTCACTGTGACGTGGTACTTCTGGGACACCCTGTATGAAACCACGGCCGCTACAAGTACAACATTATACTAATTGATATAAATTTACTTTTTTCTTAATTTTGATGGATGTGTTAGGGTAGTATCTTGCCACACCTTATCATGTTAATGAAAGTGCCGCCATCGTCTGGAAAACGTTACAAGCTTTAAAAGCATCGAGTAATTCCGCTATCAGTTGATAATCAAATACCTATCACCGAATAACTGTATGTCACAGATTAACCGAGGTTTGCCCTACCCTTGCCCTACCTTATTAATATTATTATTGCGATAGTTTGCGAAAGTCGATGTGTGTCTGTTTATTACTCATTTACGCTAAACGACTTAATAAATTTGAATGAACTTTGGTTTTTCGAGAAGAGACAGAGAGAGAGTACGAGAGAGAGAGAGAGATTTACACACACATATTCGATGCACAAAAACACATTAGAAGGAAATAATCCGTATCACTACGGGATAGAGGACGCCCGAGGATAGAAAACTCGAAAAATACCAGAAACCTGGCCTTTTGCACGGGTGTTTATCGTGCAACGTACATTTGGGGAATTTCCACTTATAGGGTTTTAATCATGAAACTACCATGGACAGTCGCGCGAGCAGAGCGGTGGCGCGTAGTGCGCGTGTTGCGGCAGCCGCGGAGTCGCGTGCTCCAGTGATGAAGGGTTTCGAAATAACCCGAAACAAAAGCTCTAAACTCGAAAAAAGAGCTAAACTCAATTTAAGACGTGAGTTATCCGTTACAATATCATTTAATACTTATAGGGTTCTGCCATTTTTCAATGTTATTGTGGACAGTCCATTTTCGATTACTCAGGGTATAGTAGTGTACTCGTATAGTTGTCCCTGCGTACGTCCCCTGAATTATATTTTTTAATATATATTTTGATAACCTTCGTTCTATCTGTACTTAATTATCTGATAATGGCCTTATTTACCGTCATTACTGTTGTAATTAAGTGTTTTTATGCAAACGTTATCGGTTTAGGCGTCTTCATTATCGTGACCGTGTGGTACCGAAAACAATCTTTAGAAAAATAATTTTAGTTGTAAAAAATACTAATAATATTTGCCTAAACTGCATGTAATTTTACAATACTTAAATTGGTAATAATAAAGAATTGATTGTATAACCTAAAAAATATGCCATGCCAATAGTACCTTTTGGAAAAAATATTATCTACGTAGGTCTGATCTTATTTGTTTTTACTAGCAACATCCATGTTTAATGAAATTAGAGCTTTTTTTCCCTTTGTTTTGATTGTCTTGCTTCATATTTTTCGATTTTTTACGCCTCTAGCGGGTTCAAATACTGTTCAGCAATTGAAAAAACATTTTTGTTTAAAATTTCAATTACATAGGTAAGTAATATAATTTTTTGAATACCCTTAATCTTAAAAAAAAATTGAACATTGTGAAAAACTCAAGCCTTAGGCCTAGGTTTGGTTTTAGGTTATCTAAGGTTCGGAGCAACGTTCGTCAGATTCTGCTTACGGCCGTGGCCTAAGAGGTTTGTAAATACTGTTAGATGTCCTTTTTGAAATGACTACAGAATAGATCTGGTGAATAAAATGCTATATCATAGTATTTTGTCGGAAAAGCTCGTATTTATCTTGCTTTCTCAATTAGTAAGCTAGTTGAGAAGGCAGGATAAATTAATACTAATTTTTCAAATAAAATAAATGATGGAAGGGAAAACATTATTAATTACATCTGTAGTGGGCCTCACGAGGTACGCCACCGGTATTATTATAGCTATTTTTGTTTCGAAAACGTAAACCACTTACCGACTTTAAATGTGAATGAAAATTATGATTGCTGAACCGATTTTAATGAATTATATGTGTGACCAATGTGAGAGTAGGTATCTTCTTTTTTTAACCGACATTATTTCTCAATATTAATGATTTTTTGATACATTTTTTTCTGACCAGTGTACCAATGACCGAATTCTACAAACATTCTAATAAACGTTTTAAAAATTACAAAAATAAATAAGAATGTTCTCCTTTTCGTGAAGTCGGTTGACAATGCACTGATTCTGCATATTCACCATGCATTGCACAAATACATGTGAGCATGAAACACATTTAACAGTCATTAATTGATAAACTTTTGCATCTTTTCTCCAAGAAAATATAATGACACAATTTGTTATTGTTATTGTGCTTGTAATCTTCATTACGTTCCTTAATGAGCCTGTTTCTCAATTATTTTTACTATCTACATAGGTATTTTTATATGTTGAAGATAAGACTTCTCGGTCAAATCTCGGTCAAATAATCATGCGCTTTAAAAATACTATGTCAAATAATTTCCCTAAAATCTGAATGCATCGTTTTCTGAGGGGAGTAAAAATTGTGGGCATTATACTTACAAAAATATTTTCGGTTTTCTGATTTAATAATAAGAAATAATTTCCAAAACAGAAAATGAGAGTTTTGATGTTATTTCTATTAAATTTTATAAAATGAATAAGTACCTATGTTACTCGTAGTTTAGTCAGGATCGCCGTCATCGAAACTGATATGGAGAACTATACTTAATACATATTTAGATTCTATTGACTAGGGCTAGGGACAAAGAAAGTTTGGTTATTATAAATTAGATTAGTTCAATCAAATTCGAATATTAAAAAAAAACACTTTTTAATTTGCTTTTTTTTTCAGACCACGTGTCACTATTCGGTCGATGCCATACATGGCATACTAATAATTCTACAATTAACTAGTTTGCAACCAACTTAAAAAAAAAACTGTCATATTTTCCATATTTAATTATTTTTGTAAAACATTATGGTGCTTTTGTAACATTCATTCACTTGCTGACTTTTTGCCATCACCACGCCATCACTATAGGTTCATGTAGCTTTGTGTTTATTTACTCCAAATTTAGTTCTGATACATTTCGGAATTAATTGTACTACAACTATTATATCCCTTAGACATCACGTTCATAATGTAACTTGAGCATGAGCCCGATTACGCAGTTAATTAACTGATTTAACGGACAGGTTGACATAACCTTGCTATTGTTCAGAGATGTACAGAAATTCCATGAAGATAACTATAACTTCTTTGTTTTTCTAGGGATGGTTACGGATCTCTAGAAAGTTAAAAGGTGTTACAGGCTTTTTTGTTTCGACTTTTGTGTTCTGCTTTTTGAAGAAATTACTTCAAGAAATGAGGAGGTTATTTTAATTCAGTTCATTTTTGTATTTTTTGTTTTTGTCGAACTTAAAACCTAAAATAGCTAAAAGTGGCTCCAAAGCGGTAACGTTTCGTGTGCTCTGCCTACCCCATTTGGGAATATAGGCCTGATGTTTGTGTGTGTGTGAGTGTGATTTTTTATATTTGTTAGGTTCTTCAGAACTTCGTCATTTATGTTTGAACGATTTGAAAATGTTACAACGTTTGAAGAATTGCCTCGTATCCCATAATCCGGGGTAATATTTAGTAGTAAATTGTCTCTACGAAACCACTACTTTCCACATCACCGTTTGGTGATATGGAACTGATGAGGAAGACCATAGCTGATCACCGAAGCTAGTGTATTTCATTTGCGAAGTTCGATTACTTTAGCATAGTCGCTCAGTATTTTTGCTCGTCAAAATGCGTACTAATTATGGTAAAGTGGAACAGATGGTGAAGCATCATGAGGACTTCTCAATAATGAACGTCTCTGCATCGGAAAAAACAATTTTTGTAAAACGTGCAGTTTTTATTTAGCTATTAAAACTATGTTAGTTATATAAACGAGAAATAAAACATAGCAAAGCCGACTGCGAAGAAGGAGTGTTATGTGTTTGACTGACGCGTTTGTATGTATGTATGTCTATTCCTATGTTCTCTCGTAACTACTCTACGGATGAACCGATTTTGATAAATGATATGTCATTGGATTTGCCTTGATGACGCAAGTGACACTTGTTACATGACATTCTTGAAAAACCAAAATGGCGGATTATTGGTGCCAAATTGTAAGTTTTCAAAAAATGATTTTTATTCAAACCTATCGAGTGGGGTATCAAATGAAACATTTTCTCTCACCGAAAATACACAAGGTAAATTTCTAAAAAACTCAGAGGTCGGGTTTGAACCCACAACTCTCGACATGAGAGGCCCTAGGTCAAACCAACACGCTACCCCGACACATGCACGTATAACAGCCATTATCTAACATCACGTTTCACTGGGCACGGTTTGATAAATGTCCTTACAATTGTTCCCGTTCGATTCAAATACCATTTCATTGTGTTAAGGTTGTGATATGACTATAACTTTACGACGGGCATTGTAATCTATTCACCGCACGTCTTCATATAGCAGCGTGAGGCCTCAACCGACGGAACATTCCTTCGCAGTACACAGAATTTTGCAAAATCACACTCATGAGCGTAATTATATTGAATGACTCCCACAGATCTTGACTTATTCACTCAAAACCAGGCATTTAAATCAGAACTTATACGAGCATTATGCATCTAACTAGCTTGAAATGGATAAAAAAATAAGCTAGTTCTCAAAATAGTGGGATTATTAAAAATTCTTCCCACTGGACTTTGATAATTATTTGATGATGATAAAAGGTTATTCATTAGCGTTTTAAAGAATTACTAGCTTTTGCCAGCCAAGTGTCTGCGAAGATTTTGAGAGTTCATCGCATTTATGTCAGAACTTGTGCAGTGTAGTATGATAAAACCTATTTTATGTCCTTCCCTGAGTCTCAGACTATCTGCATGACAAATTTTATTTAAGCGTGAAAAGCTAACAGACAGATGGACACGCACTGTATTATTATTATTTTGTATTATTTAATTGTATACTTTAGTTTTTATATTTTATTTGTAATTATTTTATCATGAAAAAATGACTTTCTGCCAAGTTTCTTGCGGCGCATTCTTCTTGGCAAAGATGGTCTTTCGAAAGCGCTGGTAGTTTAAAAAAAATGACGTGTAAAAGTGCCCATTTCGGCCTATTTACTGAATAAATGATTTGAATTTGAATTTGAATTTGCACAGTAAATGTTAGTTGATGTTAGTGCATATGTAGATCAAGATAATATAGGAAATATCGATATAATACTTACTTGAAAGTACCATCAGCCAAATAAGTTGTCTATCAATTTTTAAACAAGGTCCAATCAAACGAATGTGTCGAACTTTCAAGTTGACTGTCACGTCTATTGGCGTTGTTGTTTTATAACATGCAAACGCTTATCAACTTTAGGGTGGTAGACCACATATTTGGCTATATCAAATCGTTTGTTCCTGACTCTACATAAACGAAGTGCAAATTTGAAACTTCATAACTTGCTGTCCCGCTTACGCTAATATTATTAAATACGAGAGTGAGAGGGACGGTACGATACGAACTTCGATTTTCTAATTTCGTAGTAGCCCCCAGACTACTGTTAGAAATTCGTGTGCTAAGTTCTCGATTTGTACCTACCCTCTTCTATCTTTTTACCAGTTTGGCTCGTCTCATATCGTAGCTCTTTATTTGCGTTGAACTAAAACGTTTCAGAAAGAAAATATCAGTTTTAGTTATTGAAAGATCGCTGAGAATTGGAAAATGTATGTTACACACGATGTTCTGCGGCTGTGCCTCATAGAGAGAAAGTATGTTAAATATTGTAGTTTAAATCAATACTTGTCGATTTTAGCGGCTCAATCCGCAGTCGGCACGCGTGAGTACTAAGCTCAAACTCTCTCATTCTTAGAGATCTGTACCACAGAATATAAATACTTTATATACTGTGTCTGTACCCAGTAGTGGGACGTATGTAGGACACAGCTGAAGTACACCGTAGATTTTATAGAATAAAATACAATATGATCCACCTATAGAATTGCATAACATTTCCGCTCCTAAAACTAGTCAACTCCTCTGGCAACTAGTTTGAAAATTAAACGAAAAATTTGAAACGAGCGCGAGTAGGAAAGCGGGAAATCTCCACGAATGGAAAAACAGCAGGCGGTAGGACCTTTTACAGGTGGTAGGACCTTGTGCAAGGTCCGCCCGGATTGCTACCACCATCTTGCTCGCTAATCCTGCCGTGAAGCAGCAGTGCTTGCACTGTTGTGTTTCGGCGCGGAGAGTAAGACAGCCGGTGAAATTACTGGCACTTGAGGTATTCCAACTTAGGCCTCTAGGTTGGCAACGCATCTGCAATACCCCCGGTGTTGCAGATGTTTATGGGCGGTGGTGATCTCTTACCACCAGGAGACCCACTTGCTCGTTTGCCTTCCAGTGGAATAAAAAAAAATCAGTCCGCGACTCCGCTCTGCATAACTTTCTCGCTCCGCTCCGCTATCTGTATACTAGCACCGCGACTATAAACAAACACAGCACGAAACTCCGATTCGCATTACTTTCTCGCTCTGCTTCGCTGCTTTGTTCCGTACCAGTGGACAGGCAGCCTTATGAATGAATTTACTTGGAGTCTGATGGACGTCTGAACTCTGACATTCCATTAACAATGTATCATTTTATAATTTAGCCTGTTGAGCATCATGCTACGTGGGCCTTATTTAGATTTATTTAATTTTAAAGTTTTAGTAGGCATTAATGGCACAGCGGCGTAAAAACTTGATTCCCACCGGGTTGCTTAAAGTTTTTACATGGAATCAGAGATGAATTGGATGAAGCTTGTGCGCATTTACTTACGCTTCACTCAGTCTGGTTTCTTGACGAAAATATTCACAAATTTTATGACATTTATTATGAAAATAATATTATAACAAGGTTTTTTTTTTTACTGACCGTCCCATTTTTGTTTCGTGCATTATGTAACCAAAGGTGGATAGAAATTGAGTTGCATGATTAGTAACAATTTTATTCTGATTTGAAATTGGCATGCGATGGAAAGAGATCGACTAGCGCCATCCTCTTTAATACGGATCTTTGAGTATGACTAATTATTACTGAAATATGCAGGTCCGAAAGTTTCAAAATTGAAGCTGATGAAAACTAAAATCAGAGTCAAATGCAATTGCAACACGCTGCCGCTGCAAATTAGTGAAGTAGCAGCTGCAAATTTAATGTGCAATTCATTTCGGGTATTCTAAACTCTCATAAATCTAATAGCGGCACGAACACTTTTGACTGGAATTGTCTTAATAGATAGGTAGTTAGGGCTAACTATTATTTTTGTCACTTTTAGTAGCGCGTGACGTATATTGTAAAGTTAAAAACATGTACAATGTAAAACGTGTACAATATTTTTAACAGTAAAATATACGTCACGCGCTAGAAACTTTTCATTGCGTAATCTTCTGTTTAAATTTGCCCAACATCTTCCAAAGAAATCATCGTAAAATTGATTGACAAAAAGTTCTAAATACTATGGTACCTAAGTGTTTTAGTTTTTGTGATTCTACAGTAGTGTTCTAAAGGATTTAAACACTCTCTTATCTTCGGAGTAGAGTCGTGTGTAGATCATTTTGAGCACAGTAACTGCCCATCTACTTTTGCTGCTGACTGTACAGTACACGAGTATTTCGGTCAAAATTGGTTTTATTCCTACAAAACTCTATCAAACGGTCACCAAAGTCTCATATACGATTCAACATTTATCTTGACCAATGTGGTCATTGGCCATTATTATTTTGAATAGAGGCAAGCACTACATAGCCTGTCATAAATACTTTACGAATATGAATAACATTCCTAAAAATCGTCCACATTTTATTCAAAGTTTCACAAAAATGCATTTTATTCAGAGTGAAAACGAATTGGTTTGAATTGAGTGGTACCTAAGGAGTTCCTTAGTTGTTAGTTAACAACCGTGAATAGAATACGCATTAAATTTATTTTTATGCACTAGCGACGCTTTTCAAAAATTTAAAAGCTTTTAGAATCCATTCTAGTTATTGGACTTTAGGTAAACGCTGCAATAAACGTGGTAAATTAAATTACATACCTAAGAATATTTTGTCTAAAAGTGCAAAGACGTAACAAAATTAAGGATTGAAATGTTATTTCTATCGATCTTCACTTAAATATAATATTCGGCAAAAGTAACGTTCTTCGAGTAAAGTTACTAAGCGGATTAAAGCTTATAATTTTCGTAAAAGAAAAAGACTCCTGGTTTTTATATTATCTTAACCGTTTTCAGAGGCCTGTGAATAATGCACTCAACCCAATCGAAATAATACATTTTACTTGACGGACTTATTACATTACGAGGTTTTAGCGCTATGAACTTATACTGGATCCGATATCTGATACCTCATGAACTAAAAGAATTTCTTTGCTCACCCGTGACCTTAAAAAGAAAAGAAAGCAAAGAAATTCTTTTATTTCATTGATATGGACCACTGCAAAGTAGCGCCTGATTCTATAAATTATTTCTGATACTTTATGTTAACAGACTTTAATCTGTCCGCCTGTTTTACGTTTTTCTAAATATATTCATCATTATCATTATAATGCAGCCAACATATATACGTCGCACTGCTGGACACAGGCCTCTTCTCAGAAAGAGAGGGCTTGGGCTGTAGTTCCCATATGGGCCCAATGGGGATTGGGAACTTCATACACATTACACACCATGAATTGTTTCACATGTTTATACAGGTTTCCTTACGATGTTTTCCTTCACAAATCTCAAATGTAATTTCGTATATCAGTTTCGAAAAAGTCAGAGATGCGAGCTCGGGTTTCAACCCACGATCTGCTTGAGAGGCCAGAGGTCGAACCACTAGGCCACGCGGGATTTTAAATAATGTATAATATTGTATTGGTGTAAAGGTCTATCTTTTCACTCAGCCGACATTCTGTGCCCACTAATCTCTAAAGTAATATCTCAAAGTGATAAATTGCAGCAAGCACAAAAGTTTTAACCGCGAGAATGCATTATTCAGTGGGTCCACAAGTTTTGCAGCTGTCCTCAATAGTAAAATCTTAGGACTACGATTGCGCCTGTCACAAGGCCAAACGTCAGAAAGGTGCAGTGCCACTACAAACGGTCCGACGTAGAGCTAGGAAAACTGAGGCATTATAAATAAAATTAAATACAAATCCGCCAATAATACTCTGTTATGAGAAGACAGGACCAAAATATTAAAATATTTTGTTACTAACAAGGCTATGGACAAGAAGGATCCCTATCCTATATGGTAGTCTGAAATCTTTTTTTTTTATAATATGATCAGAATCAGGAATAGTAAGAAATGAAAATTTGGTGCCCAATAAATCTAGAAAGCTTTTTTTTCACCACCGTAATCGCTACTTTGTAAAACTTATTCCTTAGACCCGATGTAGAAGGAAACCATTCATTTAATTATTTTTTTTGTGGGTATTTTAGCTCAGCCGGTCTCAGACATGGCGTTAATGCTTTTCAGGTTGGCTGATGTGTCAAGAAATAAGTTATTCAAGATTACGATTTGGAGTCTTTTTCTATTTTTTATTTCAACTCCAAATTTTTTTGTTTCTTTTACGGTCATCCCGTAATAAGTTATTGTCAAATTGTGAGATGTTTTTTTTTTCTGGTTAGTTAATGTTTTGCCCTATTAATGTGACAAGTTTGTACGTTGCCCGTTTCAAAATAAAAAAAATATTTTAAATTCTTAGTCTAAGTACGTATATTTTGCGTCCCAGAGCTGACCTGATAGGCTTTTGATGTCTACGCCTTCCTTATCCAGAGCATTTTTCATCAAGCCACTCAGTCAGTTCCGCATCTACTCCTCGTCTCTCTTTCTCGTCATTTACTTTTTGGTCTGCCCCGCCGGTGGTGGCCGCCGAGTGGTATCCACCACGTGGCCTAGTGCGCCCATGTTTGCGGGTGTATCCGGCAGATGGGCCTGGCCATTATCAAACGGATCATTCATAGCACAGATAAAAATAAACATGGTAAATATTTGAAGCACCGTTTTTAGCCTGAAGAAAATGTTTAGTTACCTCACATATCTATTGAGCCTGTGCTTGTGCAAAGTTACTTAAATCCACAAGAATTAGCCTAGCGATTCAACGAAAAAATGCTACCAGCATCTTCGGCACAATGCCGCAGGGACCTTTTTTACATGTTGTTTAGTTTTTAATATAGTTTTAATTTAGTTTTTAATGTCTACGTCGTGTATTATTATTAGTATGTGTCGTGTATTATTTCTGCGTTTTAATGTAACTTTTGGGTATTCAAATGCGTAATTCCGGAAATTATATTCGATTGTTAGACATAATTATGTCCAACACTATCACTAGCATTAATATCTGACAGAAAAAAGTGTGCTTAAATATTCTGATACGACCCAATTTTTAGAGCTGGTAGAACGTATCAGATATAGCACGCTCCGTTGTGGCAATTAATGCAGGTCACTGTACTTAACCACTTAAATGTGTTATTAAGACGTCTTGCTTTGAGTAATACATACTCGTGAAATCGGAAACTATTTATGAACAAAATCAACTAACTATAGTTCTAGATATAGCTACTAACAAGGCACATATGCACAAATTTTTAAAGTTGTCGATATTAAGCTGAAAAAGGCGCATCTACCAGTTTAGTGCTCATATTTCCATGTCTCCTACACACTTGGCTGGCAGCCAGCCGGGTTCGTGACCAGCCAAGGCACATTATTGCTCCCTCCAGCTCCATACAAATCGGGGATTTAATTTGTGTGATAAATGGATTAAAGATGGTACGTTGAGTTTAAAATACCGAGCTGTGTCGCCAGGATTATTTTCTTTTCAGTACAGCATTGTTATTGATTTACGGCACACGTTATACTGCATGTATTAAGCCCTATTTTCTTGGAGCAATGTTTATAAATGATAAATCATGTTTAAGCAGCTGCAGGAGATATGAGACACGTCGTAGTGAAGTTTTAGTTTTGCGTAGAGGTGCCCTGAATATTGGGTTATTCGGTATTTGGTATCTATGTTTAGTATGAGTTTATATGTAAATAAAGCGTGTCTATTGGTTAATGAAAAACACATCCCTTGCAACACATCCTCGCACATTTATAAACGCAAATATAAACGAATGTAAAACGTGAAAAAGCGTGGTAAATCCTTATTTAGCGTGGTAAATCCTTATTTATTTTACTAATATTATAAATGCGAAAGCAATTATGTATGTCCGTTAGTCCGTTACCGCTTCACGTTTAAATTGCTGAATCGATTTAGATGAAATATTGTATTGAGATAGTTAAAAAGAAACCCTGGGAAGGACAAAGAATAGCGCTTTTCCGGAAAACTGCATAGTTCCCGCGGGATAATGAGAAACGAATTCTGTGTAGATGGGATAAACTCAGTAAGTAGCAATATGTTGTAAATGGTGCTAAATAGAAATAGACTCACTGATTTACATCGAAATACAAGTAGGTATGTGCGTGGAAGCGGAGGTAAGAAAATATGAGTGACAAAAATAGTTACCTAAGCTTTATTTCACTAGTTCTGTAGAAAAATATTAGTGACAAATTAAAAATTTACCTAGAAAGAGGATTTTTCAGTGTTTAGAGAAAATCCAATTACGAGACTAGTTTCGTTTTCGGTAAATTCGTAAACTAGCTCATCTCTAGTCTTAGTACTAAGTTAATGTTAGGTAGATTGTGTGCTCAAGATTGCTAGTCTCAGCGATATGACGCTGCGAAATCTTTTAAGAACAAAATGTAAAGCTCCAAAATTTATGCTCTATATAATTACATTCTTGGATCCCACGCTTCAGCGCCTACTCTAGACATCAACATACTCGTAATTTTAGGAGTAGATTGTACCTTCAAAATGAGATATTTTGCAGTCCAAATATGTAGTTATATTATGGACTGTTATGAATACGGTTAAATTATTACTAGCAAAGAGCTTTTTTAATAGAAATAATAATCATCATCATCATTTTGCACATGCATTTTGACAACTCCGAGATGTTAGCCCGGATTTGAACTCTCAATCCTCTGCTTGAGAAGCCATAGGTCAAACCACTGGGCCACCACGGCTATTTGTTAGAAATGTAAAATACTATTATGTTGTTCGTTTTTTATGTCAAACGTAAGGTTAATTTTAAGAATTTCGATATTCAAAGTAATTGTCTTACTTCAAATTCGGGTACTTCTTTGAGCTGATTTCAGTGTAAATCATCACGTAAAGCATAAATATTATAATTGAAAATAACTCCTCATATTTCAGTCTTTCTAGACATCGCTTTTATCTATTGACGTCATGGCCATTTTTAATGCCGAAAATGATGTAAATTATTTCACGAATGTAATTTTCGTATGGAACTTTACTGAGATGTTTGAAACAACACGTATATTACATGAGTTCAGAATTGTAGAATATCATAATTTGATGTATTGGATTGGTTTGATAACATTTATGTACTTACTAGACGTTGCCCGCGACTCCGTTGGCGTGTAATTCGGTTTTCACTATCCCGCGGGAACCATGCAATTTTCCGGGGTAAAAACTATCCTATGTTCTTTCCCAGGATGCAAACTATCTGTATACCAAACTTCAACTAAATCGATTCATTGATTTAGACGTGATGACAACAAACAAATAAAGAAACAGACTTACAAACTTTCGCACTTATAATATTAGTGGGGCTCTATCAGCGCTTCACTCTTGACAGAGTGGTCGTGGTTGTCACTTGAGTATCAGTAATGAACCTACATTGACGACTTTCTTGAGTAAATATGGTGGTTAGGTTAGGTTAGGTTAACCCTTGCTTTTCACACCGCAGAGGTAAACTCCGGATTTCCTAGTTGGCAATAGCGAGGCAATAACACTCAGCCACTCTCATATCAGGTCTCTTAGTCGCCTTTTACGACACCCATGGGAAGCAATGGGTTAGTCCTAATCTAAAACCAGGAACGACACGGACGACACTGTACATGGCACTGTATCTACACACACAGAATGTAGCAAATTGTTACAACTTTAATAAAGCTAATCGATAATAATTCTAAATTAAATTTATGAAGAGCTTTTCTAAAGTTTTGATTTGAGATACGATTTTTTTAATTAGTGACAAAATATTTGAAAAGCGAACTCAACTTTTTAACAACGCACAAAGTCGTTTTGTCACTTAGTTATAAATATTGTGTTTTTTAATTATTCATGTCATTATGTACGGTATTTATTGTAGGTATGGGCCACATTGACCAATTTTTTTTAATTTTGTTTTATTATTTGTTATAAGCGCCTGTCAAGTTACCATAAGCGTCAAAGTCAAAGTCAAAATATCTTTATTCAATGTAGGCTATAACAAGCACTTATGAATGTCAAAAAAAAATCTAGTACTTTATGATACTTTATAATACTTTTGTGATCGGAAAGAAGCGATTTGTTCAAACGCCGCTCAATATTTCACCTACAAGTTTCGCGTTCAAAGTGTCAGGGAGCAATTTGCGAACGTTGTTATGTGCAAGCCGCGATACTCGGGCGGTCAGGGGGTTAAATTTATGAATGCGCACGTACTGGAAAAAAAAATCTGTATCGCGAGAGTTTCAACTTTACCGTCTCTTTGACACGGGTTATTTTACATCACGTTATTCTACGTTATTTTGAAAGCAATATGCAAAAGTTCAATCGTTTTTGGCTTTGATTTATGTTTTTTTGCGTGTGACGCATTATATTTTATTATTTTGTGCAGTCACTCAGATAAACCGATGCTTCATTTGACTTTATAATATGATTCAAACTGTTGCGCTCTTGTTGAAGTAAATATTTTATTAACACACACAACTTAAATAGGCTTAACCAATATACACCTGCATTTTTACTTAAGCTTTTGCGCGATTGCTTGTGTTGTTTCAACTATATTGTAAGTGAATTTTAACAGACTCTAGTGATCAGATTGACTTAAAAATAATAAAACAATGGCAACAAAAAGCCCTGCATTTAACTGATTATGGGTTAAGTAATTACATCACGATATTTTTTATGGGATGTGTGGCGTGGTCGCCAGGAATTGAAAAAAAACATATATCATGGGTTTATCAGGGTTTCTTAATTCAAAAATTAAAATTATTTTATATTATTTTTTATGAGGAATAGGTCAAATTTCTATTCTATTCAATCAACAAAGATCTTTTTTTGTAATCATTATCAATATTGATCATGTACTTATGCAAGTGTGAATGACCTAGCTTTACATTTTGTCGTTATTCAATTTTGTCTAATATATTTTTTAGCAATGTTAGTTAAAATTGAATACCAGCAAGAGTTGAACTAAAAATGTTGCCAGAACGAGGTTTACTATGAGCGGCAAAAAAATCTGGCCCTCAAATGTATGCAGGAATAGGTAAATTTGTATGACGAGTGGGCCAAATTTTGTGGCGCAGATTATTATATTGCTAATGCAGAGACTCGCTAGTTTTATTCTAAAACAATAGTAGATTGTACAACAAGAGCATAAAATGAGTCATTTTACCCAAGACGTTCATATAGCCACCCGAGCCGGTACGTCGAGGGGAAAATGGATCTAATGCTCAAGTTTTACACTCTGCTTTGTACTTCGATGGCGAGAAAATGAAATAACAAAAGTGAAAGCAATTGTTCACTCACTATGTAGGTACATATTATTTTTCATGCATTACTGTATAATTGTATATTTTTAGTTTTTGATTTATTTGATTGATTTTTAGTTTTATATCAATTAAAAAGTTATTAAAAAAATACATAGAAACTTCTTTGTTTGTGGCTGTTGACACCTAATTACCTTGGTCTTAGACAAGTCATTTTATGTCGTCTTGATCCAGCATAAACACTAACTTTACGAGCATGAGAAGTGATTTTTTTTAAATAATATAAAATGAAATTTAATAAAAAAAAATACTTAAATTTATTTACAGGTAAGTTAGCTGCTGATAAACTGCAAAAACCTAATAAGGCCAAAGGACTCCGTCGGAGCGTTACAGCATAATTTATTTTGCCGCACCTTAACCTGCCTTTTCTATTGACAGGTCTATTCAATCCAATAACTCGTTAGAGCTTTCTATTTTCCCGCTTTTACCATATTCGGATTTTCTGGATGACTAATTATGGTCGTGACGTGCATTAAACTGTTGGGTTTTAACCTTCTGCAGTACCCTTAGTGTAAGTACGAAATACGTCTCGATCGCGTTTGCGTTAAGGCAACCCCCTGATGGTTTTAAAAGACCTATACAACGATACCAGACACTACAAATAAAAAAACACCCCCACTTTACGTCTATGGGAGGTAGGGAAACAAACATTTTTTATTTTATTTATTATTGTAAAATTTTGTCGGCATAGTTTACATATATTCGTGCAAAATTACAGCTTTGTAACATTGATAGTCCCTGAGCAACGCCGCAGACGGACAGATAGACAGACATGGCGAAACTATAAGGGTTCCGTTTTTTTGGCTACGGAACCCTAAAAGATCAGTGTTCACGAAGCTCTTCCAGTTACACACTGTAAGAACACACAAACCTAACTGTCACCATCACGTCGCAACACTGACCCGTTTCGAACTCAACCAGAATTCATCCTCCGAGCTACAGGCTACAAGATGTTTGACTTATTTTAGAGTGATGTGCTTGGGCCGTAGTTTCCACGCGGGTCCAGTATGGATTGGTTCTTCACACACACTATTAAATTGCTTCACAAGTTTGTCCAGGAATACTTTGTAGATAAAATCGCAACTGTCAAATTAAATCTACATATAAAACGGCATCTGCAAAACTCTAGCTTGATATATTTAAATCGGATAATTATGGGTTGCCATAAATCTGAAGGCAAATAGTTTTGGTTACGTTACTGGCAGGCTTAATGGTCTATTGAATAATTAATTCACTCTATACTTATACGGAACTGGTACCCGCGGAAGGAAAGGGTGCTTGGGAAATCAATTAATATTTATCGTTATAAAACCACTACGACCAACCTTATTAATAATATAAGGTTTACCGGGGCTAATGCGTCACAATACTTTAAACAGCATATTTATCAGATTATAATCGTAACAAATACATTATGTATCCTTAATAGCTATAACTTATGATACAAGCTAGCATATTTGATCTAATTTCATATTTTAGTGCCATTTTATGGCATTTTTAATAACTTCTACGTGTAAATTACGTTTCTGTAAAAGCTGGGATTTTTATACGCTATAACCACAGGTGGGGTGAAAGCGTCTTTAACTGGTATTATGTGATCGGATAGGTCGGAATGATTTTAATCGAGATAATTTTATAAAAGCACACATAATGATAAATTATTATGTTGTAAGATATAATCTGGCCTTAGTCTAGGGTAATTAGTTGAACAAAAATATTCGGGGCTATAGCGTCTAATTGATCTCGTTGGCGGATTATTTCAAAATAAGAGCTCGGCCACGACATCTATGTAGTGATCATTTTTTGTACAAGAGCTTGTAAACACTAACTGCTAAAATCATTTTTATTGGCCTGTGTTAATTCTATAGTAGAAATAAGCCTCAACCAGGACACGCCACTGACTTGCTGAAGTACCTACAGTATAAACTAACGACTAGTTGTACTTAGCATTTATAAACGTGATGGACGGCTTAATACGCTCCAAACTACACGGCCTGGAGGGCTACTACGAAATTCGAAAATCGAAGTTCGTATCGTACCGTCCCTCTCACTCTCGTTTTAAATAACATTAGCGTCAGCGGGACGGAAAGATACGAAGTTCGAATTTTGCACTTCGTATAGAGCCCGAAGTCTGGACGTGTTTTATTATGCAGTAAGCGTGAAATAGAGACCGTATAAAATATGTCGCGGGGTTAAATGAGCTCAGAGATAAGGAAGCGTTGAATACCTACTTGCTTCTTTTCCCCGAGTATCTTGCTTTAGATTCAGTTTGAGGAATAAGTATGTCAAAAAATGTAAGTTATATTTTTAATTTTTAATTTATTTCGTGATATTTTTTTTCTTACTTATCTTACTCAATAAAAATTACAGATAAATATATCGCCAAGTTGCAAAACAGTTTTTTGGCGAATACTGCACTATTAGTTTTATAAAGGACGGTCAAGACCTGAACCACCATGAAATTTTTCAAAGGAAAAGTAATTATGATTTTCCTTGTTAATAAATGCGATGTCACTATGGCGTTTACTGCGAAATATGTAGTTCTATGGTGGCTTATGAATTAAAATCCTTGACCGTACTAGCCGTTATACCCACGACTACGTTCGCGCAGAATTAGTTTATCGCTACCCCATGGGAACTATGCAATATTCCGCATTAAAAACTATCCTATGTCCTTCTTCGGGACTCAAAGTATCTGTATACCGAATTACACCTAAACCGGTTCAATGCTTTAGATGTGATGAAGTAATAAACAAACAGACTTACAAACTTTCGCATTTATTATGTTAGTGGGATATGATTGATGATATATCTTGGATATAGTTAGAATAAAAAGGGTTCAAATTTTATATTGTGTACCTGATCTGTAAGCACGGCAATGCACCCGTGAGCGCAAGGCAAATCGTCGTACCTACCATCTTTTTTCGAACCATTTTGGCGTATTTCCATAATCTCCGTCTTGCATTACCGAAAGGCTGAAATTCTGCTCAAAGTCATAATATGGTATCCCACAACAGGTCATATGAGCAAATAATTATGAAAACGCTAGAAATAACAAAAAGCTTCCAAGTTTTGAATTTTAATAGATTTTGAGAAATTCACACAAAATTTGACACAAACACGAGCAAAAACTGACTTAATATAATAAAACAAAAGCTGTAAAAATAGACTAAAAAAGAGTACAAAAATATAGTTAAAAAAGAGGGCTGTCGCCAACAAATTAAAACTTAGATCATACGCCTCAAACTGAACAGCATTAGTTTAGCAACTTTTATAAATAATTAGTTTTTTAATTTTTATTACATTTTTAAGTTTATTCGAAGAAGCAATGTAAAGCTTGATGTTTGTAGCGTGACAGGCGACGTCAGTTGTCAAAATACCATAACGGGACTCATCACGCTATTTTTACAAGTAATATTTACCTCGACGTTTCGGCAACGTTTCAGTTGCCGTGGTCACGAGTAGACTGAAGTGTGGGGTGTCAAGTCCGCCTAGCAACGCGAGTTCTTCGAACTACCCGCACTTGATCACTAATAGTACCGGCACTCGTATCACGAAATACCCGCACTTGGTCATTTTTATTAGTCACCCTATCACACCGACACACAACACTAACAACGTCCGATCATTCCTCCGAACGTTCATTCCGACGCCGACACCTTATTAATAGCAAAATTCCACAAAGAGCAGGAACAGGAACTTATTAATAACAGGATTGCCAAAACGTCGAGGTAAATATTACTTGTAAAATAAAAATAGCGTGATAAGTCCCGTTATGGTATTTTGAATAATGACGTCAGTTGTGTTCTAGGATGGCCTACATTGATAGCAGTATTTAATTTGTATGAAAAAGGAAAATTCAAAGACTCCATTATTTTAAAAAGTCGCTGAACTAATGTTGTTCAGTTTGACGAGGACTATCTATGTTTTAATTTTTTACTCGTATTACAGGTCACACCCGGTATTTTAGCCAAATATTTATCTTGGCTTTAAATCATTTAGGCTCTTGGTTTTTATGAGTTTTTACTACTTTTTATATGACAAATATCACAATCAAAACAGTTTTGATTGTTTGTTAGTTCGTTTTTACAAGCTTTTATTTAAATTGCCCTGTTCGTTTATTCATTTGGGTCAAATTTTGCAAGTTAAATTTGACCCACTTCCACTAGTATGATCGATTTGAAATTCGGTAAACTTATGTAAATTTGGTGACAATACAATAATCTGATATTGACATCCTGGTAGTCCGGCCAGGATCGTCTCCACAGGACGGAACTCTTCAACGATTAATGGCACCGACTTGAAATTTGGTATTCAAATGTAGTTTAGGTGACAATTACAAGTAAAGTCCGCAAAAAAGCTCGTATTAAAAGTGAAATTTTCACCAAAAACTTATTTGTTTATACTCTTTATTGTACAAAAAGGAAACACAAAAATGCTACAAAAAAGTGCTAAGTACAAAGGCGGACTTATCCACGAAGGAATCGATTGTCAACAAAAACAAGCTTAAATAAAAAAAAAAACATACTCGTACATCATGATCAACAGCCGGAAGACATCCACCACCGAACAACGTTCTTCCCCTTCGACCGCCACAATGAACGATAACTAGCCACTTGCATCCACCGGTTGCCCGCAACTCTCCAAATGTCGTCAGTCCACCTACCAACCTGACATCGCTTAATCTTTCCGTGGTTTGGCATTGCAGAAACTAAATCACTGGTGCTTAATTTAATTAATAACGACGGTCAACTGTAAATTGGAGCGATGCCAGCCAATCTCACAGTAAAACTGTATCGGAAGTTCCACCACGCAATACAACACCAAAAAACAAATTCATATTCATCATTCCACCGTATATATGTCCCAATGCTAGGCACAGCCCTCCTCTCATTCTGAGAGGTCTTGGGCCGTAGTTCACACGCGGGCCCAGTGCGGATTGGGAACTTTACACACACCATTGAATTGCTCGCAGGTTTGTGTGCAGGTTTGCTCACAATGTTTTCCTTTACTGTTAAAGCTCGTGGTAAATTTTCGAAAAATTCACGAGGTGCGAGCCGGGATTTCAACCCACGATCCTCTGCTTTAGAGGCCATCATAGATCAAACCACTCGGCCACCACGGTTTCACGGTTCATTTTAGGGTTTCGTAATCAGTTAGCAAAAACGGAACTCTTAAATAGGATCGCTTTATTTTCCGTCTGTTTGTTCCTCCGTCTATCAAGACCCTTTTTGCCAGGAGCGCCTGCCAAGAGGTATCAAACTGAAATGAGGGTTTTCACAGAAGCAAAATATCGCTAGATGGCGTTAGTATCGTGAGGTCCGTTTGACGTTTGAAATTAGCTCGTGATTGGTTAAATAAGAAAATGAGCCAATCGCGAGCAAACCTCACGAGAGTAACGCCATCTAGCGACATTTTGCCTCTGTGAAAACCCTCATTAATATCAAATAGTCAAGCCAGATTTTCCTTATTCACAAAAAAATTAAACCATAACTTGAGGAAAAGTGATACAGCATTGTCATTATCTATCTATTTTAATCATTACAATAAATCTTTAAGAAAATAGGCGGAAATTGACTATTCATCCCTTTATCTTCGGAATTACTAGGCCTAATATTTTGTAAAAAAATATGGAAATTTCTTTACCAATAGTAACCAGGAAATTTCTGTAACGCCTTCGTAGGAATTGACGGAACGGAACCTTCACGCCAGTCGAACTCACACTTGTCCGGTTTTTTTTTACCTATATCAATAAAGCATAACAAAAGTACAACGACTCTTTATTTGTCCAAACGCTATAACATATTGCGTGAATCAAGGAGAAAGAGAAAAAAAATTTAGGGCAAAAGAGGAATATTCAGCAATTTCCGCCGTAGCACGTCAACAAGGCTATATTAAGGACAAGTGGCATAGTACCAGAGCTCTCTAGTTCAGAAGGCAGTGCCTTCAAGATAAGCATTTTTTGTAAAATGTAACGTCGGTCTAAATTCGTCGTCCTTACTAAAACGTTAAAGCCTTAAACATTTAATTAAACTAAGTTTTAGTTGTATCGAATGCAGCAGTAATAAATCTTAGTAATTAATAAGCTGAGAAATCTTTTCTTTAATATTAAAGGCTGAAATAGTTTTCAGTGACCTTCTGCGTATAATTTTATTGGACTAATTGGACACTATTTTCTTTTCGACTTGTTAAGAAAATTTCGTTCTAGTTAAATTTGAACATCTATTTGTATACAACTGATAATTAAAATATAACTTGAATTTATTGCATACTTACTTTATAATTAGTTAAGAAACAAGAAAAAAAACAGCACAATTATATTACGATTACCTACCAATAAAAAAACTGATTTAAGAATACATGAATTTGCTACATTGCTCGTAATATAAGATAAACTATAAGATTAACTTTACTATAAGATAAACACAATTATAATACATTTTAAACAGATTTTTTAGCAAACGTGTAAATGTCGAGTTCTCTTTAAATTTTTAGTCTTTTAAAACGTAAGGCGTAAGCGCTTTGACATCAAGTTGGTTAAAAACATATACTCACAAAAATTTTAAATATAAAAGATTTTTATCTTTAAAATAATATCTGAAATAATGAACTCACAACTCACTCAAGTTCAAGCACGAACACGCATATCTTGCATAAATTTTATCTATCATAAGTTTGCGGGTAAGCAAAGAAATTCTTTTGGTTCTTTGAAATTATAATTTTTCCGTTCAACATAACATTTCAATTCGATCTTCCGAGTCTCAGTGTAAGTTTTTTCGACATTTATGTGAAATTCAATTCAGGAGGTCACTTGAAAAAAAAGGTAGATATAAAATATATCGCTCTTCGACTATCCTGGCTTGTACTCGTGGCTTCGAATAAATTGTGCCGTTACGCATCGCCTTGGGTACAATATTTACGCTACACAAACACTGACTTTAATATGTATATTTTGGTCCCTTGTATATAAAAAAAACCTTATCCGCTTTGTATTATTGTTGAGGAATAATAAATCTGTTCCTTGTTATTTTGGATTGCAAATGTAAAGTATACTCGCATGTTTAGAAAGGATATATTTTAAACGGGATTATTTTGTCATTGTTCTGGATAAAAATATAATTTATGGCATATTTTTTACAACTTCTACTTATTTGTCGAAAGTCAGAAAACCTATAAAGCTATTATTTTTTTATTGTTTTATTTCAAAGTTCAAGATCTTAAAAACGGCTGAACCGATTTGAATAAAGTTTTCTTAGAAAATATCACGGTGAAACTGCGCTTAAATCTATTTTGGGGGAGGGGGGGATATTTCGCTACAAACAGACACATATATATACACAAATAGATACGTTATATATTTAATATATAACGCCCTTGCGTTGAAAAATCAATGAACTGTAAATGAACTTACAATACTGAATCGAGTTGAACTTTGTTAAAAAGTTATAAAATAGGTTATAGGTTATTTTATTGTATCAGTACCTATACCTGTTTGATTGGCTGGTAGAGAGGTTGGTTACACTATACACTAACTACTAGCTACACCTTCCGCCGCCCAACTTTGCCTAAAAGTTCATTGCCCCGACTGTTAAAACAAAAACTATAAAGGTATAATCCCAAAAATTGAATAGGCACTATACCGTTAAGCGATTCGAACACAATCCGGGAGTAACGTAAGGACGTCGCATAAAAAATGTGTCTCAAAAATGCGTCAAAACTGAGTATTAAGTAACGAACTTTTAAGCAGATTTATTTGGCGCGTGGTATAGGCTTGGTATAGGTAGGTTATATCTCTAATTTAGCGGTAGTCACAAGGAAACTCTAAAATATTTTGCTGATTTAAGGAAAACATCAGTAAGTAAATGTTTATTTGTACCGTGAAAACATAATTATTTTGGTATTTATTTATAGCGGAAAAGTAGATAAACATTCCCAAACTGCCAATTAGGGAACGCCGCTGTTTATAAACGAGAAAATAAATCTGTAACCTAAAAAAAATTAGAAAGCCTCAGCTCTACTTAATGTTTTCACTCCACTGCTTCTTTTCCTCGGTACCCTTTTTTAATGAGCGTAATGGTTAATTTTCTTTTTGTGTAACTCTAAATTCTCGCAACTCTGGATCCAAGGCGACTGCTTTGTGCCAGTTGTTTGAAGATCTATGGGAATGGATGGTTACCGAATAGTCCGTGAGATAATTTACTACGTTATTTTGTCCATGCTTGTTGGAGATTTTAAAAAAAAAACGTAATAATAATTTAGAGAATGTCAAAGTCAAAGTCAAAATCTCTTTATTCAATTTAGGCTATGTCAAGCACTTATGAACGTCAAAAAATCTCCACCGGTTCGAAAAAAACCTCTGTTGAGAAGAATCCGGCAAGAATCTCAACGAGGTATTTTTTTTTAAATGCTCTGGAGGAAAGGTACATAACCTATTCTGAATAATAAATACTTGATATTATGCGCTAGAAGCTCTTTAATTTATTACGTACATATTAATAAAATATTTCTAGTGGAACAAATTAACAATAATCGACCTTTTGCTATAGGTAATTGGCTATGGATAAACATACTTAATATTACTTAAATCGATAGATACATACTTAAAATACAAATAGGTAAATACCCAAAGCTTGATCAGTAAGTTAATATATTTACTTCTATAATATTGTCATTCTGAGTTTTAGGTTAAAAAACTAAAAGAATGTTGTAGACTATACAGATTTTAGTTTTAAATGAACAAGTTCCACAACGTAACAGAAATAAAAAAGAAAGAAAACATTTATTCGTGACATGATATGACGTGACGTGACATGGATAAGAATAATAATAAAAATAAAATAAATTAAAAAATAGTTGTGCATGTCACGAAAATGGTCCCAAATCAGCAATCTGCCGGTCTTGCGAAAGGCACTGGTCTTCCTTTGGGACCTAATAGCTGTTTGAAACACTTTTTTCTTGTATTGAACGGAACCAATACACTTAAGCCCAGCTACTAAGATGTTCGCCCTCGGCACTCATTTCTACTGGGGTGTTCGTTAGTATCCACATAATTTGAACGAATAATTCAAGTAAATTGAGCGAACAAAAATGGCGGGTCAGTATTCAGAACTTTTCACCACTACATTACATACAGGAAGCGTCATACAATTCACACAAATTTTGGTAATTTCAACACACCGCCAATGGTCAGAATTGTATATGAGAAATGTGCTATGTCGAGCGAACTAAATACGCCGCGACCAACAAAGCATATTAATTACTTATTTAAATGAGCAAAAATAAAGGATTATTGACTAAAATATATTTTCAGCACAAATATCGAGCAACATAACAGGGTAGTTGGCACTCTTCGTCGATATTTCCAAAACACAATTTGAATAAAAAAACTTTTCATATTTTGGCCCCGGAAACCTGATCATTCATCATTTTTAATCGTTTTACGTAATGAATTGATATTATACTGCTCTGAAATGGGTAAGTAGGTAAATTATCAATTGAGTTGGCCAATAAGTGATGTTGTAGTTCATTAAATCTATGGGAATATCGCTTTTGGATAGTGCTATTCAAATACGCTCCCATTCAAATTACATACTTTTAATGGGCGTAAAAAGTAAATTATTTTATTAGTTGTTTCAAATACCTATAACGATTTAAATGCATATGAATATTTTGATCATGAAACTACCGTGAGACTCACTCATATTAAATAATATTTTAACGGATAACTCACGTCTTGAATCGAGTTTAGCTCGACATGTGTTTCGTCGGACAGGCGCGCGAGTAGAGCGGTGGTGGCGCGTAGTGCGCGTGTTGCGACAGCCGCCGAGTAGTGTGCTCCTTAGAAGAAGGGCTACCAAATAGCCCGAAACATGTTGAGCTAAACTCGATTTAAGACGTGAGTTATCCGTTATAATAACATTTAATATGCATATGAATACATTTGAAATAATGATGAGATTTAAAAATTAGGTGACGTTAATGTCAGAATTACCTACATCAAATCTCGTACAACGCAGAATAGGGAGCTCCTTGAAGCGGAACTCCGTCCACTAAGCTTAAATTAAACCTTTTGTTTTTATGCCGCGTAAAAATTAGCAAAATTTTTGATATGCAAATCAATACACATGAACTCATGACCCTTCTTCAGAAGGTGGTTGTGTTAAACGTTAAGTAATATTACATTTTGAAGTTGTTAAATATGCTAGTAGTGTGGTAAGCTGTTTTCTAATGTAGTAGAATAGTAAGATTGATTGAAGTGTTACTTTACCATGTGAACTATTACTTGTAACTACTCCGCTGATTCAGAAGTAAGCGTTTTCCACTTATAAAAGGTTTGATATTCATAAATGATTTCAGCTCCGAGAAATAATTAACGGGCAATTAAGCTAAGTAACATCTAAAACATAGGCTAACTAGACTTACCTCAGCGCCAGCGTAACATCTAGAGACTTGCAATGGCCAAAGCCAGCATACATTACGGGAATGTCGTTTTAAGCAGTGCACATTTAAATACCTATCGTATTTTCATTCGTCCCGGGAATTCAAATCGTCGAGCATTCGTTGCAACTGTTGATAGAGATGCACCCTTTGACATTTTAAGTTTCGGAAAAGGTTCTAGTTTTTATACAGACTAGAAAACTTTAAATAGCAAGTAAACGGTGTAAACATTTAATTTCATCAATAAAACGTGATCCAACTCAGTTAATTATTTTTATTCATAACATAAGACACAACAATATGATAGGAAACAAAATAAATAAAAACTACATAAATATAACTAACTACTCAGTTAATTGACATTGGTTTCAAAAAACAATGTTTTTGTTTTCATAAAATAAATTAATAGACCTATTTGAAGGAGGACTCGCACTAATTAGTAAGAAGAGTATTCTTTTGTTTTTAGTTCATAATGATTCTGTATACCTCCATCCTTACCAGTACCTTTACGAAATAGGGTAATAATAAATACAGAATGTTGACACCAGGGAGTGTCCCTAGTGTAGTTTGTTCTAAGCTTATTAAGCTAGCGTAGGGGTTCGTACTTTTTTATGTTAGAGATGCCAGACAAACGAACTAGTAGGTGACCTGATGGTAAGTGATCATCACTGTCCGTAGACATCCGCAGCGCTTTACGCAATGCCAGTACGTTGTCGGCCCTGCAGAAAATTGTTGTTGTACCTAATTGTAGTTGTATTGTTTTTGGGAATTTATGTGCCAATTTAGATTTGAAATTTACCACGAATTACTGCGAACGAATTTATCGAGGGGAATCTTACACACACGTGCGGAGAGTTTCAATAGTGTGTGTAAAGTCTCCAATCCGCATAGGGCCCGCGTGAAAACAACAGCCCTTTCATGGAAGCCCGATAAAGACTTTTCTATTAATAAGGATAAACATGAATATTAAGGAACTGAAAGAATTACTGGAAGAAGAATTTCATGTGATGTTAGACTTCTTCTTCTTCTTCTTTTGTGTTTAGTTCTGGTAGCATGGTGTATGGTTGTGTTGCTCTGAAGATGAGCTCTATGGTTAAGTTCGAAACGTGTCTCGTTCAGTGTGGTGGTGTGGTGGGTTTGTGTGATTTGTGTGTGATCTTACAGTGTGGAGGTGGAACAATTGCATAAACTTAACTATCATAAGGTCACGGGTGAGCAAATAAATTATTTTAGTTCATTGATAATGGACCTCCGCAAAGTAACGCCTGAATCAATAAAATTATGAATATTAAGTGCAAGTTAAAGATCGGTTACGATATAACACGAAAGTAATTGTTTTCTATCTGTGCGCAAATATTTTTTCCAGACAAGTGGTGAAAAACAATCCTGCGAGGTTTCCAACCTTTTATGGTATCGGGCTAAATATTTGAATAATATCTGGTTTCTCGCGGCTGCTGGAAAATGCTATAAATTCTACACTCATTTCTCTGAATAATGCAGTACTACGGAATGCTAAACTGTTTGTTTTTTAAACAAAAGTTTTTGCTCTTTTTCAAAAGATACGACCTAGTGGGTTGAAAGAATAAGAATCGGAATCTGCATTTTGCTCCTTTATTGTATTAGGTACTAGTATTTGCAGATCTTTAATGTCGAAGTACAGGATGTAGCGAATAATCCGTTCCCATAGTGAAAATTTGGAATACACGAGTACTTCCGAATGCTGTTGTTGTCTCTATGAATTATTGTGTTAATGTTTGTATAAAATATAAGGTGTACTTTATTTATTAGTGACAAATGCCAAACCACGAGTTTGAAGTACATGCATATCACATCACAATGAGATGTTACAACCCCCACGATGAAATTATATAAAAAATGTAAAATGTAAATAAAATTCGAAGAAAAATCTTAACTTAGGTTTTAACCGCTCTATATCGTTTGTGATCTTTTCGTGATGGGTAAGTAGGTACTGAGGCTGAGACACAAGATCGCCAAGAGTAGAAGAAGAAGAAAGAGGCCTACATCCAAGAATGTATAGCCAAAAGGCCACCATGATGACGATGATGATTGAAGCTGACTGAAGTAGTAAAAAAACCACGAACGTTCCTGAGAAAATACGATGGGAAGGCATTATTCACCAAGTACTTACATCTCAGAATACGCTATGATCGCAATACGGATTTTGCTATTCTTTTCAATTAAATCCGTTCTGAAAAGCAAAAATATAAATTAAATATCTACGTGCTCGTACTTTTAAAATGGAAGCTGATATAAAGTAACACATTAAATAAGGAACATTAAAATTGTAATCAGTAGAAATGTACGCTTAGTACATATAATATAAGTTAACATCCGTGTTAGGAGCGCAATGTTAGCATTTTGAAATTAAATTAAAGATAAGTATTTGTACAGTCTTTAGCGGCATATGTATTATAAGAAGTAATTTTCAAGCATCGTAAAATTCAGCTAAATGGTATGAATGCTGGGAGCAAACATGTTAATGTTTCAGTCGTGACATTGCAGACAAGAAATGAAATTTCAAGGAATGAGTAGCATTTTGTACTATGATAATATAGAGCTGTCGTCTTTGGTAGTGTACATATAATAAAAGAAAATAGACGAACTTGCCATTTTTTTTTGTGATGCCGTCTCTAATTGTTTCGTTCGAATAGACGGAGACTGTATCACACTTAACCGTCAGTTAACACTAATCAATGGATGGTGAAACAGCCCCTTAGTAAGTAAGACAACTGAAAGTTTTAAGGTACACATTTCATTGTTTAGCAATATTATTACATTTCATAAATCCTTTTTCAAAACAAAAAACAACAAATTTTGTACCATGTTGTACTCTGTTCATTTTTTTTGGGGTGGCTTGTCATTACAGCAAACCGTACAGACAATTTGACATTAAAGGGACATCGTAAATTTGTCCTCTTTGGTACAGATTAGGCTAATGACCTCCATTTAAATAAGCTTATCGGAGGATTAAAGCAAAAACGATGAAGACCTTTATATTATTATGTAAGCCAAATAATTAACATCACATGTAAGTAGTCGTAATTCGAAATTGTTGAAGTAGAACAAAAGCCGACTGTATCACAAAAAAAATCGTGCAACATTAAAAAAAAAATTGCGTACCTATTTAATCTTAACACGTTCACGGACACAGGACAATCTTGATTTTTTTGTGATACGACACAGAAATTCTCCATACAAAATGGCATAACATCTGGGGACGGATTGTCGTATTGCTCAGGTTTGAATGTTTGTGTTGCGGCATTAACGGCCAGAGGCGTAACCGCCTGTAGACGGGTATTCATGTCAAGCGACTACTATGACCTGTGTTACGGCACTAACGGCCACAGACGAAATCGGCTATGCGAATTGTCCGGCCACAGACGTAGTGTCACAGCACGCAAACTCTGTCAATGTATGCGTGACGGAGGTAACTTGTGTGCAACAATATGAGTGCTTGCTGTGGCACTGGCGGGTCTGTGTTACATCCAAAAACGGCACAGAGACATAACCTTCCTATAAATACTATGACAAATATTCGGCTGTGAACGTGGTGCCACTTTTAATGAAAATTAAATTCCCGTCTACAGCCGTAGTGCCATATTACGAGGGTTTTAGTTTACGTCTGTCGACGTACTGTCCGTGTAGGTGTTAAAATACAATTTTATCAAAATGGAAAAAGAAAATTTCTTTGAACCATAAGGTTCGTTTTTAATAACTGATATCATTTTCACTTATTGGCACAGCGATTATAATTAACGTTATACTTTAAACAAATAAATAAAACAAAAGTAGTTTATTGAAATCGGGGTGCCTCTTGAAATGTCAATAAACTATGTATCGAATTTCATTTCATCGAAAACAATTCATAGAATATTCAACACTAAAATAAATCACCACAAGAAAAGTACGTTAGGTTAGACCTGTGACCCTAAAAAATAGGTTAGGTTGGGTTAGAATTGCGACACCAACAAAAACAAATCGCTGCCAGAAAAGTAGGTTAGGTTAGAACTGTGACCCCAACCAAAATAAATCGCTACCAGAAAAGTAGGTTAGGTTAGAACTGCGACCCCAAAAAACAAATCGCTACCAGGAGAGTAAGTTAGGTTTAGAACTGCGACCCCAAAAACAAATCACTACCTGAAAAGTAGGTTAGGTTAGGATAGAACTGCGAGCCAAAAAACATTTAAATAAGTATGAAATAATAAAATGTGAAATGAAATTCTGCCAACTAAACTATCTATTAGTAAATAATATTTCAAGAAATTAAAAATCGGCGAGTTAAAAATACTCATTTTAATCATTTGAAGTAATGAATATTCGATGAAATAAAAAAAACAGGAAAAGTTGATTTTTAACTGATATTCGATCAAAGTTTGTCGACATTTCAAGGGTAAACCTTTAAATCGTTCCAAAGTAGATCTTTTATTCGCCTTAAGCCTTTGCGGAAACCATAATTGCATTCGGTGTCAAAAGAAGTTCGCCTGACAAAATTATTCGCCGTAAATACGTATCCGGAGTTTTTCAAGATCACTCTAAAGGAATTCGTCGCTTTGAATGCGGGAATCTCATTTGCAGCCGTTGGGGTTGTTTGGTCCTTATTTACAGAATTGTACTCCCATTCCACAGTTCAGGATTCTCTGAAAGAGTTTGGAGATAGTATTTAGTTATATGGGATTCCTTGCTCAGCTTTGTTTAGGCGGTGTTTCTAATCGAATGGGTTATGAGATTTAATAATAGTCTTCAGATTTGATGCGGAGTTACGAACATATCGCAAAATGATTTGCTATTTTTTGCGGCTTTGTTTATCTGAAAGCGTACAAGCTGCCAAAAAAGAAAAAAACTGATAGGGAGTTAAAGCAAAAAGTTTAATTTCCATTATATTAAAATTCTACGTACCTATACTGTTAACGAGGAAAATACGACTAAGCAATATTACAAAGAAATCAGCCAGCTGAATTGTTGTATGACACACTCAAAAGAAAAAACGGGTCAATAGTGTTTATTTTTAATTTTTCCTTCCAAATGTATTTTCCCTCGAAGCGTCGAACATAACATTGTGTTAGGTAAATGTTTTTCTCTCTCTTTCTCTCTTTTAATATCATGTCACGCGTTGTTTTCGTGAATACGTCGCCATCATTTTCTACTCTTTATGTCCGTTATTTTTGAAAGCATAATTAAGTAAGTATTTTAATCTTATGAATATTATTAGATGTGTGAAGTTTGTATATCCGTGCGTGAGTTTGATCTTGATTTGGATGAAATTTGGTATGTACATAGCTGGATTTCTAGAATAACAAATAGGCTACTTTTACCCCAATTTTTCTATGGGATCAGGACAAGATTCAAAACTTTATCCGTTGAGTCTAGAAACGTGAAATTTGGCTTGGATACGAGTATTTTTCATATAATATAGCTGAAGACCATAATAAATGGTTCAGTAATTCCCATGGGAATTCAGTAAAATCCGGAAATTTCAATTCGACTGCCGTACCTAAAGGTTTACTTACGCGAGTGAAGCTACAGGTAAAGGCTAAGGCTAGTGATATCATTATAGTCTAGTAGTCAACATAACGTAACGTCGTAAAAGTAGCAATGTAACATCAACAAAATAGTTTCGGCGGCCTATTTTTGCTAGATCACTAAGATTTTCCCGGATATAGAAAACCTTGACTTTGTGCTCCGCGGAATCCAATGTCTGTAAATAACTGAAGCAAGGATCAATTCAACTCTCTTTAACGTTCGAATTCTATGAAAGGATCGAGAATGCTTATCAGTCGTGAAAATAAAGGGCGCTCGTTGTTACTTATTAATGGAATAAAACATCAAAGCAAGACATATCCCTTTTAAGGCCCTTAGAAACTTAAATCATTTTAGGAGTCCTTCAAGGACTCAGTAGAGCGAAAATAGGCATCGCGACGGGCGCGGGCGTACTGTAAAAACGATTTCTTAAGACCTTAACCGTGTTGGAAATGTTCGCCAAAAATAGGTATTGTGCATGCGTACAATTTCTTAGACCGATTTTTCCGGTTCAATGAAGTGTTCTACTTTAGAAATAATTTACTTTTATCTTTTCTAATTTATCAGATATACAAACAGAGTCGCTCTCAGATTTTTGGTTAAATAAAACACGCAGATACGAGTAATAATGACTAAGTTAATAAAAAAGAAATGTCTGACAAAAAGCCGGCGCTGTATGTTGGTTCCGGTCGCCCATGTACAGAATAATTTGATTAAAATGAACTGTAACGTTGTTGAATGCTATACTCTGTTCAAACGGCAGGCGAAAAAAACTTACTACGGACAACCTTTCGCAACATCTCTCAAAGTCGTTCTAAAACACGATACAACAAGTTTTATTGTCTTGCGTGACCATTAACAGCCCACACTTTGTAGTAAGTTTGTACTAATAGCAAATGATAAACATATGCATCGGAAAAAAAATTCTTTAATGTTCGTTTTTTCGCCTACCGTTGGAATAAAGTATACCCATTACACAAGCTTTTGTTGAACTAACAATGTGTATTTAAATTTGCTTAGGTCAAATCTCGTGAGTAAAATTTTATGTAAATTTTTATAAAGCCCTATTATGTTCACTTCACTTCGACTCGCCTGAGTCGCAGGATTTCGTCATCAAAATAAAAAGTCAGCTAGGTTTCCTTCAAGAACAAATAAATGTCATAATGCAAAAATAATATGTCATAAGTAATATAAATGTACTAAATCTATGGAAGCTGCAAACATACATATGCCTATTGTCTACCTGAATTTTTTATTTTTGTAATTTCTTTGTACTGCTTTTGGTGATCAATAAAGAATATTTGTATTGTATTGAACTTTCGGATAGATCCAGTTGATTCTACCTATTATTGATATACGTTTGTTTGTTTGTTTATACTCTTTATTGTACAAAAGGAAATACAAAAATATCACACAAAAAGAAGTTGTAAGTACAAAGGCGGACTTATCCCTGAAGGGATCTCTGCCAGTCAACCTTACGTTTGATGGAGTTCGTGAGTAATTTTCAGGATAAGTAACCAGTTTTTGTATAGTTTAGAAATAATCGAGTGAGATCACTTACCTATCGTTTCCCACATTAAATTACCATGAGCCTCACTCATGTTAAATGATATTGTAATGGATAATTTACGTCTTAAATCGATTTTAGCTGGAAATGTTTCGAGCTATTTCGTAGCCCTTCTTCATAGGAAGCTCTGTGCTTTGCTCGCGCGACAATGAAGAAGAAGAAGGGCTACGAAATAGCTCGAAACATGTCGAGCTATATTCGATTTTAGACGTGACTTATCCGTTATAAATATTCTTTAGTGTCCTTTCCACCCTGTATAATCACACTAAAACAATACCACTTAAAACAAAAACACTTTTAAGCCGGTTTATAATAACGCAACCAACCCTAATTGAATCATGAATCGGGGTTTTCCAATTAAACTGAAGGTCATTGGCAAAGGTTTTGCTTCAAATAGACTTTAAGCTTAAAATATAATGGAAATATCTCTCTTAATACTCGATTTATGCTCATAGTCTACCGGTCATTAGTCGAGCGATTCAACCGCCTCATTTTCGTGACATAATTTTTTATGAAAGGGTTGCAGAATTTATCACAATTTTAGACACCCTGTACTTCTACTAGATAACCTGGAAACTGTAACAGAATCTTCTACCATGTCAACAAAAATTTGCCCACGAAAATCATAGGAAATAGACATTTGAATATGACCCGTCAACTAATAAATTGGCCAATTGATTTAAGACGCGCCTATATAAAAAAGAAGTCGTTTTTGTTGTTGTGCTTTTACATCAAACGGGCACTCACTTTGATTATTTGCGTCTGCGACTTGGTTGAAAATAAAGAAACCGTAATTACTAAATAATTTATTTAGTTATAGCTTTTTGAAACATTTTGAGCAGCACTTAATTGTGTTTCAATATTTATTAACCCTGTGTTCTGTTATTTTCCTGTGTTTTTATGTACAATAAAGAGTTTCACAATACATTTTTTATTATTATTATCATCATAAAATCCGAAAATTATAATTCGACAGCCAAATTATGTTTTTACGCGAGTGGGTGTAGGTCATTATAATACAGGCCAGGCCAGGTCTGCTCCAGGCAGATCTGTAATGCCTAGTATAAGTATGACTGAGGAGCGAAATCCGAAAGGAAAGCATCGAAAGTTCTATTCAAGTGTGGGTTCTAGTTCAAAAACTTCTAAATTTCGATGATGAAAGAGATGAACAAAGGATTACCAAAACTTAGACAAGCTTTGAATATATTATGTGCTTAACAAATATTAGCTCTCAGAAAACCGCCAGCTTAGAAATATTATTAGGTGAGATGTTTAAATTGTTTGCTTGTTTATTTATACTCTTTATTGTACAAAATGCAAAAAGGTTACAGAAAAAAATAAAGTGTTAAGTACAAAGGAAACAATAAAGTGTAAATTTTGTGGTAACGCCAGTAACGTTTACGATAAATGCAAGCTGACACGTTGTTGTTTACGTGAATATTCTACTTTTTTTAATAAAATATTGGCTCAGCCACACCACTGTGGGGACTGTAGCTTGGTAGAGCTATGGTATAGGGGATCTAAAGTCAGTTCAAATAAAAGGATGTTTCTTCAGTACTCGCTTCTTATATTTTATAGATATAGAACTTATAATACTTTTACAAACATAGGTCGAGCATCTCAGGCTGTCGGGAGCAATCTGTGCTCCGGCACGTATACCGCTGTCAATCCTCTTTTAAATCGAATTCTAGAATTATACAATACAAAAATACTATCATTATACAAAATAAATACAATATAGCCTGCTAGGCGGTCATTTTTACCACCTGCCAGCAGTATACAGCCTAATCCCTACACCACCATTACTAATACCACTCACTACCAGTAATTTTGAGCAAGTTTAGTTAATTGTCAAAATTTCCAACATAGGATTTCGCAGTTATAAAGCTACGACGACAGACAACGCACATTGTTTAAGAAATAAGCGATATTCTGAAATCTGAATCCGTTGAAACGCCTAATCATGTACTGTAATTAAGATGGAAGACGATCTCAACTAATTACATCTATGATTAATTAATCATCGCGTGGAATAGTTTTGTTTGGAAAATGCTTAATTTAATCATTTATACGGCCTCAATCAATCGTCGCATTTTTCATTACCAGCGTGAATAGATGACAAATTTTGCGGGGCGGCAGTAATGACGTCATATATTACCCCTCACCCCTCGCCCTGCTGATAAGAAATGAGCTTATCTCGCAGAAACATCGAGGCAATATCCGTTGCAACTTGAATGAGAAAGGGCGTGGAATACTGGTGGATTATTCAAGTTGCGTTTCAAGACTAGGTTCTATAACCACACGCTTGCTTCGAATTTTCAGTTGAACTCTTTTAATGAACGAATAAGAGCGTTGACAGGTACTTAACTGTTGTTGGGCGTTTTCAAATTTTTTTTTAACATCGGTACCTTTTTTTAGATTTGGATGAAATTTCTTTTCCTACTCAGAATCAGGAGCACTTTCGATTGCAATAGAAAAAAAAGGGTCCCAGGTTTTTCGTATAATTTTATGTTATCCATTACACTACCGCCACAATAACAAAAAAAAGATATTGAAAAGTGCGAAATTGTTATGTCACGAAATGGTCCCAAATCGAAATCGAAAGTGCTCCTGATTCTGAGTATGAAAACGAAATTTCATCCAAATCTAAAAAAAATGTAATTTCAACAACTTTTTTTGAAAACGCCCAGTTACCAAAAGTGCCCTTAATTATTTTCAGTCCCGACGTAAATTGGTTTACTAAGACGCCATATCCGTCTGTCTGCCTGTGACACCGTAGCTCTCACACGCGTGGACTGATTTCCATTGCCGTGCCAAGTATTGGCAAAATAGAGTAGGATCAGATCAACAGTATTTCCTATAGCCGTTGCCTACAGCTGTTATGATGATGAGTTCAATTTTGTTAATTTAAATGGGGACACCATATGGGGATTGAAAATTTTAAAAATATCTCACAGATTCACTAATATTTTATCAAATGACTATGAATTTTTCTTGTCAAATACAAATACAAACCAACATCCATCATTTTTAAATTTTTATGTATTTTGACATCATCATTATTATCATCATCAGCGTATAGTAGTCCACTGCTGGACATAGGGCTCCTCCAATGAGCGCCATTCCGTCCTAACCTCGGTTCGACGCATCCAGTTTCAGCCAGCAGTTTTTCGCACATCGTCACTTCACCTGGCCGAAGGGCGTCCTACACTACAATTGCTAAGACACAGTCTCCACTCAAGAACTTGTTTACTCCACCGGTTATCGGTTCTTCGGCAGATATGGCCAGCCCACTGCCACTTATACATTCTAATTTTGATAGCTATGTTGATGATGTTTTAGTTCTGTGTTGGATAGCCTTGTTGCGTATTGTATCCTTCAGAGCTACTCCCACATGACATATTCCCGAAAACACAAAGTAAATCAGTTCACGGCATTCGCAGCCGCGCGTGTGGGGCCAGCCTTACCGAAATGTCTGCTAAATAAATCACTCCTATCAAAGTGAACAGAGGACAAACAGTCGTAATATGGTTGATCATTACTTTTCATGCCTGTGTTTCGTTCAACGCAGTCCGAAATTGAATGCGCAGTACGTTTGTGCTTCTCTCTTAGCAATGCTGTTTGGATTACGCCATAATTATCCTACTACGTCCTTACTGATGTTATAAATGCGAAATGAGTATGTTGTTTTGTTTCGTTTTCATGCGTTAAGTACAGTCAAGGGCACAAGTATTTTTACACTAACAAGACGTTAAAAATATCTATACGCCTTTATGCCACTAACCATAGGGTCAATGTATACATATATTTGACTTTATTTTATATTTATGCCTTCGACCGTACCCAACTTATCGTGATGAAATTTGGATATATTTTCACTTTCAAATTTACCCTTTTTAGACGTTTTCCGGCTTAGGAGCCTCAATGAATAAATATTTACTTAGAGTACATCTATTTTAGTCTGGTTGTACCCATGTGATGCTAAACACTTAAAATTGCAAAAAAAAAACAAAATCCCACGCAAAGCTTTAGGCTTGCAATCTCTTCAACATACCTCGGAAGCAGGCACGTTTCTACACCGAAATATTCCCTGAAATTGCGCGCCACATTACATAGGTAGGTCCACGTAATCTTATAATACATCGTGTCAGCATTTTCTGCTATGAAAGTAGCAACCGCTTACTTAATGGACCAGTTATGTCGAGATTAACTGTTGGTAGGAAATTGGGTCTCTAATGGATGAATCTTCAAAATGCCGAGTTCGCATCTTTCGGCAAAGACGGGCGGCAGCAGTTTTAAGAGTAATTGGATTGGTCGCAATAGCTTCGCCTTAATTGGTTCTGTTCCTAATAACGAAATCTGTTCGTTATTAGGAACAAACGACATTTTTGTCCTCGTTAGATCTTAATAGGTTAGCTTTGCCTTTAATTCACTTATTGTAACGCCGTCCGGCTTCGTCCGTGCCTGGTTTTAGAATAGGACGGATGGGTCTTCCTATGGGTGTCGTAAAAGGCGACTTTGGTTTCTAACCTGAAAGTGTGAAGCGCAGTGCTCTCTATTGCAAAATACTAACTCGGTACTCTAGCTCTGCTTTGCGAGGCGAGTGGAAATCACCACGCTATTTTGTCATGAAAATCACATTGAAGGCTTACTACTGAACCTGGAACCACGACGACTCTGTTAAGAGTGAAGCGGAGTAGAATAGCTGCTCAACGGCATTATATTTAGTACGCAAAGCAAAGCATATACGTAAGTAAATATATATTTTTTGTACATATAACATACGAAAATAACTGCAAACCAAGGAGATGGTACAAAGGCGAACTCTATATTCTGAGTTTGTGTGGCTTTAAACTATACTATTGATCAAAAATAACGGATCCATTTCCAAATAAAATTGTAAAAAGGACCAGTTTTTATTTCTCGTGAGTATGTAATTGTAAATCCTTATTTATTTATTAGGGCCAGATTTTTTACTGCTTTCTATGTTATAAATGCGAAAGTGCGTAATGTTTGTTTATTTTGCTTTCCACGCTTAAAGTACTTGGTTGGTGATAAAATTTGATATGGAGATAGTTTAAGACACTGAAAAAGACATAAGATAGTTTTAATCCCGGATGATTACCGACTGGGTGCGGATAAAGGATACCGACATAGAGTTATTGTCGCATTATAATATTAGTATGGATACGTGTTACAGCAATACTTTTTGCAACAGTTGTTTGGAATGTTTAACATGGTTCAACTTTTTGAACTCCACCTACACATTAATTTACATAGGTATCGAAAAAGTGAAAGATGAATAAATACGAAAACATTTGTTGTATGTAAATGCAGCAAAGTATGCCTTTAAACATCAGACTGAAAGCGCGTCTATTTGAATGCTTCATTGTTACCCAAAAATTATTCTTGCTAAAGTATTCCATAAATTTCGGCGCTCAAAATTTTTGACTTGAGTTCCACTGGCTACGACGCCGAGAATTTTAAGATTCTTGTCCTGGGCACCCCTTCTCAAGCATCCTTGAGCGGAACCGTCTAATATCTTTGTTTGTCGCTTCGGGAACTCCAATCTATAATTAATTAAATAAATTCGAGGGCCTATCAAGACGCTTCCTAATAGCTTGCGGGAAATTAGAATATTTTATTATAACCACTTACCAGGATACCAGGAAATACGAGTTTAATAAATATTTACGCTAAAGTGTAAGCTTTTAATTTATATTTATTTGAGCACCGCTAAGTTGATAATTATAAATTATTATATACCTAACTTCATCTACTTACAGAACAACTATTGAATAATGTTTTTCTATCGTACCTATTTTGTCAGATTAGTTCGTTTTTATCATGCTTCCTTAATTAGCTTCAGTAAACTTCGGTAAGCTAGTTGAGAAAGCAAGATAAATACGAACTTTTCCGACAAAACACGATAGCAAAACATTCACTACATCTGTAGAGAATTTTATAACAAATCACAACAACTTTGAATTCGAAGCAATTTAAAGAATATAGTCGGTAAGTTCAGTGAAAACGTTCACACTTTGTGAATTGACTCGTGCTCTGTGAAACCGATATTGTAACACCAACCTGGGCTTTATAAATAGGGAACACATTACTCCAATAATTCTCCAACTTCAAAGAAAGTGCAAACGTTTCAGCTTAAAAGGGGCTCTTCTACGTGAAACATTCTTAGCGGTAACATTTCCTAACTAGAAACTGGTTTGGGAATAAAAGAAGTTCATGAAACAACGCAGGGTTCAGATTTCCGTGAGTTCGTCGGGTCATATCGATTGGACACAAGTGGTGTGCTCGGAGCATGTATGCAGTTCGATAAAAGTTTTCAAATTTGTTGACAAACATACATATACCTACGTACGAAGTATTGCCTTCAAAGTATGCCTTCTTACATACGTAGGTAATTACAATATATGTATATCTATGTAATGCTCGATTATTTTTAACCGACTACAAAAAAGGAGGAGGTTATCTATTCGGTTGTAGTTTTTTTTATGTTACCTCAGAACTTCGTCATTTATGAACGTATTTGCAAAATTTTTTTGACTTTCGTCTAGGAATGCTTTCAATTAGGTCCCATAAGCACCAAATCAGGATCCGATGATTGGATCCTCAGGAAATCGAGGGAACTCTTCAAATGTTGTAGGGACACCTAGGGGAGAGGAGGGTAACTGCGAACACCTAAGGAAAAGTTGAAATAAAACAAATGTAAATGAAGATATTAAAATTAATTATTAATCAACCTTTAGTTAAAGTAATCAACTATATGTTTTTATAATCAACAGTCATATTTGTTTAATTATAATCAAGTTATAGTATATATAAAAAACTTCTGGTGTGCGCCATTACCCTACAAGGCGTGGGGTAATCTCGGACATACTAGAGTACGAGTGAGTAGTTAGAATTAGCCCAGAAATCACATAAAAATCCCTTCGAAGTACTTTCCCCATTCGTACTCTTATGGCCCATGGCCGATAATTTACATTGATAGCACATTATCCAATCTTCGGTGATTGGTTGTAAATATTTTCGTTACAAATTAGATCATAATACTCTTCTTGACTCTCCGATGTAACTTTTTTTGGTATTTTTCTTTATATTTCGCGTATTCTTTTCAGTTGCTTTCCGATTTTCCACACCTTTTTACATATATTTTTAATTGCAGTCGTTTCGATAACTTTAATCTTATCCTCTTTTCTTAATTTTTTGTTCTTTTTCTTCTAAAGCATCTTTCATATGGGTGCTGGTTTTTCTATTTATAACAAACATCTGAATTAGGATATACACATGTAATAATGGTGAAAAAAATCCGGCTTTTAACCATCTTTACACCAACAACACACCTAAAAATATTATCTCACCTATATTTTTAAATGTTTAAGCTGTATTGCAACTAAATACAGTTATATATTTGTTTTTAATTTATGTATATATAAGTGAATTACTGTATTTTTATCACATTAACTATTTTGTTACGGTACTTGAATATTAGCCACAAATTTTAAAATAATATTTTATCACTTATGGTTTAGGGGTATCTACGAACGTTCGTAGTTACCCCATTAAAATCATACGCCATTAGCCAACTCGCCCAGACTCTCAACATAAATATTTTATTTGAGGTTAGAATCACGCGGTGCATGATACGTGTGGTTCAAATTATTGTTCATTCAGATGTTATTTCATGAAAAAAACACCATGTCCATCTGTTTTTCGTGCAGTGAGAAACAAACATTTAAAATTACACAAAAATAAGATGAATTTGTTGAAAAATATTCAAGATAACTTACCGTGAACGGTAAGCGCGACCTCACTAAACAACTTACTGTTTGGCACCGGGTTCAGGGCCGACTTGCGATCGCGCTATTCAAAATATCTCCTGTCCTATTCTAACTTATTTAAACCTGTGCGTCCGCCGTTACCCGCTGTCCGTGGTTCCCCCACCCTCCCCTATAGTAATTTTGATATATTTAGTGGTAACTCGTGCATTTTCTCTTGAAAATCATCACTTGGTGAAGTGAAACTGATGATGAAGACCTCAGTTGAGCATTGGAGTTACTACTCAATAACAAGTATTTCGAGAGTTGAATTTCAAATACTTTAACACAGTTGCTAAGCAATTTATGCTCCTCGTAATGAAAAAATGAAATGAAATGAAATGAGTGAGTGAATGAGTGAGTGAGGTGAAATGGAATGAGTGGTGAAGCACCAGCACTCCTCAATATAGAAAGTCTCTGCATCGGAAAAAGCAATCTTTTGTAAAAGGTGACGAGCAGTTGACATGAAACTATTGTATCTAAGATTAAGTATTTACACTAAAAGGGGTGGAAAAAAATTATAACAAAAAATTTAATCGACTACAAAAAATCATGAAAATAATTTTCTACCAGTCTGAAGTCGGTGCCTCAACACGATCCAGCAGGAGTGGACCTATAGTTAGCCTACATCACCTACGCACTACATATTGGGCTTCAATCACTCCTGCTGGGTCGAGCCGAGGCACCGACTTCAGACTGGTAGAAAATTATTTTCATGGTTTTTTGTAGTCGGTTCAATTTTTAGTTATAATTTTTTTTAAAGATATACTTACCTATTAACTTCTCATAGAGGTAATTCGTTGATAAGAAACCCTTCGCATCTAATAATAGCAAGACTACAATCTATCGTTAAACAAGTGCAATTCAAAATCGCTCGTAGACGGTCCGTACCTTCGTAGACGTTATCCTTAAAAATGTTTTTTTGCTCGACTGGAAGGCAAACGACCAAGTGAGAAAGTGGAAAGTGGGAAATATATATTTCTTATGTCCTGTAATTTGTAGGTATAACTAAAATATTCTATATTTTTTATATTAAAACCCACAAATTTACATACACACACGAATGTTGCAAGTTATATGAGAGCTTTAAACTATGATCTTTTATAAAAAAAAATGATATCATGTAACTAAAATACTTTTAAAAAATTGTTTTATAATTTTGGCAACAAACAAGGCAAGGAAATTTAATTTAAAGTTTTAAATTACTTAAATAAATATCATGGGAAACTTGACACCAATTTATTGACCTAGTCCCAAACTAAGCAAAGCTTGCACTATGGACACTACTGTGTGCTTTTCCGAAACACTTGGCCAAGTTTTTTTCGGAAATTGTATCAATCGCACCCTGACATAAAATAACTTAACATCTTACCTATCTGCGCTAATACCACGTCTCAGCATCATATAATTCTCACATGCCGAGAATTAATTTCCCGAGCCTCGTGAGAGTGCAAATGACGACGTCATTAGTCCCGGGTCATTTCGTCTTGTATTTATAGAGAGTGACGGATGTTCTACATCTACTGAAAATGGGTAATTGCAGGTCACGTTCCCGAGATTTACACGCTTTACATGGTTGGAGAAGTGGGGATGATTTGAACAGTACAATCGGATTGTAGAGGGATGAATGGATGATCGATAGATTAGACAATAGATACACGTAAATAAATTAGATGTGTAGGCAGATTGTATTTATTTGGATTAACTATAGATTCATAGGGGAGGGCAATATCCAATAATAGACGTACTACGGTTGATGTGATGATGATGATGATGATGATGAACTCTGAAAATATTACTTAAACCGTGAGGCATATTGATGAAACTATTAAATAAAACGGGTCAACTCATGATTATATTTAACCCAAGAATGGTCCAACTAGTTTCGAATTTCTCTGAAGTTCTTTTTCATTCGCCTATGAAATCTTCCGAAAAGCTCTAAACCAGTCGGACCGTTCCTAGATTATTCATAATCGTGAGTTAACCGTTTGATTTAGTAATTCTATTATTTAATTTTCCCTTTCAGAGCTGGTCAATACAATTGTGGTTCTTAAGATTCACTTTTTCTCAATAATATTCGTATTAACTATAAATAATTACTTATTTTGCAATAGACATGCGATAGAAAAAGAAGCATAAGGTGGGCACAATTTTTATGCCTAAACGTCACTTTTGTACGGTAGAGAAGCTTCTGTATGTACTTGTACTATTACTTATTCTAAGGTGATACTATCTGCAATTTTTTTGAATATGCCGCAATTTTGCAGGTTCATCTTTCATTAGCCAGACTCTATAGATAAATCAAAATTATTTAGTATGGGAAAGTTCTATAGTGGCCTAAGAATCAAATTGCTTGACCGTATCAGCGGCATCGCGTGCGAATTTTCGTTACGCAGCCCAGAGAGAGAGAAGCGTGTTTTAGGTGGACAAGTATGGCTTCAGATGGTTCACTAATGTTTGGGCGAATAACGTTTTGCAACCTGTTTCATTTCGCAACTATTCATTTCCCGACTCTTTAATGTTTCATGAAACTGTAAATATTTCAGGATTTTTATAAATGTAACCTAACCTAACCTAAAGGGTTCTACGCGATGGCCCTGAAATAAATCCTAAAATATTTACAGTTTGAGAGTTTGCGAAATGAAACAGGTTGCCAAACGTTACGTTGCGAAAAGACAGTACTCGGCTTCAGATACATGATTGATGGTGCTCACTTACACACGTTCATTCACCGCCATTTTGTCATAAAAAAAATCAGACGTATCTGTAAATATAAAACTTACGCTATGTTTGAATATGACTGTAGGCTGTGCACTATAAAATATAGTCTGCTATGAAAATATTTATCTACCAAAGTATAAAAACATCTTTTATCGCTTTATGGAGCAGACCCGTAAATCTTGCCAATGTTTTTTAGCACAACATTTCTCTTACCCTAAATTCTCTTTCAGCCAAGTTTGGCTCTTTTTGCGTCATTTAATGATCTATATCCTCTTTCTGAAAGCTTATTACTACTTGGCATATATATAAAATATGTGCCTATCTTAGAAAACCGGAAGGCGATATTTTCTTAAACTTTTATTTCACTTACAATTTCTGAACATAATAATGTAAATTTGAAACTACCATGAGACTCACTCATATTCAACGAGGTGAAGCTGAAAAATCGATTTCAATTAATACAATTGGTCAATTCTACAATACCTCCGTTTCAATTTCACAGAACGCCTACACAATCATTTCCACCTTCGTAGAAATAACGGTAGAGCCCAAGCCAAAAGGCTAGACAATATGTTTCACTTAAAGTAACGTTATTTTTTATCAAAGTGACAATTGAAATCTTCGCACTACATCAATGGGATTAGGGCGGGTTTCTTCACTTCCAAAATAAGACGGTTTGTTATTTATTACGGAAACTTTAGAAGCTACTCAATGAAACAGTCTTACTTACATACTCGTATTGACATTTGTTTTCTTACTTAGAATAACGAAGCATTCTTTTCAGTCATGTCGTAATATTTACGTCCCATTGGGCAAAGGCCTCCTCTCAGAATGAAAGGGCTTGGGCTGTAGCTCCCACGTGAGCCCAGTGAGGATTGGGAACTTCACACACACCATTATTTCTTCTCAGGTGTGTGCAGCTTCCTTACGATGTTTTCCTTCACATACGTGGTAAATTTCAAATATAATTTCCCACGTAAGAGAAATTCAAAGGTGCGAATAGTAGGTATAATCCTCACTCGTGGGAATATTGAGATAAAACGGAGCTTATTTGAAAAAATATTCCAGATAATCGCCATCTAATCTTTTTTTTTATTCCTTCATTCTCTGCAAGGAGCAAAACTTGTTCATCAAATAAGTTAACATGCACTTGTGTCAAAAAATAGGTATTTTGTTTATAACCAAGCTGATAACTTAACAATGTCCTCAAGTAGAAAGAAAGAGACAGATATATTTGTAACTTTAACACTATTTTTTATCTCTTCACTTGCAAACTCACGGCAACGTATTTAAAACGATAACTCTGTTTTTAAAACTTCTAACCCGCTATCGGACTTCTGGAAGTGCTATCGGTAAGCCATTCCTGTTAAATTAAGCAAGTTGAAGCACCAGGTCTCGTTTCTCGTATTTGCTCGATGCAGGGTCGTATCGGATTAGAACGGACGTGACAACTCTGGCAAGGACTTCTTAGAACATCATTGTGAAACGAAGGCACAGAATATATAGCAGAATTGCCAATAGTAAGCCACGTAGATTAATGTCAATAATTTTTGACATTAAATTACCTTTTAAAAGGAGTCTTAAATATAATAGTACTTATTTTTCATAAATCTGACTCGTGATTGACCCTTATCTCACTCAACTGATGAAAAGTGCAGTTGATGCTAAAGGTGTATCTCTCTGGTTCAGTAACAGCCTATTCATTCCCTAGCCTCTATAATAATAATATAAATAAAATTTCTAGAAGCGTTTCTGATATATTATTATCTTCTAATTTTACTCCCAATGTAGCTCTGTCCATTTTATAATCTTATACGAGTATCCGCACTGGCGGCATAAAATTCGCAAAGAAATTGTATGAAAAACACGGAATAACATTCAAGCGAATAAATATCGCGCGGTGAAAATTCGCAGGTCGGACAGGGCCTTATCTTTATCGGAGAAACCGTTTTATTCCAAAATCAAAAAGTTTCTTATAACACTGCCACTCTAGTAAAAATACCATAGAGTAAATTTTCTCGAACGAACAAATTTATAAAAAAAAACTTTTTCTCGAACCGAACGTTTTCAATATTTTAAGAGCTACAGCCCATGAACAACGAAATTTTCAATTCCATTGAAATGCAACCAAGCCTTAGCATACAAACTGTTTTCCAAGTACCTGGTTTCCGAAACGGTTAAGTAGATACTTGTCGATAAGAAACGCTTCAATGAAAACGCGTAACGACCCAGCTCTAATGTCAAGCACGTCGCGTTTATGTTAGCAAGATTTATTTATACACTTATCTTATCTGTATTCGTTGTTTGCTCTCACTGGCAAGAATAAAGGGTTACTTTCCATGCAAGATTCCATACAAAGTCACCTTTTGCCTCAAGCCGTCAATGTAGTTACCGTGGAAACCTATCCGAACGCCTGTTACTACTACATTTTCAGTAGGTAGACTTTTATGCGGGCGTTAGATGGTTAGATGCGGTGATGGGGTAGATGCGGGCGTATAATGTGTCAAATATTTCACACGAAAACACAAGCCGAAACATGAATGCACAGAAAAACCAGAAAAATAGACCAGCGCTGGGAATCGAACCCAGGTCCTCAGCATTCCGTGCTGCGTGCTATTCCCCTACACCACCACTGGACAGGAGACTAGACACGAATTTTTCCTATGCACCCATATTTCAACTTTTGGATTCTTTTTCATTTGTCACTTTAGCAGCGACACTAACGCCATCTATGGATCTACGTTCTCAACGAGAAACATTTTTTCCACTCCCGTCGAAGCTATCCGCTCACCAGGGACAAGAGATGTCGCTATTAAGCAATCAAATCAAGATTACGATTTGGAGTCTTTTTGTATTTTTTTATTTCAACTCCAAATTTCTCTTGTCCCTGGTGAGCGGATAGCTTCGACGGGAGTGGAAAAAATGTTTCTCGTTGAGAACGTAGATCCATAGATGGCGTTAGTGTCGCTGCTAAAGTGACAAATGAAAAAGAATCCAAAAGTTGAAATATGGGTGCATAGGAAAAATTCGTGTCTAGTCTCCTGTCCAGTGGTGGTGTAGGGGAATAGCACGCAGCACGGAATGCTGAGGACCTGGGTTCGATTCCCAGCGCTGGTCTATTTTTCTGGTTTTTCTGTGCATTCATGTTTCGGCTTGTGTTTTCGTGTGAAATATTAAACTTTCACGGGATAACCGTAAAAGAAACAAAAAATTTCTCTTGTCCCTGGTGAGCGGATAGCTTCGACGGGAGTGGAAAAAATGTTTCTCGTTGAGAACGTAGATCCATAGATGGCGTTAGTGTCGCTGCTAAAGTGACAAATGAAAAAGAATCCAAAAGTTGAAATATGGGTGCATAGGAAAAATTCGTGTCTAGTCTCCTGTCCAGTGGTGGTGTAGGGGAATAGCACGCAGCACGGAATGCTGAGGACCTGGGTTCGATTCCCAGCGCTGGTCTATTTTTCTGGTTTTTCTGTGCATTCATGTTTCGGCTTGTGTTTTCGTGTGAAATATTAAACTTTCACGGGATAACCGTAAAAGAAACAAAAAATTTGGAGTTGAAATAAAAAAATACAAAAAGACTCCAAATCGTAATCTTAATGTGTCAAAGTTTAAAGTAAAAAAATAATAATTAAAAGGTCATTTTAAGTGACGATTAAGTTTAAAACATTTTTGTGGGTACTTTCTTTGAATAAAATAAAGTGGGAACTTGGGGATTTGCAGTGATATATTTAAATGTTAGTTTATTAGTCTAACATCTGGTAACGTAGTGAACAGCTGTGTTGCCCTGAGAATGAACTCTGGTTGAGTTCGAAACGTGTCAGTGTTGTGTGGTTGTAGTGAAAGTTGGATTTGTATGATTTATGTGTGCTCTTACAGGGTAAAGGTGGAAGAGCTGGATGAACAAACATTTGTGCCAAAGTGGGTGATGGGCAAAGTAATTATTTATAGTTCAATGTTAAAATAGTAATATTCTAGTATCAATGTATTATCGAGCTCCGCCTACTTAAGTATTATAACTCAAGAGCCTATTAAATTACTATACTTAGAATTAAATACTGAACTCGTAATTAACATCACTGTGAAATACTAATGACCTAAAAACCTTTTAATCTTCTGACGCTTTTGCCTACAAGGTCATAAAAAAAATACAACCAAGGACCATCATAGGCGTTTAGCTGTTGATAGTATTTTGGTCCCTCGGGGATATTTGCATGTGGCGTAAACCGCTTTATGGAGATTCGGGACATCGGCAGTTCACAATTGGGCCATAAGAATCAACCGAAATGTAGGTAGGTATCTAGGTACAACATTAGGACAATCGTTTTGTTAAATTTTGACGTCTGTATTAAGTGATAAATTGAGGAATTGAATTCAGAAATTTTGTAAGTCATGATTTTTTTTGCATTGTTTAGTTTACCACCATTTTTTGTGACGAATGCAATTTTATTGTGAAAATGCGCGCGTTAGACAGTGAATCGGCGTTCTATCAAATTAATTTAAAAAATCTGTATTTCAAAGGTGTCTCATCAGACTTTTATTCAGATTGTTCATCACTAACAAAGTCCTTTGAAGGTCTCCTTCGTGACCATTAATCAAGCTAGTTGAATATTTTCTAAAACCTGAAACAAGTGAAGCAAAACACTTTGATTGCGCTTGGAGAAAATATAAAATTGAAATTTCCAATAGCAGAAACAAAATTTATGTCGAAGTAAAAGGAGTTGGCAAAGGAAAAGAAGAAGCATTTTAGTGTCTTCTATTTAAAGGTTTCAGTGAATCTTGATTTTTAAATTTCTGCGAACTTGGAAAAACTTTAACTGTCAAGTTTAAACTTTTGCGGTGACATTTCAGATGTATTTATTATATTTACCTTATAGTACCACCTAGGCACCGTTTGATATATTTCAGTTATGTATGTAAACTCTCTATTGCACATAAAAATAAAATAAAAATAATTACAATACACAGAAAGGAGAGGAAAGGCGAGCTTATTCCTAAAAAGGGAGGAGGGTAGCCAGGGGGGGGAGTTGTTATTTGTCAAAAGATGAATCATCCAGAATACGTCACAAATTTAACCCTTTTCCAGGCATAGTGCATTAAGGTGGCACGACTTCCATACTAACTAATTTTCCCAACCATTTGCGCTTGAAAGATTATTTGAAACTAAAACCACATCTCTTGACGTTTATTTCGTTATCTAGTTGCGTCATTTTTTATTTACCTTAAGAAAGCTTTTGATTAATAGCTTAATCTAATTGATTATTTTGGTTCATTTTTGTCAATATGTGAGTGAACAGCCGACAGTATCGTACACCAACGGCTTGGTTAGTAGTGTGCGTTTCAGCCACGTTGTCAACTCGCCGACAATTCGATGATAAGCGACGTTGCCAGATTTCGTTCGATTTGTCTGATCAAAATTACATAATTACCATTTTGAAGCTCGTTTCCCTATTTTTTTTAATATTTTTGCTGGCTATAGGTACAAAGTCCGTCAGTCGAAAGACTGAAGCGCAACGAACAAATGCATTGCCAATTCTTTGGATTTTCGACAGAAATTAGGAAGAAAATGACATAACATGAACGAATTAATAAATAAGTACGGAAAATTGCATTAACGGATTAAAAATTAGTAGTGATAAAATCAGACAAAAGCTGCATGGCTTGTGGCTTTAGCTTTTTCCAAAAAACAAAAATAAAAAAAGCATCTCAATTGTCAAATGTCAAGTCATAATTTTTTGTTCGTTAGTTGTCATGACATTGTAAAAACTAGAGTAACTTTTTCCTAAATTAAATTATCGTAATTTGTCCTCGAAATTGGCGGAATTATAATTATCTATAATCTATAATGTGAATGAAGTTATATTTTCAAGTATTGACCTGAATTATAATTCACATTGGAAACTATGAAGCCACGAATTTTGCGAATAAAATACATATAAAGCATCAATACTCGATACTCTAGTCTCGGAAAAGACGCATTATAAGGAAATTGAAAAGTAAGTACTGTAGAGACTGAGTACAACATACATATACTGCGCTCACCAACCCGCTTATCAAGCGTGGCGAGTACTTACCTAAGTATTGGCAACTCGGGAAAATATGTATGGAAGAGGCCTAAAGTCCACCGGTGAACGTCCTGAGGCTAATAATATGAAGATGATGACGGTGATGATAATGTTGAAAACCATATCCCTACTTCCATACTAATATTATAAATGCGAAAGTGTATGTGTTTGTTTATATGTTTGTCCGTTTTTCACGTCGAAACGGAGCGACAGGTCGGCGTGATTTTTGGCATAGAGATAGTTTATTGGTCAGAGATTGATATTAGCTATTTTTTACCCTCGAAAAATGCACAGTTCCAGAACCCTTACCCTTGGTAGCGGATTTAAATTTTGAGCTTAATATCTCGGTAATTTTGGAGTTCAGAGAAAAGTTCATTTGACAAAATATGCTTCGTCAAAATATGTTTTGTTTTCATAAAAAAATATTTAATTACAGATGTGTATGAGACTGGCACAAGACTGGAAAAGTGGCGTGAAAATGCAAGAGGCACTCAGCAGTGGTTGTATGTGGGCTAATTTGAATGATTGATGTAAATAAACAAATAAAAACTGACTTAGTGATGGATTTTTTTAATTTGTTGTTCAATAGGGCCTTCGATTACTACCCAACCAATTAAATTTGAAATAAAAATAAACAAGTCTAATTTCATATGGTCACGTTTTTCGTAGAAGGAAAATATAGTGAAGAAACGTGCAACCCCCTGTAAAATAATTAATGGTGTGTGCTATATTTCAATTCACACTGGGCCTGCGTTGAAAGCAACGCCCAAACCAAGCCCTCATTGTGAGAGGAGGCCTGTATGTATGTATAGGGATAATGATAATGATTATGACTAATTTTCCCATAGTATGTAAACTGTATTGTAAAAAATATATAACCCTTATGCAACCCATGTGCTACTAATGTATTGTTGACATCCCATACATCTGCCAAAGAAATCACAGCGTAATTGAATATGAAAAGGTTCCACCCTGGTACGTGATTCGGTTTCCTTGACTTTGTAAAGAGGAACTTATCCCTCGAAGGGATCTCTACCAAGCAACCCTTGAGTAGATGTGAGGAATAAGTCTCATAGTAGGTATTGTAGTTGTGCATATTCATAGATAGATTCGCTTAAAATTTAAAAAAAAATGTGCCTAAATTAGGTCTTATTAATTTTTTGCTACACATTTCAATAAACATTAACGTCATTAACAGAGAACTATAAAAAAAAAAACAAAAAAAGCTTTATTGTTCAACGGGTTTGAACCCGAACTTCCTAAGCTATTCTTAGGGCAAACTCGAGCCTTATACAACTAGGCCATTCTGCTCTTTGATCATGCCAGCGAAATTAACAAAGACTTTTGTTTACATCAAATTGCAAGCATGTGTGCGAAAATATCAGTCGAAACTGCAGCATTCCCAAATGAAAGTATTTTCTGAATTAAAATACATCTGAAACTTAGTAGAATATATTACAAATTTCACTCTACGGGCGCTAGGTACATTATTTTATAAAAATATCCACATTTTCATTCCTAAAAAAAATTAAATACGTGGAATTTGCACACTAACGTCATCTACTGGCGCTGTAGTGCCTAGCTGACCGTGACAAACCACCTTAAGAGACCACATAAATGCACACAAAAATTCGACCTTGTTAAATTTACAATATGGTACAAAATCAATTATTATAAGTTGTTAAAAATATAATTCGTTTTTAAATTTATCCCTCAAAGGTAAACAACTGGTGTCTAAAGGCCGCCTTACACATGCTCGTTACCTACCAGCATGCTAATAAGCATGTTGAAGTACCAGTATGTCACTAAATAAGCATGCTTAATAGTATCACTTGTCCTATACACACATGCTAGTAGGTAGCATTTGCTCAATAATAGCATGCTTTCGTGCTAATTACTAGTAAGTGTAATAGTAGCTTAAATTTGCGGGGCCTGGATAAGGGTTAGGCAGATAGGTACATAGGTAAAATAAATTTGTTTGAAGACAAGACCTCGACAGATCCATTTTTTAGACTCAACTAAAATAATTGCTCGCTGTGCAGAAACTTAATCGAATTATTAAAATAACGAGAACTTTGGAAGTTTTCATAAATTATTTATTAACATTTAGATCAAACATTTTTCTGTGTTCTTGCATCAATAATCAATTTGAAAAGTTTTGTTCAAGTAACCAAGAAAAAGAGAAACAACGTCAAGTCTTGAGCAAGCCACGAAACTAATTCAGAAGAAAAAATCGCGGAAGAACAACCTCAACGAAAAAGCCTTCGGGCGTTCACGGCCAATATTTTTAATCAAAGTTACGAAAGCAAACGGAAAATAATAAATGAGACATCAAAATCTGTCGCAGACTTTAAAATTTCTGCTCTTCAATTTTCACTTTATCTTTTGTTGTTTGAATTAAAATTGATTACAGGATATAATTTTGAACGGCATCAACTTTTATTGTTTACATTTAATTATAAATAAGAAAGGAATATTATTTATTACAACTGTTTTTATGTTTAGAAGGCGCTCAACACTTTATATGCGATTTAGTAGATCCAATATGTACTAAACAGGTAAAAGAACACATGAAAAAGCAAGGTTTCATTGCCAAAATATTCATACATTGCATCTTTTGTTTGCATATTTGTTTTTTTTTAGATAAATATGATGATATAAACTTGTCATGCGCCCAACTTTGAAAACTTAGAAACGCCAAATACAATTGCGAAGTTAAAGGCCGTTGAGTTCGTTTTACTTAGTGCAAAAATACCCGTCCATTTGCAGACATAACACCTATTCCATCATGGTTACAGCCCATCATAGTAGTTTTAGCTTTATCATTATCACCCATGAGTATCTCACACGTATCCCCAGCTCCCCTTATCTCGTTAATTCAAGTGTGTAGTTACACCAAACTTGCGCTATCATCGACTATTCAGGCAACTAGGATCCTGTGGGCAGGGTCCTATATTGGGTATCGTCGCTAGCTGGCCGCAGGAACTTAGCTCATGTTTTAATGAATTTGGTCAGAATAACGGAATTCGGGCTCACATTAGAGTGGTTTCCGGCGGAGAACCGATATGTCCGAAATATGCCAAATGGGCGTCATTGCTATATCTTTGCGAATAAAATGTACGAATGTTTGAATATAGGATTCATTATATTTAACGTCCGATACCTGTCGATAACAGACCGAATGATGGAGAAGAGCACTTTTTAAGTTTTTTTTTCTACAATAAACCAGGGTCGAAAATATATGTGTAGTAGGAAATTTAGTTTCGGCTTATGTTAACAATTGAAAGATTTTATGACAGACTAAATAATACTTGTGGTGCACTCTAACCGCATTATAAACTCGCGTCAAATTTTTGCTAACCCAACATCATAATTTTTACTTTTGACGCAAAAAGAGGGGTGTTACAAATTTTACACCAATGCCTGTCTGTCTGTGGCATTGTAGCTTTAAAACAGATTCGATTTGTGGCATTCGAAAATGGCGGATGTGGTCAATATATAATTTTGCTATTTCTGTTTTTTTGGCTGGTTGAAGTATAATTGTGATAGTGTTTTATGCGGCGATTAAGCTTAACAGTGAACAGTGATCATAAAATTCTATATTGCTCTCGTGTCTGACATTTTTTAATGTGCAAGTTGTCTCCACGTGGTTTCTGGAATTTTACTATCAAGTTGCAAAGACTACGGCTACCGAACAACGTCCCTCTCAAAGAGCGAGACACTGGCGAAATTGTCCTAATAAGGACAGAAAGCCATTTTTTAAAAGAGAAGAAGAAGAAGCTTTAAAACAGATGGATCGATTTCAATCCGGTTTTTACTGCGAATTTCGTTTTCACATAAAAGCGAATTTCCGTGCGCGGTCTTGAGCTATGTAATCTAAAATAAAAATCGGTTTTGTCGCTTTTTATAAATTGTTGAACTTTGTGACAAAAAGTTGCAAAACCCCCAATTTTGTCTTTTTAAAATTCAATATCTCAAAAACGGGTAAACCGATTTTAATGAAACATCTCTAAGAACCATCGCTAGAAAACTTAATTTCAAACTAAAAAAAAAAACCATTCAAATCGGTCCACCCGTTTAAGAGCTACGCTGCCACAGTCAAACACCCAGACACACATAGCGGTCAAACTTATAACACCCTCTTTTTGCCCCAGAGGTTAAAAATGTGAGAGGTTTCAACTTTTCTACATAAGTTGATTATTGACTTTGAAATTTGTCTCAAATACTTCTCCTTGTTACATACGAATCACAAATGCTATACCATTAGGTATTCACCACTTTTTACTGCCATCTTATTTCACTTAAGAAAATATAATTGCACCAAAGCCATATCGAGCTTTCCTTTCCATTAAGGAAGTTATATTTAATGCAAATTGGTTATTAGAAAATGATGTAGGTAGTCAAAAGCGGCTCACATCCATTCTAAGAAGAAGGAAAACGACGTTTAAATGATATTTCCGCATAAAATATGTACCTGTTTACTTATATTGCTTCAATTATAAGTCTTTTACTGGCAGTAGATAAAAGATGAGGTAAAAAATCGGCAAAGTACAAGTCAAAATTTGTATGCCTACGGTTCTCCGTTTAAAAATTCAGTCTCCTGCATCGTTGTAGGTACGTCCGGTTGATTTTCAAACTATATATACTAGCGATCTTATAAATAAAAGCCAATTATTAATAAAAGGAAGTGCATAAAATACCGAAGAAGGAAGGAGGAAGTGGATAGTATAAGCCGTGGTGACCTAGTGGTTTGACCTATCGCCTCTGTGGTCGTGAGTTCAAACCCCGAGTCGCACCTCTGAGTTTTTTGAAATTCATGTGCAGAATTACATTTAAAATTTACCACGAGGTTTGCGGAGAAGGAAAACCTCGTGAGGAAACCTGCACAAACCTGCGAAGCAATTCAATGAGCGTGTGAAGCTCCCAATATAGGCTGGGGGATGGACGGATGGATAAAATACAGAAGGTCTACAATCAGAGCTACGTCTCATTTTTTACCTCCCTTTCACGAAAACCACATCCGCACTAAGCCGCTGCGAGTATCCAGAGACTAGTTATGTATATGCACTCAGTAGTAATATTATTTCTAAAAAAAAAACATCTAACTGATGGAGAAAACCGCATTACAAGTAAATAATAGGTTGCGTAGTTTAAAATATCTAAGCCTACATACGCATTGCACCTCTAAAACAACAATAAGTACCTAATTCCATTTCTTTTCCAAAAAATTATTAATGATAGAAAACGGTGGAAAATACATACATACATACAGACAAACAAACAGTGGGAAGTGACTGTTTTATATTATGTAAAGTAAAGTAAAGTTGACTTTGACTTGACTTTGACTTTGATAAAAAAAAAAAAAAAATTGGATATTATTTATTAAATGATACGATATTAACTATAGTAGACAGGGAAGTTTGACGCGAATCGGACGTGCTTCTCCTAAGTAAACTGTTTCGATATTCACTACACATAGGATACAAAAGGTATTGACATGTGGCAAGTGACTTGAGTCAAGATTCTGTCACGACTGAGTCGTCGACCCCTGTGCCGACGTGACCTTACAGATTATTCAAGAGGATACCAAATTAATTATGAACAAGGTTGCTTCCACTGAATAATCTGGAACTAAGACAGTTTGGAGCCACGAAATAAAGTTTTTGGTTGATGTATTAGACCGCAACCTCATATCATACTTATGTATATTTCTAATTTTGTATACTATGTAAATTACAAATTCTTATTCAAACCAATTTTTGGAAACACTGGTACAGAACTATAATTTTTATATAATAACCCTCCTTCTTCGCAGTCGGGTAAAAATATTGAACCGACTGCAAAAATCCGGTCGTCAGCAGCGTCCAGTCGGTTAGGGATAGCGATAAACAGACAGATAAATACACAGGCAGTCAAAGTTACGTATTACGTGTATAAAGTATTACGTGCATTTCACTAGAGATCCTCGCACATCTCGTGTGTGTGATGTGCATGTGTTGCGAGGAATATGTTTTTCATTAACCAATAGAAACACTTCCTTTACCTCGCCTCGCTCCACTCAGCTGTTTCCAACAGAGATGTGCTGTGCGAGGATGTGGAAATGAAACGTTTCTATTTGTTAATAAAAAACACATTCCTCGCAACACATTCTCGCCCATTATAGGTGGAAACGCTGCTTTATGCGTGGGGTAGGAATCCTAGAATATTTCTATTTACCTACTGCTTCATTTGCGTCGTTAGTTGTTAATAATATTCAACCAAATTACAGCTTTCTTAATCTAACATTCTCTAAAGTAATATACTTAAATTGACGAGAGCACATGGTTAAACTATAAGGGGTAGGACGCAACCCTAAATATAGGAAAACGCAACTAGAACAATGCTGCACTTTCCTCGTACAAACCCAAGCACGTCCAAGTTACGTGCACCATTAAACTCATTATAGCACTCTACTATGAAGACAATTGTATTCATTTTGAACATGCTATAAATTTCTGTCCTTACTCTCTTGTTAATTTCAAAGCGGTAAAGTTACTTTAATAGGGTAAGTTTAAAATTTCTCGTTGTACTTGCTGCCTTATTTTGGCCATTCTCTGAAACTGAAGCTTTGTTTGTCCAAGAATATTATTTAATATACGTAAACACCTTTGGTCTACGGCTTCGCTCGCATTAACTAGGGACAGGGAAAATTTACTTTCTACAGTCCTTTTTTGTGTTTTACACAACTGATTTTTCGGAGGATAAATAATCATAATACATAGAACTTTTGAACCCCCGTTTCATCCCTTCAGGGGTGGAATTTTAATATACGTTAAAAAAAGTGTTTCTTTATCATGAATCGTTAGCATAAAAACTAACTTTTATGCTTTTGATTTTTATGCCCGAATCCCGGTTGCCACGTGACAGGCTTTGCCTAGTGTGGGACCAACGGCAATGCAATTTTTGTAATGCGATACTTTTCAATAAACTATTTTTATTTTTTTTAGCTTCAAAAATGACACCCGTACAAATTTTCAAACATTTTTTCATCTCCATAAGTATTGAATTTGAAGAAATCCTTTCTTATTCCTTGTTTACGTCTTAAAGACAACACCCGGGGAAAAAAGATTTCTAGGTCCAAAGGCTTAGGCTGGGCGTTGATGAGTTAGTGAGTCAGGTCTTTTCTTTCTCTACATGTAGGTAGAATAGATGAAATAATAATAATATGAGATTTTTTTATATGTTACGCTCGTTGCCACCGTTGACTTAACTACAGGATATGATTACTTACCTATTTATTGTTTGATAGTTCAACTTATACCTACATAATGTATTTATGTTTCGTCAGATTTGCGGAAAACTCCACGAACGGAGTCACTTGTTCTCTAGATCGGGAATTAGGGTCAGATTGGGACTGATCGGCAAAGCTTATTTAACACTTTGAACGTTGGTTTCAGAACTAATTCTTCAGATTAACGGAACTGGTAAGGCGATTACATATTCAAAGTTATCAGTCTATATTCTTCTCCTCTTTTATATCCTTCTAAGAAACGTAACTGTGCCGATCTATCTGTCAGTCTGCCTGACTATCTTTTCATGCTTAAACCGCTGAAACGATTAAGATGAAATTGTATATGGAGATACTTTGAGACTCTGGGAAGATTTATGCGATATCTTCACAAACGAAATTCTTCGGAGAATTTCGATAGTTCGCGCTGCGTCATCTTACCAAAAACTCTATATCGCGGTTCTTTAATTTTACAGTAAACTATGACCTCCAGACGGCTATAAGGCGTTCTCTTCGTCTCCTCTTTACCCTCTTTGCTTACAATTAATTTTGTTCATTCGCTGGCGATTAATTGGTTTTTTGCATTCGTTATTGGTTTGCTAGATTATTTGAAATGTCGCTTGATTTCGTTTCATTTGATCCTAATTAAAATACGTCGTTAAATCCCAATATTCTGTTGTAGGTAGTTACAGTCAAAGACTTCATAGAAAACCGGCCAAGAGCGTGTCGGACACGCCCAAAATAGGGTTCCGTAGCCATTACAAAAGAATTAAGTAATATTTTTCTAAGGATTTCGTATTTTATACGGAATCTTCCAAGTTTACGTATATTTTATACCCTACGCTGCTATTTACTCATAAACTACTAATAGTTCTCAAGCAAACTTAGCCGTTATAGTTTTCCTTTGAAGTTTGATATACTGACTACCATTCTGAATTTTTTAAAATTTTTCGACCCACCTGTTTAGATTTTAGAGGGGGGGGGGACGCTCGATTTTTATGAAAATTTGAACTTTAAAGTTGAATATTTCGCAAATATATGACTGAATCGAAAAATCGTTTTAGCAAACCCCTAATGGTTTTACAATACCTATCCAACGATACTCCACACCATAGGGTTGGATGAGAAAAAAAAATTACCCCCACTTAACGTCTATGGGAGGTACCCTAAAAAAAAATGTTTTTGAATGAATTTTTAATTGTACTATTTTGTCGGCATAATTTACCTATATATCCGTGCAAAATTACAGCTTTCTAGCATTGATAGTCTCTGAGCAAAGCCGCGGACGGACAGACAGACAGACAGACGGACAGACAGACATGGCGAAACTATAAGGGTTCCGTTTTTGCCATTTTGGCTCCGGAACCCTAAAAAGTGCAGAACCAAGTCCAAAGTCTCAAAGTAGGTACTTTAGCGATATAAATAATAAGTTGCTCATGTATATATCTAAAAATGGATGTATACGACAGCTTTGCGGCTAATAAAATGTACATTTTGATTTTCGACTTTAAGATTTTGTGAATATTTTTTAAAAGCAGACTCAATAATATTTACGTCAAAACAATTTATATAAACCTCTCTAAAATCCAAGACATTCGTTAAAATTAAAAACATACTTTTGTGTGAATGTGACTAGCGTGCGTCTGCGGTTTTTTTTTCGTAGAAAACCAAAAAAAGGCTACCTCCTTATATCGTGGGAATTTCGAAAGATCCTTTCGTAGGTCATCTACAGCGTGTATTTTTGATACTACCTCAAACTTTAAGGGCAGTTAGCGAGGGTCCTAATAATAACATTTTATTATGTTTTAGTAAAAAAAAATGATTTATTATTTTCCTTACAAAATTAATTAGCACGCAATGTACCACTACGCGATACTACTTTGATTTTATTCAAAACGTCGCACTTGTTGACGTGACAGCTGTCACAGAACGCTTCTCTCTCGTATCGAATTATTGTACGCATTATATTACTGCTTGAAAATATTTCAAAAATTAATTATGCTGTGGTAGTTATTCTAAATTAACATTTTTTTTTGACATCGGTTCACAGCAAGCACTTAAATCTTCGTCTGGTTACAGTTTGAGGTAGTGTCAAAAATACACGCTATATATTATGACACTAGAGTCTGACAAATTACAAGCTCTTTTACGAGTATATAAAAAATTATGTGCATTAAACTAACGTAAGTAATCATTAAAGAAAATTAATGCCACAGCCAACATGATAATTTCAATCAAATGCACAAATGTGAGCAAACTCATGCATGATTGATGCCCAACTATGCGCCATACGGTGCGAGGAAAATCCAGGCAACTAAACTACACTGTGGACTAGCCATTAACGTGCTTCATTTGCCTACGAATTAACCCTTAGGGCTAGACAAATGATGTTATTTTTACTTTTTGACCTCATTCAACGATTTTATAGGTAAAAATACCTGCCTCATAATACCTACAAAGTAATCATTAAATTTAAGAAATCGAAAAACAATGTGAAATGAGGACCAAAATGGACATACATACCCACATACATACCCTCGAAAAACATAACCTATAACGACAAAAGATGTAAGAGTCAGTTTTCGCAGGCAGTGTGAACAGCCGCGATTAACTAAATATTAATATATGTCTCTTTTACTCTCACAAGATCTTATATCTTGTTGTAAAATACCACTAACGTTAAACCTTACGTCTTTTGTTCGTTTCTTAAGCGAGAAAATAGTTGATAGCCAATTGTTTCCTCGCCGACGGTGAGACAACTGCCTTATGAGAACCTGCCTGTCATTTTCTTTGATTTGAAGCTATTGTGAAAGTATTGATATTAACCGGAAGCTTTTCTTACTTGTGTAAAAAAATCGTTCACTTTTAAAGTATCACTCAGAATTTTGTTTTACTTAGCGTAGCGAGTTTAATCTGGAACCGCTCCTTGGAAAATCATTTTCTACAGAGCTTACTTTGGTTTACCAAGTCTTAATTACCAGCAGGATGTTGGATATAGTTAATTAACACGACATATTTACAAGTAAAATTATACGAGTTTTAAATGACAGAAAGATGAAGAAGATTATAATAAGTATTTTTCTATTAGGTAATTAGTTTTTTGCTGTTCACAAATCTTTAATTCACTCACGTAAAATTAAAATTAAAACAAGAAATAGAACCGACTACAAAAAAACCATGAAATACATTTTCTACCAGTCTGAAGTCGGTGCCTCAGCACGAGCCAGCAGGAGTGGACTTATAATCGTCTACCTCACCTACAACTATGAGAGTATATTGGACTTCAATCACTCCTGCTGGTTCGTGCTGAGGCACCGACTTCAGACTGGTAGAAAGTTATTTTCATTGTATTTTTGTAGTCAGGTCTATTTTTTTATAATAATATTTTTTCACGCTTTTTAGTGTAAAAGATCTAAGATACAATAAAAAAAATCTTTAGCGTAGTGTACATGTAAAACTAATTTCAGAATAAAGGGTTCTATTATTATTAGTGCGAGTATTGATTGTATCAGTTGCTTTTTGTTCTTCTGTGTACCAAATTTTACTAATTTGAAAATAAGAATTGTAGAATACCTGAAGAATCAAACTTCAAAGTTACTTGATGAGTCGACATCTTGTAAGGTACAATAATAGTACCTATTACCCGAGTAAAAGTCAAGTTGGAATATGGTACGCTAGAAATTTAGGTCCGTACTGAGATCGTAGGAAGCTTGAAAGCTTTTTTACAACTCCTTTTAACATGCCGTATTTTTCTTAAGACATGTTCACCCAGGCGTGTTTTAACTTCACTATTTGAAACTGAGTTTTATAGCTGGAAATGTAGATATTCAGAAAAAATATGTTATTCCATTTAATTTATGGTTATTTTACCGTGAATTAATAATGTTTTTCAAGTTAAAGGAAACAAAATTTTAACATTTCGGATTGGAGATATTTTCTAACATTAGGTAAGTAAATTATGTTATCTATAATTTACATTTTATATTTAATTTTTATTGGTGTATTAGGGTTCCGTAGCCAAAATGGCAAAAACGGAACCCTTGTAGTTTCGCCATGTCTGTCTGTCTGTCCGTCCCCGGCTTTGCTCAGGGACTATCAATGCTAGACAGCTGTAATTTTGCACGAATATATATGTAAACTATGGCGACAAAATGGTACAATAAAAAAGAATAAAAAAAAATTAGAGTACCTACCTCCCATAGACGTAAAGTGGGGGTGATTTTTTTTCTTATCCAACCTTGTAGAGTGGGGTATCGTTGGACAGGTTTTTTTATAATAATAATAATAATAATAATAAAAACATTTTTTGCCCATAGAAAAAAACATATTTGTGAGAAGTACATATATGCTCAGCTACATATGTGGCAAAAGGTTCAGGCTCAGCATGTGCGGTGAGGACTATGCGTCACCGCGCTGATTTTCAGCCTGCACCTCTACACAGCGTACAGACATTACACGAGACAGGTAGGACTTTACTTAAATAGAAAGTTACATTGACAAGGTGAAGCTAACAAATGCATGCAAACAAAAAAAAACAATATTCTACCGATAGTTAAAGCAAAAGAGAAAAATACCTAAACATATATAAATTGTAAGTTTTGAAACAATTACTGTGCCGCAGGATTGGCTGGATGACATTGTGTTGTTAAGTCTCAGATAGGCAGTTAAGTACGGTATAACGCACCCTCTATGATTAAAACTCCTCCTCCCTCTATGATTTTAAAACCATTATGGAGTTGTTGTTGATTTATCGATTCAGTGATTGGTTCGAAAACGTTCAACTTTAAAGTCCAAATTTTCATAGCGTCCCCGCTCCGCCTCTGAAATCTAAATCTGGGAATCTCGAAATGTGGGTGGAAAAATTTGAAAAAATTCGGAATGATATTAAGTATATAAAACTTACAAGGAAAACTATTGCGGTTAGGTTTTCTTTAGAATTATTAGTAGTTTAAGAGTACTTAAATAGCAGCATGAGGTATAAAATATACCTAAATTTGGTATATTCCACACAAAATACGAAATCCTTAGAAAAATATTACTTATTTTTTTCGTAATGGCTACGGAACCCTATTTCAGGCGTCTCCAACACGCTCTTGGCTGGTTTTTAATTTTATTTTAATATGGAATTGAAATAAAAAATTCAAAAAGATTCCAAAAAACTAATCTTAATTTTTGATTTCTTCGATATCTCTTGTCCGGGTGAGAGGTTAGTTCCAAAGGAATGCCGAAAGTTTCTCGATGGGCTACGATGTAGATGTCGCTAGCGTCACTGCTCAAGTGGCTATATAAGAAACAAACAAGCTGGGATATGTGATGCATAGGGTAATTTCGTGTCTGTACCGTTGTCCAGCAGTGGTGTAGCGGTATAGCACGCGGCACGGAATGCCGAGGACCTGGGTTCGATTCCCAGTGCTGTTCTTATTTTTCTGATTTTTCTGTGCATCTATATTTCAGTTTGTATTTTCAACTGTTAAGTTGTCTTGTTCGTTTGAAAATTATCACTAATACGAGACAAACTCTCCAAACACTGCCTTAGAAAGAAGTACTATGAACTGTCCGTTGAAGAAGGCACTACTTAATGGAGGGTCCTTTTCACAGCTAATAAAATACAGAATTATTGCACCTACTTTACTTTTTAATGATAAAAAGTAAGTAGGTAGATGAGGTGAAATGGGGCCAAGTGCGAAAAAAGGTGTATCCGTTTGTATACCACAAAGCTGTTTTTGTGTGACTTTGAAATTCACAACAGAATACGGGGTGTGGCCTGTAATACGAGCACATAATTAAAACATTAGCTCATACTCGTCAAACTGAACAACATTATTTCAGCGACTTAAAACCAATGGAGTCTTTAGATTTTCCATCTTTCATACAGTTTATTTATTTAAATACAGTTATCAATGTACGCTATCCTAGAACCTAACTGACGTCGCCTGTCCTATCACGCTTCAAAAATTTAACATTGTGCTTTGCAATACTTCTTCGAATAAACTGTAATGTGTTATAAAAAAAAAATTAATTAATTATTTTTAAAAGTCGCTGAACTATAATTGTTCAGTTTGACTAGTGCAATCTATTTTTTAATTATTTGCTCGTGTTAGGCCACACCCAAAATATTGATATTTAGTATTGAAGTTAATATTATGCTGATACTTGGAAAACCAGAATGTTTTAATAAAATTTCATTAGAATCCCAACTAATTAACAACATAGTAGCTTCAAAGTCGGATCCTAGGTATTATTTTACTGTGAAAACGATATTAATGTTTCCATCTCAGAAAATAAATACAACGCTTGTATAAGTTTAATAGCTCTGCTAATTGAGTCGTGATAGCGATCTACAACTAATTAAGAGTCGGTATCCAGCTAAGAGTATTTTTTTTAGTTCAATTAAAATTTTTCAGATGTCTACGTTTACGTGATTAAGATTAATTCTAAGAAGATTCACATGATCCTCCAATTATTTACAAATAGGATTTCAAAACCAGTTCCCTGATATTGGAATTGACCAATAAACGTTAGTTCTTCTTGTTATTTAGGTATCCCAATTACCGCAAAAAAAAGTAAGATTTTAAAACAAATTAGTAAAACCAAAATAAATAGGTAGGCACAATAAGTATATTTACAAGTGTTATAATGTAACTAATACCTGCATTAACACAATAAATATTTTTGATTGATACAAATTGTGTAGGTACAAGTTATTACTTATAACGTATAAAGGAAAACATTAACCATCTCATTTTAATAGGTACCATGACATATCCGTCTAATTTATAAATGCAAATGTTTGTTGCCTTATCATCTTTAAACTGCCGAACTAATTTATATGAAATTAAGTTTTTAGGTCTCGGGAAAAGACATAGGGCTTTTATCCCAAAAATTACATAATTCCCGCGACACTTCTATAAGTAAAAAAGTGGACGTTAAAAAATATTTTTTTAATATCCATTTTTTTAGAAGTGTGATTTTGTAAGCTACAAAATTTTTTCAATATCTTAAAATTGCTTAGAAAAATATTGAAATCCGTTTGAACACTCGTTAAACCAACTATTCATTTGAAACAAGCAGTTGAACAGCTTAATGTAGCGTCGCATCGTTGCAGTACCATAAAGGAGTTTTTCTTGAGAAATGCATCTCAGCGAAAAGATAATGAATAGAGAAACTTGCAACTTGAATTGCATGTTCAAGCTGTATTTATTCAAGTCTGTGAGTTGGTTTTGTTGAATTTTGCTAAGCTCTTATGTGCGCTTTGGAATGTAGGCAGAGAAAATGATTTAAGGTCGACCGGGGCTAATGCGTCACAATACTTTATACCTACAGCATATTTATCAGATTGTAACAAACACATGTTCGACTTGGCGGGGGCACTACCGTGCCCCCAGATTATGTATCCTTAAAAGCTATAACTTTTGATACAAGCTAGCATATTTGATGTAATTTCATATTTTAGTGCCATTTTATGGCATTTTTAATAACTTCTACGTGTAAATTACGTTTTAGTAAAAGCTGGGATTTTAAGACAGTATAATATAATAATAATAGGAAATATAATGAACATCTTGATTGTAAAATATCATTCATTTCTGTGCTATAATTTTCGTATAATATGAGGATAAAGAAACCCAAAATTCAACCGCCCAAATCTTGAAAAGTCTACAGCTATCTTGATATAAATACATTAGCGGGAAGCGGAGAAGCGGGAGGGGATGTGCATGGAGGGACGGTGCAGTCTGTGCATCGTGTGGGTCCTTCATTTCATCTATCGTGTGAGTCGAGCCAGAAGTAGTAACAAACACACACAGAAACATACATACTCACAAACTTATTTTATTTTTGCATTATTATCACACAAACCGATGGCCCAAACGAATAAACGTGTAATCGTAAAACAGAAATTTTACAGGAAAAATAAAACCAACTTTAACTTTGTATGAAATTACCAACGAATAAACAATTAAAACATTTTATCTCAAAAACGGTTAATCGGATCGGTGTAAAAAAAATTGACGACATACTTTGGGCCATATGTAAGCTAAAAAAGCAAAAAAAAATTTTTCGTGTAAAGGCCTTAGCACGTTTATTCGATTGGGCCATCGAAACGTGTTGGATCCTACTGAATTTAGCTATTTCAACACAAATACAATATTTTGAGAGCATGACTAGTATACTTAGTGTCTCACTGCTGTGCAAAGGTTTCTCCTCTTGACCTCCACACCTCCCGGCCTGGCGCAATGCCAGGTCAATCCTTTCTCGGTCTGCCTCGCTGTCGATAGCCGTACCTGGTGACACTTTTACCCGGCCCGGATAATACCGAAATGGAAATAGCGACCCTGTTTTTCGTGTACACGCCCATAGAAGCTCATGTCAGTTTTTTTTTTATTCGACTGGAAGGCAAACGAGCAAGTGGGTCTCCTGGTGGTAAGAGATCACCTTCGCCCATAAACATCTGCAACACCAGGGGTATTGCAGATGCCTTGCCAACCTAGAGGCCTAAGTTGGAATACCTCAAGTGCCAGTAATGTCTTACTCTCCGCGTCGAAACACAACAGTGCAAACACTGCTGCTTCACGGCAGGATTAGCGAGCAAGATGGTGGTAGCAATCCGGGCGGACCTTGCACAAGGTCCTACCACCTGCAAAAGTTTCTGTGGGCGTGTACAGAAAGAACAGGGTCGGTATTATCCGGTCCGGGAAAGAGTGTCACCCGCCGTAACACACCAACTGACTGTTTTAAGCCCACTTCTGTACAGTAAAGTGCAAAGATATCGACACGGAAAAAGTTCTAAAAATATATATACAACACCTTAATGTTAAGTGCATAGAAGTCGTGAATTATACTTATTTTTGTACCTTTGGTTGTGTCGATATCTTTGCACTTGACTGGTCCTGACTGTACAAACTGTACATGGATGCGACAGACCGACCGACGTGACTAGCCCAGTCCCATTTCAACTTAGCAGTCAGTTGTGGCTTAACGTGTTTTTGAGTATAGCGTAGTGTTCCGATTGATAATAATAAGTATAAGTAGGTATCTGCCTAATATAAAATCATTCAAATGATGTAACTATAACGTATGTATTTCTAATTTTAGGCAGCTATCACCAAGTTTTTTCAAGAACTGTTTTCTCTGGCGAGAGACAAGGATAGATATGCGGAGCTGACAGCCAACCTCCAGTAGTGGGAGGTACAGCAAGAAGAAGATTACCAAGTTCAAAAATTTTACTTGGATAGTTTGAAAGTGGCATGACGCGACTTATAAATCAATGTAATATAAAATTTAAATGTAAAACTTTATCCCTCGGCTCTTTGATCTCTACATTATCTTTCGATAGAAGAAATTACGAACTTAAGTAAAGTAGTTATAAGATTCTTCTAAAACAAATTCAAACTTTGGAGTAAAATTGATAAATATTAAAATACTTTCAGGTTTGGGCACTAACTATGAATAGTTTTCATCTTATTTTGGCCACTGGCTTACCTCCTTGAGTCCTTATAGGATAGTTCTGATGATATTTATGATGAGATTTAACACCATTTTTGCATTGAAATACGAACATATACGTACGTACAGCAGAGAGCAATAATATATATATATTTTTTTAAGTAGCCTGTATAGTGTCCCACTGCTGGGCAAAGGCCTCCCCTCTTGACCTCCACAACTCTCGTTCTGACGCAATGTCAGGCCAGTCCTTTGCGTAAATAAATTTTATTTTAATTTTAATTTTTTTTTTTTAAATTTTGTTTTTATGTGTAGATTATAAAAATTTACATGGTAAGAATTGGGCGGCTTTATCGTTACAGAGCGACTCTTCCAGGCGTTTGAAGTCGAAAGAAGATAATATTTAAGAAGTTGGTGCAATTATCAACAATTATAGGTGCATTAATAAAATACATTTAAATAATCATAATTTTACAAAATCATCACCATCATCAGGCCAACGCGTCTGTTCCAGACGAATTTTGGAGTGTTGCCTGTGCACAACGTCTTCGGTGGCTGACTAGACCGATGCGAGAGCGACATAATACCTATGTATAAAATAATATTAACACCATTATTAACAAGACAGTCGAAACAAATACATGAGCATATAGGCTAGTGTTTATCCATAATATCCTCAAGGAACCTATTTAAAATAACAATAACACTTAAGTTTTCGTACAACACAAACGATGAACACTATGTAAACTTTGGGAATTCGAATACCCAAATTTCAATTTCTCTGCCATACCTACCTCATAAGATATGGTTAAGCGATAGTTTAGACGAGTAAACATAATAAGTAATAATGAATAATAATAAGTAATAATGAGTAGTCGTGACATAATAATTTCGCACTTTTCAATATTGTTTTTTTTTTGTTGTTATGCTATGCTACTTTGTCACGAATATATGATTTCTTTCTTTCTTTCTTTCTTTCTAAAGTCGCGAATAAAGGCTGGTTATAAAATAATTCTGTACGTGTTTTTATCAATTTAATAGTTATGTGTAATAACCCCGTAAGTGTTTTCAATCTTCCATGGTTTTCGGCCTTTTTTGTCTGAAAAGAAAAACTGGAAGCTTTTTGCCACATGCAGGGAGTTAGCAAACCGTCGCCAAGCGGTCAGAGTATAGGATTTATAGCCGCCTAATGCGCCATGATTTACACAGGCCATAATTAAATGCGACCCTCGGCACTCTCGTTGAAAATTTTGTCGACAGTTATGTTATTAAGAAAAATGGAGGTACACATTGTGGTGTCACGATCAATCAAATACTGCATAATAACTGGAGTAATATTGCACAGGATTTGACAGATGAAGCTATAACAAAGTTATGACGATTGTAAATCTTGTTTACAATTGACAAAATGAGCCCATGTGGAAACTACCGCCCAAGTCCTCGCATTCTGGAAGGAGGCATGTGCTCTGCAGTGGGACGTATAGAGACCGACGCGACGACGACGAAATATTATTTAAAATAAAAAAAATATTTTCATTTAAATATTTCTTATTTTCCTTTGTTTCCTGAAAGGGTGTAGTTAGGTAGGTAAGTACATGAACAAATAGCATAGTGGTTAGAACTTGACTACACTCCGTGAGATCTTGAAAAAACCTTCGTATTTTAGAAGCATACTTCGGATATTGACGATGACACGCGATCGTGATACGCGGTTCTGTTCTGTTATCAACTTGCAAAACTTTTTGAAGTTACCGTAAAAAGTTACGTAAAGAATAACCACCAGTACAAAATAAACCTTATTTCGATTATATTAAGCTTGTTTATGTTTTTCTAACATTAATACAATATGACTTTTTGTCATGATACAAAGAAAACAAAATCAGCATTTTCGAATTCTTCCATCGTTAATTTAAATAGAGAACACCCCGACTTAACACAGTGATTTTGTTTGGAAGTACATAAAGTTGTTATACCGTGTTTACTTCTCTTGGGTATGTCAAATGAATTTTTTTGGTCTGCTTCGTTTAATATTTTTTAATGTACTTTTCAAAATCCCCGTGGCTTGTGTGACTCGGTCTCGAACCTTATTAAAATATTTACAATCAACTCTTTTCTTGAATCATTCAGCTTCTTTAAATAGTAGATTGTACAACAAGAGCATAAAACGAGCCATTTTACCCGAGGCGTTCATATAGCCACCCGAGCCGGCACGGCGAGGTTTTACACTCTGCTTTTCACTTCGATGGCGAGGAAATGAAATAGCATCAGTGGAAACAATGATTCACTTTCTATGTACCTTTTATTTTTATGCATTATTATAATAATTCAATTATTTTAATTTTACTGATTTATTATGATTGATTAGTGTTGTATTCGACTTTGTTTATTGAATTGACAAACGTACATCAGGTAGAATACAATGTATAGTAAAGAAAAATAAGTTTGAATATTTTGATTAGCCAGTTGTACAACATCCAACTCCCCCGTAATCAAAACGAAGATTATAAACACAAACCTATTCCTTTTATACAATTCTGATGCTTGATACGAGCCAATGGCTTAGTTAGTACATCAGCCCACATCTCCAAAGTATTAATATATACGACATTAATTATATTATTTGATAATAAATCTCGTATATAATGAAATCTAGTGTCTATGTGCTTGGTTCTGTTGTGGTGAACTGGATTCAATGCCAACTTCTGGGCAGACTGTGAATCATTATAAATAGTAATAACATTCGACATACCAGTAAGTTCACACATCAATCGCCTGAGAAATTCAGCTTCTCTACCCGCACTGGACAAACTCATATACTCCGCTTCACTGGACGACAAGACAATGGTGGTTTGCTTCTTACTTTCCCATGAAATGGCTCCCCCGGCCATAGAGAAATAGAATTCGGTGTATGAACGACGATCCATAGGACAATTGGCCCAATCTGCATCCGCATAGCCAATTAGACATCCACCGCCTTTCCTGTAAGTAATGCCCAAATCGATAGTGCCTTTCAAATATTGTAATACACGTTTTGCCGCCTTCCAATGACTTTTATCATATTTAGTATTGAATTTACTTAAATATGATGTAGCAAAAGCAATGTCTGGACGAGTATTAACCGCCAGAAAATTGAGTGAGCCTATCAACTGCTGATACGGATAGGACAATGAAGATTCACTTACATTACTCTTCTCACTCGGCAAAAACTTTTTAGTTTCCAATGGCGTAGGCACGCTCTTACATTCCACCATGTGATATTTTTGTAACAAATCACGAATGTAACTTTCTTGAGATATTTTAATCTCATTAGGTTTATAATGTATATTTAAACCTAAGTAATAACTGAGTTCGCTAATCACTTTTAGACTAAAATGATTCCGCAAGTCAGATATGACAGTATTTAGCGTTTTATTGTCTTTGTACAAAATGACAATGTCATCGACATGGAAAGCGAGTATTATTAACTCGTTACCAAACTTTTTAGTATAAATACAAGCTTCCGAAGGAGTTTGCTTAAAACCTATACATTGTAAAATTTCGGTCAACTTTTTATACCATGCTCGTGAAGCCTGTTTTAGTAAACATACTTTATCTTCTTGACCAGGTTTTAAAAATCCTTCTGGCTGACTCATGTACACTTCTTCCTCTAAAAATCCATTTAAAAATGCCGTATCAACGTCTAAATGATGCATTTTCATTCCCTCTTCCGCAGCCAATGCGAACAACATGCGTAAAGAAGAGTTTCGGACGACAGGAGAGAAAGTTTCCAAGTAGTCAATACCATAAACTTGGTTAAATCCTTTCGCGACAAGTCTAGCTTTATATTTAATTACGTCACCATGCGCATTTTTCTTCAGCTTGTAGATCCATTTGCAAGGAAAACCTTTTTATCTGGTCTATCAACGAGAACCCAAGTTTGTTTCTCAAGCAGTGACTGATATTCATCTTGCATAGCTTGATACCATTTATCTCTATCTTCTGCGTTCACAGCCTGTGTATAAGTTGTAGGTTCATCCATCAGCTGAGGGGATGAAGTTTGCATGCATATACAATTGGCAGCAGAATTAGGTTTTCTTGGTCTCAAATTGTACCTTGGTTCTACAAAATCAGTATCAGATTCAGTTTCTTCTGATGAAGATGCAATAAAAAAGAAAAAAAAAAAAAAAAAAAAAAAGAAAAGAAAAATTTATTTTGGCTCCATGAGTACCACCTAAGACTAAGATTAAAACTAGCACTATAACTATATTATATACATAGTGACACGACAGGACACCAAAAAGGGTCTCCACTCAGCATGTGTTGCCGCACATTATGTACAGCAACGCTGGTTTTCTGAATAACAGGTTGAACTGACACATTTGGAGTAACAGTGTTATGCCATTGCTCCACGACATCTTCTGATACATTTACAATATCAGGTTGAATCTGTTCATCTCCGATGACAGCGCTTGTGACAGGTGTTCGACTATCTGAACTATTAGACGAGTTCACTCGCGAACTTAGCAATAAAGGTACAACTGCTGATTTAATTAAATCATTATCAGACTTACAAGTTGTCTTTACTTTCAAATCTTTAAAATCACATTCAAAGAAAGTAACATCTCTGCTTTTCACAAGTCTTCTGGGATATCTAATATCTCTGAAATAATAACTTCTTGGATCTTCTGAATATCCAACGAAAATATGCTCGGATGCTTTCATGTCCAGTTTCTTCCGATTACACTCAGGAACATGGATGAATGCTCTGCATCCGAAAACACGCAGATGAGAAAGATTTGGTATTTTAGCATACCATTTCTCGTACGCCGTCTTCCCATTGAGAACACGGTGAGGAGACCTATTTTTGAGATATACAGCCGTCTCTGCAGCATCTTGCCAATAAGCCGGAGAAAGGGAACTGTCAGAAAGCATTGACCTTACTTTCTTCATAATTGAGCGATTTGTTCTCTCTGCAATAGAATTTTGCTGAGGACTGTATGGAACTGTTGTTTGGTGTTGAATTCCTTCATTTTGTAAATACCTCGAAAATTCAGCATTAACATATTCTTTTCCATTATCGCTCTTCAAGTGAATCTTCATTGTCCTATCCGTATCAGCAGTTGATAGGCTCACTCAATTTTCTGGCGGTTAATACTCGTCCAGACATTGCTTTTGCTACATCATATTTAAGTCAATTCAATAATTTGGTCTTAATTAAATCCACTGTAATGTCTATGTTGGAATTTTCCAAAGCCATTACTAAAGGACTTAAACCTCCAAGAAGAATTGCAGCTATTGAAGCATCTTCCATAATTTTGCCAATGTCGGCTAAATCTTGCACAGTTGACATGACAGCATTTATGTACGTCTCTATATTGGAATCAAAATCATCAAGGCAGTACCTGTACAATTTCCGTTCGAGGCTTATACGTCGCCCTAAACCTTTGTCCTCGTAACTGGACGAAAGAGCATCCCAAGCTTCCTTGGCTGTTTTGCATGACCTTACATGAGTTATTGCCATACCATCTAAAGTGAGACATAATTTTTGATAACACCTTCTGATCGTTACGTCATTTCACCTCTGTAGGAATTTTGCTATCATCAGAATATCCAATGATCGTCTCCCATAACTCTTCATGCATGAGGTACATACGCATTTTGAATTTCCATACGGAGTAACCGTCTCTGTTTATGAGTGGTTTTATGCCAGAAATCGAATTATTTGCCATATTTACACGCACAGCTGTTTAATGTCACAACAAAAATAGTATGAAAATATCTTCGTGAACTATTGAAAATTTTCACAGATTTTCATAATTTATACACCCACATACAGGAAAAACTAGTAGATTCACTTTTTAATAAAGAATGTATAGTTTTTATAAGTAATACTCAGTTAAATATAGAGTTTCGTGCTGATAACGAATGTTGTATTCGACTTTGTTTATTGAAGTGACAAACGTAGGTACATCAGATAGAATACAATGTATAGTAAAGAAAAATAAGTTTGAATATTTTGATTAGCCAGTTGTACAACAATTAGACTGATTTTCAGTTTTATATAAATTAAAAATTATATGGAAACTTTTTTGTTTGTGGCTGTTGACACCTGATTACCTTGGTCTTTAGTTGGTATTAGACGAAGATTTTATTTTATGCACTAGAGCATAAAAAGTCATTTTATGTCATTTATGTCGCCTAGATACAGCATAAACACGAACTTTACGAGCATGAGAAGAAAAAAATATTTTTATTACATTACTAGCTTTTGCCCGCGACTTCGTCTGCGTAGATTTCGATGTTTAGAAAGTACTCCATCCATAGTACAGTGGAACCTTTAGTCGAACCATTTGAGTTCCGGGTACTGCCTTTTCGCAACTTTTCATTTCGCAACTCTAAAACTGTAAATATTTCAGGACTTATTTCAGGGCCATCGTGTAGATTAGTTTTATAAAACCGGCCAAGAGCGTGTCGGACACGCCCAAAATAGAGTTCCGTAGCCATTACGAAAAAATTAAGTAATATTTTTCTAAGGATTTCGTATTTTGTAGGGAATCTTCCAAGTTTAGGTATATTTTTTACCTTACGCTGCTATTTACTCATAAAATACTAATAATTCTCAAGCAAACTTAGCCATTATTGTTTTCCTTGGAAGTTTGATATACTGAATACCATCCTGAATTTTTTCAAATTTTTCCACCCACCGGTTTAGATTTTAGAGGGGGGGACGCTCGATTTTAATGAAAATTTGCACTTTAAAGTTGAATATTTCACAAACAAATTACTGGATCGAAAAATCGTTTTAGCAAACCCCTAATGGTTTTAAAATACCTATCCAACGATAACCCACACTATAGGGTTGATGAGAAAAAAAAAAAATCACCACCACTTTACGTCTATGGGAGGTACCCTAAAAAAATTGTTTTTAGGGTTCTGGAGCCAAAATGGCAAAAACGGAACCCTTATAGTTTCGCCATGTCTGTCTCTGTCTGTCTGTCTGTCCGTCCGCGGCTTTTCTCAGGGACTATCAATGCTAGAAAGTTGTAATTTTGCAAGGATATATAGGTAAACTATGCCGACAAAATAATACAATTAAAAATTCAAAAACAATTATTTTTAGGGTACCTCCCATAGACGTAAAGTGGCGGTGATTTTTTTTTCTCATCCAACCCTATAGTGTGGGGTATCGTTAAATAGGTATTTTAAAACCATTAGGGGTTTGCTAAAACGATTTTTCGATTCAGTAAAGCGTTTGCGAAATATTCAACTTTAAAGTGCAAATTTTCATTAAAATCGAGCGTCCCCCCCTCTAAAATCTAAACCGGTGGGTGGAAAAATTTGAAAAAATTCAGAATGGTAGTCAGTATATCAAACTTTCAAGGAAAACTATAACGGCTATGTTTGCTTGAGAATTATTAGTAGTTTATGAGTAAATAGCAGCGTAAGGTATAAAATATACCTAAACTTGGTAGATTCCGTATAAAATACGAAATCCTTAGAAAAATATTATTTAATTTTTTCGTAATGGCTACGGAACCCTATTTTGGGCGTGTCCGACACGCTCTTGGCCGGTTTTTTCTTTCTTTCATACACACATGCAATCACGCACGCACACACAGTCACAAACTTTCCTATTTATAATATTAGTAGGTAGACGTAATAACATTGCATAGACGTAATAACATAGGTAGGTAAGTAAATCATTTCTATGTGTTTATTAATATACCGGAATAAGATTTGTTAACCTAAAATAATTGCAAACTTAATATTAGTAGGTAGACGTAATAATATTGCTTCTCTCTTCTTCCACTTCCACTAAACGGCTCGCATCGGATCGGATCGGAACGAATTTTACAAACACAAAACAAAAATATAAGTAAACATATATCTATACGTCATATTAACAAATAACTGATTTAGATAAAAGCCGTCCATAGAAAATCAATTTTAAAAATGTATTGACACCAATTTTATATTATTTAAAACTACTTTGTCGGAAATCAGCGATCTGACCAGCCAGTGGTAAATTCAGAGCACGTAAGTACCAGCATTTGGGACTTTAATCTACGTGGTTCAATGATACTGGCCACTAGTGTTCATAAAAAATTGTGTTCCGATATTTTGAATTTCGAAGTTCTGCATCGCGCCAACGAAATTTTTAACCGAGGCTATATATACCCCGAGTATTTTGCAGGGAGGTTGGTCGGGGAGGTGGGGGAACGGCAACAGTGCAGCTTTAGCTAGATCTAGGAGCAGAGATAGGGCGGCGCAGCCGCCTTTACTTACCTAATGGCCCCTAGTAATTTAAAATCTTATGGCAGCTGTGACGAGATACTAATTCAAAGCGGCGTAGCCGCTTTGAACAATGGTCACCTGATGTGGCCTCGAAATAGCACGGGACTGTCATAGTAATATAAAGCGGCGCAGCCGCTTTCAAAAATTGGGCGCCTGCGGCGCCCATGTGTAAAGCCTAACTATCAAAGTAATATAAAGCAGCGCAGCCGCTTTCAATATTGGGCGCCTGCGGCGCCCATGTGTAAAGCCTAACTACCAAAGTAATATAAAGCGGCGCAGCCGCTTTAAATATTGGGCGCCTGCGGCGCCCATGTGTAAAGCCTAACTATCAAAGTAATATAAAGCGGCGCAGCCGCTTTCAATATTGGGCGCCTGCGGCGCCCATGTGTAAAGCCTAACTATCAAAGTAATATAAAGCGGCGCAGCCGCTTTAAATATTGGGCGCCTGAGGCGCCCATGTGTAAAGCCTAACTATCAAAGTAATATAAAGCGGCGCAGCCGCTTTCAATATTGGGCGCCTGCGGCGCCCATGTGTAAAGCCTAACTATCAAAGTAATATAAAGCGGCGCAGCCGCTTTCAATATTGGGCGCCTGAGGCGCCCATGTGTAAAGCCTAACTATCAAAGTAATATAAAGCGGCGCAGCCGCTTCCATTATTGGGCGCCTGCGGCACCCATGTGTAAAGCCTAACTATCAAAGTAATATAAAGCGGCGCAGCCGCTTTCATTATTGGGCGCCTGCGGCGCCCATATTAGAGTCCGTAGGAGGATATAATTCACAGCAGCGTAGCCGCTTTGACTATTGGGCGCCTGCGGCGCCCATGTGTAAAGCCTTACTATCGAAACAACATAAAGCGGCGCAGCCGCTTTCATTTTTTCGGGATTTAAAACTATTAAGGGTTTGCTAAAACGATTTTTCGATTCAGTAATGTGTTTGCGAAATATTCAACTTTAAAGTGCAAATTTTCATTAAAATCGAGCGTCCCCCCCCCCCTCTAAAATCTAAACCGGTGGGTGGAAAAATTTGAAAAAATTCAGGATAGGTAGGTAGGATAGGTAGTCAGTATATCAAACTTCCATGAAAAACTATAACGGCTAAGTTTGCTTGAGAATTATTGTTATTATATATCATCTAACTTTTCTTCAAATATCTTCCATGTAGGTACAGACTTTCGACCCTCTTCAGCTTTATTATATGTATAGATAAACAATTTCCGTGACTGGCTATTTACAGAAATGCCCTGTTTAAGTTGACTCCCCATGGAAATCAATTTTCGAAAAATAACTAACTGATTAAATGAGTTAGTGGTGGTTTTAACTGCTCTATATAAATCAATGAAAAAACAACGAGTGCACTCTCCGCGTGCTGGATTGCTACTAAGTCAAAAAGACAATTGTCATTTTCTATTAACCAATCCTCCCGATTTCTCCCGAAACCCGAAGGTTTTTCTAAAAGCTCACGGATGGTACGAAGCTTGTGGTGCCGAGTTCGATACCCAATCAAAGCAGATATGACTGACTTGATTATCTAAAATAATCCGCTTATTTCGTCGTGTTGAAAATATCTTGCCTTGAAATTACACACTACAATACGACAAATGGAGTCTACTAGCTAAAATCTAAACATTTTCTTAGAGTTATTCAGAAAATAGATATTTAATACACATTTTTATTCCTCATAACAAGAAACTAAATATCTGCGACTTCGTTAATTTTAATGAACAAATGATGAGCGCTAATGAGATACTTACGGATAGGTAGGTACTCAAATTAGTTTAATTAATTAATTTCAATGAAAAATCTATAACCATCTTTTTTTAATTGCTGACTGTGTACTGAAGAGTAATTTTAGTGTGACGGAGACCTTACGAAATAGATTTTTTCTCAAACATGACATGAAATATTGGCGTTGTGTTACAAATAATAGGCTGAGAAGTATTGCGTTTGCAGGCGCTGCGGCTTAGCACCCTGTGCGCGGTCACTCTAGCGGCCTGCAAAGAGATTTCATACAACTTTGCAGGCCGCTGGCCAGCAGTGCGACCGTCTTATATTTCAACGCGCGATCTGCGACATGGCTTGCGCCCACCGCCAGCACCACTCGCCCCCCCATAGCCACCGCGTAGCCACACAACAGGGCGACGAGACTAGCGTCCCGCCAGCTTAGCCTTGCCGGAACGTGAGGTTGCCGGGCTCACATCCCTATCTAGCCTCGCTACGCTCAGCCGTCTATATTTGCTTGGCCGGCAACCCCCTACTTCCCGGCCTCTACAGTAATGTATTCACAGCTCTTTTTCCACAGTCGTAGAAGTTTACACTCGGCTCATAGTCTAATGCGAAAAAAAATTAGTGAAAAAAAGCAATTCTATTTTTAAACTGCTCGTTCAAGATTAGAACGAAAGCGTTTTCAATTTGACCCAAAACAATACTGGCCACTTTCATTAGGAGGGTACGATCCAATGGCAATAAAGGTTCCATTTGAGGCTTGTGTGTGCCGTCTTACAACCTCTATATGGCTCTAACTGGCTGCACGGAACTTGGGACAAGTTTGATTGGGGTCTAAAATTAATTCTCTCCGGGGACATCCCGATGTAATTTCGTGAACAGTTATCAAGTGACTTGGAAGTGCTTGGGCGCTACCAAACGTAGACGCATTGTGGTAGAATTAGTATTTCCGTATTTCCGAGTCCCCATTACTCTAACCATAGTTTGCAAAAGGTGGTTTGTGCAAAGCTACATTGACCGTTAACGAAAATTGGTTTTGGCGAGGTTCGAATTTAAGTATACACTTCTATTGACGCAGACAGGAAAAGTGTAGAACTGAAAAATAGCTATTTGGCAATCCTTGTAAATAAAGTCAGAACAGCCTGATAGGCAATCGGTTCCAGCTGTGGAGTCTAAAGCAGAGAATCATGTAGGTTTGATCCTGGCCTTACATCCCTGAGTTTCACGGAATTTATGAACAACCATGAGCTTTTTGCTGAAAGAAAACGCCACGAGGAAACCTTTGCAGGTTCATATTTAATAATGTGTAAAGTTCCTGATGAAAATAAAGTAAAATTAAAAAATTAAGGAGAGCCCCGAGCAACCCACTTAAAATGATCTAACAGCGCGTATATTTAACTTAAAAGAAGACTTCTAACATTTGATTTCTAGATATATTTTCGTTTATAACGTATATTTTGGTACATCTACAAATTTGTACAGAATCCTTGATATGTCTATATTTTAATTAATACTGATATACACAAAGAATCACTTTCCACCTAACTAGACGCTCAAGCTAAGCGCACTACATTGCCAGATACCATATTGCCAACGCGCTCTGAATAACAATTGATTTCACCCTTCGAGAGAGAAAAAGATGGTGAATGTGATCATGAGCGACTGCGTGTTACACAACAGTCATGGTCTCAGGTCCCAGCCCTATACTACAAAGTGCAAAATTCGAACTTCGTATGTCGTCGTCCCGCTGACGCTAATATTATTTAATACGAGAGTGAAAGTGACGGTATGATATGAACTTCGATTTTCGATTCGTAGTAGCCCCCTGAGTTTATCAACGGTTTGTTTTAATTTAATTCAATGTGACGCGGGTCCGTGTCAACAGTGGAATGGAACGGAAACTACTTAAGTACGCTTATTTAGAAGTAATTTTGTGGAAGCCAACTTGCATCTCATGACTTGCATGGAAATAACTAAGCTTGTTGCGGGTACGGTTTAAATAAGTAAATAAATTATCGTGGGATAATTTGCCTAACCGCAAATTAAGCAAAGTTTATATCGATCAAGCCGATTTACATCTTTTGCGCTCTTGTTGCGTGTACATAAAACGTTTTTGATCAGCTAAAGCCGATTTCGTGTTATATTAACACTTATAAGTACCGATGTAGCGTTCGTAAAGCATTATAATACAGACAAATAAAGAAACATTAGTCACAAAAATATATGAAAAGAATAATTAAGCCCTGTAGGTACAGTCACCAGCACCAATATCTGATACAACAAGCGTACATAAATATCTGATACGACTCTATTTCCAGGGCCGGAAGGACGTGTCAGATATTTTTGCACGCTCCGCTGTGGCAGATATTAATGCTGGTGACTGTACACCAAAATATAACACGCCAAACATCTATTTGTTGTAATGTTCACGTCGATGACAATTGGTGTCAGATGCCTGCTGTGAGATGAGAGGTTTATAGCAAAGCTGATCTGTACTCGAACTAAGAGTAAAGGATAAATTCCCCGACACCCGATGGAGAGTAATGTTTTTCGAACGTATAAAATGTTTGCACGTATTTCTATTTCTTTGGTCCTTTCTTTAGAATAAACGGCTGGACTATTTTTGACATAATAAGTATTGTGCTTATTATATTCATTAAAATTGTCGCAGTGATACTAGGCTTACAATAATTCAATGGCGTCCACGAAAACAAATTATGGAAGGAGATTAATTTAGTTTTTAATTGTCTCTATGTGGTTATCAAACCAAAGCTAATAATTAGCTCGTTCTAATTATATTTATATTGGAACGCTTTAAACCCTATTCTTACAGAATTATAAACAAGAGGGTTAAAATTAAGTTAATTGCCTAAAAGAAAATAATATGTGGTCAAGATTTTGAATGGGTCCCGACTGTTGAAATTTTAGTTACTTAACAGAGTTCTAGACTACTAGACTTTTATTTTACTTGTCAGTTTTAATTCAACGTTTTTTTTAAGGCAGTTGGGTTTTGATTTTGTTTTTTAATATTTTTTCTTTTATTCTACTAACGTTCTTAACAGTTAATTGATTTTGATTTATTTTGTGTTGTCGTAAGCTCGTATAATATTTTTCGATTTAATCAGGAAATTTTAACTCCATCGTAACCAATGCGTAACTAATTTCGGCCTTTACCTATGTTGTTTGTGGTACATGAAACCAATTAAAAAAACTAGCTTTTGTGTCAACTCATAACAAACCAAAAATTGAATGAAAAAAAAAAAACAAAGCAAAATAAAAATTCTGCCAAATGAAAACTAAAATTAAACAAAGAAACCGTTAAAATAGTGTATTTCTACATGTTTTTTCACGTGTCCAGTTGTCTGTCTGCTTGTAATCAAATCTCGCAAGTGAAATTTGACAAACTTACAGTAATCAGATGGAATCCTTCAACGGTTAATAGCATCGACTTGAAATTTGGTATGCAAATTTAGTTTGAGTGACAATGCAATAAATCAAGAAAAAGTACCTAAGCTTTTTAAGCTTGTATAAAAAATGTTTTTTTTTATGGTTTATCTCTATTTCTTATGGATTATTTCTGAAGTGCCTCAAAGTGCAAGATTAAATAAGGGCCACATTTAGCATGATGCTGCGGCAAGCCAAAGCGCGGTTTGTCACTATCAATGTGACCCTTAAAATCAAGATTACGATTTGGAGTCTTTTTGTATTTTTTATTTCAACTCCAAATTTTTTGTTTCTTTTACGGTTATCCCGTGAAAGTTTAATATTTCACACGAAAACACAAGCCGAAACATGAATGCACAGAAAAACCAGAAAAATAGACCAGCGCTGGGAATCGAACCCAGGTCCTCAGCATTCCGTGCTGCGTGCTATTCCCCTACACCACCACTGGACAGGAGATTAGACACGAATTTTTCCTATGCACCCACATTTCAACTTTGGATTCTTTTTTCATTTGTCACTTTAGCAGCGACACTAACGCCATCTATGGATCTACGTTCTCAACGAGAAACATTTTTTCCACTCCCGTCGAAGCTATCCGCTCACCAGGAAAATAAAACTAAACTAAATATTAAACTTTCACGGGATAACCGTAAAAGAAACAAAAAATTTGGAGTTGAAATAAAAAATACAAAAAGACTCCAAATCGTAATCTTGATTTGATTGCTTAATAGCGACATCTCTTGTCCCTGGTGAGCGGATAGCTTCGACGGGAGTGGAAAAAATGTTTCTCGTTGAGAACGTAGATCCATAGATGGCGTTAGTGTCGCTGCTAAAGTGACAAATGAAAAAAGAATCCAAAGTTGAAATGTGGGTGCATAGGAAAAATTCGTGTCTAATCTCCTGTCCAGTGGTGGTGTAGGGGAATAGCACGCAGCACGGAATGCTGAGGACCTGGGTTCGATTCCCAGCGCTGGTCTATTTTTCTGGTTTTTCTGTGCATTCATGTTTCGGCTTGTGTTTTCGTGTGAAATATTAAACTTTCACGGGATAACCGTAAAAGAAACAAAAAATTTGGAGTTGAAATAAAAAATACAAAAAGACTCCAAATCGTAATCTTGATTTGATTGCTTAATAGCGACATCTCTTGTCCCTGGTGAGCGGATAGCTTCGACGGGAGTGGAAAAAATGTTTCTCGTTGAGAACGTAGATCCATAGATGGCGTTAGTGTCGCTGCTAAAGTGACAAATGAAAAAAGAATCCAAAGTTGAAATGTGGGTGCATAGGAAAAATTCGTGTCTAATCTCCTGTCCAGTGGTGGTGTAGGGGAATAGCACGCAGCACGGAATGCTGAGGACCTGGGTTCGATTCCCAGCGCTGGTCTATTTTTCTGGTTTTTCTGTGCATTCATGTTTCGGCTTGTGTTTTCGTGTGAAATATTACCCTTAAAATCGGTTGACGTCTAAGGTATGTAAGCCTTTACAGCCATTTGTATGAAGAGCGTCGACTACGCATCCTTTTGAAACATGTACTTCCAAACGCATTGAATAATGTATTGAGAAACCAATCACTTTAACTGGGTATTTGCCTTCGGAAATTGGAAGATCACCTGGAGATTACACGTGGTAGGTATTTAGTTAATTATGTAATTAGTTCACATGACACTAACAGGAAGGGATATTTAGCTGTATCTTGTGCCTTGTCATTAGCAATTTGTAAAGATTAAGTGTATTATTTATTATTATTATTATTATTGACTGGATGGAAAACGAGCAAGTGGGTGTCCTAATGGTAAGAAATCACATGACTGAATGGTAAGACATGGCCAAAGTTACAAAAATATGTAGGTATACACGACCCCAATGTTAAGTGCATAAATTTGTGTATATGTACAGTCAGCTGCAGAGAAAAGGTACCCCCTATAACGGTGGTATCCATACTACGGCCATAACAGGGGGGTACCCTTTCTCTGCAGCTGACTGTACATAATATATCTGTCATCATTATCATCATCATCATCATGTCAGCCGAAAGACGTCCACTGCTGGTCATAGGCCTCCCCTAAGGCTCTCCACTCAGACCGGAATAAGTAGTACTTATCAACAAATTAATAGAGGTGACACACGATCTTCTTTTTCTTTTTTTACTTTAATGTGTTCGCTTACTTACAATACAATGCAATACAAAGACTCTTTATTGTACACCAAAAAAATACAACACTTACTTAAGTAACTACATCGGTTATTCGTTTACTTAAAGTAGATTTGACTTTATTTGCACTAAGTAAAACTTAGTCAGTATACGATTGACAAAGGGCTATCGTATTTCATTCCGTCCTCTGAAGGGAGACTCATTCTATCCCAGCTAAGGATTCGATCCATTCGTCTCATACGAAGGGTCTTGATTGAGTGCCTGCCGCAAAAACACTGTCTACTAAACCTAATAGAAAACGTGACCGCGATTAATACGGTCCATCGAACGTCTCTAAATTGTTAGTTTAATTTGTACACTCGAGGACATCTTTCAACTTGAGTGATGGATCATTATCATGCTCTCTAACTTATCGATGTCCCACTATCGGGTGCAAGTTTCCTCTCAGGAATGCTCGGACCTATTAAGAATCAATGCAAATTCGAAATTTCACACACATTAGTGAATTATTTCGAAAATGCACACGTTCCACAGGATGTTTTGCTTTAACAAAAGGTTATAGTCGTAAAATATAATTTTGCACATAAATGTCAAAAAACTAAATGTGTTACCTGGAGTTTGAACTCACAATCATTAGTTTGAGAGCTCATTGGTGAAGCTATGTTTACTAATAGCAGACTAAATTTTTTTTTTGAGAAAATGATTGCAGTAGCAATCATCCCTAGGTATACTTCATAGATGATTTCAATCAGGTCCGGTTTTTTTAATGGTCAGCTTCGAGAATAGTTATTTCATAATAATATGTAATAGTTGTAATGACTACCCTTGTAAAGTGATATCAAAAAGTTTCTTCCTCTTCCTTCTTCCTTTATGATAAAGTAATTGACTTACTTAAGTAGTCACAGGAGTCATCATAAAATTACTCTACCACACTCTTCCACAGTAACTGTCATTTATCACTTTGCCTATCAATATTGTTATGTATCTGTATCATTGGTCACTGATTTTGTAACGACCTAAACAAACAATGGCTACCCATTTGTAACGTGATCAAGCTCACTTAAAAAAAGATTAGACGATTAAGGTAATTTTTTTTCGGTAAAATAAAACCAATTATATACCACTAAATGCCATAGACGATATATATCCGGCTGTGTTATAGTAACGTATTGCGTAACACACTAGAGGTGGACGTTATATTTCGCGTCACCGTATACAGTAACTGGTGACGTGCTGAATAACCAAATCACTGGTTTCACGTCAGGCGACAAGTAGTGATTTTTGTAAAGAGCTATTTTCGTGGTGATGCGATTCTCGCCTCAACGTTACAGACATCACGGGTAGCACAGAGTAAAAATTATAACCTTAACTTTATACAACGTCAAAGAAACGAATGTTAGAATATGAAATTATTGACATTACACCGAAAAACTATGATTGTGCTAAATAAAGTCATAGCTAACTTGCTTGTAACAAATTACGTTAAGCACTAGTTTCATTTCTAATTAAGTTACAGTGACTATCACAGATCGCGTCACTGAAAGAAACTGATTACTAAAATCACTGGTTTTAGTAACCACTGATATGATTCTTGTCACCAGTTTCGTTTCGTTTCGCACAAATCACGTAACGACCCACACCTAGTACAAACTCTTATCATCATTTTGATCACGTTAGTTTATTTGCATAGGTTACTCCAAATGACATGGTGCTGTTTGCTATCCACTTTAACTAGAGCCAGTTTTTTCTGTCAATATGGAATTTCCTTACTTGCTGTGTTGGTTCGTAGTTATGCAATTTGTTTTAATTTGTTATGGAACCTATCAGGCTACATTAGTAAGTCTCACACCGTGTGAAAATCCTGAACCACCTTACGAAAAAAACAGAAAAATTATCGCAAATCTTACAACTCATAATACAAAAGACAACGTTACAGTAATCAAAGGCAAAATAGACATAAAAGAAAATTTAATCGGATATCTATGGAGACTCAAAACTGGAGTCATAAAACATGATATACCAAAATACAACGTTGACAGTAAAGGGATGACGTGTAACAATATTTTGGCACGTGTCGTTATTATTTCAACAAAAATTAAAGCAGATCTGAAAACATGTAAGTTATACAAGGGTGTTACAGTTTTTGATAATTTTGATGTAAAGAAGATTGACAGAGCTGTGAATTTTATACCAATGAGAGAAATGGGCATGAACAGTTGGATACTTTCTTTATACAGTCCTCAAGGAACGTGCTTATGCTTTGAAGTACGAATGTTACTAAAGTACATCAAGTAGCAAAAAGTCTTTTTTAACATTTATTATTACTTTCGGCTATGAATAAAGGATATGAAAAAATGCTTTTATATGCGTTTATTTTCTACCTTCTGCTTCACCTTACGTTTATTAACTCACATAAGAATTAATTAACAAGCAACTTCAATGCATTCGTATGAAATTAATTAAAACGCAAACCCTCCTTAGTAGGAAAGCCTAATTAGTCTAAGAATGACCTAAATAACTGTAGGAGATGAGGCGAATGAGGAAGGAAAATAATTCAAATTGCCAATTAGGAAAGAAAAATGTTCTTTAGCTCGTTAGCTCTGTTCCAGACTAGTTCGTTACTACATTTTAGTACACTTTTGGTATAATATATAATCTTTCTAGTTTTACAATTAATTAATGATCTAATAGAATGATTCTTTTTTAACAATTCACCGTTAATTCGGTTATTATGTACACCCCTCAGAAAATAAGTTAAGCATTTACCAATAATAATCAAAAAAATGAGTATAAATATATTTTAAAAATATATAGAATGATACTAAAATAAAAAAGTAAAAATTGAACTATAAAAAAATACAAAACAAATTTGTATTCAGGTATTTTAAACTAGGTTATTATTTAAACATCTACCTATTTACATGGTAACTATAATATCGCAGCCTCTATAAAGGCTTATATCTACGTATACAAGAAATAACGTTAGAAATATCTACTCTGATTCCTCTTCCGTTTTTTCCGTATTTTTGGGAGCTTCTACGAACACTTGCTTGGTTGCCCTTCTTCGTGCATGAGGTCCTAGCCGGAACTTCGTTGGTTCTTCAACGCCATCTGCTGACACCTATAATATAACAAATGTAAACTTAGAACTGTTTTACAATTCATCATCATCATCATCATCATCATCATCATCATATCACATCATGTCTACTGCTGGACATAGGCTTCCCTATAGAGCTCAAGTTGCTTCGGTTGGTAAAGGCCTGCATCCACCATAAACTTGAAACTTTTACCAGCTCATTTAGGTTGTCCATCTCTTTGGTGGACGTCCTACGTTGCCCTTCCGATTCACAGTCTTCATTCGAGAACTTGTAGGCTCGAACGGCCATCTGTCTTTTAAAATTAGTCTCAAATAATACGAATGAAAGTCTATGGATGAATGGTTCAAATATTGCAACTTAACTTTCTGTTTACTACTGGGCATAGCATAGCCTGCTTTTTAGGGTTCCGGAGCCAAAATGGCAAAAACGGATCCCTTATAGTTTCGCCATGTCTGTCTGTCTGTCTGTCTGTCTGTCCGTCTGTCTGTCTGTCTGTCTGTCTGTCTGTCTGTCTGTCTGTCCGTCCGCGGCTTTGCTCAGAGACTATCAATGCTAGAAAGCTGTAATTTTGCACGGATATATAAGTAAATTATGCCGACAAAATAGTACAATTAAAAATTCAAAAACAATTTTTTTTAGGGTACCTCCCATAGACGTAAAGTGGCGGTGATTTTTTTTTTCTCATCCAACCCTATGGTGTGGGGTATCGTTGGATAGGTATTGTAAAACCATTAGGGGTTTGCTAAAACTATTTTTCGACTCAGTCATTTGTTTGCGAAATATTCAACTTTAAAGTTCAAATTTTCATAAAAATCGAGCGTCCCCCCCCCCCCTCTAAAATCTAAACCGGTGGGTCGAAAAATTTGAAAAAATTCAGAATGGTAGTCAGTATATCAAACTTCCAAGGAAAACTATAACGGCTTAGTTTGCTTGAGAACTATTTGTAGTTTATGAGTAAATATCAGCGTAGGGTATAAAATATACCTAAACTTGGAAGATTCGAATAATAATTCGTATAAAATACGAAATCCTTAGAAAAATATTACTTAATTTTTTCGTAATGGCTACGGAACCCTATTTTGGGCGTGTCCGACACGCTCTTGGCCGGTTTTTTTGACAAAACGTGTTATGACAAAAAAAAAACTGATAGACACTCCCGATAAAATAGAGTCGATTTTTCTATTTCTATATACGAGTATTAATAAAATAACACAGGACTTGTCTTATAATGTTAAAGTAGTATACATACGGTAAAGCTAGACGTACTATGTGTTGGTGTGCGACAAAGAGTTATTGTAATTTATTGCATTGTACAGTCAGCTGCAGAGAAAAGGTACCCCCCTGTAACGGCGGTATCCATACTACCGCCATTACAGGGGGGTACCCTTTCTCTGCAGCTGACTGTACCTAGAGTCGGGGACACATGCAGTAAAAATAGTTAGTTTAAGGGACTGTTTCACCATCCATTGATTAGAGTTAACTAATGGTTAAATGTGATGCCGTCTCTATTTGTTTTGTTAGAATAGACGGGAGACGGCATCACATTTAACCGTCAGTTAACACTAATTAATGAATGGTGAAGGAGCCCCTAAGTGTTTAAAGTTAAACACAGGTAATTAAGTGGAAAATTGGCGGCCTATTTTTTTTTGCTTAAAGTAAAATAAGTTAAGTTTTAGGTTTCAGTAAGAATATGTTATTTTTTAAAACGCCAGGCCTAGTAAAATTAATTAAGAAACTTAAATTATCTTTGAATTATCTAATAACTAGCTTAAACCTTACCTGTACTTTTTTTCTTGCTTGAACATTGTTTTCCAAGAACTTGTTTACAGCTCCAAGCGTATTAATTGGTATCTAAAAATATTCAACAAATCTAATTATTATAGTTTTTCAATACACTTTACTTTCTTTGTATAATTTTACTCGAATAAAACTTACATGTTGCTAAAATCTTGACAATTATTAACTAACTTTATGTTGAATAAAAACAGGTACATTACAATAAATAAATAAATAAATATTATGGGACACTTCACACCAATGAGGGTTTTCACAGAGGCGAAATATTGCTAGATGGCGTTAGTACCTATCATGAGGCCCGTTTGACGTTTGCTTGCGATTGGCTCATTTAGTTATTTAACCAATCAAGACCAAACGTCAAATGGACCTCAAGATACTAACGCCATCTAGCGATATTTCGATTCTGTGAAAAAACCCTCATTGACCTAGTCCCAAACTGAGGAAGGAACAAATAAACATACTTATACATACTTAAATACATATTGAACATCCAAGACCCGAAAACAAACATTCGTATTATTCATACAAATATCTGCCCCGGCCGGGAATCGAACCCGGATACCTCAAGCTTCGTATTCTGGTTCACGAACCACTCAGGAATCCGGTCGTCCAAAATGTTTCCTAGATTTAAAAATGTTATGCTTACATTTTAATACAACTTACCGAACACCATTGCACCCATCCTTTAGTTACAATGCCCGCAACTATCAATACCAAATATTCCAACAAATATTTATCATAATCAAACCATCACTCGCACAATGATGTCCATCTCACTTTAACTTACCCAGAACCATAGCACCGAATCTCTATCTACTGCCCGCTAGTATTACCCAATACTTCATTAGAATAACACACTGTACCAACACTCGCGTAAATGTCTATACTTACGTTTTTTTTACCGAACACCACACCATTTTGCTAGCTGAAATTTCCTTTATTACCAGAAGCTCAAATCTTTATTTTAATCATACGTTCACTCAACATAGTTTCTTGTAAGTCCATAAAAAGTGGCTGTGTAATTATTAGTTCAAAACATGTTTTCATAGAGGAAATAGTTTTGAGTGCATATTTTCTACCTCAGTAAACCAATAATAACTAACTAACTAACTAAATTGGCACAGCGACCCAAAGAGGGTCTTGGCCTCCGAAACGAGAGCATGCCATCTGCCCCGATCGTGCGCAGCCTCTTGCCAGTCGTCGACTTCAATAAATAATAATAGTTTTAGATATTTAAATGTGAAGTTTGAAAATGTAGCAAGAGAATAATATCATTACAATACAATACAATACATAACAATACAATACAATAGATAACAATACAATACAATAGAAATACTCTTTATTGTACACCAGAAATAATAAGCGATACAGAAAACAGGTATACAGATAAAATTACTGAAAGAAGGAAGAACTAGTTTACAGCAGGTTTATCATTATGTGCTTAGTATATCTATAACCTTCATAAATGTTAAATATTTAAAAAAATACATCGAATCCAACTTTTTATATGACTTACAAGAGCAAACATTACAATATCCTTCATTACATACATAATTTATAAATAAATATGACACTACAATGGAAAACGTAATGAGTGAAAATATGTTTGATGAATATTAATACGTACCTACTGTATGTGTTTATATGTTGTTTATATTCTGACTAAAATGATAATGAGTTACGTGATACCAAATGAATAGAACATTGTCACAGTACAAAAAAACAGCAGTACACCGTCTTCATACAAACGGTCGAAACGCGAGTTATACGTGCGCCACGAATTCTCAGCATACCTACTTTGGCAAACATCAGCCGCGAGTGCTCCGTGGTTATGTACGGACTGAGGCGCATTTCTTACGTACCTTAAATATGTCACAACAATAAACAGTATTGTTCGGTGTACAGATTTTTAAATTAATCTTAATATAGTGTAATAAAAACGTATCTATTGAAGCTATTTATCAGAATGAAAAAAATTTATACTATTAAATTCAACAATGAAACTTTTTGCACATCCCAGAAAAGGCGCAAATACTTCTCCGCAGCTAATTTGTAGGTTTATATGTAGTAATGAAGCCAAACAAAACTATTTAAAACATAATACGTTTTGTGATTTATTAAAATAACGTAAATACCTACATGTTAAACACTACTTAGTATATCTTTAAATCTGTCCTATTCCTTTCCCTACTTTAAATTTCATGAAATCAAATACGTAACTGAAGACTGACAGTTAGTAGAGTAGGCAGTCCTATCGCGCGTTTGTGTAGAGAGCCGGTGTAGGTAATTATATCAAGGACGCTGCCGAGACAGAATACTGCTCCTTTTTTATACTGTGACATTGTTTTAATAGAAAATGCTATCCCACCAAAAACATTACATGTAAAAAGCTGCAAGTCTCGCAACGCAATGCAGTTCTTGTAATGCTAAAAAGGTTTGAGATGCAATGTTATACCAAGTCGGTTATTTTTGTCAGTACCGGGGGGTTTCCATAGAACTCGATTTTCACCAACTTGCTTATTTTAAAACCATAGAAAAATACAGTTTATAGTTCTCAAATAAAGAGTAAACCAAATTATTTTAAACACATAAATGACTTGGCCATCGCAAGGCTACATAATGACATAAGAATTATAATCATCAACGTCAGCTATTTCAAGTAATTATAATTAAAGATAGCGCTAGCCCCAGCCTTGCAGTTTGAGTGATACACATAATACGAGAATGACTAAAGGTTGAGTGCGATGGCCAAGTCATTATGTGTTTAAAAAATAATTTGGTTTACTCTTTATTTGAGAACTATAAACTGTATTTTTCTATGGTTTTAAAATAAGCAAGTTGGTGAAAATCGAGTTCTATGGAAACCCCCCGGTACTGACAAAAATAACCGACTTGGTATAACATTGCATCTCAAACCTTTTTAGCATTACAAGAACTGCATTGCGTTGCGAGACTTGCAGCTTTTTACATGTAATGTTTTTGGTGGGATCTCATCACTTTTTGTAGGCAGTTCTTTTTTTTTCGGGTACTACTTCTTGTAATAACGCACTACTATCTTCATTTGTTTATCCTTCCTTGTCCATCGTCCATCGTCCATCCTCGTCTATCGTCTATCGTCCATTCTCGTCCATCGTTCATTCTCGTTCATCGTTCATCGTCCATCGTCCACTATCATCCTTCGTTCATCCTTGTCCATCGTGTGCCATCCATCGTCTATCCTCGTCCACTATCCATCATCCATTCTCGTCTATCGTCCACCGTCCATCGTCTATCCTCGGTTATCGTCCATCGTCCATTCTCGTTCATCGTCTACAGTCCATCGTCCGTACCGACTGTCGTCGTCGTCGTCGTCGTCGTCGTCGTCGTCGTCGATCGTCGGTCGTCATCCGTCGTCCATCGTCGCCCATCGTTGAACTTCCGTCGTCCGTCTACCGTCTGTCGTCCATCGTACATCGTCCATCGTCCACCCTCCATCATCCGTCGTCGATCGTCGGTCATCGTCCGTCATCCGTCGTCCGTTGTCTTGTCCGTCGTCGGTCGTTGTCTTTTGTCCGTCGTCGCCATCGTCTATCGTTCGTTGTCCGTCGTCTGTCGGCGTTCGTCTTCTGTCGTCGTCCGTCGTCTGTCATCGTCCGTTGTCCGTCATCGTCCGTCGTCGAACTTCCCTCGTCAGTCATCGTCTGTCGTCCGTCGTCGAACTTCCGTCGTCATCCATCGTCTTTCGTCGGTCGTTCATCTTTCGCCCGTCTAACTTCCGTCATCCGTCGTCGTCCGTTGTTTTCTGTCGTCCGTCGTCGTCCGTCGTTCATCCTCCACCATCCATCGTCCGCACTGGGCTCGCGTGGGAACTAAGGCCCAAGCCCTTTTATTCTGAGAGGAGGCTTGTGCCCAGCAGTGGGACGCATATAGGCTGGGATGATGATGATGATGATGATGATCCATCATCCGTCGCCCATCGTCCATCGTTCACACTCCATCGTCCAACGTCCATTTTCTACCCATCGTCCATTTTCTACCCATCGTCCATCGACCATATCCATTGTCCATCATCCATATTCCAATTTCCATCGTCCATCCTCGCGTCCACTCGCATCGCACACACATTCACAAACAAACGAACTTTGGTACTTATTACATTAGTAAGATAAACAATTTCATTTTAACCCTTAATACTCAGGTATTAAGACTCAACATTAATACGTATACAATACGACTACGTTCAATAAAGTCATTGCTGTGTAACTTTGTAATCGCTAGTATTTATATGGGATTACAAACTTACTTGTGCAGTTTATATAACTTTGAAACGTGACTGAAATTGCAACATTTTGGATTTTTTTGTGACCATGTAGGCTAAAAACTAACTATGTTTAAAATTTGGAGCTTGTGGGTCTGCTAGAAGTACCTTAGAATTATGATGATCAAAAGTCAGTGTATAGGTATGTCAGTGACAAAACTGAGGAACTTTAACATGTGATAGTTCTTAATCTACGTGTTCAAACTGAATGTAATTGATAATATATCTAAGTCCCATTAGGCCCTATAGGTAACTGAAAATTCAGGGTTCTAGCTTTAGCCATAACAAAAATACAGGGTGTTGAAAATAGCCTGAATGGCTTCGAGAAAAGTATGGTACGGCCGTGCCTTTGTTTTTTTTTGCTCGACTTGGCGGGGGCACTGCCGTGCCCCCAGATATTAAAAGCTTTGGTATTTATGCCCAGTGGTGTAATGGTGGTGTTTTTGGTGTTTTAGTGTAATGTTCTTTATGTGATTATTTTAAGATGTTTTTTTGGCATTTCAAATGATAGACGTTTCTAAATTTATTTTCTAAAATAGGAATAATATAGTATAAAATCTTAGAAACACTTATTTGATAATTAACATTTGCCAATAAATATCAATGAAATACCAATTCTATATACTGTACAAGCTAAATAGCACTTAAATACACAAAGCGTATGTAATCAATTATAATCGTTTTCCCAAACTAATGTAAACTCCACAAAGAAGATGAAAGCAAAAAGCGGAAGCATAAACTAAAATACGAACAAACAGTCATGTTTGGTTAGTGACAAACGAGTCATACACATAATCTAATACATCGTTTTCTTTATTATTCCTCATCTGATTATTATTCTTCCCATTACATTAAATAAATATCATTTCGAAAACGACCAAGCGGAAATCGTGAGGTTGTAACGACAAGGGGGATATAATGTACATGAATATGCGTAGACTCAAATAAATATGATTATATTACTTTATGATAATGAACTTACAGCAAATATATCGTCAATTAATTTTGTAGCATCAGGTGTCCGTACAGAAACATGGGCTTGTGATGATGATGGTGAACCATGCTCTGGTGATAAGGAGTCCGAGTCTGAGGATGTTTATATCAATGTTAAACAATATAATGAAGAAGAAGATGTGGATATGATTTGGATAGAATTAGAAAAAGAATATCATTCCAAGCGAATACTAATAATGTCAAGATTTAGTACAAAGATAAATGGAAAATGGTATCAAATTTAAAACTACAGATACTTTTTGTGTGGTATTATTCCACATAGCTACTTTTTGGATTGTGGCTGTGTAATTTATGACGACGGTTGCCAAGTTTAAGTTATTGTTTTATTTGTTACCAAAATTCTAAATCTGATCGACAACGAAACGTAAAGACTCCTTTAAAATACAAAACACGTATTTTTCCTCATAAAAAATAACTGCCTGCATCTGACGTTACAGCCATCACTAATATAAGAATTCTTCAGTAAGTGCAAATGTACTCTCTGATATTAAAAGAATGTCATTTATCATCTCAACAAGTCAGTTGGGCACGCCTGCTTCCGTCTTAGGACCTGCTCGTAAAAAATAAAACGCAATAAAAGCTGGAAGATAAAAATATTATCAAAATTACGAGAGTAAAAGCGCCGCCAGGCCTCGTTGCTCTGAAGCCGCTTATAGCTTTATCTCATATAAAAAATATTGCTCTAAATTTTCCTTTAAAATTATAAACATTTTACTTTGCTTTTTAAAAATATACCTAGTCTCATCAATTTCCTTATCTGCTGCTAGCGAAACATAAGTCGTTAAATTTATGGGTCCTCCAATAACATAACCATATCATTGTGTATAATTTATTATATACCTTCAATTTTCTATAAAAAATTATAAAATTAATAAAAATTAATAGAAAGCCGCCGCACCTGCTGCACCAGCCTGTACCGAGGCAGATTTTTGAACAGAAACGCTCGTGCTGCCGGCAGCGTTGCCCAGGAAACTTCCGACGGCTTTTAAGGTGGAAATTGGAATCTGTAAGCGCAAACAATCATTAAAGTTAATATTGAATACATACCTAGATAACATACAATATGATAAGTTAATTTACTTCATTAACTTTGCTATACTTACGTTGAAAATATCAGCAAAGAATTGAGGATTCCTTTGAAAGTTCACTTGTTTTGTGTATGTAACCTGGCTGGCGCCCCCGTTGGCGACAGCGCCCGCGTTAGCGTATGCTCCAGCATTGGCTGAAGATTCAACTCCTACGTCTACTCTTTTTTCAATGGCAGGAGGAGGAGGTAAATCACCGGTACCGCCGATGTAGCCATGGACGTGGAATTTATTACGATAACGGTGAGGCCTTTTGTGGTGGATGTGCTTCTCGATAACCACGGGCTGTGGATGAATAATGTGCTTCTCAATTATAACTGGTTGTGGTTCAATGAAATGTTTTTCTACTATCACGGGTGGTGGAGCTTCAGCGTATACCTGAAAACAACTCTAAATAAGATTATGCCTGGATTTTAAAACGTTGTAATATGAAAGTGCCTTTTAAAAAGAGTTTTTGTGGAATTTAACTGTATTTGAGATCCAACTTACTTGACTGAAAGTCAAGCGATTGCGTTAGATTTTTGTTAGCACAATAATTTGTGATGGCGTTAAATTCGCCGATTTGAGTCCCGCCTTAAGGTTCATTGATGAAGTCAGTAATGAGTGCACACATGTAATGATATTGTGCTGTAAGTACGACATTGAAGGTGTCCTGAAGCTTCTTGTGCATAATCTTTAGGAATAAAAAAACGAACCTTTTCCGATTGCTTAAAGACAAACGGTTGAGAAAAATGCGACTTTTTTTGTCTGAACGCTTCTGAAATCTTAAACAGAGATCTAAGTATTCCTTCAAATATAGTAGATTTATGATTACTATGAAAGCCTTGGTTCTTGGCTTTACTCACTTCTTGGACTACAACGGCTGGTTTGGTCTTGGTCTCAACAACGACTTCAGTCTGATGGTGTACATTAGTATTGGTTAGCGGTACAGCGTTAACTTCATTTGCATCATCAAAATTAAATTCGGTATGTACTTTCTTGTGAACTGGTTTAACAGTTTCAACTGCTCCACTGGATACACCAAAAGATTTGCTGCTTGCGTATGTGAATCCTGATGATCCAGCAACACCAGCTTCACCACCCTATAAACAATAACACCTATATTGTCAAAAAATGTATCATTAATTTCTTTGCCATGCAGTGATTTGATACTATACAATAGGTCTGTGTAAGTTATGTTCTATACAAGTATATATATATATAGATGTGACATTAACAAGGATTAGACTCTTCTCAATGTAATTTGTATTTTAAAAAAACAGTTACTTTATAACTCATTTAAGATATGGTTCACAAAAATCATTAATGTTGAAAAATTTATCACCAATTTGATAAACGATTCAACGATTAATAATTATCGTAGAGTTCCGATGTAAAACCATGACTGTAATATTTAACAGTAGGTATTCACCATAATTGCAACACAGTATGGCACTTAGATATAAAGAATGATCTTGCATGCTTTAAGTTTTTCTTGTTATTTACCAATCCAGCAGAAGCATGGTGGTTGCCAGCAGAAGACGCGGCATACCCGACACCAGCGGATCTTTCTGCATCTACACCACCTGCGAGTCCGGCCGCGGCACCCACGCTTCCTCCAGCTGTAGCACCAGCGTATAGACCACCTGTTACATGACAATCACCATCATCATACTCGTAATAATAATCATCATCATCATTTTGGCCCATATACTCTTTATTGGCTCTAATCCGAAACTCGGAGAGAGGCAATAGGTCAAGCCACTAGGCTAGCATGGCCTTACACACAAAAATAAATTTCAGCTACTTTTTTCAACTTACTACTACTTTTTATCTGTCATCGTCATACAGGTTTTACGACATACAAACACACATACTTCCGCATTTATAATATTAAGTATGGATTAGAATTACATAGATGTTGTATTTGTCAAGTACATGTTAACGACTCAATTTCGTATTGCTTAGAAGTAGACGTTGTGACCTCTTCACTTGCCGAGGTATCATTATCTAATAATTGCCACTATTGTGTTGCTTAGTGTCTAGGTCGAATATATTACGACTGCTCAATTATTATTCTCATCATTCGGTGGAATATTGTCACTTAAGATGAGTATGAAGCAGGTTTATGACAAAAAAAAACTTAATAGTTTCTCTATAACATTATTATTTATAAAACATGTCCCGTTTTTAATAAAAAAAATGTTGCCATCTGAACTTCAGTTTACTTATTATTGTCAACAAAAGACATCTCGCAAAAAAAACAGTCGTCAAATTTGGTTTAGTTTAGTTCTACAGGTTTCGCGACTATTAAAATAAACAATACAAAATCGAAACAATTTATTTTAGAGCAAGTTAAGAAGCTAGATTAATTTTTTGCAATAAAGACCATTAAATTTTGCAGCAGGTTTAGGTTGAGTAATAGAATGTTCAGTGATTAATCTAAATAATTAATCTAAACGTTGTGTCGTGTTCATTCAATTTGCAATTATTTACCTCCTGTTTCGGTCGAAATCCTGCTATGTTTTCGCAAGATTACGTGATACAGGAAAATAAAAAAACTAAAATCACAAGCCTACAAGTACAATAAATTATTATTATGTATGTTTTTTTATTCGACTGGATGGCAAACGAGCAAGAGGGTCTCCTGAGGGTAAGAGATCACCACCGCCCATACACATTTATTGCAGATGCTTTGTCAACCTAGAGCCCTAAGATGCCAGTGCCAGTGCCAGTAATTTCTACGAAATTTTCTACGGGACGGCAAGATACGAAGTTGGAATTTTGCACTTCGTAGTATAGGGCCTGAATTTCCATCTCTGTAGTAATTCTACGATGTTATTATTCAAATCCTTGTCCCTCGATTGAAGCTGAAGTGTGAAGCGTCAATCCAATAGCTTTATGAAAAGAAAATGCAGCTGCCTTGTCATACGAAAATTAAAATGCCACCGTACTCGACACCCTTTAGGGACGCAATGTGCAGCGGGAATCGATGTGGCGGTTCACTGGACTGCGCATAGTGAGGGTGTATATCAAACCTCACCGGTGTAATTACTGGCACTTGAGGTATTCCACCTTAGGCTTCTAGGTTGGCAACGCATCTGCAATACCATGGTGTTGCAGATGTTTATGGGCGGTGGTGATATCTTACCACCAGGAGACCCACTTACTCGTTTGCCTTCCAGTCGAATAAAAAAAAACCTGTATAGATTCCTAAAGTGTTGTCGTGATTATTTGTATGAATATCTACATAGCAGGGCTGCGGGATAGAAATGATGATATCCGCAGTTGAACTAAGGTTACTGACATAGCCCGAAGAATTGCGAAACTGAAGTGGCAGTGGGCGGGGCACATTGCCCGCAGGACTGATGGCCGATGGGGTCAAAAGGTTCTTGAATGGCGTCCGTGGACCGGGAGACGAGCTGTCGGTAGGCCTCCAACAAGATGGAGCGATGACCTGGTTCAGATCGCGGGATCGCGGTGGATTGGAAAAGCACAAGACCGGTCTGAGTGGAGAGCCTTAGGGGAGGTTTATGTCCAGCAGTGGACGTCTTTTGGCTGACATGATGATAATGATGAGGGCTGCGGTATTGTCTACTTGTATGAGCACAAACAAATGCGGCAATGTAAAGCAACGCTGGATATTGCTCGCGTCGCGTAAATAGATGCGAAATGTATTCACATTATTAAAATAAATACTGTACAATACAAACACAAGCGCATCTACATCACTCAAAGCAATATTAAAGTAAAAACGATCTCAGTTCAATCTTTAGGATCTTGTAAATATTAATAAACTGAACGTATCACTCAGGATCATATTTGATGTTGCTTCTGTGTGAATCAAACATCAACATGATTTTGAATATTGACTACAGATTAATAAATGCGAGCCTTAAAATCACGATGCGTTACGGCGACATGTTTTGTATGTAAATTGTTATTTTGTGACGATTTTATAGATTTTCTAATGCTACAAAATTGCACATACGATCAATTTCTGTTTGTGTTAGTGTTTGTTACTATTGTGTTAATGAAATTTGGTTCTAGAAGCTGGACCTTTAACACTACTGTTTATCCTAATATTCCTACAAGATGGGGATAAACATAGAGGGATAAATCTCAATCGTAAGCAATCGTAAAAATGTCAAATGTAAAATTCTAAAATCTTAACCGCTAAGCTTAGAGACATGAAATATTACACGGATGTTCTAAAACAATGTAAATGAACAACTGAGCGAAAAATTGTGGTAATTTTTATTATAAATTAATTAAAAATCCCAGAATTTCTTGTACCTACATGCTTCACGCGCGCGAAGGAAGCTACGGACAAATGAGTAGTCAAGTGCAAAGATATCGACACGGCCAAAGTTACAAAAAAATGTATACACGACTTTACGCACTTAACATTAAGGTCGTGTATACATAATAAATTATTTATGTAATTTTGACCGTGTCGATATCTTTGCACTTGACACTTTGTACACTCCGTACGGATTAAGGGGATGGGGAGTGGACGGATAATCATAGTGCTAAGCAAAGCAGGCTTGAGCTTCCACGCGCAGCGACCCGCGCCTTTTGTTTTTACTGCTAAGTTTAGTGTACGTTGTACACTGTTTTATTTTTGTGGCAATATTTTTTTTTTCTATAAATGAACTCTAGCTTTAGCCATAATTACCTGCGCTGCCGCCACCGCCGCTCGTTGCGCCTCCCAAGCCAGCTCTAGCGGCCTGACCGTGCGGAGTGCCCGCCTCCGCGAATAAACCACCTCCGGCACCTCCGGCTCCACCTTAAAATATCATTGCAATAAAATAACCTAACCATAATAATAAAATAGCTTTCTTTGCTGACTATACTTTTTGTTAACTGTACTTGCATTGTCACCTACCCAAACTACATTTGCATACCAAATTTCAAGTCGATACTATTAACCGTTGAAGAGTTCCGTCCTGCGGAGACGATCCTGGTTGGAATACCAGGATGTCACTCCTAGATTTTTGCATTATCACGTGATTTACATAATTATTCCAAATTTCAATTCAATCTGACTATTGAAAGTTGGTCAAATTTAACGTGCAAGATATGATTACAAACAACGGGACAGGTGAAACTAAATACCTAAAAGCTTGTAAAAATGCGGCTAAGTATGAGTCAAGCTAGCTTACCTAACAAATAAGAGAGTACTTTATACCTACTTAAGTAGTTATTTTTATGAAGAGATACACGTAGAAGAACATGGGTCACCGACATAGCCTAGCGAATTAGCTCGTTGAAGTGACAATGGTCAAGCAATATACAGTAGCACGGAGATCAGATGGCCGTTGGGGCCCCAAAAATTTTTCGAGTGGACCCCGTGGAGCGGCAAATGCAACGTAGGACGTCCACCAACGAAATGGACGGATTTTTGGTTAAAGTGGCGGGTCCACGGTGCATGCGAGCCGCTTCCAAAGGAGGCAACTGTAGGTCTATGGGGGAGGCTTTTTCCAACAGTGGACGTCCTACGGCGCTGGTATGATGATGTTGATGATTTTCATAAAAAACATTTAACTTTACGTACAGCCTACGGCACGTAAGTCTACAGTCACCAGCACCAATATCTGACACAACAAGCCGGCGTAAATATCTGATACGACTCTATTTCTAGGGCCGGAAGGACGTGTTAGATATTTTTGCACGCTCGGCTGTGGCAGATATTAATGCTGGTGACTGTACCGTTAATTAGTAACGTCGATAACTCTGATTCGGTAATGTTCACTTCTAAATCGTAATTTTTTCAGCCACAGTCGTAACAAAATAAGTAACAAATGAGGTTACAAAATGATTAAGTACACCATAATTGGGTATTTGCTTACAAATTCACGCACAATATTACTGGATTTACGCACCTACTCACTGTTGTATAACAGTGTAAATAGGTACTTTAGTTCATAATTGGTAAAAGCCGGGTAGCCTAATGGGTTTGCCCTTTGAGCAAATAGTTTGAAAATTTGAGCAAATGTAGGTTGAGATTTCTGAGCTTTTCAAAATTCATGTGTGAAATTATATTTGAAATTTGCTACGATCTTTACGATGTATATGTCGGCGGTCGATTGTAAAATCCGTCAGATCATGAAATTCCTAGGCAAATCGTGAATTGGTTAAGGAATATCCGCCATATCATATCATTAAAAACTCACCGTTTAACGATTTGCATAGTGATGTTTAGTCAGATCGTGAAATTCTTAGGCATATCATGAAATGGCGCCAATTCATGATGTGCCTAGGAATAATTTATTGAATCAGGCGCCTAGGAATTTTGTGATATGACGGATTTTACGATCGGCCGCCGACATATAGAAGTCCCTATCCCTTGTGCGCCCGCGTATGCTCAAAAGTGGAACGAGTCTATACTCGTCGAAGAAAACCAAAGACCATTATTGTCTGACGCACTCGGAATCACAATTGTTTTCATCACTACTATCTGTCAAACAGTACAAATAGAAAAAGAAATAGAAATATTTATTGCATAAACTGTGAGGAGTGTACAAAGGCGACATGTAGTACAGAGTATCAACAGTTACCCGTTAAGAAATGATGCATCGATAATGGTAAGAGATGATGCATATAGTTCGCTATATAGCGTTTATACGGCCTCTGATTTCGGCAAGTTTATTTTTAAAAAAGACGACCGGATGGCTATATGGTTAGATAACCTGACTACGAAGTTTGAGGTCCCGGGTTCGAATCCCGGCCGGCGCAGAAATTTGTATGAATTTGTGTGGTTTGTTCTCGGGTCTTGGATGTTTAATATATGTATTTAAGTATTTATTTATCTATATTTAAGTATGTTTATCCGTTGTCTAGCGTTCATAGTACAAGCTTTGCTTAGTTTGGGACTAGGTCAATTGGTGTCAAGTGTCCCATGATATTTATTTATTTATTATTATTTATTTAAAAATAATGAATTACTTACTCAATAGTCCTCCTAAGCCAGCTGCTGCATGGTAGCCGCCGAAGTTGACGCCCACGTTACCATCTTTGAATGATACTAATTGCGGCGCCTGAAACAAAGAAAATGTTAATTTTATTTGAAGGCTGTCCATGATAAAGTCTGGCTTGCATGATTTGGTGTATCTTTGCGATTCATTCATTTTTTCAGCCAGCACTTTTTTAAGCAAGTAGTGGGTATGAAACTACATAATAAAAATATAATCATAATAAAAAGTTAGAGCGTCTTTGAGTTTTAGCTATAGATATATATTAGACTGTGCCTAAATTATTTTGTACAGCGTCTTCTGACGGTCTTTACTAGATTTTTACAATCCACTTTGTAGCTTATTACAATGTCTTTCCACAACAGCTAACATTTTTCTAATAATTGAGAAGTAAGAATTGAAAAATTTTTGTTTTTCGAATTGACTTCAGATTGAGGTAGACGTCTGGAAGTGACTCGTTTGACTTTGGTGAATTTGAATTTTTGAGAGAAAAAAGCCTCCCTTACTCGTATAAATACTACATTTGATGCTTAGATTTTAATGATACTAAAAAAGTAATAAAAATTAATTTTGTAAGTCTGTTTGTTTGTTACTTCATCGAAATTGGGTATATAGATAGTTCAAGTAACGGAGAAGGACATAGGATAGTTTTTATCCCTAAAAAATGGATAGTTCTAGCGGGATAGCGATTAAAGAATTCTGCGTGGACGGAGTCGCGGGTAACGGCTAGTCCGTTATTAAATCTTTGTCGCGCATAGCTGCTTCGAGAAAAATGATCCAAGACATCGCGAAAACTTTTTAAAACTCCGGGATATGAAGTATCCTCTGTCGCCCCGGGGTGTGCTTGCTTAAAGTCTCTACCTACCCACGACACCGGATCATACAATGACCGTAATAGGAATGTGTCAGGCAAGAATATATTTTTTCCATTGAAAAGTATAAGAATATGCCCCACTAGCACGTTTCTTAAGCAACAGTAGTCGTCGCGTGCCATTCACGGAGCGCCAAAAACGGTGCCGACTGCCGATACGCTTCTAAAGGTACACGCATTTGACATGTTTTAGTCCGTGCCGCGTTACATTCCTTGCCTAGTAAAATTCTTTACGACCAAACGTATAAAATCTTAATTAAATAAGCTTTTCTTTGACTGAATCTATCACTTTGACATTTTGCCTTTGTTATTACTTTACAAACATGCTAATTGATGTAAATTTTATTACTATTAATCTTAAAATAATGTCAGTTCTTGAACATTCTGGCTATACCTAAGAACCGGCATGACGCAAACGAATGTGATGATTAATTATTCGACTAACTTGAACTATGATCTCCCATTATAAGTATGTTGTTAAACATCTTCTGACGCTTGAATGTTTTATAGATCTCTAGAGGCAGGCGATATGTATATGTCGGCGGCCGATCGTAAAATCCGCCAGATCACGAAATTCCTAGGCATATCGTGAAATGGCGCCATTTCATGAATTGGCTAAGGGACATCCGCCATATCGTTCAAAACTCAACGTTTGACGATTTGCCTGTTGACGTTTAGGCAGATCATGAAATTCCTAGGCATATCATGAAACGCCGCCATTTCACGATTTGGCTAGTTTAGGCAGATCATGAAATTCCTAGGCATATCATGAAATGCCGGCAAATCGTTTCTGGCACTTCGCCGGCCGCTGCCGCGGCACGCTCGCTTCGCTCGCTCGGCTCGTGCGTAGTAGTCACAATTCATACTAACCACTCCTCGCTTCGCTCGTCGTACCTATTTTTTTATTTTTTTCAGCATATCACGATATGCCCGGTACAAAGCTAGGAATATCGTCGAATGCGTTGCTCTAATCGATCTGCCGTATTATTTCTCAGGCACATCGTGATATGCCTGGACAACTTTTAGGCATATCATGAAATGGCGCCATTTCATGATGTGCCTAGGAATTTCGTGATCTGGCTGATTTTACGATCGGCCGCCGACATATACAGACAGATCAATCTATGTTGGAGCATAAGAGCGTTTAGTAATAAACTAAAAAATAAACTGGACGTTCTCGCTTCATCAGAATTCTTTTTTTTTTGCTATATAATACTATTTCTATTTAATTGAGTTTATTCCCCTGGACTCAAATTATCTATTTGCCGAATTTCATCTAGATCGGGTCAGCGGTTTAGACGTGAAGAGATGAGAAACAAACAAATAGACTTACAATCTTTCGCATTTATAATATTAATGGAATACTACACAATATCATAATAATTAGATTTTATACAAAAATAAAGTACAAAATTCTTTTTTAAAGCGCAAATCTAGAAATGTCTCCCATGGCATCGCGCCCACAAGTCTGACAGTGTATCCACGCTGAAAAGCGATGCTAATTCTTCGTAACAGTTAGCTTTCAGCCGTTAAGTCTCTAGTTGTGTGGACTAGTTTGTTTCGCAAATCTTTGATAAGTAAGTAAACGCAGGGTATCAAAGCTGACAGGAATTTAACAGGTTTAAAGCTGCACTGTTAAAACATTAGTTTCGTTTTGTTCAACTAAATTATTGTTTAATTGGTTATTTATATTCTTTGTATGTGTTACTCTACTGTATAATTTAATATTTTCTGGTCTATGTTTCGTTTAAGTCTTATTTTCTTAAGTTTTTTTCTATATTGTACCGTTTTTTGCCCAAATAAACATTAAACATTTAACAATAAAATTGTACGTCAAACTGAGACCTCGAAATGGCAAATTTTTAATTTTTAGCCGCTTCCACAGCTACGTCTTTTTCTTGTGTATCGCTGAAACTGTAACGACGCTAGGGGTGTCAACGTTGATCGCATCCTAGACGGCCCATACCCCAGATAATCAAAGACATACCTACCGTCTGACCTCTTGACATTGTCTCGTGCAATGCTGCTGGACTATAACATTACCGGAAAATTCGCAGTGGCCAGAGACAGATAATAATGTCATTGACCGCAGCAAGACGGGAAACAAGATCCGCTCTTTTGGTCAGAAAACTTCATGATGTATCGTTTCATAGCCACTGGTACCAAGGATGCAAAGGGCAAATGTGTGAGTCTAGTCTGCTGAACATAACATCATCCAGCATTAGTCCAACTATTAACTCAAGGTTTCCGGCTCAAGGAAGATTCCAGTAAAAGTAAAAATTTGGAATCGAAATAAAAAATACAAAAAGATTCCAAATAACCAATCTTGAAGATTCCAGTATTGTCTGTTGGATAGGCAAGAAGTCATCAACCAAGTTCCTTTGTATCTGTTTGATTAAGTAGGCGCCAAATATTTTTAGGCTCACAGGCTGGTTACTAGCCCACTGTTAAAACTTTTCAATTCAACTTAACAATATTGGCAATATTAACCCTTCCCTAATTTCACTTCCTGAGATAAACCACAAGAAAAATGATTAAAACGATGCTATTTATCGAAATAAACAACAGCCATACACCGTACTTAATTAGCTGTAATACTAAAGGCGATTATAAATACTATTGCATTATGTTCATATTCATAAACAAGCCATTGTCTGTCAGTCATTACCATTGGCTTTGTTCAAGTACCTATAGCAATAGCAGTAAAAAATAAACGTTTATGACAAAAACACTTGAAAACCTAAATGAACATTAGTATTGCATAAGACATTGCGCCATTTCAACGGCGTGTGAGCATAAAACCTACTGATGAAGACATTTAGAATGGCAACTGTAATTAGGACATGAAACATTATTGCTAAAGTGAACAGATATGATACTGCCAGCTCATAATAGCCGTGCATGATATATGATGCCATATGCTAGAGTATCCTCTCATCATCATATCATGTATCATGTGTGCTGCCCAGAAGCGACCATGCGGAGTACATGTTGGCCATGCAATGAATAGAAAAATCGATTGTAATCGCGTGTAATGCCAAACAGATATCTGAGTGCTAGCCTTATCTGTCTTGGATCCACTGTTTAGTCAAATCCTAAAAATTAAAATACAATGACAATTGACGCACAATGAGTCACTGAAAAAAATCGATATGCGAGTGTGAATCAGATAATGAATTATTTAGCGCGGAAAAACCTAAATATCTAGGAGTGCAGTCATGTGTTAAATATTACAACACATGACTTGAAGGGACTTAACAATTATATGAAGTTTAATTGTAATCAACTTATTTTCATTTCACCTACTGTTCTCATGTCCAGTCATTCGTTTGACGCTACCCACAAAATAATGAATGAATCAATTACAGAGCCTAAATACATAAAGTTGAGACGTAAAATTAAATTATTATAAATTTTGTTAGGATCATTTCAGAAAGAACTCTGATCTCAAATATAAGTAGAACGTTAATGTGGTTACTATCCTTGCTGGTCATAACCGCTAACATCCACGTTCGACCAGCACTTAGATATACAGTTTATCGTGGTTTACAACCAACCCTAAAGATTAAATTTAGTTTTCTTTTGTTTTCGAATCCGAATATATAACATTTTCCTTGTTTTCTCGTACAACCGTTATAAATCTCTTAAGTATTGCTTTTATGATTTCTGTTTTCATTGTTTTGGTATACCTACACCTAACACGATTATTAAGCGACATTGAAACTCTTTGATGCATGAATTTAATAATTGGGTACAAGTACAAAATTTCAAGTGATCATTTCACAATGGGATGTTAGCTACCGGTGCGTTTATGCTGTGGGAATTACGCGTGCAATCGGATATCCGAACTGTTTATTAGTAATTATTTAACCGCTTACATATCGCCATGATTTGAACCAACGTCTAAGAGCTAGTGATCAAGAGTTTCTAATCGAGAACTACTGTTAGAGGCAGTTAGTACATCCGATCGATTATCTATTGACAGCTGTTCAATGGCAAGCATATCGATAGTTATACGGGTACCTACTGTCGATACTGTCGTTAGCACGGAACAAGACAATATCATTGACAGAGCGCAACACTGTCGATAGATAGTTACCTACAATATTGCTGCTAGGGTCTTTACACACCGCTGTTTTTAAACGCGTCCTCAACGCACGATTGTATCGATACAAACGCGCTGTCTAGATTTACAAAGCTTGAAGTCCCGGCGGGTTTTGATCCCCGGTCGGGGCAGATATTTGTATGAAAAATACGAATGTTTATGCTCGCGTCTTGGATGTTTATGTGTATAAGAATTTGCCTAGTACTCATACTAGCCACAGTTAATAGTACTCGTAGCAACTTTGCTCAGTTTGGGACTAGGTCGTTTCGTGTCCATTGTCTCATGTTTTTTATTTTATAAATATACTAGCTTTTACCCGCGTCTTCGCCCGCGTGGAATGCGGTTATTGCGCGCTTTCCCTCGGGAACTATGCATTTTTCGGGATAAAAAGTAGCCTTTGTCACTCTCTGGCCCATAAACTATCTCTATGCCAAAAATCACACCGATCCGTCGCTCCGTTTCGCCGTGAAAGACGGACAAACGTACACACAAACATAAAAAAGATACATTTATAACATTAGTAAGGATTTGTTAAATAAGTATGTATTTCATTTTTAATTTAACTACTAATCAGCAAAATTAATATTAAAATTAAGTTTCAAAAACGGTAGTTCTTTCAATTATTTTGTACATTCTCATTGCAAACATCAATATGTGTCGATAGAATTAATGGAGGTAAGTATTTAATTGCCGGGCATTTCCATGACGCATTTCCTACTCTAGAATAACAAATTAAACTGGTTGCGTTGTACCCTACGCACGTAAAAGAATCTACTATGCTTATTTTTTCCTTGCTACTATATTTCATTAAATTTTAATCTGTGTGTGTACTTTGAAGCCTAATGCTAATTAGGTACAAAAAAAATTGGACCAGTGCGAATTAAATTGGCGTGGAAAGTTTTCCGTTTGATACACCATCAGCATAACATTCCAAGCCACCTGTCAAACGTGGAGATTATCGCAGTCCCAGCAGCACCTATATCCCTGGCTTTGGTAGCGGACCAGGTAATGGAGGACCAAGAGGTGCGAAGAATCTCCGGGTGACTCCCCGCTACCATCCCCACTGGACATCGTGAGAGTTGCGGGAAAGCGTTGGATGCAAGTGTTGGATTCACACAAAATCGTGTATTTGTATGTCTTTGTGAATGTGAATAACTATCTTTCTTTCTTTCTTTCTTTCTTTCAATGTAGCGTTCTAAGGGGAGGCCTTTGTTCAGCAGTGGACATCTTCCGGCTGATGATGATGATATCTTTTTAATTGTGTCCTCATTACGGGTTTATCTACGATATATTTCGGCTACAGAAAATATATCGCTTAAAAACAGTGATTATTTTTTAACTAACTTGAACACTATTTTGAACATAAAACTATCGTGAGATTCACTCATTAAATATATTGACCCGGATAACGACATAAGACGTGAGTTCAAGTTAAGACTCCATATTTAATATTCATTAATTAACGTTACAACTCCTCTTCGAGTCACCGATGTGTGTTTATTGAATTTGGTCCAATAGTTTCGGAGCTAATTGGCTGTGATGGACGAATGATCCTAAGGGTTCCGATTTTTTTTTCCTTTTGAGATACGTTATCCTAAAACAACTACCTTTGTTAATAAAAATCTCTCTTCAAATTACAGAGGGACTCTAACCTTTAAAGCTAATTGAACATGAAACCTTCGCAAACGTTTCCTTGTTTAGAAGTATACTAGAAGTACAACCATAATAAATCTTCTTTTTCCTGAAACTCGAACTAAGTGGGTGTTCTCTTTATCAATACACAGATATTTATATATTATTTTTTTGTTGTTTACAGGAAGAAAAGTTTATCAATTACGATGAAATCCTTTAAAATGACGGCGAAGAAATTAATCTGAATCGAGTTTTTTTTCCTTGAAGGGATACCGTTTCCGATATTTTATTAGGTATGTAGCTTAGCTATTTAAATTATATCCTTCTTAAATACAGGTTGGCGTGTAATAAAGAAGCTATAAATAGATAAGATACAGGTACTGTAAACTAAGATAAGTAGGTAAGTAGTGTTGCTATAGATAAGTTCGCCTTTGTATAAAGTCTCAACGTTTGTCAATTTTCTTTGTTTAGGTATTTACTTTGTACAATAGAGTTCACATAGATACGTGTATGATATATTATTACCAGATTTTGCCCGCGGCTTCGCCCGCATAGGATTCGGTTATCGCGCGCTGTTACCTCAGTAACTGGGCATATTTTCCGGGATAAAAAAAAGCCTGTGTCTCTCTCTGGCCCATAAACTATTTCTATGCCAAAGATCACTTCGATCCGTCGCTCCATTTTGACGTGAAAGACGGAAAAACATACAAACAGACACACACTTTCGCATTTATAATATTAGTAGGGGTAATAGTCTTTCTTGATAATTTTTTTTTAGTTGGTGCCCTGCGCATTTGCTGAGCTGCACAGCGAGCTACAATTGAATTTCGATATAACATGTATGCGAATAATATATTTATTAAGTTTCATTTTACATTAACAGGAAAGCGAGGCATTGCGAATAAAAAATAAAAACAAAATCAAGAAGTTTCACGGGACACCCGAGATCTAAATTAAATTTCTTTCCGAATGACAATTTGGTTCCGGTTCCTGTCCTAGTTTATTTTGAAATAAGCAATTTTTCTTTCTACAAATATACTTTGCATAAATAAAAACGAATCAAACTTTGTTATTTAAAGCTAACCGCACATTTCTACTTGGAATAAATGGTTCACAGTTTACCTATATATTACCTACCCACACCTGAGCACCCTACCTTTCTACCTAGCTTTCTCACGCCCGGTGCTCTAGTGCTAGTAAGCTTCTCTCGTATGCAATCACATATGTACTTCTTTGAACATGAGTTATAGCTCACTAACTTGAAAAATATTACACAATATTCGACACCGACGCCTGCAGTGAATGCAGTCCTCCATTTCTCCGGTATTGATATTCGAGAGACTTTGTAGAAGGATTTTCGAAAACGGCGTCTTCAATTTAAACGACATATTTTGCGTTCAAACTTGGTTTAGAATGAACTACGAATTACGCGGTATAAAGCGACGAGCTATGTAAAATTGTCGTTGGTAAATCATTGGTAGGGACCTCGGAAAAGAAACGCATTGTTCAATAATTTATTGATATTGAAAGTAGCCGTTTAAGAAGTGTCATTCGTGTCATTGCCCTTTTCTAGAAATCATAACCTGTTGGGAATGGTAAGATCCCTGGAATAACACATAGGCTACTTTTATTAACATACCTACTTATTCAAAAGATTCAAAACATCAATCATTACGTTTAAAGACATTCTTCACGGGTGTTTTTTATGCAACTTTAAGATAGTCATATAATAACTTTTGGGAATTTGTAAATTCATCATCATTCAACTAACATTCCATTTTTTTCGAAAATTAGTTTAATAACGTTCTAGAGTAGCGAATATCAGTGGTTGTAAAATTGAAAGTGTAAATCATTGTTTACGAATTATTAAATAAATAAATATATTACAGTTGTTACTTACAGCGAAAACTTGTGTAGCTATTGTTAGCAGTAAAAACGATGCGCTCGAGTACTCCATCGTGTCTGAAACAGAACAAAAGCTGATTACTTTTCAAATTTCTAAGTAAATGCGACGAGCAAGATTCATAGAAATCTAGTTGCAGCGTGTGAAGAAGAGAATTCACGCGTGTGCTCGCTTATTCGTTACTTAATTGGCTGGAAGAGTAAGTAGTGGGGTGTGGTTACCTTTTATATTAACCAACGACGCAAAAAGAAAGGGGGTTATAAGTTTGACGCCAATGTCTTTTTGTCTGTTTTTCTGTCTGTTTGTGGCATCGTAGCTCTTAACGGATGCACCGATTTTGATGCGGTTTTTTAAGTGAGCGTTTCATTAAACCCGGTTTAATAATAATAATAATATTGGGGGATTTTCAACTGTTTTAAGTTGGTTTGATGGTTATTAAACACCATTTTTGATGGCGGTACAAGTATCACCACATCACATACCAAGTGGTTAGCTACAGGGCATAGGCCTTTACTACATACCAGGTACAAATACATACCATATGATGTATATTATAAAACTGTAATAAAAAAAATCCTTAAAAATGAGTACTTACAATACAATACAATGACAATAGTAAGCGATACAGAAAACAATACAATACCAAACAAAAGTTTAGTTTAAGTATTGTGCGCTACAATATTGGCTTAAAGGTTTTATTTAATTTATTAATAAGTTAGTTACCGTAAAAGTTCATGAAAAAGGCACTGAGCGACAAACGAGAACCAGAGCGCTTATTTAATTTACTCGAACAATAAACCGTTTCGTTTAATCCTAACACAGACCTTTACATTATATTTGATTACAGAAGATTAAGTGCTACAAAGCACTAGTTGAGCTATTATGATGTATCACAACACTTATCTCAGTTGCGGCTCACTGTAATTTGGTTACTCTTGATTACATCAATGCCCGCGTGGCGACACGATTACTTTCACTCCTCTTGATTGCATCATTTTATTATCTGTGCCATAATATTACGAGTGCAGCTGGTTGGATTAATATTGTACATTTTATACCACGGCATCTCAAGATTTTTAACAGTCGGCCCAAACGGATGATTCAGAAATTTTTTAGCGGATCACTAACGACTCATTAAATACTTAATGAGATTAAGTCGTCGATCATCCCAAAATTTCATACTTATACTGATTCATGCAGTTTAAGGATTACAAAAGTACAAATTTTGTTGTTCATTAAAATTAAAAAAACAAAAGAGGATATTTTGCTAATAAACACCATGATTTTTAAGCGATCGCGTTAAACGGAACATTTTCTTTTGTTTTTACTTTATTAATTTTTATTTGAAAGAAAGAAAGAAATAAAATTTATTTATTTAACACCATAAAAACAAACAATGAACAAATACAAGACGCTAAACAGGTCCCCACTCAGCATAATGCCACGGCAAGCCGTGACGCTGATATTGTCAGTCAGGACCTTATCCAAAAACTAACTTAAAACAAAAACCTCGATAATAAACATTAAACATAACAATACAATACAATAACTCTTTATTCCACACCAACACAGTAAGCAGTACAAAAAACACAAGTATATACATAGAGATTATTTATAACTTTGATTTGAAAATATTTTTACCGTAGGTACTCGTAATGGTTTACTCGTAGTTTATGAGTACTAACCTCTTTCAAAAGCTTTATAATATCTACTCATAAGTAAAAAGTTGTCATTGCTAAATGCAGAAAGTAATAAATACTGACGTAAGTAAGATCTACTCATGGGAATTTCCGATAGGCATCTATTTCACCTCAGTAATTAATGTATAATGACCATGTATGTAGTCGTTATTGGTTTCAAAAACATCATTAGTTGTAATTCACTAAACATTGAGCTAATTGCGTGAAAATCTCACCTATTGAACCCAATTTTAGTTGATTATTAATAGTTTTCAAATCCTGTTTACCGATTAAAATTCATCGTGTAATTTTTAACCTTTGATGCAAAATTCAAAATAACACCCTTTGTGTTGGAAATCTATACCTATTTTGATGCGGTTTTTTTAATCGAAAGCTAGTTTAATCGAAATAAGAAAATCGTTTCAGCTGTTTATGAGACACTAGCTGCTGCTACCCGGGACTCAGTCCGCGTAGAATTTGTTTATCTCTATCCCGTGGTAACTATGCAATTTTTCGAAATATAAACTACTTTTCCTATTTATGTCCTTCCCCGGGGCTCAAACTATGTGTATATCGAATTTCACTAAATCAGTTCAACGGCTTAGACGTAAAAAAGTAAGAAAAAAATGAGCAGACTTACAAATTTTCGCATTTATAATATTAGTGGGATTAAACTTTGAAATTCAGTGGCGAAGGTTTTTCAAAAGTTGTTTTATTTACATATCTGTCAAAAATAATGTCGATAAAAATGTTTAAATGTCAACGTTTTAAGTATGTTCTTCCTGTTTATCTGCACTGCATAATATCCCCAATGACATTTGTTAGGTTTGCTCAGAAGTACTTATTAAAGAACCGGTCAAACACGACCAAAGTCTTGCGTAGGTATATAAAAACTTTACATTTAAGATGAACCGAGGTTGGAACTTTCCATGGACTTCCACTTGAGTAGCGAATTTTTATCTGTATTTTTTTCCACGTTATAGGAAACAAGTATAAAACCCAAACAGTCTGAGGGTGTATTTTATCCTGCAAATTCCCATGCAAATCCCATCATAATAGAGATTGGTCGCAAACTGGGGTACACTGCGGAGTGCGTATTAAATTCCGTTGTAAAATACCTTTTTGGCTTAGCGCATAGGTACATAAACATTTTTATTTGTATTGATTGAATTATGGAAACGTTGAAATTGTAAACAAATTCACTTTGTAAATATTTATTTTGGTGAAAAATAAATTCGCGCACTGAAAGGTTTTGTAGATTGCTACAGAAGGATAAATTATTGAAAGCAAATAAAAAATAAGTTTTTATTTTATAGTAAGACAAAGATGATATTTTTATGACAAAGTTATTTTTAACGAATCTGTGATATTCGGACTTTTGAACTTAACCGTATGAGATTTGAAATATTCCTTAAATACGCTAAATTCTTTAGAAGTAAACATAATATTAGGTACATATTTACGCGCAACGTGTAACATAGATTTTTGTAAAACATTGTATTTTGTTATCTTGTGCTGCAAATTATTAAATATATCATTATTACCTTTTACTATAAATGAATACGCTCCACTGCAGTCCCACTCAAATTCACGTCCCTTTGCTTGAGAAGCCAGACGATAATTATAATACTAACAAAGAACTATGCAATGCAAAGAGGAGTCATAAATAACTAAAACATTAAAGAAACTTCATCCACCTCTCTCACTTACACACTATCATTGCCTGTTTTATAATACGTAAGCGGAAGGAATCTTGCGTTGAATGTTGTAATAAATGCTCCAATTATGATTTAATCACAAGGTTTATTTCCACAGAAACTACCGTTGAACATTGTCTATAACATTCATGATTATCCACCTGTTAGCCTGCGACTTTGTCAGCAAAGGATTGTTCAATTTAGGGATAAAAACTATTATAATATAATAGACATATTATGTCTATTTCTATCCCAGAATCACAAACTATTTACATGTCTACCAAACTTCAGTTTAAGCGCGAAGAAGTTACAGATAGGGTTATTTACGCAATTTAATATCATTAGTAGTAGTAATTAGTACGGATTCGATTGATAAGTGCAGGTTGATGATTAAAAATTTTAATTTTATTGTAATTATCTGTAAAGTCATTTTATAATTATAAATTCATACTAATATTATAAATGCAAAAGTGTGTGTGTTTGTATGTTTATATGTTTGTGTTTGTATGTTTGTCCGTCTTTCACGTCGGAACGGAGTGACGCATCAACGTGATTTTGGGCATAGAGATAGTTTATGGGCCAGAGAGTGACATGGGCTACTTTTTATCCCGGAAAAATGCACAGTTCCCAATAGAACAGCGCGTGATAACCGAATTCTACGCAGGCAAAGCCGCGGGCAAAAGCTAGTACTTTATAACTAAAATTTTTTCGATTATTTTTAAACTGAAGGAGTGGCTTTAAAATATTAACTTTAAGTGTGTTGTTGAGCGTATTCACTCGTTATAAATGTAAAAGTAACTCCTGCAGTTTATCTGTCGATCTGTGTTTTACCTGTTCACGCTTAACTGAGCTGCTGTGGATGAAAATTAATACTGTAGCGATAATTTCATATTCCGGAAAGGATAAAGGGTTGTTTTTATCCCTTGAAATTTAATAGTACAAAGCGACGAATTAATTCCTGGCAGAAATATTCGTGGACAAAAGCTAATTTTACGCTTTTCCGTAGGTATTTTTAACAACTTTGATCAAGGCTTTGCGGAAGGCATTAAGTAAAGGCTCCTTGACACTATAAATTACCTATTTAAAATATACCCGTACACATCTCTGTTTGTCTTGAATATAATATGAGCGCATTTGCATCATGTATATTAGCAATGCAGGAATCCCAGCTATAGTATTCATAAACTCACAAAGCTAATCAGATCCAGTGTGCGCGAGATTGTTTTGAATATAAATGATCTGAAATATTATCTACAAATAAATACTACAGATATTTTCCACTCTTTTTGTTATTTTAAAATTCAAATGCATTTGTCTGCAGATTCAAATAAGCTTCTATTTTTTTTTGCTGTTTGTAGTTTTTGTTAAACTCTCCGTATATTGTCTTAAAATCAATAAATATAGAGCCAAATTTCAAGTCGATCCGGCCACTGGAAGTGGGCCAAAATGAATTTGCAAGATTTGAAACGACAACAACAAACAAGACAACCTGAATAAAAGCTTGTAAAAAGTTCTAGCTATTTCTCTTAATTTATCTTTAACACTTTTTAAAGACTACACGCTCCCACTGGCGTATGCTAGCGATTCAATTTACGTATGAGTTGGTCGGAAGCTTGTTATCTATTTGGTAGGACCTTTATTCCTCGAAGTACAACCAACTTGTTCCACCAGTGGGTCGAGAAGAAATTGACTTTCCTCGTGGTACCACTGAATAATTGGCGCGTACAGTCACCAGCACCAATATCTGATGCAACAAGCGTGCAAAAATATCTGACACGTCCATCCGGCCCTAGAAATAGAGTCGTATCAGATATTTATATACGCTTGTTACATCAGATGTTGGTGCTAGTGACTGTACCTATGGCCGGGAAGGGGGGAGATTCTTATAGATTCGAATCTCGGTCTGCGCACCTGAAGATGTTTTTCGTTCTTAAAGCCTAGAAAAGAGTAACGTGAACATCTGGCTGTCAAATAACGCACAATCCAAACATCCAGAGCTAGAGATATCTCATTTGGCAGATATATTCCTTGAAACTCATAGAAGGGCCATTGAAAATGTCAAGGGGTAGAGAATTAGTAGAACCATGCGATCTAAGGTCACAAAAAGGATTCCGTAGATATTTCTAAGCGTGTATTATAACTAGTTAGTTATAAAAGCTTGGAGATTGACTAATTAAGTTAAATGAAAAAAATACATAGAAATTGAGTTTGATGAATCGGTTACGTCAAAACTAGAAAAATACTTTATTTATTCTTTCCCTTTTCTTTACAATTTAATTTAAGATGCATTAGTTTAAAGGTCAAAATGGTGAACAAAGGAGTCCATGAAAACAATAATTTATCCTGCGTTTGAGTTTAAAAAACAAAGACAAGGGTCAAACTAAATATTGTATTTATGAGCTCCTCTATTTAATATTCATATATTTAAGCCGTCAAAATTATTAACTGCAACAACAATACTCACAAAATTATAAAGTTTGAATACTGTATAATCAACTACGTACGTAAAGTTTTCCAATGGTACAGCTTCGCTAAAAGTAAAAGCAAAATATCTAGAAGAATAAAAAAACTAAAAAAAAAACACTTTAAAATCGCTGATGTTAGTGTACTTAATAATAAAAAGTAGAACCACTACCATCAAGGTCAAAATTAAAAAAAAAACTCAATTTTTTTTTCACACACACTGCTATTTTTTAACGTATAAAACGATGAGCTTTTAATCATAAAAAAGATGGAACATTTAAGTAATAAACATAAAAACGTATTTACCTTCAAATAAATCAATAAAATCCAGTAAACATTTACACTTTAACACACAATTGATTTACTATTTTCAAAAACTTTAATCGCTTCGATTCGCGCGGAGTCGCGTGCGCCGCCCAAGGCTTTATGGAAAAAACTACTTCGAAATGTACGGCCAGCGCCGTTCACTAGCCGTATTGTTCGTCATAACGAAGACCGGTTACTTTGAAGTTTCAATCAGACCGACATTCGGGGAAGAACGTTAACAATTTGCCAAGCGAACTCAGAGGTACAGTCAAACAGACTGATAAATGTATTAAAATTTACCGTTTTCATAAACAACTTCATTATGATTTCCTTTACAAAAGTATTATGGGATGTCGACGTGACATTGGTAGTACAAAGGCTCCATCCTAGTGCATGATTCAATTTGTTCAACTGTACTTACTAGTGATGTCAGTTTGTTGGCAAAACTGCCTTTGTTCGGGAAAAATACTATTTTTAATGGAGGTTGCTTTTGGATGGTGTTGTGGTGTTCACGTACAGTCGGTGTTATATTATATGTAACCGGTGGTAGATCTTTTTGACGTTCATAAGTGCTTGTTATAGCCTAAATTGAATAAAGAGATTTTGACTTTGACTTTGATAACCTAAGTAACCACTTTTCTGTGCAAATAGTATGAAGAAGTTTTTACATAAATGAGTTGGGGAACCAACATGTTATATTTAATTAAATGTACGGTCGGTTCCCTAACTTATGTACAATCCGTGAGCTTTTAGAAAACCCTTCGGGTTTCGGGGGAAATCGGAAGAATTCGTTAGTAAAAAATGACAATTGTCTTTTTGACTCAGTAGCAATCCATCACGCGTAGAGTGCACACGTTGTGTTTTCATAGATGTATATAGAGCAGTTAAAACCACCAATTGCATATATTTATTTAGGTAGTTTGTTATTTTTCGGAAATTGATTTCCATGGCGAGTCAACTTAAGCAGGGTATGTCTGTAAATAGCCAATCACTGGAAATTATATTTATAAATATTTTGTATAAAAGTTGAATTTTTTAAGAAAAAAGTGGTCGTAAATATTTTAATAAGGTACTAGACCGTGTTATAGAAGCAACGGGGATTTCGAAAAGTACATTAAAAAAAATATAAAACGAAAGCAGACCAAAAAAATTCATTTGACGTACCCAAGAGAAGTAGATACAGTATAACAACAGCTCTATATAATTCCAAACAAAAGTACTGTGTTGAGGCGGGGTGTTCACAATTTAAATTGACGATGGAAGAATTCGAAAATGCTGATTTTGTTTTATTTGTATCATGACAAAAAGTCATATTGTATTAAAATTAGAAAAAGATAAAGAAGTGTAATATTATTATAGTAAGGTTCATTTTGTACTGATGGTTATTCTTTACATAACTTTTTACGGTAACTTTGAAAAGTTTTGCAAGTTGATAACAGAACAGAACCGCATATCACGATCGCGTGTCATCGTCAATACCCGAAGCATGCTTCTAAAATCCGAAGGTTTTTTTAAGATCTCACGGACTGTATCCACTTTTTCATACTAGTTGTATAGAAAAGTGGATACTTATGTTAGGGCACCGACTGTACGTACTTTCTTCTACATCAACCAAAAAAAAATAGTGCGTGTATCCGGGATCAACCACGATCATCAGTCATGACGGATACGACCAAGAAGAGAAGAAAATCCAGCTTTCTGCATGCAAAATAGTTTCGCCAAAATTTCAAACATTCTCATTTGCAATATTAGTAGGATTAGTACTATGTTCCATTGCGGTCGCATTAGATTTCATAACCGCCGTAATGAGGGTCGCTGTTAATGATTAACCCAGAGTGAAACAAATTAAAATTCATATTTTATCATTTTATAATGCCCATCACGGCCGACATTCGTGTATGGTAATAATTATGTTAAATTTTGATGTTACATAATGATTGTAATTTCAATCGGGACGTCAACGCTGTTGTTATTTTTGTTTACGTACCTTAATTAGTTTGTATCTTTTCGTAAAACTATCATAATACTTAATTGTTTCCGTTTGGTTTACTCATTAAATATAGCAATTTGTTGCCCCAACTGGTAGACTTGTTAAGGTAATTGTAATTTTAGTAATAAACGATTATAATCAAAATAATTACGACTGTTGTTTGTGACTAGTGCAAGTACTAACGGATGGTGCACTCTCATGAACTATCAAACAATATCCAAGCGTTTATTAGACTTGAGCGCAACTCGGAATTTAGGAAGACTAACTAGGTACCTAAATATTTATTTTCATGCAACTTTTCAATACAATAACTCTTTATTGCACAACAACACATGGCAAACAGTACAGAAAACAGGTATATACATAGAGACTTTCTGAGGTAAGCAAAAGGCGGCCTTATCGCTTCAGAGCGATCTCTTCCAGGATAGAGAACTTTATTTGAACTAGCGGCAACTTTTATTACGACTTTAACGTAAAATACATTAGCGTACAATTAAGGCCACAAATTTATGTACGTCACCAAACGTACGTACGTAAGACGTCAAAAATACGCAATTAATTATACCACTAATCTTAAGATTAATTTATACATACGCATATTTGACATTATAAATATATTACATGCATGCATGCATTATAAATACATGCAACGTAATTATAAGATAGTCACATACTGTGATGAGGTTTTACTACAATAAATCATAATTTTTTTAAATCAACGTATAATTATTTCTACTTTGACCTCGTCTTAATAAACCCAACGAAAACAATGGCCGAACTTCTAACAACGGAAAATTAAACATACTCGTAGCTGCTTCGATCACGAACGTATCAAAATTCTGCTCATGCGCAGAGTAACTGTGTGAGAGGACGTTCGGAATTTAAATATATTTAGAATTATTCATTTACGTAATTATGTTCAAAACACCGTTCTGGGATTTCCAGACATCAGTCGCTGCCATGAGATTGTTTGCAACACAATTAGTCGAAATTAACTTTCTTCGCTGGTTTGAGGAAAACAGCAATCAATTTCCTTATCAAACAACTAATTATATTTGGAACGTGCCAGGTTTCTGGCTGTTTGAAGGCACGAGGACGCCTACTGGCTTCACGCTTTCCCATCGTCAATTACGGGAACATTTCTTGAGCCTGACACGCTCCGAATCGTAACCTCTCTACGGCTTGGGGTTTCGGTCTGCGCTCTCCATAAGTGCCCCAGTGGCAATGACGTCGACCAGCTAAGACATCACGGACTCTCTTGCCAAAAGAGTGCAGGCCGCTTCTCCAGACATGCCGCACTTAATGACATAATACGCCGGTCGGATTACTAATGTATGGCCAAAAAACTTTTCCCAAAGTATCACATCCCAAAAAATTTTACCCAAATTATCATTTGGCAAAAAATCATTTGGCAAAAAAACTTATCGCAAATTTACAGTTAACAAATTTTTATTTGGCAAATTATTGTTTCGCAAATAATTACTTGGTCATGTTTCATATTGCCAAGTAATATTTGGTAAAATGTATCGTTTGGCATAATGTACTCTTCCCAAGATATCGCATGACATAATAGCCTACTTTTCTGGGAACAGTTTGTTTCTGTGGAGGGGCGCAGTTCTAACCTAACCTAACCTACTTTTTTGATAGCAGTTCGTTTTTGCGGGGGACGCAGTTATAACCTATAATCTGGCGTACTTTTCTGGTAGCAGTCCGTTTTCTGTGGGGGACGAAGTCTAACCTCATCTACTTTTCTGATAGCAGTTCGTTTCTGTGGAAGACGCAGTTCTAACATAAGCTACTTTTCTGGTAGCAGTTGGTTTTTGTGGTTGGTTTGTGCGAAATGTCATTTTGAACAAACATTTTTTTGGAACACAATATTTGCCAATATGAAACGTTTGCTTAATAAACGTTTGTCGTAATAAAATTTGACAAACTAAAATTATGCCAAATGATAATTTGACGAAATGAATAAAATGCGAAATGAAAATATGCCAAAGATTCGTTTAGGAAATGAAACTATTGCGATAAGTTTTTTGGAAAGTGAAATTTGGCGAAAAGTATTTTGGCGAAACGGCAGTACACCACGCCGGTCACTTGCCACCGTCAACATGCCTTCGTTATTTGAGCCCGCAGGTATTGCAAGAGACGATGGTAATAAGAGACTGGATGGCACGAGTTTGATTCCATGGAAGATGGGTGGGACGCCACTTGCGAAGAGCTGGCAGCTTATTCGGATAAAGAAAGCCTAGCTATTCAAAGCGGAAACGCTGCCAGCATCTTCAGAACCTTGCCTAAGGGGTACTCTTTAGGTAATTTGTTTTAGTTTCAGGTTCTATTTTTATTTGGTGTAAGTTTTTTATTTTATTTAGGTAACTTTAGTTATTTTTAGGATATTTTTTATTTCATTTGTATCATCATTAGATAAATTATACAACACTAATTATATTTATCTCACAAAATAAAACATTTAGGGCCTGTTTCACCACCTGTGGGCAAAACAAACAGAGACGGCATCACTGATATCCGTCACTTAAAGTTAGTCGACAAGTGGTGAAACAGACCCTTAATATTGAATTGAATAGAAATATTTTTAATGTATAAACATAGACATAACACAGTTAAAAATTTGTAAGTTACGATTTATTTTGGGTGCGAATGAGATCCAATTTCAAAGGCTTCGCCATCTCTCCTATTGTTCATCTTCTTTCTTTTTTTTAATTCTCATAGGTATTACATACACTTACTTAATTTACATATCCACTCGCCAAACTGATATTACAGTTTGTTGGCGAGAATGCGTTTTAATTATATTTTTCGAACATTTTAATTATATGTAACTACCTATTTATTTAAGCATGCATCGAAATACAAAATCTGTCCTGAGACTGTATCTTATGAACCGCGAAAAATAATATAATTAATTTTAGAATCTCCAAAAGATAATAAAGACAATGCCGTTAGAAGACATCAAATTTCAACTACAGAAAGGAACCTATAAACGTGGGAGTTCAACTTCAACCGAGAACAATGTCACAAAACCAATTTACCATAAAATATATAACTACTATTTGGACGAAGCGGAAATCGAAATACATTTACAAATAAGGTAAGTAAACTTTCGAATGTAGAAATACAGGCTCGAAATAGATCAGTATGAGTAAATAAACCCTCATAATTGGCGCGAGAGACGGTCGAGAGCCCTTGTCCTTAGAGCCACTTGGTCACAATCTGGTTTTGCCCACAAACTTTATGTGGATACCCCACTTCACGGAGGGAGTGCAATCAAACTGTATCCAATCACTGAATTAAACATGTTGGAACCGGTGGAATTGTTAGAAACTGATGGGAATGTTTTTGGATTGATATCTATTTCACGTTCAAAAGAAACATTTTTTTTATTCGATTTTTTTTATGGCGAACGAGCAAGTGGGTAAAGCTTGTACAGTAAACGTCATAAATAAGAGATCACTTTAATACCTTCTCACTTTAACGTCATGTTTGAAAAGCCATACGAAATTTCTCGTCAAATCTCTCTCGAAAAATCGTCATAAATCATTTATTAATGACTTTGACTGTACTATGTGTACATACTAGGCAACGGATAAACATACTTAAAAAGATAAATACATATTTTAAACGCAGCCGCACTATATTGCGAGGCCGTAAAGCCAACGAGTTTGTAGTGGTCAATCGAGATAATGCAACTTGCACGATTTTTCTTGCAAGTCTAAACTCGGCTTAAGATCTTTTTAAAGATCGAGTGCGTTCACAATGTTGCCGCCTCTCTCACTGCCACTCGACGACGTTTAATTTTATAAATCCGCAAGATTTGATTATCTTAAAGTCAAAGCTGCTAGTACTTGCAAACTTAATTAAGTATTTAATAGGAAAATGGTGTTGTGTATCTCAACTGGCGCATGAAACTAATTATTACCTAAAACACTGTCTCAAAACATTAAAGTTCAATGCAGTATTATTCAAAGTTCTAAGACTACAATAGTGGTTTATAAAGTCAATGACTGCCACCGTCTACCGTCTAATCTTTGCCTTAATTTGTATATAAGGACCCAAGAGAGCTAAATAGTACCTAAACATAAACCAAATTTAAATTAGTGAACAAGAGTCCAAGTAATACCCGAGTCTGAATTAAGTTCGGGGCGTTGAAACAACAGTCTTACGACAGTCAGCATTATTTGCATTGTGAATTAACGTTCATTGAGTTTATATTATTAGTTAGTTATACGTTATACTTACTTACTTTAGTTATAAACCGTGTATCTGCTTAAGGGGTATAAAAAGGTTTATGCAGGGTCGGCAACGCGCGAGTGATACTTCGGGTGTTGCAAGCGTTCCTAGGCGGCGGTAACCGTTTAACATCAGGCGGACCGCATGCCTGTTTGCCACCAACGTGGTATAAAAAAAAAACTAGTCAAATTGAAATAATACCTTTTGTTTTTTTATTCAAAAAGTTTATATTTAGGGAAACTTGTACTTATCTAAATTTTATAAGAATCGTTTTTGGATACACTGTTAAAAATTTCTGTAGTAATTTTACAAAGAAAGTGTTGGAAGTTTTTACGCATAACAATAAAGTAAAAATATAATTCCGTTTTGTAAATTTACAATACAATTTATTTCAACTCAATTTCGAAAAATTACAAAACATTTGTTGAAATTTACCAAACGACTATCGGAAATTCGTTTAGCAAAATTACAATACAAACAATGTAATTTTGCTAAACAAATTCTGTTGAAAATGGTTTGCAATTTTAAAATGATGTGTTGTAAATTTACTACACAATTAATTTCAACTCATTATTGAAAAATTACAAAACATTTGTTGAAATTTACCAAACGACTATCGGAAATTCGTTTAGCAAAATTACAATACAAATAATGTAATTTTGCCAAACAAATTCTTTTGAAAATGGTTTGCAATTTCAAAATGATGTGTTGTAAATTTACAACTATAACGGGGTTGACGATGCGACGGAAACGACAAATATAATTATACGGTTTATTAGGCAAACTTCACTTACAACTGAGTGGTTTTATAGTATTCACTCGGAGAACAGCAGGCGTTTCGAGCGAGACACCGTACTGCAATCAGAATCGTACTAGGTTGAAGTCACCAAAAGTTGAACGATTAAGCGACTACCCCTCCTTTGAGCCCTTTTTTCGAAGTGTTGTAAGCCATGCATGACAGTGATTTTTTTTTATATGTCTGAGCATATAGTCGACTTTGCATTTCACCACTTCAAACCCTTATGTTACAAACGGATGTATACAAAAAAAAATATTTTTGCCAAAATAAGGCAAATTGCCCTAAAGTTGAACGATGTGCCCTATTTATGAACGAATTGACCCCAAAAGATGAACTAATATATTGATGGCAAAGTAACAGTAGATAGGTGGCCAACTTTGCCCTTAATTGAACATTGCCCACTAAACAAATATTACACGAATAATCGTGTAGTTATGTGTATTTCTGAAATAAACAAAAAAATTAAAAAGAAATAAATTTATACCTAGTGTATTTTTTACATTAAAATAAATTAATGGATTTTACATGGTTATAGAGAGAGCTTAAAATTAGCAGAATCGATTACGATACTTTAAAAATATGTCCCAAAAAAAATGTCAGTTTTGCGGCGTCTTTTTCATACACTCAGTATGGGCGTAACAAAACTGACTCATAACATTTTGTATAAAAAACTGGGGACTTTTTTAAACGATCGGAATCAATTGTGTTCTTGATTCTGAGTAGGAAAAACCATATCTTTTTCCAAAATTTCATAAAAACGGAAACTGTACAAACCATTTTTTGAAAACACCCATTTCCCACAGATTAAAAGTTATAACTATATTATTGACAATGCTTGGAATGTCATCATGTACATACAATGAAAAAAATAAAATCCAAATTTAACAAATCGGCCTTTATTATTCCATTTCGTTTAGAGGCTCCAACACGGGCCATCATTTTAGTGAAATATGTGGCCGGCCACTATTTGCATCTTGCTTTATTTCGCACACAAGAGCAAGTTGCAAAAAGTTGCCAGCCACACATTTCACGAAAATTATGGACGTTAGAAGCCTCTTTACAATCAATATTGTAATAACAATTAGAATCATTTGGTTAATCTAAGCTATATCTTGCTTTTATTATTACGTACTAATTAACTAATAGTGTAAAATTTTTCAAAACGTTGGTAAATGCGAAATTTCTGAAAAATTTAAAACGCTTGAATTTTTTATATCAATAGGAATAATTTTTCTTATTAACAGAAAACAATATCAGATTTTTAAGAAGCATCAATTATTAAAAAAAAAAAATGAAAGTTTTCTTTACCTCCAAATTACGACAGTCCGGTCGGTTACGAGGTGTTCCATAGTCGAGAAAAAAAAACATTAAAAAATAATTTAATTGGTGTCAAATGTCCCATGATATTTATTTATTTATTTATTTATTTAATTTATATGTCTTTGACTCGATCGTTTTGACAGGTGACACTTTACCGAGACGAATAATACTGACATGGAAATACCGACCCTGTTTTTCATGTACACGCCCATAGAAACTGATATGAGCTTCTATGATAAACTTATTTGATTATTGCGAATCTTTTCCATCGCTTTTTCGAGTGTAACCTGTGTGTATAGCCTCCCAGTTCTTTCAGTTTTGGATGAAATCTGTAAAAAAAAAACGTTATTATATTACGGCACTTACCCAAAACATAATTAATGATTGTGTTTGATTTCTTTAACTAGGTTTCACGTTAATGTCTCAAATAAAACTAAAAACGACGCTTTTATTTCATGAAATAAATCGCATAAATCAAAGACAATATTCGAACTTAACAATTAACGAATATTATATAATCATTTAATATGTTGACCATCCGCTGTGTAAGCGGTTAAGTTATCCAGCGTTTAGCAAAAACCTACACTCAACTCCCCTAACTCAAGCTATAGCGTAGTCCAACTTTGCCCAATTCCTTAGTACAAAATAGCTGGAAAGTCCTAAAGCGACGTATACTTAATTGTTACTTAACCACACATTAATTTTGATCTTTTATGTACTAAATGTTCCAAGACATGTATTTTTAGTAGAATAATCTTACTTGATCAGTAGATTGATCAGATCACCTAGAATTTTGCCAGCTTGGGCAAAGTTGACTGTTACTTCGCTCGAAATTTGCCCAACGGTCATAGGCATAATAGAATTTCAGATAAAATTTATCGATCTAAAAGGTACCTTTATTTATGTTGAATATTCTAATTTAATTAATTTTTGGTTATATGTTACACTAAAAGAATATTTTTTTACCTTAATAAAAATGTTTACTTAGATACCCTACCCCAAACATGAACGACAAAATTTTGTTAGTTCAGGTTTTGACCAAGAAATCTATAAAATGAACCAATTAAATCAATTCAATGTTCATCTACTGAAATGGAAACCAATAGTTGAACTAGTAACATTTCTTCGTTCAAGCTTTGGGCATGAAATAATAGTTGAACAGTCGCGATTCCCATACAACACAAATATCAAAAATCTTCCCCCCAGGAACAAAATATTTTGTTCAACTTTTAGTTAAAAAATCTACGATAGGTATACAATTAATTTGAGTCATAAATGGTGCATCAATCATTTTCGTGAGATTTTATAAATGCATTTGAAAAAATACCACTTTGTCCAATAGTTGAACACCGTTCAACTATTAGCTCATACCTCTGGTTTTGGAACCATAACTTGAACAGCGATTTAATCATTAAATAATATAAAAAATAAATTAATTTATTTACGTAAATATTAAAGACATAGTCAAGAACACATACCAAGCATAAAAATGTTAGTCAATGCATTATTCAATTTTATATGCAATTAAAAGCTTAAAATTTGAAGGTCTTACCTTAAGAAGGATTCCATATAACCGGCACTTTTGAGGGGAAGTCAAGATACAGCAACCGTTCACGTTCGCGTGCATGACGCATCTTTCATGGAATTATATTTTTCACCTCGGCGAAGTATTGCCGTATTATGAAAAAATATTCCCAAGCGTCTAAAATGTGCCACGATTTAATTATTATGGTTTTTAGGCCAAACGTTCAACTTTTGGGTGTTGTTCATCTTTTGGGTCCACTACCCCATGTTCAGAATTATATTGGAAGGTGTTCAATAACTTGAATGCAGCCAACCAAGTATAATGCTGTCCCTAACAAAAGACAACAAACGTTACGTAAGCCGCGGTAGTCACAATTCTAAGGTTACACATCGTTAGCGAGTTTATTTAGGGAGCAGCGCCATCTATCGGTGCACTCCCGTACTACACAACGTAATTCATTTCAACGCATTATCGAAAAATTACAAAACATTTGTTGAATGGTAGCGATCGCAGGTAACGTATCGCTCTGAAAATGATGATCTACAGCTTATTTAAAGACTTGGTTTGAAAATTCAATTTAGAGATTATAATACTAAAACTTTTGATTCAAAACTAATTAACGGTTTGAAAAATTACTATACGTATAAGAGAAATACACGTTTTAGTAGAATTACAATGTATAATGCAATTTCGAACTTGCGTTATAAAAATAGTAAAATTATACCTAGGTAAATCTTTAATAATTTCATCTTCTACATTTTTTCATAATTTCACAAAATAAGTATTGTAAATCAAATTATAAACATTTTTTTAAAAATTTAATTTTTTTTGCTTGAAATTTATCAAAAATTTGAAAAAATTACAATACGTGTTAGAGAAGTAAAAACTTTGGGTAGAATTACAATACGTAATGCAATTTTCAAATTTGTGTTACAAAAATGATAAAATAGTTTGCAGATTCTTAATAATTTCATTCTAATTTGAGTTTCAACATGTTTTCAAAATTTTATAAAAATAGTATAGTAAATCAAATTACAAACAATTTTTGTAAATTTTAAATCTTTTTGCCCGAAATTAATCAAAAGTTTAAAAAAATTACAATACGTGTCAGAAAAATAAAAACTTATGGTAGAATTATAATACGTATTGTAATTTTCAAAATTAAGTTACAAAAATAATAAAATTATTTGTAAATTCTTAATGATTTTATACTAATTTGTGTTTCAACTTTTTTTGTAATTTCATAAAAAAAGTATTGTAAATCAAAATACAAAGAGTTATTCTAATTTTCAAATCATTTTGTTCAGAATTAATCAACAGTTTTAGAAAATAACAATACGTGTTAGAAAAATAAAAACTTTCGATAGAATTATAATACGTATTGTAATTTTCAAATTTGTGTTACAAAAATAATAAAATTATTTGTAAATTCTTAATGACTTCATAGTAATTTGAGTTTCAACATTTATTCGTAATATCACAAAAAAAGTATTGTAAATCGGATTACAAACAATTTTGGTAAATTTACAACCTTTCATTAGAAATTCACCAACAGTTAGGAAAAATTACAATACGTGTAGGGTTATTGCATAAAGCTTCCAAAATTACAACTCATTATAGTAAGTTCCTTCACATGTCTTGTAATTTTACTCAAATTGTGTTATGTTTTGTATTAGTATACGTTGATTTGGAATTTTGCTGATATTTGTTTTGTAAAACAATTGTAATTTTACACAAAAATTTAACAGTGTAACTTATTTCTGTGCTAGTTACATGTAAACATATATTATTATACAAGGTGCGCCCTGTAACAGGAGCAAAAAATTAAACCCACAGCTTCCACTCTTCATCTTAAGCTAATTTAGTTCTACAACTTTTGAAAATAACTTGTATTATGATTTATATTTTATTTAAAATTTAACTGGAACAGCGTTTACATTTTAATTGGGAAAACCGTAATTTTGTAACGCGACAGGCGATGTCATTAAAGCTATTGGATGGCGTACATTGAAAATACCATTTAATTTGTTTGGAAAGAAATACTTCCATACTAATATGTTATTATAAATAAATGCGAAAGTGTGTTTATATGTTTGAAAGAAAGAAAGAGAGAGAGTTTGTCCGTCTTTCACGCCGTAACGGAACGACGGATCGACATGATTTTTGGCATAGAGATAGTTTATGGGCCCGAGAGTGACATAGGCCACTTTTTACCCCGGAAAAATGCACAGTTCCCGAGGGAACAGCGCGCGATAACCGAATACCACGCGGGCGGAGCCGTGGGCAAAAGCTAGTATAATAATAAAATAACCTAATTTTTGACAGTTAAAGAACTAAAGAAGTTATATTTGAGTAGCAGAACCAGTTTTTTAATTTTTTGCTCCTGTTACAGGGCCAACCCGGTATAAGGAAACATTATTTATATTTTTGTTTGTTATTGTTTGTTTTTTAGCGACAAATAATGTCTTTCCAAACGCATTATATTTAACACGCTATAATCAACTTTTATCTCAATAGCTCAAGTTTGTTACGAAAACGACACAAAATGTGCAAACTTTCTTCCGTGCATCACTAGTTCTTATCTGTCCTATCTTGTTGTTTGTTTGTCTACATCCATTAATACGAATACATTTCGCCGTAAAAGAGTTTTTGTGCTAACACAATACACTGGTAATCTTGAGATACCCATTGACAAATCGTCACTACTTCAAAAAAAGCTCGTATCTCAGGCACTGGTCCCACCGGCGGCTACAAACTATTAAGGCCGTTCCCGTACCCAAACGAATTCTAAAATCGAGCCCCTCCCCCGCGCCAGCCGTCCCGCCCCTCGATACATTGCCGATTATTGCCGATACAACAGCGCCACGTAAGAAGTGGCGACTCAACTGAACTAACAGGACACTGATTTGTAAAACGTATTACTAGACCGAAAAAAGCATGCTGGATCGCATAGATGGCGTTAAAGTTAAATTGAAGTAATAAAATAGAGCACAGTGTAAATTAAATATTCATTTTAATGAAGTCAACTCTTATTTCAAAAACAATATTGTTTATACACCGAAACATAAATTTTGATGTTAGCCCATGTTTTTAGGTACTTCTCCAACGAACTGCATTCTTTTGAATACCGCATTCTAAGGGTCCATGATTGCAAATAAATTGTAATTTTGTAAAAAAAAATACTAATAACTGCGACAATTCTTCGATCAACTGTTTTGTCTGGAACCTCTTCTTCCACATCGAACGATATTTGTAACTGAAAATATATTAAATGTGTTAGCATTTACAATTTGTTATGGACATATGTATAAAGCACCGGTGGCAAAGAACTAACGAGAGAAACAGAAGTAAGCCCTGCACGATAGATTATAAGAACTTTGTGATTAATCAATTTACGACGCAAATAGAGAATGAAAAAACCAGTAAAAACCAAAAATCGGTTAATAACCGTATTGAGGGATTCGAAACTGGTTAACCGGTTTTTAGCAGTTTTTTTGCAAACTATTTGAAAACGATAATTTTACTATTCTTGGTTGCTATTGGTGTTAACGGCGTATTTTGTGAGATTTAAATAATTATTTAAATATACTCTGTATTAATAGAGGAAGGTGGGTTACAGTGGATCATGGGTAACAGTGGATCTTTTGGTATAATTTTATGTGTATTACAAGCATGCCCGTGAGTGGATTCGAAGTTGTTGCTCTTACGCCCCCGCTTGCCAAACTAGTCATCGTCTCAGCATCGAAACGAGAGGTAATGTTGCGGTGTATAGGGCACGGGTACACTACCACAGAATATATAATAGTACTAACGTACAGAATGGCCACGCTCCGCCCCGCACCGGTTCGAGTTACCCCACCCCTCAAGCGTAGCCTGACGGAAATCGGACGGATAGCAGTCGGGCGCGCGACGCGATGTATGTCGGGTCGGCCGCACGGCACTAAGCTCGGGACTTTCGGGAGCAATAATTTTGCGAAATGGTGGTATGCTGTGCATTGTATGGGTGTTTGTCAACAGCCAAAGAAAAGGAAAGGAGTTTTTTATTTTAATATACAATGTCATACGATTTAACAATCGAATGTTCAGAGACAAATCCTTTAAAAGGAAATATTTTAGCGTAAGTAATCTTTAATTAATAAGGTCAAATGATTAAAACAATAAACTTTAATTTATAAAACATTTATTTGTATTTATTTCCTAAAACTCGAAAATCAATCATATTCTAACAATTTGCCCCTCGTACAAAGTCACATAATTTTCTGTGAAATCCGCGCGCCGCAGCAAGGCTACTACGTAATACGAAAATCGAAGTTCATGTCGTTCGTTCCCTCTGACATTTATACTGTTTCATACGAGAGCGAGAGAGACGGTAGCATACGAACTTCGATTTTCGAACGTCGGAGTAGGCCCTCAGTTCATTGTTCGGTGCTAGATCGGTGACGGTGAGTTCGCGAGCAAGCGCCAACTTGTCAGTGGGCGCGTGAGAAATATTGTACACTTACCTACCCTACCTACTTCCTTTTGTAAATAAATAATGCTTTCTAGAAGTATCGCGATAAATACATGAAAGTCATGAAATAACTACTTAGGTACCGAATAATTCGTTTAAGTTTGTAGTCAAATACTTATTGTAGGTAATTTAAAACAATAATGCTTAAATACATAGACAGACACATTTTATGTAGGTTTAAATAAAAATATATGATTAACGATTACATTTATTTACACATCTAAGCCATACCTACATACCCTATGGTACTAGGGTTTTGCGATAGTCAGCCCTGTGTCACTTACGCACACATTGACGCGTGTACAGACGTCGTCGTGCCTATGTAGATTCCAGAACACGAATTTTGTATGGCGTGGCCGCCCTGTGACACTACATAAATACCGAAAGAAATTCAGAAAAAGAAGAATTAAGAAATTCCGAAAGTCGGAATCACGAACTTCAAAATACCGATTTTTATAATTCCGAATGTTTTTAAAGTCCTACTATGACTATTCCGATTTTTTATAAATCCGAAACTTAAACATATCGTCATTTTTTAAATTACGATTTTCAAATTTCCGAATTTTAATACATCGAACAATAAGAAGTTCGACTCAATAATAATCCGAAATGTCAAAAATGCGAATTCCAATTACTAAAATACCGATTTTAAAAATTCCGAGTAACATTACACCGATCAATAATAAATCCCGACTTCTAAACGTAAGCTATGAATAGGTTAGGTAGGTTAGATTGGTCTAAAAAAGTAATAACTGTTATTCATTTTCAGCAATGTGTTACAAGTTCGATGGATTTCTGCATCACGGAGCTCCTATTCCGCGCAGTTAAGGCGCTTCGCGCTTTGACGCAATTCTAACCTAACCTATCCTATGCAGTTCAAGTTACCTAAATTAATTGATATTTATTCAAGATTCGAAATTCAAGTTTCCGCTTATTAAAACCACGCAGTTTATTTTGCCGAATGTCATATTTCCGAATTGGCGATGTCATTTCGGAAATTTGGTAATCGGAATACTGTACTTCAGGCCAATAACATTTCGTGTTTTTAATTCTTCGGAGTTTTAAAAATTGGATATAAAAAATCGATATTTTGAAATTCGGAAAAATGATATACATGTTTTTAAGTAATCGGAATTATATGTCTTAGGAATTGTGAAAATCGGAATTAGCGAATTCGGAATTTAATATTTTGGGAGTATTTGTGTGTTCCCATCGGGCACCTAGTAAGTAAAAAAGTACATATTTAAGTTCTAAATAAATGAAATTTTTGTGATTCCGGTTGAATGAAGTTTTAACTCATTTATTTACAAAATTATTTAATAGCCTCTTATTACAAGTAAGTAAAAACAAACCTAACCTGTATAAAACATCACAATGTAAAAAAAATATCAGTTAAAATTCGTTTTTCGGATGGAAAAGCGTGAAGTTGCAAAATGTTATGATAGAGTTTCATATCCATTATGCCATTGACTCTCACGAAATCACCAACCTTATCACCCGCAAAACATCTCCAGACTATAATTGATCAGTGATCCAGTCCTCCACTGTTGGCATCACGCATAGTTTTGCCTTTGGTTCGCCTTCTTGTCGTCGAATATATTTGACGATGTCTCCCCCGAAAAATTGCAATTTCGATTCGTCGTAAAATAAAACTTTAGACCACTGCTCAGGCGTTCAATCTCTGTATTTTTGAGCCCATTACAATCTTTTACCCATATTCTGTTTACGTAACATACTTCCACCACCATCGAAACGGATACTGACTGATTATGGCGTTGAGTTCTTCGCGAATTTCTTTAGCAGTTCGAGTTTGTTGGCGTTTGCTCTGGGCTTAAATAAAATTGTTTTCGCTTTTTTACGTGACTTGGCGTACCTAAACGAAATCGACTGGAATTAAAATCACGTTTTCGTTTCAAAGCACTTATGACAGCAGTTTGGGAAACCTTCATTTTTCAACAATTTTTCGTGTCGTGAACTCGTGAAGCCTTCATTGGACAGACCTACATTAAGAGCACGAGTTTCGACACTCAGATCAACTTTGAGGACCTATTTTTAATAATTGCGGAATTTATAAAATTTCATAGGAAAAAGAGAAAATATTATATTTACAATAGAACAATTCCTCGAATAAGTATTTATTTTCTTACTAGGTAGTCATGGGCCTAATGAAACGTATAAATTCAAAGTATATGCTATATTTTAATATCAGTATAATTTAATATGAAAACCTTATTTCACAGAATGAACTTAAACTTTTGACCGGTATTGTAGCTTCAGCAATGTAATTTTTCCTTTTGGCTCGTATGTTTTATCAGCATATTGATGACGAAATTTAATTAAAAAGATGAACCAACTTCTTGTTGTCCACTACACGAAGAAATACGAGTGTGTATTCTTGTTTAAAAAAAAAAATGTTCCCACGCTATATTCGTCGTTTTCTAGTCTGAAGATTATTCTGGGGTATCTATTTTAGGCAATTTACACATACTTAAGGACTATTTCTAATTTGGTTAATAACTGCCGAAAATTATAAAAAACCGGTTTTGACCGGTTTGTTACCCGGTTTGCATTCCCTAGACACAAATCTGGTACGCGAAGTTAAAACAATGTTATTCTAGCTATGTATTTAATATAAAGGATAATATTATTCTCTGAATAATAGGACAAAGATACAAAAATACAAAGATTGGACGCCTGAGCAGTGGTCAAAAGTTTTATTTTACGACGAATCGAAATTGCATTTTTGGGGGGAGACATCGTCAAATATATTCGACGACAAGAAGGCGAACGAAAGGCAAAGCTACGCGTGTGCCAACAGTGGCGGACTGGGTCACTGATCAGTTATGGTCTGGGGATGTTTTTCGGGTGATAAAGTTGGTGATCTCGTGAGAGTCAATGGCATAATGGATATGAAACTCTATCATATAATTTTACGATTTCACTGATTTTAACTGATTACACTTGATTACACTGAATTTTAACCGATTTTTGTTTTACATCGTGATTTTATATTAGTGGGCTAGCTTTGTTTTTTACTTGTGATAAAAGACTATTAAACAATTTAATAAATAAATGAGTTAAAACTTCATTCAACTGGACCACTGTTACCCATGATCCACTGTAACCCACCTTCCCTTATTAGTAGAGAGTATATTTAAATCTCACAAAATACGCCGTTAACATCAATAACAACCAATAATAGTAAAATTATCATCTAATACTTCAATTTTAAACAGTTTGCAAAAAACCGGTTAACCGGTTTTGTATCCGTCGATGTAGTTATTAACCAGTTTTTAGTTCTCACCGGTTTTTTAATTCCCTATATCTAACTTGCAGGTAGTAGGACCTTGTGCAAGGGCCATCCGGATTGCTACCACCATCTTGATCGCTACTCCTGCCGTAAAGCAGCAGTGCTTGCACTGTTGTGTTTCAGCGCGGAGAGTAAGACAGCCGGTGAAATTACTGGCACTTGAGGTATTCCAACTTAGGCCTCCAGGTTGGCAACGCATCTGCAATACCCCTGATGTTGCAGATGTTTATGGGCGGTGGTGATCTCTTACCACCGGGAGACCCACTTGCTCGTTTGCCTTCTAGTCGAATAAAAAAAAACTAAGGTCACGCGACCATTCTTTTCATAGGTACGCGCCGCTGTGGGTAGTAAGGTATTTATCGCAACGCACGAATTTACATGCGACCTAGGTAGGTTGGTATTTTTATATTTATAAGGATAAATAAAGTCTATTGGAGATTAGAACTTACTCGCTACAGGTGCCAGCGGTTTATAAAATCGGAGATTAAGTTACCATTTTTTTTTTATTCGACTGGAAGGCAAACGAGGAAGTGGGTCTCCTGGTGGTAAGAGATCACCACCGCCCATAAACATCTGCAACATCAGGGGTATTGCAGATGCGTTGCCAACCTAGAGGTACGTTAGTACTATTATATATTCTGTGCTAGAGGCCTAAGTTGGAATACCTCAAGTGCCAGTAATTTCACCGGCTGTCTTACTCTCCGCGCCGAAACACAACAGTGCAAGCACTGCTGCTTCACGGCAGGATTAGCGATCAAGATGGTGGTAGCAATCCGGGCGTACCTTGCACAAGGTCCTACCACCTGCAAAAATTTGCACCGTTTGCAGTCTGTAAATAAAGATACCTAAATTGTTTTGTATTGTTTTACGTAGCTAGGGATAAAACAGCATAAATCAAGTAATTTAATTATACTCACTCGATGTAGTCCGAAGATTTTGTATTTTGTTCGGCTTCAAAAATATCAAATTTTCTCTTTTACCTAAAAATAAAAAAGCAAAAAGCTTAGTTTATCAGTTGTGATTCGAACTCTCGCCACATTTGACTGATCAAGGTCGCCTACTACTTATATATCCTATCGGTGAAACCACTACGCCACCGAGGCTTTCCTGTGGTGCGTGAAATTCTGAACTATATGCATATTCATGATTGTAATGTTTGTTCTGGTTTGTTCACAGAAAATTAAATTTGCAAATTAATAGTTTTATTATAAATAACGAAATAAATACTATTGTCACTGTTTAATAAATATATTTTTTACTTACGTTAGTTCCATCGTTTTTTAGAATCTTATGAGTTGTCTTTCGAGATTTTTCCTTCTTATTCAATTGTTTGTTACCCATAATACACACGCACACGGTGGTATATCAGTAGGACACTCAACACAGTTTTTACTAGTAACACTACAATAATATATTTGCAAGGCAAATGAAATAAAATCTTGTATTTTTTTGGGGAAACTTAGTACATGTCCGTCTAGCACGAGCGCTCAGCGGTCACTGTCACATTTCGAAAGAATGACGGAGATAGACACTGCAGGCCGTAAGTCAATTTCTTTTTACGATAGAATTTGTCGATTTTTATTTAATTTAAAAATATTGCCTCAAATTATTGAAATTCGGAAGCTGTCAAAGGACTATTTAAGTTATGATAGATTTTTCTCTATTTTTTGTTTCATAGTGTCACGTAGTAAAAAAACAAGTAAAGTTCTTTTAAAAATTCGCGTTGGAGGTTACTTTGGGAATTAATTGTATCGAGCGAAGTGTGATGAATCGTGTATCGAAAGCTGTCTTTGACAAGATAATATAATCAAGAATGATATATATTTTTCCCAAGTCTACAAATATCAACGTTTCGTAGAAAAGTAGCATTATTCTTGGGCTAGTTTTGCGTATTTGGCTCAGGGAACGGCCTTAACGAGTAAAACTATAAACTACAAACGAGTGGGCGAGAGGCGAGAAGCGAGTATAGTTTTGCTAGTTTAGACGCTCGGCTATAAGCGAGTGTTTGCGTGCGACGGGCGATTACTCGCTGCACTAGCTCAGCTCGAGTACCGTTGAGCTAGTTTTATAGTCGATAGCTTATCGCTGCGGTCAACTAGTAGACAGTGGTCCCACCGCCAGCTATCGGCGAGCTCGGCGGTCAACTAGTAAAATTCTGTACTAGAAACAGTTGACAATCGGCGGGCGGCTAGTAAACAATTCTATGGAATTATCGCTTACTCGCCGGGCGGTGGGAGAGTATCCTCGCCGGCAGTGTGAACAGCCAGCTATGAACTATAAAAATATAACTCTCTCTTTTATGTACACAGAAGCGATTATCTTTTGTTCGTTTCTTGGGCTAGAAAATAGCCGATAGCTCATAGCTTTCTAGCTCGCGGTGGGACCAGTGCCTCAAAATGGATATTTTTTTAAAGTGCACTTTATGACTATTTCACCAAGGTTCAAGTTTGATTGATTTGAGATACGAGATTTTTTTCAAAGAGTGACGAAATACGGCCTAACGAATAAATCTACATTATCTGAACTTCTATTTCCTACTAGTTTGCGATTTTCCAGAACACTGTGAGCCAAGTCGTTCATTAGCAATTAGTGACCCAATTTGACGTTTAACCTATAGTTCCAGAACTAAATGAAGCGATTCTTAGAGCAATTCATGCTTAAAAGTCTCTTCGTTCCATTTTCCATACAAACGTAGTCCCGGTCTTATTTGAAAACTAGGCAACAGAAGTAGATGAAATTTTGTAAGTATAGACTAGACGTAATTATCTATGTCTGTGGGTTTTCAGATTTTCATATAAATGTGTAATATCAGAATTGCAGGAGCTCAAAAGTCGACAAAAAAAAAGATGTCAACTTCGCACGCGAATTACAGACTATTAAAGCATTTTTACAGACCGGTCTGAGTGGAGAGCCTTGGGGGAGGCCTATGTCCAGCAGTGGACGTCTTTCGGCTGACATGATGATGATGATGAAAGCATTTTTATAAAAATCGAAAAAACCACAGGCATAGAAAATATAATGAAGATCTTTATTGTAAAATATCATTGATTTCTGTGCTATCCTTTTCGTATCTAGGTAATATAAGGACAACGAAACCCAAAATTCAATCGCCCAAATGTTGAAAAGCCTACAGCTATCTCGATATACATTAGAAGAAAGCGGAGAAGCGGGAGCGGATGTGCATGGTGGGGACGGCTGCGAGCGCTTATATCACGAGCGATAAAGACTGCAATATCCCAAACGAATACCTAACGCGGCCGCGCGGCCGGCAGGGAAACTTCTCTTAAGCGTTCCAACTTACGTCCACTGATCCGTATGCTGATGTATAATTAACTAGGCTTATCCGCGGCTTCGCATACGTATTCCATCAGATACCGCGCTTAAATTTAAATTCTGGCATTTTACTAAATTCTCATGGGAATTCCCTAAAATTGCATAGAAAATACCTGTGTCAAATTACAGGGCACCAATCCCAGCTGTGGAAGTTTTAGACTTTTATCAGGATCCCGTGGGAATATCGGGATAAATAGTAGTTTATTTTATTGTTCCAGACGTCCACAGAATTCATCCGAATTTTTTTAGCTAAAACAGCTGCTCGTGCAGGAATAACAAACATACACACACATACTCGCACTCTTACTTCAATCTCACATAGTTTAATATTTCACACGAAAACACAAGCCGAAACATGAATGCACAGAAAAACCAGAAAAATAAACAAATAATATATTAAACTTTCACGGGATAACCGTAAAAGAAACAAAAAAATTTGGAGTTGAAATAAAAAATACAAAAAGACTCCAAATCGTAATCTTGCTCACATAGTTTGTAAGTCTGTCTGTTTTTTTCTTTATACTTTATATTCGGTATACAAATAGTTTGTTAAGTTTGGAAAGACATAGGGTAGTTTTTATCCCAGAAAATTGCATAAGTAGTTGATGCAGGATACTGAAAACCGAATTCTACACGCACAGAGTCACGGGTAACAGCTAGAAGGATTATCAAAACGTCGCATGGTCAGAAATTTAGTCTCATGTGACTTACATATATGTGTGATGTTGCTCTGTTCATTTTGTTCGATTAAATAGAGAAGAAATTAAGATAACTGTGACATAAAATACTCGTAACAGATATCTAACTAAGATTGGTAAAATCATGCCCTATACCTTACAAGAAAAGATGACATAATGCCTTCTAATTCATCCCACGCATAAAAAACAATATGTTCAGCTCATTGTAATTTCTATTGTATGGTAATATTTTATTGAAATCTTACAGCAGACACGACATTTTCTCGCGCAAAACGAGTTTACTCAATACCTACATTGAGCATTGACCTACTGTTTTAACGAACGCTAAATCCATTTAGCACCTCAATTAATTGATACATCGGTAAGATATTTCTTAACATACGGAATTGAATAATATAGTGGCTAAACTTGTTATAGAAATGAATAATTATCGTTGCCGTTAGGAATTTAACGCTTTGCAAAATGGAACTTAGAATTCACTGGAACTCACTTTGATAAAATAAAATGAATGTCTAAAATTCACTGCCCGAACAGGTGTACGTACACTGTACGTAGCATCAGCGATAGAAGAATTCAGTATATCAATGCATTACAATTAAACAGGTATTTAAGAAACTGGAAACTATAAAATACTGTTGCAACAATTTTCGGGACTGTTCCGTCTTTTCCTGGCAGCCCCGTTAGCGCGTTTTTTTAACCGCCGTAATAGTGACAGACTGTGTGGCGTGGCGACTCCTTTATCTGCGCGCCGAATTAGAAAAAAAAAGACAGCTGTCAAAGCACTTGCGACCTTTCCCTCGAGCCATCGAAGTTTCGAGAGCCCGGCCTCCTGCCCTAGGCCTCCGTAACCCCTTCAGCGGTAAGTTCCTGTTCCTTTGCTATGGCCGTTTTCTCCGGCAATCCTTCCCGTTTCGAAAACTCTGATTGGGATGTTTTTTTTTACAGAATTCTCGATTTCCGTCGGGTGCTGTCTCTGCCCCGCTCGTTTTTATGAAAGCCTGAGGAAGTTCCAGGCGGAGTGAACCCTCACGGGAGCTGTCGACGTGTTCCAGACCTCTATAAAGTCTAGCACGTATCCCTTCCAGTGTGAGTACCTACTAAGATTTCTTACCGTCCGACGAATGCATCCTCGGTCTCCGTCTCTGGAGTATTTCCCGTGCTAATTGCGCATTGCTTTTCTCTTCAGGAGGGTTCCAAGAACGGGCCCGCTTCTGCCGTAGCCACGAGCTTTCCCAAGTCCCTGAGCTCGTCCGCGTAGCCCAGGTGCTGACCCCGGCACTCCGGGAAGAAGGGAAGTACCCATACAAAATTTTACACCTAATTCGGTCCGACAGCCGCTTACTGTCGGTGGCGCCTTATATTTTATTTAATTTTGAAAGAAACACCAATCCGGGTACCGGGTACCGTGGTGACACAAAGCCGTAACCCCGCATCTGAGCTGGCCATAGGGCAAGTGTGGTACTAGATCTAACCTAAGTTTACCTCGTGTAGTAATCCAAAAGTGTTGTACTAGATCTAACCTAAGTTTACCTCGTGTAGTAATCCAAAAGTGTTGTACAAGAAAAATTTGAATTATATGCCCACCTTACGTCAAACCCGAACTTCTGTTTTATTTGACTCCAAATCTAAAGAAGTTGTAACATTGGCGCCCAACGTGGGGCAGTAATTTTGTGTCACACATTGTATGTCCTTATTCGCTGTGCAGGTTGTGTGCTCGGTACGATTAGGCAGGATTGGTGTTGCTAATTTGTGTTGTTTGGAATAACTAGTTTATCCATTTTATGCTTGTTATTTTTGTATCAAATAAAGTAAACATTTTGGTAATAAAGTATATACTGTGAACAATTCTTGAGTGATAAGTTGGTGATAATAATAAGAAGCCGGTTGTTATTTATTTTCACATTTAGGTACCTAATCATTATTGGCAGGCAGGGCCACCTTTTTGTATTGGCCTAATACACCAAAATAACATAAGATATTAGTAAAAATAATTATTACTGATTCTTTCCCTACTTAGTCTTACAATAAACATTTTTACTTTTGCAATACTCTTGTACAGTTTAAGGTAAAGGCAAGGTTTGCTCCACCCTCTTTAAAATATTAGTGTTAAATATTTAAAAGTGCTTTCTCATTTTACTTTATTATTTTTATCTATAAAGGTATTCAGGTAGGTAACCTGTGTAAGTTGTTAACTGAAGTGATGGGTAATATTGTGTTTCATCAATAATATCTGTGGTACTTGTTTGCCTGTACTTATTTACCTGTATTACTTGGTATTGACTGGCTTTCATACTGGTTACCTACTGCTGCAATTTCTCAAGTGAGATACTCAAGTGGTATAAGTGGTATAGGGGTTGCCGCTGCCTTGGTGGGTAGAAAGGTGCTAATCTATCTGTGAGAGTAGTGTACAATATAACCCCAAAGTGTCATTCTTATTTATTAATGTAATTTAACAGGTCATGTTAAAAATACAATAACAATAACATAGTAGGTATAAAGGAAGTTACTGGTGACATTTTTTTTCGGAATTATATTCAATAAGTGATTAAATAAAAGGAATATTGGGACCCCTGTTTAGGGCTATAAGTAAAGTAGTTGTTTCTTTTGGCAGGAATGATCCACATTAGTTAGTGAGTTTAACCTTTATAGACAGTGTTACCTACTTACCTACCACAACATTTTTAACATTACTTGAGAAATTTTGCTTGGCGGGTGCATTGGTTTAGAGCCAGTAAGTGCACTTTAAGCTTGTTTAGTGGTTCACTTATCTGAAAGACGGGACATAGGTCCTATTTTATGCCTAAATCTGACAGAGTTTTTTTTTTGTGTAATAATACCTATCAATGCTTTTATTCAGTATGTACATACAGCCTGCCTTGTACCTTGCAGTCGGTTGTTACTTATGGTGTTGAGTAACATTATGTTTGGACATTTAAATTATAACTGAGTAGGTGCCTACCGGTACACAGTGCAATTACTTAATGTGAAGCCAGCTCAATTGAGGGTTATTACTTAATGGAGTATCACTTAAAAATAAATTGACTTTTAGTGCCGTGTTTAAGTGCGAGTAATCGAAGTGTGGGTGCTTCTTACTTTGATTTGCGTAGGTATTGCTATACTTGCGAGTCCCGTGTGTGTTGGTAGAGGTTTGAGACCTACTGTCGCCTTTGCTAGTTAAAGTGACGTTAGGCTAGTTCTATAGTGGTTATTATGCGTAGCGTGTTTACCGACAGGGTAATATAAACATTTTATTTAATAGGTTCGTAACGAGTAGGTGTGCGGATTTGGAGGTTATCCTGCAGGCGTCCCTCGGGTTTTTCGTTTTGAACCGTGGTACCCGGCCTCGCGACGGTGACGTCGGTTTTTGCTACAGGTGATTTTAGATAGATAGATAGGTATTCGTTCTTTTATTGATCATGGAACGTCCCATTTCTTATCATTTGCTACGAAAGGAAGAGTTACAATACGAGGTTGAGATTCGCGATGCCAGGCCGAGTGACACCGTTGAGGAGTTGCGGGCGCAGATGCGTGACCTTGCGACGCGTATCCCGGCGGATGAGGTACTGGAAACCAAGCGCGATGTGTTAGCGGAGTTGAAGGTTGTTGAGTCCAAGCTGGACGAGGTGTCGCAGGCCTTGGCGTCCACGCCGGCCTTTAAGTCTTTCAATAGGCTTCGGGCTTTGAGTCATCACTGCTATCATCGCTTAAGTCGTCTCGAGACTGATGACGTCTCCCTGGCGCCTCTACGTCGGAAGCTAGACGAAAAGCTGGCCGCGTGCTTGACTAAGGTCGACGCGTTGTTCCATTCCTTCAAATCCTCTTTTGAAACGCCGGCCTCCGGCGGCGCGACTGGCTCCAATGCGAATGGAGAATTGAGGTTTTGCCTGGACAGTCGTAAACTTAATGCGGTGAGCAAGGGTGACGCTTACCCTCTTCCTTACATTTCTCATATTTTAGATCAGCTTAGGGAGGCGAAGTACCTGTCCTCCATCGACCTTAAGGCGGCTTTCTGGCAGATTCCATTGGACTCTCAAGCCTCGCGTGAGAAGACCGCTTTTACCGTTCCGGGCCGTGGTTTGTTTCAGTTCGCTGTGATGTGTTTCGGCTTGAAGGGAGCTCCCGCTACTCAGCAGCGTTTAATGGATCGCCTATTCGGCCCAGAGTTCGGGAACAAAGTATTTGTCTACCTGGACGATATTGTAATTTCCAGTTCTACCTTCGAGGAGCACATATCGCTGCTGAAGCAGGTGTGTGAGCGTCTCCGGTCCGCTGGTCTGACGATCAACCTTAGTAAGTCCCACTTCTTTCGGAAAGAACTTCGATATCTTGGTTATGTTGTGGACGATCAGGGCTTGCACACAGACCCTTCTAAGGTCCAAGCCATTGTTGATTACCCTATCCCTACCAACCGAAAGGAGGTAAAGATGTTTCTTGGCACGGCGACGTACTACCGCCGTTTCATCAAGGACTTTAGTTCCATTGCAGCGCCGCTTAATGCCCTGACGAGCTCCCGAAAGAACGCGCCCTCTTTCTCTTGGACCGAAGAGGCTGACCGCGCTTTCAATAACCTGAAGTCTGCTCTCGTTTCTTCGCCTGTTTTGGCTTGCCCGGATTTTTCAAAGCCTTTTTCCATTCACTGCGATGCTTCTAGCTACGGTATCGCTGGTACTCTAGTCCAGGAACAGGCGGATGACCAAGAGCATCCTATAGCCTTCGCAAGTCGCTCCCTGAATAAAGCCAAACGTAACTACTCCGCGACTGAGCGCGAGGCTCTAGCCGTGGTTTTCGCTGTCGAACATTTCCGTGCTTATGTAGAGGGCGGTCCGCCGTTTAAAGTAGTGACGGATCACTCCAGCCTAAAGTGGTTTTTTAATCTTACGAATCCGTCAGGGCGTTTGGCGCGTTGGGGTTGCCGGCTGTCCCCATTTAACTTCGTGATCGTGCATCGTAAAGGGAAAGACAATGTCGTACCGGACGCGCTTTCTCGCGTCGTCCCGGTGGCGGAGAACCGTCCCGTTTTGAATGATCCCTGGTACACCAGGTTATACAATAGGTGTCAGCAGTTTCCCCAGTCGTGCCCGAATTATGTCATCAGACAAGACAAGCTTTTCCGCTACTCGAAAAATAAATTTGGGTTGTCCGCCGATCATGAGTGGAAGGAGGTGGTGCCTTTCAGTTCTCGCCTGGAGGTGTTGCAGTCCAACCATTGTGGAGACTTGTCGCCTCACTTCGGTATATATAAGACTTATAAACGTCTAGCTCTACGGTTTTTCTGGCCCGGAATGTATAAAGATGTGGTGAAGTTCGTCAACCAGTGCGACATCTGTTCGGCTTATAAGCACTCCCAACTGCCCACTCCTGGCCTAATGGGCGATCCCAAAGTTTGCACACGCCCTTTTGAGACCATCAGTATTGATTTAGTTGGTCCGTTACCGCGTTCACGTGCCGGACATACGTTTTTATTAGTAGTGGTTTGCTGCTTCTCTAAGTATTCCCTTCTGTTTCCTCTACGCCGGGCCGTGGCCAAGACTATCGCGGCACGCCTCGAGGATGGGGTTTTTTTGGTGCACGGTATCCCGCGCACGGTGATACTCGATAACGGGACACAGTTCACCGGAAGTGAGATCCGTGCCCTATTCTCCAGGTTCAAGATCCCCCAGGTTCATTTCACCCCGAAGTATTGTCCCCAGGTGAATTCTGTGGAACGTTACAACCGGACGATTATTACCGCCATCTCCACCCTCGTGGGTGACGACCATCGGACCTGGGACTTGCACCTGGCCAAGATCCAGTTTGCTATGAACACCTCCGTGAACGAGACTACTCGGTTTTCGCCATATTTGCTCGTCCACGGTCGTGAAGCGATCCTCTGCGGCTCCACTTACGGGGAAGCGTTCCCCCTTTCCCCTCTGACTTTGTCTTGTGCCTCGCGGAGCGACTATGCCTCAAGGCTCGGGGATCTCTCTGGCGTTTTTCAAAGGGTCGCGCAGGCGATATCTAGGGCCCACGATAGAAGTAAAATGTATTACGATCGTTCCCGTAGATCGGAGGAATTTAAGATAGGCGACCTGGTGTGGAAAAAAACCTTTCCATTGAGCGATGCCGGGAGGTTTTTTACGGCTAAGCTGGCGCCTCGCTACGACAAGTGTCGAGTTGTCAATAGGCTGGGTACCTTGGTTTATGAGCTGGTGGATGAGGCGACTGGGAAACCCTTGGGTCGTTGGCATGTGAAGAACCTCAAACGTTGTTAGATGGTAGTCTCTGGGTGTGAGTTCGCTGATGTGGTTATCCTTACCTGGGCTAGGCCCCTCTTTCCCTTTTAGTGTTTAACCGACAAACTACAACCCCTATTGGGTGGCCTACTTTTGTTGGATCTATGAAATGTTTTGTTTTCATATTTTACTATGGGACCTTTTGAGGTAGACCTTGTACCCCCGTACGACTACAACTAAGGGTATCCATACGTGGGTTCGATTTTATAAACAGAAGTCGGGGCAGCTGCTAGCTGGCGCGCGTCTCGGTTGCTTGATAGAGGTCGGTCCCGCGACGCGTGCGAGTTCCCGCTGTTTCCCCTTCTGCTCAAGTTTATGGTGTTGGGAAATGTTTTGGGTTAAAAAGAAAACAAGTTTTTTTTGCGTTTGACTCAGGTGGGTTTTCAGTTACTTGTGGAACCAGGTGCAGGGAGTCCTTATCTTAGGTGTACCGCTGGAGGGCCAACGGGAATTTTGCGCCTCATCAGCGCAAACTTCTGGTGGTGATGGGGGCACTGTTGCAACAATTTTCGGGACTGTTCCGTCTTTTCCTGGCAGCCCCGTTAGCGCGTTTTTTTAACCGCCGTAATAGTGACAGACTGTGTGGCGTGGCGACTCCTTTATCTGCGCGCCGAATTAGAAAAAAAAAGACAGCTGTCAAAGCACTTGCGACCTTTCCCTCGAGCCATCGAAGTTTCGAGAGCCCGGCCTCCTGCCCTAGGCCTCCGTAACCCCTTCAGCGGTAAGTTCCTGTTCCTTTGCTATGGCCGTTTTCTCCGGCAATCCTTCCCGTTTCGAAAACTCTGATTGGGATGTTTTTTTTTACAGAATTCTCGATTTCCGTCGGGTGCTGTCTCTGCCCCGCTCGTTTTTATGAAAGCCTGAGGAAGTTCCAGGCGGAGTGAACCCTCACGGGAGCTGTCGACGTGTTCCAGACCTCTATAAAGTCTAGCACGTATCCCTTCCAGTGTGAGTACCTACTAAGATTTCTTACCGTCCGACGAATGCATCCTCGGTCTCCGTCTCTGGAGTATTTCCCGTGCTAATTGCGCATTGCTTTTCTCTTCAGGAGGGTTCCAAGAACGGGCCCGCTTCTGCCGTAGCCACGAGCTTTCCCAAGTCCCTGAGCTCGTCCGCGTAGCCCAGGTGCTGACCCCGGCACTCCGGGAAGAAGGGAAGTACCCATACAAAATTTTACACCTAATTCGGTCCGACAGCCGCTTACTGTCGGTGGCGCCTTATATTTTATTTAATTTTGAAAGAAACACCAATCCGGGTACCGGGTACCGTGGTGACACAAAGCCGTAACCCCGCATCTGAGCTGGCCATAGGGCAAGTGTGGTACTAGATCTAACCTAAGTTTACCTCGTGTAGTAATCCAAAAGTGTTGTACTAGATCTAACCTAAGTTTACCTCGTGTAGTAATCCAAAAGTGTTGTACAAGAAAAATTTGAATTATATGCCCACCTTACGTCAAACCCGAACTTCTGTTTTATTTGACTCCAAATCTAAAGAAGTTGTAACAATACCTAATGCGAGTTCTAAAAAAAAACAAGCGAAGCAATGAAATAAGGCATTAATGAGAGCAGATATCTAAATAATGCTCTGCTCAAGAAGATCGTCTAACGTCTTACTAGCGAAATATTAGACACTTCTAATGTAAGTTACCAGTTCAAGGCACTCTTTGAACAAACCTCGAGGCTTTCAGGCCTAAGTTTACGATAAGACTGTGCTTATAAAGTTCTTTATCCAGGCAACAACCTAGACAACATGTGTACCAAGTTGAAGCTTTTACGTACGTTGTTACCGGCAACATAAAATTTTAGGAGCTCACTCAAGATGTAGGCCCTAAATGCAGCATAAACACTAACTCATTCTTTATTCGTAAAATATAACAAACAACCCTGTTACTTTTATAGCTTAACTTACGTTTTGTTTATCCCTGGTGTTATAGTCATCATCATCATCATCAGCCGGAATACGTCCACTGCTGGACAAGGGCCTCCCCCATACAATTTTATTTGGGGGGGGGGGGTTGCCATAATGGGTTGTCTGTACTTTTTATTAATTATACTAGCAGTGCCACCAAAACTACATTAGCACACCTTTCAAGGCGATATCTAGGCCATCAACCGTTGAAGAGTTCCGTCCTTCAGAGATGATCCTGACCGCACTACCAAATGTTTCTACCAGATTATTGTATTATCACGCAATTTTTACATAACCTACCAAATTTCAAATCAAGTTGGTCGAATTTAACTTGCAAAATTTGATTACAGACAGACAGATAGACAGACCACGGGACAGGTGAAACTAAATAAAAGCTTGTAAAATGATAATTTTAGAAATAAAACTGGATATTGAACAAATTTACCTAAATTAAGTGGGAAGCAAAACAAGATGAAAGTTAGTTACAATATTCACCGCGTCTAAAATATTTTGTTTCGAGTATTCTTGGGGGAACGAAACTTTAGCTCGCTCCAAACCACTGGATGATGTTAAAACTGTGAAAAAAGTAAATAAAAGGCAAGGAAAGAATTTTACAAAAGTTCTAACAGGAGTTTATGAAACTTGTTCGACACTTGAGTAGTCGGAATAAAAAAGCTGAATAAATGTCATCTATTGGAAGGACTAAGATTCGAAGTTGAGATGACTCAGCTTAGTTCGTTACTTTCTGGGAAACAACTCATAACAATGTTTTACTTGATAATTAGCAAGTATATAAACTTTGTGAGCAAAAATTTGATCAAAAATATCTGAACACGACTCTATTGTTAAAGGCGTAGAAGGCATCACATTTAACCCTCAGTTAACTCTAATCAATGGATGGTGAAACAGCCCTCAGTATTATAATTAGTTACGTCAAGTTACATCTAAACTCCGTCTCAATTTTGACACTATCATAAATAATGCATGTACATAAAACAAGCATAATCTAACAAGGAGATTATTTATTTACGTAATTGATTATGGAAATTACGGTCAGTTTATCAAAGATTTTTAGGAAATCTTGATTTAAATGAACTTGTAAAACGAACCCGACCAAGTTATTTAGGCTCTCGTAGTTTCTACCCTATTCTATCGAGCAAAAGGTAATTTCTTTAACAAAGTTCTGTATGTATAGCGAAATATGAAATGGCATTTCAGAGCCATGGAACGATGTACCAATTTGGAAACCAAATATATATGGCAACCGAATAGGGTCATTGTAGCAAATTGCGACTGTTTGTAACAAATATGAGTGTGCATTTGATGTTAATCTAGGTCATAAACAATTTGCATACAAAATACAATGTATTAACTGTAAGAAAAGTATGTACATTGCTAAATAAAGCCTTGTTTACTTACTTCCTTCCTAATATTATAAATACGAAAGTAACTCTAGCTATCAGTCTGTCTGTTACAATCTTACAACTTATCACGCTTAAACCGCTTAACCGATTTATATGAAACTTGGTATAGAAATAGCTTGAAATTATGTGAAATACACAATGTAATTTTTGTTTTGGGACATTGCACTGTTTCCGCGGGATAACGATAAACTGAATTCTTTGCAGACGGAATAATGGGTAGTATAGTGGACATTATAAGTGATCAATCAACGGTAGTTTTGTACTGCAGCTCAGACAGTTTTACGCACAGCCTTAATAAAGCTGAAAGTTTTTTGTTTAATTGTTATACACTGAGAGGCAAAAAATCTGGTCCTCAAATATATCCAGTAAAAGGTATGGAATGTAGAATGAGTCAGTTTTTAGGCCACTGAGTACATATGAAGCAAAACGGTGAACTTTGAATAGAATCCGCAACGGGGCTATCCGACACAGAACTAAGGTCATCAACATAGCACAGAAAATTAGCTAGTTGAAATGGCAGTGGGCTGGTCAAGTGGTCATATCTGTCGAAGAAGCGACAACCGCTGGAGTAAACAGGTTCTTGAGTGGAGACCGCGTCTTGGCAAACGTAATGTAGGGCGCCATCCAGCCAGGTGGAGTGACGATTTGGGAAAGGCTGCTGTTAGAAGCTGAATGCGTCTAGCTGAGGACAGGGGGCAATGGCGCTCTTTGGGGGAGGTGTATGTCCAGCAGTGGACTGCTATAAGCTGATGATGATGATGATGATGGTGAACTTTGAACATGAAACTAGGTAATAAATAGAAAACGGTGAAAGTGAAGAATGGATAAATTTTGGGAGAGAAAGGTGACACGAACAAGAAGACACAACGTTAGCATGCCGGCCACCGGGTGGATCGAAGACATCACGAGAGTTGTAGGCAACCGGTGGATGCAAATGGGAAGTGGTCGTTCATTATACTCATAATATTCTAAGCGGGAGTGAGCTTTTGGTTAAACAGTGCGAAGGTTGTGTGGTCGAACCCATAATCGATGCAATAATTCGTCGAATTTTAACTTTTACATACTGTTCTTTTTCAACAGTCAATTATTTGGACTTATCGGGTTTTAACCACACAATGCTCGAGTGGTTGACTTTCGGCTGCGATGAGTGAGATACAAACACATTCCTGCTTGATCATAATTTGCGTATAAATAGACTTAGAGGGAAAGCGGGATCTTATCAAATAACAGGATGTTAACCCGTATTTCGTTTCCATAAATAATATAGTAAGTCAAATATCAACAAGATTGTAAATTTGTCCTCTTCGTTGTACGAAAAATATTACATACCTACTATAATTTCACATTACACAATAGGTGTATTTATATGGTACATAGAAGCTATTATATGTGGTTTTTTATTACGTGGTTATGTATTTGGGTGGTCTCCGTTAGTTCATGTTTTAACAATATGTCAGAACGGCTGGCATGAAATTTATGATATATGTATGGTTTAGTTTTGTGTCACCAAACTCAACTGATACGGCCAGCAATAAATTAAAAGTTTTTTACTAAATGTTCATATTCTACATATTATAAACTAGCATTTACCCACGGCTTCGCACGCGTAAATCATTAGATACAGCACTTGAATTGATATTCCGGGATTGTATTAAATTATCGTGGGAATTCCCTAAAATTACGTCGTGGTTTTCATTGACGTTAAATTAAAACACATATGCCCAATTTCATGACTATAAACCCAGAGCGAGTTGTTGTTTCGAGATTTTATCCCTATCCCGTGGAAACATCGGGATAAAAAGTAGCCTATGTTTTATTACAAACGTCCCGCTATCTATTTGCTTACCAAGTAGATAGATGGGCGTCTGGGATAATACATAGGCTACTTATTATCCCGAAAAATACACAGTTCCCGAAGGAACAGCGCGATTACCGAATTTCACGCAGGCGAAGCTACGGGCAAAAGCTAATTTAATATAAAACCAAATTTTGCATGAAAATTCAGAAAAATCAGAGATGTGCGCTTTGTTTCGAGCACATTAGGTAATCCACAATCAGTGGTCTTAGTTTTGTACAAAATAAAACTGAATAACAGAGGTCTCCTCATTTGTGCAAGTTTGCTCAAAAAAATATATGAAAAAATCATTCTCAGTATAGGAACATGTTTCCTTTTCAGTCGACATAGTTAAATAGTTGTTATACTTTTATTCGAGTGTGACTCTTGTGTTTTTCAGCACTGCTATACGTAACGCAATGTAGGTACATATGGCCGTTACTGTTTAAATTTATTTTACTGTATACTTAGTATCGAATTTTGCTTATAAATAAATATTCTTTCTTTCTTCCTTTTACATATTTAGCCTCAGTTTCAGCTAAAATTCATACTTTCTAAAGCATCCGTTTCTCTTTCACTTATATGTAGACGGTACATACCCAAGAACGCGTAAAACATCATGCTCCGGTGCTGACCTGCCAAGAGCAGGCCCGAGTGGTCCCCGGCATTTCTAAAGTGTCCACGCATCACTGACTTATTCTTCTTGCAATTGTATTCAAGGCACTCCACTTGAAAATTATAATGCTTGACCTTTCTGGATGTATTCATTAATTTTGCTGCCTGAAAGCACTTGTGTACCTCGTGTGCTTTGGATCAGTTTCTTGTCGCGATATTCCTTTCCAACCAACTTCTAAAAAGGGAAGGTTCTCAGTTCGATTTTATTCCCATCATTTTTTATTAGTAAAGAAAGGAAAGTAAGGATTAGGATTATTAACACACAATTAATGCAGCCATCGAATTGAGTGTGCAAATAAGGCGTATCACACTGCCATTGCATCCTGCTATAGTGTGCGGAGCAACGAAATCTGTTATACCAATGTAGTTTTTGTGTACAAATCAAGATTCTGCAGTCAAAGTCAAATACCGCAACACCGTTGACCGCTGTCCGGTGCAATGTGGTAGAGATAACCATCTAATCTGCTCTACGCCACGCTGTAACCCGTGCACTCCATGGGTGAGAATCCTGAATACATTAGATTTCATATCGTCAGGCAGCTATTCGTTATAATATTGACACCATGAGTATAAACCAGTATTTTTACATTAAAATTATAAATATCACGCAGTTTTCTATCTTACGTGGACACAGTACACAGAGTAAATATATCAGCAAACAAAAGACTGCAATATATCAGAAGCTATAATAAAAATAACTATCTACCAGCGTGCGTCGAAACTTTTTCCATTTATCCGAATTAGCGACATTAAGTCGATATATTTCGATAGCTTATTAAACTAAACACATTAAAACGAAATTGGTTGAAAGATAATTAGTACGATCCCACGGCGCTGTTCGCATTAAGTTAAATAAGTTAAAATGTAGGTAACGAAATAACTTTCTCTGATAATCGGTTATACTCTCGCTCGTGCGAAAATTCGCGTTTGTCACATCCGTATTAATTGATCACGTAGCGTGTAAGCTTCCAAGCACGACCTAGCCTTTGAAATAGACATTACATTACAGTAATTTGATTACTTCACTGTACGTACAAACGTAAGATTACCTACAACCGTATGACAAAGCTCATCAAATAATTACTAAATCCCCCAACGCTATTCTCCAACGCTATCTTCGGCGCTATCTATAAGAAGTTACATACCATTGACATTTTTAATTCAATTTGCAATAACTATTTCAAAAACACTTGAACTGATTTTGATTAAACTTGCATATCAAAATAAAAAATCTTTTGGCTCTGAACAAGCATTTGGCTCTCATTGCAATTGTTAAGTTTGAAGATACTTCTGCTTTGTGGTGAAGATATATATGTACACTTTTGTCGAATTCACTTAGGACGCAAGATGCGGGCAAAGCAAATCTCATCTAGGTTCTATTTTTAAGAACGAAATTAGTGAGTACCTACTCGTAGCTCGTCTGTTTTACTTCTTGTTCTTGTTGTCGCTAAGCGCTGCTTCCCCATCATTTAATTGTGTTTTAACCGACTTAAAAAAAAGGAGGAGGTTATCAATTCGGTTCTATGTTTTTTTTTTTTTTAATTTAAATAATCGTATGGCGTAAAACATTTAACATTAACAGTAAAGAAAGAAATTACAAACTAGCTATAAATCCAATTTTTTTTTGTTACGTCAGAACTCCGTCATTTATGAACTGATTCTATTTTTTGTTATAATTTTTTTTTGTGATCCTACTAATAACTGGCGCAACTTTTGTGCTTCCTCTATTAATAAACAAGTAAACTTTCTGCTGCTACAATGATTTTAAATGGTTTTGTTTGAATGTGATTGTAATATTTTAATTTCTCACAAATTTCACATCATTTGAGATTTTCCCACTGAAAGGTTTGCAATACAATCTGAATCCTGGTAAACATGCGAGGCGAGGCTGCCTTTGATAGACGTACAAGAAAAATAAATCGTAGTAATAATACTTAATTAAATTAAATTAGTATTTCGGCAAAGATAGTTAGGTTCTTTTATTGATACCGGAAGACAATAACCAACCGTGATGGTCTAATGGTTAATATGACCTCTCAAACAGAAGATCATGTGTTCAAAGCCGGGCTCGCATCTCTGAGTTTAACAAAATGTAGGTATATGCAAAATGACATTCGAAATTGACCACCAGCCACGGTGAAGGAAAACACATCACTACACCTTCACAACCCTGTGAAGCAATTCAATGGTGTATGTGAAGTTTGTGATCCGCAGTGGGCCTGCGTGGGAAATACGTCACAAGCCCTCTCACTATGTGAAGAGGCCTGTGCTCAGCAAGGGACGAATGTAGGCTGGGATGATGGTGATGATGATGGAAAGTAAAATAAAAACAAAAAAATTGCAATAAAATTACATACAACTAAGGTAAACGTACGAGTGCTCGTCACTGTCCCAATAGTTGGCACCCTTAATCTTATGCCATTAGCAATAGAGTTGACAGCAGGGTGTCGTCCATTGGGCATTAGTATGTCGAGAACTGGGACGTTTACCTTACCGCCTCTCAAATGAAATTCCCAAGCAAAGACGGTCGAATGCCTGATTCAGAATGCATGAAATCCTACCGGTGTCGAAGAGGTAACGGGATCGAAACCAATATCAAATCCCACGGGATCCATTGTGGCATTGTGCCTTTACAAGTTGTCCTCCATTGTCATTTAAATCCTAATTTATTGGTTTGTCACTGAAATTGAGGGATACGAATGTTAGACCCTCTACTGAATAAAGATGAACGAAAATAAATTGCTCTAATAACTCCGACGAGATAATCTCCCCTCTCCATGTTATCTTTGCGAACATAATTAGAAACACACAAAAGCTCTTCATCAAATAATAATTAGATGTGTTTTTCAATTATTATTACAGAAGATTATATTGTTGTCCCTAAAGTTCTTGCATTATGTCATTGTTTTGGGTTTGGAATTAGAGTTAATTAGTATAGTATCATTAATTAAATAATATGATTATATGAAATTATGGCAATGTTATCATCTACGCTATGTATACACAGAGTTTCTGACCGTGGGGCTTCAAATTCAAGGTTCAATTCTGCGCGCATAACTGTTATTTCTGTTTTAATAAAATTTTCAAATAAGTTATTTTAATTTTGGTAGTTTATTTATCTTTAATATTTAATAGTTAAATCAGTATATCGGACATAGCCGTGTTGTAATCCCTGTCTCTTTACGGGGGCCTTTAAATAATTTTTGATATTCATTTGACATCTCTTCGATAAATATTTACAAATGTGCTGTAAATTTTCGACGCTTGAAAGGAGAAATTGACTAAGCGATATTTTTTTAAGATAATGAGTTACATACATACATACATGTTTGGAATCAGTAAATTTTACTTTAAATTTTATTTTACAACTGTGTGTATTTGTATGATTGTCCGTCTTTCACGTCGAAAGGAAGGTTTTATGATCATATCGTATAAATAATTCAGCATGAAAAGCTACAATTGAAAAATAGTAATCAAAGTAATTTACTTATTTAAGAACTCACTTTACATCAACAATAACTGCAATAACTAAGGATTTAAACTTACTTGGTATAAGAGAAATGTACCTCTAAAGCAAATGCCTGAACTAGGATTCCCTGTATGTGTTTCAGACAAATAAGGACTGCTCGTAATAATTATAATGTAATTTAATCTGATTTAATCAACTGCAAAAGATTCCTAATATACTATGCCAAACAACATAAATTATAAATCGTCGTCGCTTTTGAAAGTTAAAAGTGCAGACTGCTATCGAAAAATCGTTTTTTTCAATTTAACGCCGCCCTAAAACTGGAGTGAAACATTTTTGATAGATGGTTATAACCCATTCCAGTCAAACTGAAAAAAACTACGCCCAGCTCTACCACTACGTGAAATGTTTGCCGTTAGATATTTGTAGTTTTAAGCATTTTATTTGTTCTATGGTAATTTTTTTAGCTTTCGCACTAAAACATTGTACAGCCCCGAAGCCGAGATTATGTCCATATGTCTGTTTTGTATGTAGATTTTTTTTTAACGTTACTGGCTTACTCCCGCCGGTTTACTACAGCAAAAGACATAAAAGGATAGTTTCATTTCTCGTGGAAATTACGAATAATATTTTAATCTCCTGAGTCCTAACTTTTATATCAGGTGTAGTACCTAAATACTTAAGACCTAGGCGTGGGTCGCTAGATGTATTATTTTGGATATTATTCAAATTTTCTTAAAATTCTTTATTCAATTTTTTGTACTTTATAAAGACTAAGTACCTACATTTGGCCGTTATTCTAAGTGTTATTTGTTCTTTATAAAGTACCCAAGAACTCACGAGGCTAAAGTTTACCTCAAATATTTTTCCCTTTCTCTATTTAAATTTTCTTAAACAATGGTTTAGTGTGACTAACCGCTGTTTGTCAGTCAGTCAATCAATCAATGATTTTACTCTGTTATGGATATAGATTCCCGATCCCAAAGCCTTTTGTAGTTTATAGACTTTACTTAATACAATTCGAAGGAAGTCAAACAAATGGGGTTTCATCATTAAAGCCGTTTCAAAATCAATTTCCTCCGACTTAATTATCTTAATCTAAATTCTGACAGTCTTAAACTAAGATTAATTGGGCTGTGTAGCAGACCGACGTACGAATTTTATGGACGTGAGTTTCCATTAGGCAACCGCCAAACTTTGGCTATTCGTTATCACTTTTCAGAGCTTCAAACTGTAAATACTTCGATGTCGTAAATCAAGCGTCGGCGACAACAGTTTTTACTATGCATAGTTTATAGTTTTCTTTGGTTGTCGGCGTCGGTGGTTGGGTGTTGGTTACGAAATTTTTGAGTATTTGTTCCATGAAAGCCGGGTCGATAGTATTGTTGATTTTGTTCGTATTTTTTTCAGAGGTGTGCAGTTTTTGTGCGATGAATGAATAAAAAAAATGCTTTTACGTTTTAGACCAGATACAAAATCTCTAGGTATAATATTTTCGTTTGACTTAAAAATATGGGAGCGAAATCGGGTATGGGATGGGAAGAAAAAAACCTTATAACTTTTTTGCGTTGTCTGTCTACTCTGTGTGTCACGCCGGCCCAGTGCGGATGGGAACTTCACACACACGATTGATTGCATCGCAGGTTTTTCTTTTATAGTGGTAAATGGTCGCATATAGGGGTGACACTTTTTCCCGGTCCGGATAACACCGACATGGAAATACCGGCCCTGTTTTTTGTGTACACGCTTTTAGAAACTGACAGGAGCTTCTATGGGCGTGTACACGATAAACAGGGTCGGCATTTCCATGTCGGTGTTAACCGGGCTGAGAAAGAGTGGCAGCCGCGTATAGTTCATTATCAGTAAGTAGGTATACCTAATGGTTTATAATCATAGCCATTGAAATAATACAGTAATATATTAGAATGCTAATCTATTGACTAGATAATCGTTTCCCATTTAAACATAAGATCGCGTGACCCAACAGTTTCGCTGCGAACGAGTTTTACAAACTTGTTATATAGTCGGTCGAAACTTCGTATTAGGTAGGAAATAAATCACGGAACGCCCCTATTGAGTGGGCGTAGATATTATGGAGCTCTTTTTGTTTGGCCGATACCCAATAATTTCAAAGAGCTTGTTAAACTAAAACAATAACACTGACGTTATTTTTGAACATCCCGCTGCTGGAATTACCTTGAACATTCATAATTATACAAATAATATTTTGTGAAACTATTTTTAGGATCCTATAAACTTGAATAATTATGTTGTCTAGTACCCGTAGTACAAGATTTTGGGACTAGGTCAATTAGTGTAAATTGTCCCATGATATTAATTTATTATTATTTATTTAATATTGTTAGGCACAAAACTCTTGGTGATCGAATCCGTCATGCACTTGGCAGGCGGTAGGACCTTGTGCAAGGTCTGCCCGGATTGCTACTACCATCTTGCTCCCTAATCCTGCCGTGAAGCAGCAGTGCTTGCACTTTTGTGTTTCGGTGTGGAGAGTAAGACTTGAGGTATTTTATCTTAGGCCTCTAGGTTGGCAACGCATTTGCAATACCCCTGGTGTTGAGATGTTTATGGGAGCTGGTGATCTCTTAATATAAAAAAATCAAAAATACAAAAATCTGTATCTGTATTGTTATCTCTTAAAATAAAAATAAAAGTTTCTACTGTTTCAGTTCGAAATGTTATATTCGACAAAAAAGCCTTGGCAGCCTAGTGGTTTGATCTACGGTTTCTTTTACGTTTTACGGTTTCGTTTGATCTCGGATCTAGTGGTTTCCAAAAGGGACATGATAATGTTGTTTTTGTGACGTACGTAAAAGTTTTCAAATCTTGGCCGTAGCGTTATTTCTATAAATAACTTTTTAATGTTCAATAGATAATTACAATTGATCAGCTTTTTACTTATCTAGTTAATTGATTATTTTATTTACAAAGTATTGATATGATTCAGTACCTAACAAACTCAATTTTTTTTTATTATATGACAAAAACCAACACTACCTCAAATTTCCGTCGAAGATATATTTAATATCAAAGCGCCCATCATCATTTGCCTTATGATTTCATTAAAACAGAAAGCATTTGTGATTAAATTATACCTCCAAATGCAGAGGTAAAATCTAATATCCGCTCCTTACGCTCCAGAAAACGATTAAAATGAGACTGAATTGGTCCGAGTCTTATTGAAAATTGCAATTCTGCAGTTAAATCAAATGAAGTTCAAATGGGTTTAAGCCAAAGCGCGATTGGTCCTTTATGAAAAGTCAAAGTAGTTTGGCTTTTCACGTTGAAAATTGAAGTTCTTTATGACACACATCTTAAGGTCACTACTTTTTTGTTACCCGATAAGACACTAGATTAATTTTATTTGACGGATTAATGTGATGCTGTTGTCTCCGTCTATTCGAACAAAACAAACAGAGACAGCATCACATTTAGTCGTCAAATAAATTTAATCAATGGATGGTGATTATAAATATTGACATTATTAAAATAACTATACTAACAAACATTAAAATATCGGCGATGATTGATTGAATGAGTTGCGATTAAAAGTAATATTATCTACATACATACTTTACCAAATTTCGACTAAAAACACCTCCGATTTATAATTATTATAATTTTCATTGAAGTAACATCAATAAGACATCACCTACTAATTAGTTTGCTGTGCCCTTGCAGGGCGTAACATAAATACCTTTGTTTAGTTTTTAAGACCTTTGTCTTTTAATAAATACATGGGACTCTTGACACCAATTGACATAGTTCCAAACTAAGCAAAGCTTGTACTATGGGTACTAGGCAACAGATAAACATACTTACATAGATAAATAAATACTTAAACAATATTAAACATCCTTGGTATTGACCCGAGAACATACAAATATCTGCCCCGACCGGGAATCGAACCCTAGTCAGGTTCTCTAACCACTTGGTCATCCGGTCGTCTAATATGACATGCAATAAAAACTTTGAATTTAAATTTGAAACACGGGGTTACATTACTATTTATAAAGGTACTAGTTGCAACTTCGTCTGCAAAATGAAATGGATAATCTTATTCGCTCTCATACGAAGCGGTGTAGTCAAGCTATGCGATAACCGTCAGTCGGTTATCAATTGTTTTCCCGAAATTAATTTGCTATACATATAATTTCATTTACTCGAATTTCATTTGCCCGATTTTCATTTGCCCGAATGTTTCGTTTACTAGAAAATTGACATATTCTGGTTTTCCTGAACATTAGATGCCATTTTGATACAAATGATAGTGCCGTATGAATGTATAAAATTCGCTATTAGCGGGAAACGTATTGAGTGGCTGTATTTTTGAAGCTTAATCAATTCAATAAAAAATATGAAACGCACGACCTTTTAGCTTTTCGAAAATCTAACGAGAGTCTGATTGGATTACAGAATATTTTAACTTCAACTTTTAAATATTCAGGTGTATTTCCGACGGTGTACTTACATGCAGGGTTTTTGTAATAATTTTAGTTATAATATATTATATTAAAAAACATACCTGTTTTGATTTTGGATAACGCAAAACATCTACTTAACCAGTTTTGTTGGTTTGAAATATCGAGCGTAAGGCGACATGCCTTTTATTACGACTTTCGAGAAAGAAGTAATAAAATATCCCACAATCTTTTATTTTTTAAAGGTTCCTTTGTCTTCCAATTAGAAAAAAAAATATCAAAGCCAACTCTTTCATTTCCATAATAGTCGACCAAGTACCTAATTCTATTACCACTTACCCTAAGGTTCACTATTAATTGAAGGTATTTTTTAAAACATCAAAGGCTACTTTGTATATCAAGCCAAAATGACCCAGCCTTACGAGTAATATTTTATTTTTAATCTGACTCAGAAATTTTAGTACAATAATGGTACCTACCTAATGTATACAAGTAATATCCAGTATCAAGTAGTATACAGTATGCATGTATGTGAAATATCATTGTTTTTTATTAGCTATACGCTTACTCAACGAAATCTAAGTTTTTTTTTTCCAACTAATTTGGAACGCAGGAGTCGTAACTTACGGTCGATGCGATAGATGGCGCCTGTCTTTTTAGTCGTTCACTCTTGACAGAGTGGTCGTGGTCATGCTTCGGTTGATCGATTCCTGTGCCACTGCTGCTCTCGCGACACGTCGCCAAGTAGCCTGATGTCTAGCAGAGTGGGAGCAGTCGTTTATGTTCGAGTGCGTCACAGATTTGATGAGGTCTGTCCACCGTGTCGGAGAGCGCCCGCGAGATCTTGCGAGATGGCGCCACGCGTGCGCAATTGATAAAATTTTTCGAACGGTTGCTCGTATTCCGCTATGGTCTGTTGGAAGGGCACCAGTGGTGTGTAAAGCCACTGGAGGCCGCCTGGTTTAAATTTCGGACGTCGATCGGAAAATATGTTTCGGTTAAAAAAAAACTTAATGTATATCACTTGTATGTTTATCAGCTTATCCCTAATATGGGACCACTTTCAGATATCCCAGAAAATGGCAGAGAACGAACTTAGTCGATTTAATAGGAATAATTTAATAATAGTTCATTACCTGCTTTAGGTATTAGATCTATTTCAGTGCATTCATTATTCTGAACTAGTATAACCTAACCAACAAAAAGTTGGAAACTCCCGACTTTGTCACTTTAATTTTCAATATCTCAAATACGGCTGAACCGATTTTGATGAAACATATCTAAGAACGATCACTAGAAAACCTGCTTTCAATTACATTGGTCCACCCGTTTGAGAGTCTCGATGCCACAGACAGACAGATAGATACACACACAGACACACATAGCGGTCAAACTTAGAACACCCCTCTTTTTGCGTCGGGGGTTAAAAATGTTCATTGCCAACATACTATGAATGCCAAAAGTCGCATTTGCAGTTTACAGCATTTTGAATAATATAACTCCCCCGTCAAATCTCGTGATACTGGAAATATCCGAAGCCCTGAAGTGCATAGGGTGCATACTTTGACAGAAAACATCGAATCGTAGTCCCTCAGTCATTGTACGTCGAAACAAGTGAAGTGCTATAAATATTTTATGAACTCTTATGTGCTTGTGTATCTCTTCTGGGATTCGTTTTGTATTCAAATTTGTGAAGTTAAGCGTAAGATTTCAATGGAAGTTTACTTAGATGCTATAAATGAACCTATCTTTCTCTAACCGTTTGTATAATAAGTAACTTTTTAACTTTAAAGAAGTTTATTAATTAGGAGAAATAGTTATGAAAATCAGGTACCTACCTAGCTTCGATTCAGTAAAATAGTTTTTCAGTACGTATTATAAAATAACAGTGTACAACGCTGCATCTTTTTAATACAAGACAACTATAATCGACTTAAAAAATGGAGGAGGTTATCAATTCGGCTAAATTATTATTTTTATAATTTTTTTTACATTATTTGAAATATCTTTTTAGATTTTCCCAAAACGATCAAGTTGTAACAAACAAGAAGCCTTCAGTATTCTACTCAACAAGCGTTCTAAAATCACCTGTTAAATGCAAGGTAAACAAGTAAACAAATCCAGACACGCTGCTCTCAAGCAACGCGGTTTCTAATCTCATTGAATTAATATACAATTCCCTGTGATAGCAACTCGACAGGAAATTAGCTGGGCCCTCGGAAATTTGGACCAATTACAGTTTTAACCTCCTGGGTACAAGGCGTTACTTAGATAATTGGCCAGCTTGTCTAACCCTGATTGATATTTTGAGAGCCGTTTCGTCACTTGCTTAATTTATGGGCTAATATTCAAGGAATATCTTTAGAGTATCACGCCTGAGAAGTGAGAAGCCGTGGTGGCCTAGTGGTTTGACCTATCGCTCAAGCAGAGGGTCGTGGGTTCAAACCCCGGCTGGCACCTCTGAGTTTTTCGAAATTCATGTGCGGAATTACATTTGAAATTTGCCACGAGCTTTGCGGTGAAGGAAAACATCGTGAGAAAACCTGCACAAAACTGCGAAGCAATTCAATGGTGCGTGTGAAGTTCCCAATCTGCACTGGGCCCGCGTGGGAACTATGGCCCAAGCCCTCTCATTCTGAGAGGAGGCCTGTGCCCAGCAGTGGGACGTATATAGGCTGGGATGATGATGATGATAAACACGCCTTAGGAATTTGTGTCAAGCAAATTATGAAAGTAGGTATATAACGCTAATCTCAATACAGCGTCTCCAAACTTTCCGTAACTGCTCACCATCGTGGCTTTTAAGTGAACAAAAAGTTGCCAATTCTTTATGTATTTTATGTTTTTCCATAAAATGCATAAAGAATTGGCTACTTTACTTTCCGTAGAACCCATTAAATAACAAATGTTTCTTTCTAATTATTTCTTTGTTTATAAATAAGGCTGCGAAGGAGTGTTCAGTCAATTACTACCAACGCATTCCCCAACTACTTTGAAATTACGTGACGTCAACATTCCATCGAAATAAAATGGGTATACGGATAAGACCCGTATAACAAAACTGAGCTTGATTTTTGGAAAAGTCGCCTTCGAGACTTTTTGGTACAAATACTCACAATAAAAGAAAACCTATTACACTTTATTTATATATGGGCTCTCCAGTTGCTTTTGTCATTGTAAAAACAACAAATGTCTTTCATTTTGGTCCGCTGCGGAGAATAGCAGATAAAAGCTTGCCGTTTAATTTGATTGAAGAAATCTTTCTTTGTCGTTTAATTGTATCTGTGGAGTACACAGATTGACAAAATGGAAACGAATTGAATTTAATTCAACAGCGGACACTCTTGTCACATTAATTTTAATTATGTTGTTTGATAAAATCAGAAAATAATTTGTTTCCTTTCAGGCATCGTAACGTAACTAACGCGTTGCATTCTCCAACCTTCTCATCAGCTGCCTACTCGTCCTTTTGTTAATCTAGTTGATAAATCACTAAATTTTTGCAAATGTATTATTTTTAATACAGGTGTTTCTTGTTGACTGTGCATTTGACTATATAAATATTACTTGCATCATCATCTCAACTACGTCTTATCATAATTTTAGATATTTTCAGCCAACTACAGAGACCGACTGATGATTCACCCAAACCCGTTATCCAGTGTACTCTTGCAGCCAAACCCGATTAAAAGACTCGAGAGAGCTGATGTGCTGCTTTTCTAAGGCGAGACAGAGCAGTGGCTCTGCCTTGCCAAACTTCAACCTCTAGCAACCCACCTGATTATAGTCTAAAAGACTGATTGCAGGTTTAAACAAGTGGAAAAAAAAAGATATTTTGTCCATAGGTAGGTTGATTAGGTTGGGTAGGTTATTATAACTTTCGATATTTTGTGATAATATCGATTTTAACTTTCGATATTTTGAACATCGACATTTTAACCGTAGATATTTTAACTTTCGATATTCAAATTAACTAACCATTCCAAGACGTATATATATATCACATTTAAAGCTTTTAATTAAAATACCACAATAATACCATTTTGCAACAATCCAACTACTTTGTTTGTCTCTAAATGTTCTCATTGCAATGTCAGCTGCAGCCAGCAGTCGAAAATCTACCTATTCCTCTACTGCAAAAGAAAATTGGCAATGAAAAAGCTCTTCGTTCAGGAAAATAATTTTTGCACGCACTCACAATCATTACATGAAGACCTTTTTGAGCACTTAAATATTTGTCATGGATTGAGAGAATACGTCTCTTTTCACTGGAGGGGTATTAAAAGGGTGTCAGCTGTCAGACCGCGACAAATGGTAGTCACGACACATTGTGACAGATGTGATATTATACGACATTCGGTACCATAAACCCGGGCAGCGAAGGTATAAACATAAACCACGCTGTAATGAATATTGATGCATCCGTAAAAGTGTTTAACAATAATTTTGCGTTTACTTCTTAAAACACTGCATTATAATTGGGAACTGACTTGAACAGATATTTCGATTAGGATTCCTCAAAGTCATCCTTTGTTAGTTCGTGATCAATGTTAACGGAAAAATGCCCACAGCTGGATATAGGCCACCCATAAATAATGTTATAATCACAGGTCAGGACCCGCATCTGACTCCTGTAATCTTTTTCCTGGTGATCAGTCCCTCTTGTGGAGAGCATACCGCCGCTGCATTTTTCCGAACGTAGCCGACAAAAAAAAACTTTCAAAAGCGTTCATACCTAAAAATACAAACAGTTCGATTTTAAAACCTCTTCCATTGCTACCGTCGGTTAAAATAATTCTTACACGCCACAGAATCCTCCCGGTGAAGTTTATTTTTTTTTAAAGAAAGAAAGAAAGAAAGAAAAACATTTATTCGTGACATTTTACAAATTAAAGATGAAGACAAGAAAAGAAAATCATTATAACAATAAACTGCAATAAACTGCAATAAACTGCTGCTTATTTTACTGTAAGAGGTACGTAGGGTAGGGTGTGTTATTTCTATATTTTATCTATATATATAAAAGGCAAACCTGACTGGGTTATATATCAACGCACAGCCCAAACCGCTGGGCCTAGAAACTTGAAATTTGGTACAGAGGTTTTTTTTATGATGTAAGTGAGCACTAAGACAGGATTTTTAGAAATTCATCCTCTAAGGGGGTGAAATGGGGGGGTGAAGCTTATATGGAACTTTCTCATTTCTGGACTTAGAAGTATGAAAATAGGTGTATAAGTTTTTGATCACAATTGGAAATGATCTGTCTAGGTGAAATGGATAAAATACCCCTTTAAAGGGGTGAAATGGGGGGGTAAAGTTTGTATGGAAATTTTCTTATTTCTGGACTTGGAACTATGAAAATAAGTGTATAAGTTTTCGATTACAATTAAAAATTATCTGTGTAGGTGACATGGATAAAATTCCCCCCTAAAAGTGTAAAATGGGGGGTTACAGTTTGTATGGAAATTTTCTCATTTCTGGAATTAGATCTATGAAAATAGGTGTATAGGTTCTCGATTACAATCAAAAATTATCTGAGTATATGAAATGGATAAAATTCCCTCCTAATGGGGTAAAATGGGGGGGTAAAGTTTGTATGGAAATTTTCCCATTTCTGGACTTAGAACTATGAAAATAGGTGTATAAGTTCTCGATAACAATTAAAAATTATCTGTCCAGGTGAAATGGATAAAATCCCCCCCCCCCCTAAAGGGCTAAAATGGAGGGTAAAGATTATATGGAAATTTTCTCATTTCTGGACTTAGAAGTATGAAAATAGGTATACACTCGATTACAATTTAAAATTATCTGTGTAGGTGAAATAGATAAAATTATACCCTAAAGGTGTAAAATGGGGGGTAAAGATTATACGGAAATTGTGTCGTTTCTGGATTTAGATATATGAAAAATATAGGTACACAAGTTTTCGATTACAATTAAAAACTATCTACGTAGGTGAAATTGATAAAATTACCCCTAAAAGGGTAAAATGGGGGGTGAAGTTTGTATTGAAATTTTCTGATTTCTGGACTTAGCAGTATGAAAATTGCTATTAAGTATACATATACCTATTGTTATTAAGGGTCCTGATAACAAATAAAAATTATCTCCGTAGGCAAAGATAAAGAAAGAAGAAGTAGCTTTCGACTTATTAGGGGGTAGTTTTTATGAGACTTCCTTATTTCTACACTAAAAATATGGCTGGGCACCATTTAAAATGAACCGTATGGTGTTGACGACTTCAATAAGGGAGGGGGTTTTTCATACAATATGGAGGTTAATTAAATAAAACATATGGCCTGATAACTAAAGAACACGCGGACGAAGTCGCGGGCAAAAGCTAGTTTTTTAATAATTTGATGAAGCATGTGATATTAATATTAAGATTTGCATGTTGTTCTCGTACGACTGCATACTGTACCTACTAGAAATACACCAATATCTTGTACTTATGTTCTGTGTATTCTGGCAAATAAATCAATGAAGTTTAATTTACTTATAAGTATAACTAGCTTTTACCCGCGGCTTCGCACGCGTTAACTAATCGGTCTGGTAGTGGCAATTGAAATATCCCGTGGGAGTATAGGGATAAAAAATAGCGTATGTGTTATTCCAGACGTGCAGCTACCTACATACCAAATTTCATGACTTTTAGCCCAGCGGTTATTATTTCAAAATTTTACTCCTATCCCGTGGGAATATCGGGGTAAAAAATAGCCTATGTGTTATTCCAGAGGTTCAGCTACCTACACACCAAATTTCATGGCTCTAAGCCCAGTGGTTGTTACTTCGAGATTTTATCCTTTGATATCCCGTGGGAATATTGGGTCAAAAAGTCACCTATGTGTTATTCCATACGTCCAACTACCTACATACCAAATTTCATGACTCTAAGCCCAGAGGTTCTTATTTCGAGATCTTATCCCTAGTTATCCCGTGGGAATATCGGGTAAAAAAGTCACCTATGTGTTATTCCATATGTCTAACTACCTACATACCAAATTTCATGACTCTAAGCCCAGAGGTTCTTATTTCAAGATTTTATCCCTATCCCGTGGGAATATCGGGATAAAAAATAGCCTATGTCTTTTCCCAAGGTCTATTCTATCTCTGTACCAAATTTCATCCAAATCGGTTCAGCGGTTTTGGCGTGAAAGCGTAACAGACAGACAGACAGACAGACAGACAGACAGACAGACAGACAGACAGACAGACAGAGTTACTTTCGCATTTATAATATTATAGTATATAGTATAGTATAGTATGGATTAGAATAGATATTACTTTTGTTAAATAGAACCTAATTTCTTTGACCAATTCAATAGTTTCTCGAACGTAAAATTAACCATAGCCAGCCTCGCATCTTCATTGTAAATCACTTTGGGACTAAATAGAGTGCTGCAATTTACATTAAGATATCTGCGAGGAATGGATGCTTCGGGCTACAATTGATGGCCATTACGTACTTAATGTTTGACCCATATATCTTCGATTAAAGTGCTTAGAACGTTGCATGTTATCTTTTCTGTTTTCTGTTATTTAAAATGTATTAAGATTTACAATTATTATTGCAACGCTTTTTCCACGCAAATTTTGGCTTAAAAAGCTATTTTTTTCATGCGTCGAGAATTCCTGTTTATTTTTGTGTTTTAACGTCCCGCGAAAACTTTACACTTTTCTAATTATCCTTCCATTCCTATATTCCATCCTACTTGTCCCCCATACAACTCCATGCAGTTGCTTCTTTCTAAATGAATTGGAAAAACAAACTTTATTCAATACAATATAAATTAATACTAAAAAACCGACCAAGAGCGTGTCGAACACGCCTAAAATAGGGTTCCGCAGCCATTACGAAAAAACTAAGTAATATTTTTCTAAGGATTTCGTATTTTGTAGAATATTCCAAGTTTAGGTAGTATATTTTATACTTTAGGCTGCTATTTGCTCTTAAACTACTAATAACTCTCATCTATGGAAAGTACGCTAGAAACATTTTTTTTATTTTAATTTTATTGCACCATTTTGTCGGCATAGTTTACATATATATTCGTGCAAAATTACAGCTCTCTAGCATTGATAGTCTCTGTGCAAAGCCGCGGACGGACAGACGGACAGACAGACATGGAGAAACTATAAGGGTTCCGTTTTTGCCATTTTGGCAATTCGCACATTCGAGTTTCGGCAATAAAAATCACTCAACAAAATGAACTATTCAAAAACTCTAAATCACCGAAGACTACAATCAGAAAAAATAATCTTGTATTAAGTTGGATATTTACAAAGACATATTTTACAGAGCGTTAGTTATCAACACGCTCAGTGTGCTTTTGGTAATAAAAACCAGTATATGAGCCGCCGCCGTCGTTAACGTCACCTGCTCCACCCGTGAAAGTTCGTGTAAAATCCAATCATACGCTGCAAGTTTACTCTACAGAAGTCAGTTTTTAATACCGCTTGCAATTATGTTTTAGTGGCAAAAATTTGCAAATGCAATTATGACGTTTTTTAATCAAATAATAAGATTAATGTGTATTAGGTATAATTATAGTTTTAGTTATGAGAAGATTGTAACTTAGATAATTGCGCCTTTATATTTTTTTAAATTGCTAATCTCTTTATATTGCCAAAAGAAGCAGAAGAAAGAAGAAAGTAAAGAAAAAAAAAACTGAAGTTCACTACATAATAATTAAAAGACTACTCTATTAATTCTTTACAGAATATTGCTTCAACGCTCTTTATATAGCAGTTTACAAATTTTCAGAAAAAAAATGTCTCTCAATTTCCTATTCAAATGCTGCTATTAAAATTCTGCGTGATTTAGCACGAAAACATCCTAAATAAAATCATGATAAGCACCTGCAACGCGTAAATCACTTTTATGTACGTATCCCGGTATTCTGGATAACTCACCAGGTATTTTTTGGAGAAATACGAGGAAAGTTTTGCATTCTTCCGTTTTTGAGCTTAATTCGACAGAAAGGAAATACTTGGAATATTATACTACCTAGTATGTATATAAATAAATAAAATAAATAAATATCATGGGACTCTTGACACCAATTGACCCAGTCCCAAACTAAGCAAAGCTTGTACACTATGGGGACTAGGCAACGGATAAACATACTTATATACCTAGATAAATAAATACTTAAATACATAATAAACATAGCATAGCATTAGCAGGTGGAAGGACCTTGTGCAAGGTCCGCCCGGATTGCCACCACCATCTTTCTCGCTAATCCTGCCGTGAAGCAGCAGTGCTTGCACTGTTGTGTTTCGGCGTGGAGAGTAAGACAGCCGGTAAAATCACTGGCACTTGAAGTATCCCATCTTAGGCCTCTAGGTTGGCAACGCATCTGCAATACCCCTGGTGTTGTAGATGTTTATGAGCGGTGGTGATCTCTTACCATCAGGTGACCCGCTTGCTCGTTTGCCATCCAGTCGAATAAAAAAGAAAAAACACATCCAAGACCCGAGAACAAATATTCGTATTATTCATACAAATATCTGCCCCGGCCGGGATTCGAACCCGGGACCTCAAGCTTCGTAGTCAGGTTCTCTAACTACTTAGCCATCCGTCGGTAGATGAACTACAAACAATTAATATTCCCATTACCTTACCTTACCTCAAGGTTGCGGGTGAACATAGTAATTTTTCGAGCTCATTTATATGGACCTCCGCAAAGTAACGCCTGATTCAATAAATTATTATACCTAGTTACTAACTTATTAGTGCTCACTAACTTATTGACTACACTAAAGATGGGTATTGGGATTTAAAAAATAATAATGATAACAAAAAAAACAACCGAATTGATAACCTCCCCCTTTTTTGAAGTCGGTTAAAAATGCTGAAAAATGAGTTTCAGTTCCTTAAAACTGAAAATAAACCAGAGGAAAACTTTAAATGTTGGACAAAAAAAAAACACGGCATTTGTTTCATAAAAACCCAATCAAACAATTTGAAACACTCGTTTAATTTTTCAACAATCCGTAAATTCCTCCACACATTCAAAACATGTCGAAATATTCGACAGATTATTTGAAGTTTTCAACCTCTTTTGCCCTGTGATTTGAACATGTTCCTTTGTATTGCAGAAACTGGTTTAAAAAAAGTTTTACTAAAGCTTTGTACTTCACTAAGACAATGGATCCTCCAGTCAAAGCATATAAAGTTTGATGGAGGTAGAGACAGAACAGAAATACACGACGTTCTACATAATTATCATCAACGTTCTAAATTTAGCGAACTTACGTCATCGTAACCTAAGGATCTTTGTTGGTATCTACCCTCTTTGTCCATACGAGAACCACCGAGAACGGTGTCTATCTGCGCGTCTGTCTGTATGTCACAGGGTATCTCGAGAACCATAGTAAAAATACATCTAAAATTTAAACATCAGCTTGATAGTACGGTCAAAGTCTATAATTCATGTGCCAACATGGTACCATCAGCCAAATAAGTGGTCTATCAATTTTTAAACAAGTTCCTTTAAAAAGTCGAATTTTCAAGTTGACAGGTCAGACACGTCTATTGGCATTATTGTTTTATGATATGCAAACGAATACGATTTGAAACCGCTTTGAACTTAGCAGAGTTCATTTTAAAGTTAGCTTTCGAAGAGCAATCGTCTGTTTCTGGGTGTTTTAGAGGCCATTCATCATTAATGCAGCGAATACTAGCGGCATTTAGTCCCTCGGGATCTCCGGGTCCTAATTATGTTGGCGCGGGAGTCCCGCATTATGAATGCAAGCATTGACGATGTGCAGAGGTCAATTACGAGCTATGTTTGAGCGCCGCGGGATCAATTTGTGGACGGAAAAAGTCGACTGTGACAAAACGGTTAGCAATTGACGATGTTAGTTCTTTTGTTTTTAAGACGGAATAAGCTCCCTGTGATCTTTTGTACACAATCGGTCAAGGTCACTCACTACTTACTATGTTGGTGTTCAATAAAGATTAATTGTATTGTATTGTCACTGCTCTCCTTCAGCGCCCTATGATTTTCGGCCATTTTGTCCACATTTTCGACATTTAAAATTTGAACATCTATTTGAAAGACCAAAATATTTACACCTAAAATAAAAAAAAACCCGAAATGATTATTTAATGAATAGTTTACTAATTTGGGAACATTTCGTGATGTGTGTATTTTTATTTTATTTTTTCCCATGTTGTTTGGCATAATTAGTTTTTTTTCTCTCTCTAGTAAACAAATAATGAAAAGAAAGACACTATTATACAGTACTAGCTTTTGCCCGTGGCTCCGCCCGCGCGGTATTCAGTTATCGCGAATTTTCTTTGCTATAAACCTCACGGAGCCCGAGACCCTTCCAACGAATGCAAAACCTTTGAAATCTTTCCTTGCGTTGTGGAGTTATAGCGTCAGGAAGGAAAACCCGACTTATTTTTATATAGTAGACTATTACGGTACGGTAATTATAATAGCACTGCTAGGGTATTATTATAAGCTATTGATAACATATGACTGACTTCATATATTAAAGTAGGAAGGTTTCCAGCATCTCACAGTGTTTGATTGACTGTAAAAAAAATAAACGTCAATATGGGTGAACGGATCTGTATGAAAATATTACTGAGATAACAATTTTACTTTAATCTATTTATAATAACAATAATGTTTTCAGTTACGCTAGATAGCGATAAACAAATTCTGAACATGAACTAAAAAGCTACAGCTAGTAATTTATAAATAAATAGTACATTATGTAAATAAAAGTATGTAAATACTATTGTATTTTCCCTGAAGTTTACTTCAGGGAAAATACTACGGAGCACTAACTTTTGTTGAATACGTTGATCGATATATTTACATTAGGTATTCAAATACTCATTCTACTGACTTCGGTCTATAACATTGACGATGTCAAATAAATTTCGTCGTAGGTTACTCAGCACCATTAAAAGTTCGCTAGCCACGTGTTCGGAGGAAAACCTTTTTAGCCATATATTAAATGCTTTTGTTGGGACCACGAAAATGCTCACTAGTTAAAATACGGATATCCGCAAAATTTATCATTTTCCAGTGACTTGCCTTCAGGCAGGGATCGCTTTTATCTTGCGCCCTTGCCACGGGGGCAAAAGAATAATTCCTTTTGCCCAAATTTGGCCCAAAATATGATAAGCGAACGAAGCCTCAAGCCTTTAAACAATGTTTACGGTGAGTTAGCGGTTTGGATGCATTGAGGTTAGAAAAATTAGCTTTAGTAAAATATCGTGTCATGACATGCGTTTATTTAGAAACTAGCTTTTGCCCATAAATTATTTCAATGCCAAAAATCACGTTTTTATTGACTTTACATTAAAAACAATAATATCAAATTTCATGACTCTAAGCCCGGCGGTTGTTGTTTCGAGATTTTGTCCCTATCCCATGGGAATATCCGAATACGAGAAAGTAGCCTATGTCTTATTCCAGATGTCCAGCTATCTACATACCAAATTGCATGACTCAGCCCAGCGGTTATTAGTTCGAGATTTTATCCCTATCCCATGGGAACATCGGGGTAAAAAGAAGACTATGTGTTATTCGCGACGTCCAGCTAAATTTCATGACTCTAAGACCAGCAGTTGTTATTTAAAGATTTTATCCCTATCCATTGGAAATATCGGGATAAAAAGTATCCTATGTTTTAATCCAGGTTATAAACTAACTTCTTGCCGAATTTCATCCAAATCCGTCAAGCCGTTTTAGCGTGAAGAAGTAACAAATAATATTAGTAGATAGAAAAAGAGAAGATTAGTATGGAAGTATGGATTGGACTGGCGTTTATAACTTTAGAAATTTTACATCAAAACCTCTATCAAGAAATAGGTAGCTAGCTAAATAAATTAATTTCATAATTAAAAAAATGAGTACAAAGTTAAAGTCAAAATAAATATATTTTTAAATAATTTATTGAATCAGGCGTTACTTTGCGGAGGTCCATATCAATGAACTAAAAGAATTTCTTTGCTCACCCGCGACCTTGAGATAGCTAAGTCTATGCAAATTATGCGTGTTCATGCAGTTCCTCCACCTCCACACTGTAAGAACACACACAAATTACACAAACCCATCTATCACCACCACCACAATACACTGACGCGTTTCGAACTCAACCAGAGCTCATCTTCAGAGTGACACAACCTTACACCATGCTACCAGTTGTTAGACTAACAAACCACCACCACTACGGCCACCCTTGATACGGCTTGGGTCTAATTTTAGCAACGGTAGTTAGTTAAACATGCTTTGACAATAAATAAATAAAAAATTAAAATATCAAGGTAGTTTTGTAGCACAGTTAAAATTTATTAATAATTTGCGGGTAGTTTTTGTTTTGTTTGGCAAATTAAAACAGTGGTGGTGGTTAGTCTAACAACTGGTAGCATGGTGTAAGGTTGTGTCACTCTGAAGATGAGCTGTGGTTGAGTTCGAAACGCGTCAGTGTATTGTGGTGGTGGTGATAGATGGGTTTGTGTAATTTGTGCGTGTTCTTACAGTGTGGAGGTGGAGGAACTGCATGAACACGCATAATTTGCATAGACTTAGCTATCTCAAGGTCGCGGGTGAGCAAAGAAATTCTTTTAGTTCATTTAAATATATTTTTATTCAATTTAGGCTATAACAAGCACTTATGAACGTCACAAAATCTACCACCGGTTCGGAAAAAAAAGGTCTGTGGAGAAGAATCCGGCAAGAAACACAAAGATATTTTTTTTTTGTTTTTTTATTTTAAAAACAGATTCACAATACTTATTAATAAAATGTTACCTTAACTATGTCAACATTTTTTCTGAGGTCGTAGTATGTGTATGCAGGACATTAGCAATAGAGGTGAGACGTACTAGGCAAAACGCGGACTGGGTCTTCCGACTACGCGTCCACAAAATTATTAGACCCAAATACTAGGTCCACGAGTATCTACGAGTACATAACTCAATTGACTCATTGCGTAAACAAAATGTTCCCGTAAATGAACTCCCGTGATTGCGTATACCGTACTAGTTTTAGTAGTTTTACGAATATTATCGAACCGACTTCTACGTCACACTTCATTTTTTTTTTTTACTTTAACTTACATTACCCCCTTCATACTTTATAGGTACAGGCTTAGGACATTCAGCAATTCTTCAAATAAAAAGTGTACATAAATGCTTGTTTTCAAGTTGGCGGATCGTTATCAGCCACCGTACTCCTAAATACTAGTACGCTAAAAGAATCGCGGGCGGGAACGCGTACTCACGCGTCTAAACCAAAACCTATTCCAGTAAAAATATACTCTCACCTCTAATTAGCAGAAGCAGTCTCTGGATCGCGTGTGCGTAAAAACAATACAGCGCTCTACGTGTTTAGTACAATACGTACTTTCAGGGTGTTGATGGGACTTCCACGGTTCTGCAGTGCGTCAGGGATGTTTGCAGCAGCAAGAGTGGACTGCTTTTACACAAACATGCGCAAGAGGTGCACATCCCTGGTGCGTAGAGTGGAAGGAAACGCTAAAGGCATCCTGAGGACATTTGTAGATAGGTTCGATTGTCTGTATCTGAACCGTTGTCATTTGGTTCATGTACTGACAAACAAGCCTATGTAATCATAAAAGCATATAAAAGTGCTACAAATTCAGTAACACTAGGGTAAACATCGTACATCGTACATCGTACACCATGTAATATATTTTTAAGTAATACCTACTAACAAATGATGGATCCAAGTTATCTGAATAAATTATTTTTATTATTATTAGCAGTAAAAATAGTATCTTGTTAAAATACTGATTTACTTGAACTTCTTGCCTGCGGTACTTGATTATTGAATTACCTATCATCGGCCACTGTAACACAAACAAGAAAGAAATAAAGCGCCTAACGTCAAAATTGCCTAACGTTTCTAGCGCTCACGATCGCAATCAGATGACAGATTTCGCATACAAAAACTGTCATCTGATTGCGATCGCGAGCATCATAAACGTTAAGCAATTATATGGCCGCTCTTTTGATTCGTGAGGAAAATTGACACAAGTTGAGTTTAAGTCACTTTTGCTGCTGTGCTGAGCCACAATGCTGAGTAGATTCCTTTTTTCATAATATTTTATTCAGATATTATTACCTGTACCTACCGATTATGTTAATTACGAAATAATTATTTCTTCCTCTTATTCGCTGTATTTGTATTTAAAGCTGCTTGTAAAGATAAACGTAGCAGATCCACAAGAATTAAACTCGCACAGAAAAACATTTATTTACAAAAGTTTAGATTCAATCACGGTGGATAGTGAGAAAGGACTTAGGTGGATACACATAGGTACGGTTTCTGAAAAACGATTTAAAATCGAAATTGGATGTCGATTGGATGTCTCATGCCGTAAGCGAACCTTGCACTACACAGCACAACTAAGTTCAATATCATGTAAAAGCTTTTTTATTTAGTTCTGTCTTGCAAACACGACACTTTGCACTCCTGATGATTGTAAAAGCATTGATCCTGTCATGCTGAATAATAAATAAAATATTTGCACAGTATTTTTTATCAGTGTTCGACATTCTATGCTGTTACTGTTTTACATAAAAAATTGTATGGAATGTAACCTGTTATTTTTGTTGGTCACGGTTTTATCCAGACTTTTAGTTACAGTAAGTACTGTAACAAAAAAAGTCTAGGCTAGAATTCTGTTAAGTAGGGTGGAAATCACAAGACCGGTCTGAGTGGAGGAGCCTTAGGGGAGGCCTCTATGTCCAGCAGTGGACGTCTTTCGGCTGACATGATGATGATGATGATATTTTTTAACTTTACAATGATAGTTTTGTTCTCATGCTTATAAGCTGGTCTAATTTTCATTATTTTCATTTATATTGTATTTTTATGACTAAAAAAAAAACAAATAAATCATTCGTCATTTCAAAAGTGGCCGAATATTAAACACGTGGATTAATAAAAAAATCGTGAATTATAATTTGTTCAATAAATAATTATTCTGATAAACATAATTTGAACAATGCCCATCTCTGCAGTGAAGTTGCTCGTGTACATATACCACGAATATAATATGCAACCGTTACGTAGGTAGTAGGTACGAGTTTATGTCTGATGTCCCGGTTTCCTGCGAGTCCGGTGATTAATAACTTTAGCTCGGAAATCATGGTAAAGCTGCGTTTCCACCAATAATGTGCGAGGATGTGTTGTGAGGAATGTGTTTTTCACTAACCAATAGAAACGCTTCATTTTCCTCGCCTCGCACAGCACATCTCCGGTGGAAACAGCTGAGCGGAGCGAGACGAGGTAAATGAATCGTTTCTATTGGTTACTGAAAAACACAGTCCTCGTAACACATCCTCAGACGTTATTGGTGGAAACGCAGCTTAAAGCGTTCAAATTTAACTCATTTATTAAGTAAATAGGCCACAATGGGCACTTTTATAGGTACGTAATTTTTTAAACTACCAGCGCTTTCGGAAAGACTATCATTGTCAAGAAGAATGCGCCGAAAGAAACTTGGCAGAAAGTCATTTTTTTCATCATAAAATAATAACAGATAAAATGCTTAAAAACTAACAGTATACAATTACAGAAAAAATTAAAAATGATAATAAAATAATACAGGGATGTATGGGGTCCCTTAGTTACAAAACTAAACACTAACAATATCTATTTAATGATATTATAACGGATAACTCACGTCTTAAATCGAGTTTAGCTCGACTTGTTTCGAGTTATTTCGAAACCCTTCATCACTGGAGCACGCGACTCGGCGGCTGCCGCAACACGCACGAGTGAGTCTCACGGTAGTTTCATGATTAAGACTAACAATATCTACTATCGTTTACACAGCAAGTGGAAAAATTGTGTTGTTTTAATTTGGTATGATCCGTGACATAACAAGGGACCTGATAACAATTATCAAATTTCAATAACAACAACGTTACAGTATATAAATGCAAGTTGCATATAAAAAGAAGCAGTCACTTGAAAATTTCTCGTGTCAAATCATTTACATTTCAAGTAAAAGTAATGATGCAGACATTATTAGGCCTCCTGCTACTTATTTTAGTCGGAACTGCTCTGGCAGATCCAGGTAAGAGAATTATTTCTACTTAAAAGCTGCATAATTTACTTACTTAAGTATGCCAGTATCTGCCCGCGCTCCGTTTAATTTTGGGTTGTTCTATTACCTTTTGTTTGCAGTGGCTACTATTTTTTAAGTCCAACTGTTACCTGGAAGATATTTCTTTGAGAGATAATTTACAATATTTTTGGTACGAGTACAGTCAACATCATAAATAAGTGATCACTTTTGTACATTGTCACTTTAACGTCATGTTTGAAAAGCCATACGAAATTGGGTAACGACTGAAAGCGATAAGGTACATAAATGATTGCTTATTTATGTCGTTGACTGTACATACATGTTTTTGTATTAATTGTCAAATTCATGTCGTGTTTAGTGTACAATACCGAGTTAACAGTACAGTACTTCGCTTCCTCTCATACCGCCCTAAGTGCCTGCCAATTATCTTCGTCGCATGCATAGCAGTGTAATCGAGAAATGCATTAATGTTTAGGATTTCTCGTGAACGTATGTATACAGCTACCTCGATGCACGCCAAAAGTGACAACCTTAAGTGCAAAAGGCGCCTCCGGTAGCTTAATACTCTGGCAGTACTTTTCTATTTTTTATGGTAAACCAGATTTTCAAGCTCAATATTAAAGGATCAAAGTTGAACGGAATTTAAATTTTATTGCAGGTTTTTTCACACGTCATTTGTTTTCTCATGGTGATTCCAATATTTAACTCATCATCGTAGCACGTTCACTGTTCAGTAGGACGTCCACTATTGGACATAGGCCTCTCCCATAGACCTCCAGTTGTTTCGTTTGGCAGCGCATCCATCGTGAATCCGCGGCCTTAACCAGGTTTATATTTACAGTGTTTTTTTTATTTGCAGTTAAAGTCATGGTACCATGTCTTATCACGGATTTTGAGTGCATCGAAAAAGAAACAATAGATTTCTTTACGACAACTTCAAAAGGACTGCCAGAGTTGGGCATGGCTACAATCGATCCACTGGCAATACCTGCATTCGACGTTTTATTTGATCAGGACATTGGAGTGACCTTTAAGCTTAGAAACTTATACGTGACGGGATTGAAAAATCAGAAGTTACATGCTTTCAGGTGAGTCCCTATGACAATAGTCATACTAGGTTAGGGTTCTGTTTTCCTACGTGTGTAGGTAGGACCTTCTTGTTTTAGTATGTGGGAGATTAAAGGAAGATGTAGTTACGTAAAACAGCATTCAAATCAAGACATCATATTTATTCGGAAATAAAGCATTTGTCCAAGAACAACAATATATGCAATATATGAAA